>CM052539.1:186074614-186289329 GCA_028533065.1 Trachops cirrhosus | reverse complement strand
CAGACCCCCCCCAAAAAAGAACAGAGGGCCCTCACACAGGTCTGACGTGGAGCAGAGTTGGCTCCTGACTGAGGCACCCTGGAGCACCACGTTTCTCTGCTTTGTTTTCTTTCTAACCTTGACTCTGACACCTCTGTGCTTCTCAGCTGTTCTGGGGAAAGCTTGGGCTTCGGCCCTTCACGGGGTTGGGCACTTGGAGTGTGGGACTCCCCGCCCAAGCCACTCACGCTCCCTGGCCGGGTCCTGCTTCCGAGGGATGAGGGACAGGCTGTTATATTGTAACTGTGTTGTGCTGTTGAGATGGTGGTGGTGTGTTGGGTTCTCTTGTTGCTTCACTGTTGTTGTTTGAGTCCTGGGAGCGTTGAAAACCCAGAACTATTCAGATATGGAACCTTCTAGAACTCCAATCATCAAGTGTACTGTGCCCCTTTACCTTTCCCCGTCCCAGGCACATGCCTGACACACTGCAGACAAGGACTGATGGGCCATGTCCCTGCGGAGTTAATGTTATTAAATTAAAGCAAATGAACAGCATCAACAGGCAGACACTTGTTTACGTAGCTCGTGCCTGGGGCCATCAGGCAACTCAAAGGAGTGGGAGCAGGTGACGCAGGCAGCCTGTGTGAGGACTCCTGGCCCGGGGGTGGAGGGCGTCCCTGCCGAGGGCATCACTCCCCACCCTGCACAGGTGCCAGCCTGCTGGACGCACCCTCCCCCGGCAACCTCCTCCGTCCCATTCTGCCTGGCGCAGACTCTGCCGGGCACGGGAAGCACCCCCAGTGCCTGGCTGTCAGGAGTGGGGGGTCGGGGAGGGGGCACTGGTCCTCCACTTACTGCCCAGGTGGGTGCAGCTCTGCAAAGGACGATGGCCTGACTCGCTGGGCGCCTGAGCAGGAAACAACAGGGAGAGTGTTCCTTGTACCCATCTTTCAGGAGAGAAGCCACAGGAAGGGGAGACCCAGCTTTAAACTGAACCTGTAGTCTCCCTGCAAGTCAGTCAACTCAGAAAGGCGGGCGGGACTCAGCACCCGCAAGGCCTGGCAGGAGCTAAGCCTGAGTGCCGGCAGCTGGGGATCCCTGCCCCCTGCACACCGGCTCCTCCCCAGGTGGAGATGGTGAATCTCCAGGCCCTGGGCAGCCCCGGAGTCTTAGGGCCTCCCCGTTAGGTAGGTTCAAACCCCACTAAGTAGACACAGACACTTGAGAGCCAGGGGTCCCCCAAAAGAAGGGTCTCCATGGCCCAGCTGTCCAAGAAAGCACTTTCCTCATGCCCTTGTCCCCCCTCCAGGCCCCAGGGAAGGTGTGGGCAGCCTGTGGTGGGGAGCCCTCCCACCGCTGTCCTGGCGCACTTCCCAGAGGAGGCAGGGGCCACGGCTCCACCCACTGTCTGCCCCTGGGCTCCAGGCAGAGGACAGATCCTCCGCTCCTCAGGCCTCGCTGGGCCCTCCAGCCTGAGACGCAGGGAAGACTAGCAGGCGCGGCAGCCCTTACCGGAGGTCAACTGCAGGGCGGCCGCAGTCCCTCGTTCTCAGGCCAGCTCTGCAGAGAGGTGTCGGCCTCGTCTTGTGTAGGTAGAAACTGAGTCTCGGAAAGAGGACTGAGACTAGACCTGAACCCAGGTGAGTCTAATTCCCTAAAGTAGATGCAACAGGGGTTTCCACTGGCATGGGGCCAGCGACAAAGACCCCGCAAGAAAACAAAAGCACGTGGGGGCAGGTGGGGAAAGACCTCCCGACAAGTCCCTCTGTTAGCGTAGGTAGCTAGATATTAATCAAGGAAGCGAACAAAGGAAAACAGACATTTTTAAGCATGATAAACCAGGGAGCATGAGCCTGCTTACTCCACCTGGAAGCCACACCTTCAAACTCTCCAGGGGATTGCTGCATTGCCCCACCAAGGGGATTAACGCCCCTCCCTTACCCCTTGTGGGAAACTGTGGGGGAGGGGAGCGGGGGGCGGTGCTTCTAGGAGGCACGCGCAGTGGGAGCCAAGATGGCAACTGTAGAGGCCTGTCTGTCTAACCAGGGGGAAGGATCGGATTGGATAAGGGATACAGGACCCTGGAAGATGTAGGAAACAGACTGGTTAGGAGTGCACCCATCAGAAGAATGTGGAAGTGTGGAAAGTTGTTTGGCTACTTTGAAGAAGTACCTGGTCCTTCCCAAGCCCGAAATGATACAATCCCAGGTTAAGAGGGAAGCCCTCGCTCGCTCTCACCTGCTAACCCTCACTGCTCACTCTCAGCCCGCTTAGGTCTCTCCCCTCAGCAGCTGGCCTTGAGGGACTAGCAGCTGCCTGCAGCCCCCCGGACGGTGATAAAGGCTGGACTGGACTCAGCTTTACAGGAACTGAACCAACAGAACTTTTGGATCTCCGCCTTTGTTCTGAGGTTGATGGAGATCAGATGGGACTTTTTCTGCAGCAGGATGGATGGATGGAAATGGGACATCGGGAATCCAGCAGCAGGCTTCTATTTGCCCCCCACATGTGAGGTTCCAGAAATGCATTTCTCACAGCTCAGGGCCACACTGTCCCAGCAGCCCCTCAACCCTTCCCTGGGGGCTGTGGCTCCTGTTCCCGGCTGCCTTCCAGGGGGTCTCTCCCGCCTCAGGGCTCCCCACCCCTCGCCCAGTGTGGGTCCACAGGGCAGCTTCCCCCCTGCTCCATTTACTGCTGGTTCCCATGCCTGGCTACAGTGGGTGCTCAGTAAGTGATCATTCCATCAAGAAAGCAAGCAAGCAAACAATAGGATGACTGGCTCGCATGAGCCGAGAAGTGAGTTGACCAAAAACTCCTGACTCGGCCTATTTACGTTCACAGAATTCGTTCGAATTTCCTGTAATCATTTTTTAACATCTCACACACACACACACACACTTTAGCAAAAACCTACGCACCTGCTTCTTGAATTACAGGCAGTGAAAAGTATAGGAAAGGGTATGGGTGTCGGGGGGAGAAATTCCTCAAGAAATTTACCAGTTTCTTCCCAGTCCCTCCATCCCCAAACATCTGATTGGGAGAAAAAAAATCAAAATCGAGTCTGCATTTGAAACCTCACAACTGAAAGTGACAGAAAGGTTTTTTTTTCCACTGTGTATTTTGAAATTGGTTCAAAGAGAAGTTTGAGACAGATCTCTGTCCATCTGCCGCCCGGCCTTCGCTCAGCGGAACTGGGCTCAGCCTGGCTCCCGAGAGGCCAAGGGGGTCATGAAAACTCATCCCAGCCCACACGCTGATGGTTTTCCAAAGCCGCCTTCTTGCCACGTGGGCCTTTGGCTCCCCCATGCAAACGGCTCTCTTGCTCACTGCCTAGAGGAGGCGTTTTGGCAGAAAAAAGAATCCACTGTGTGAGTCTGCCGTGATATTCCCATCCGGATGGGTGGAGAGAGCCAAGGCAGGAAGCAGGCACGGTGAGGCAGGTAAAGTTCACCTTGCAGGACACTTTCCCCCCAGACGCCCACTGTCTTGTCTCCCTGTCAGCCTGTGCGGCTGCCTCTCTGCCCTGCGCTGCCCACCACCAGCTGCTGGCTTTACAGTCTCATTTCACAAGCATGTGCTGGGCCTGGCACTGTTCTAGGTGCCTCATGTACATGAACAGAATACAGCCTGCAGGTTGATATTATTATAATTATACCCATTTTACAGAAGGTGAGACTGAGGCTCAAGCTAAGGAATTGCCCAAGGCCACACAGCAAGCAGACAGTCAAGCCAGGATTCCTCCCCCGGTCTCTGCTCCAGAGCCGTCCTCGAGCTCCCCCAACGCACAGAGCTCTTCTGACCTCAGGGGTCCCTCGGGGCCCAAGGTGGTCAAGGAGCTGGTTGGATCACCCTTCTGCTAATGGGAGGGAGTTAGAAGATAATCTCCAGAAGCTTCTGCATCCAGGGCTTTCCAGAACTGACTCTCCTATTTGCCCTTGACAGAGGGAAGCAAGACTCCCACAGGGAGATTTTTCTGGCTCCTTTAAACCAACACACATGTGTCAAGAGGCCACTGAGTTCCAGGCTCTGCCACACTAGACATCCTGGAGAATCCAAGCCAGCCCTCCTGTCCTCCCCTGACTCTGAGGACAGCCGGGCAGACAAGGCTGGGGGGCCGTGGACCGTCTAGGAATGAGGAGGGTTTCTCAGTGCACCCTGAAGCTCTGAAGCCCAAAAATTGACCGCTGGCATCAAAACATCAGGAGGCAGCTGCCCGTTGTCCTCCGTTTCATTGCTGTTGGCCACCACTAACCTTTGCTTTGTGGGTAATTTTGATATTTACTTGGTTATAAATGCCCACCTGATGCCCAAAGAGCTGTCAACCCCAGGGCACCGTGACCCTAGAAACCCCTGGTGCTTGACGTGGGAGAACAAATCATGGAAGATGGTCGGGTGTGTTACCATTGGGAGAAAAGAGAAGAGGCGTTTCTGGAAAGAAAGAGGGACAGGCAGGAGATGAAGCAGTGAGTCTTGAAAATAAGCATGGACTCACATCAGAACGGCCAAGCTGTCCAGTGCCCCTCTGCCCACTGGTGGAGGGAGGGAGCCATGGACAACAAGCCGAGAGACGGAGGGCAGCGTGACCCAGGCAAGTCCTGTCACCTGGGTAAGAAAGACTGTGGCTTGGATCAGCTGTGTGCAGTTTTTTCCCACCACAGAATTTTTTTTTCTTCCAAAGAAATCTTGCTCGGAAAGCTATCTGGAGCAGGCAAGCTTGAGGGGTTTCCCTCACTGACCCAGGAGGCTCAGGGCCAGAAGCCAGCACATAGCATCCCAGGAGCCTCCACCCCAACCAGAGGCTGGGGGCAGCTGGCTGAAGGGGCAGCAGTGTGACCCACACTCCTGGCGATAGTGTTCAGGATCAAGACAACAGCACCCCCACATCAAGGCAGTACAGGTTCAAATGGCCTCCCTCTTTGCCCAGGACAGACATGAGGTCCCAGGACGGATCCCCAGTCAGGATTCTCATACGAACCTTCTAGGGCTGCCCCAACAAATGGGGTGGCCCCCAAACAACAGGAAGTCCCCACCTCACAATGCTGGAGAATGGAAGTTCAAGATCAAGGTGTCCATGAGGATGCATCTGTCCCGTCCTGTCCCCCAGCTCCTGGTGGTTGCTGGCCATTCTTGGGTTCCTTGGCTCACAGATGTGTCAGCCGGGAATGTCTTCATGTGGCCTCTTGTCTGCGTGTTTCTGTGCGGATTTCTCCTCTCTACAAGGACACAGTCATAACCGGGGCAGGCCCACCCTACCCCAGGAATTTGGGGGTTGGCCAAAAAGTCGGTTTAGTTTTTCCCATAAAATAAAAGACACACTTTTCATTTTCACCAATAACTTTATTGATTTGGATATTTTGAATATGTTGGCTATCTCCCACGTGGTACAACATTGGTTATTCTTCATTAATGCCTCGATTTGATTGCTATCAACTTCAACTGGTCTCCCTGACCGTGGAGCAACATCCAGCGAGAAAGCTCCAGCATGAAGCTTCACAAACCACTTCTGACATATTCCATCAGTCACAGCACCTTCTCCATATCCCGTACAAATTTTTTGTGTGTTTCAGTTGTGTATTTACCTTTCTTGAAATAATAAAACACAATACGCAGAAAATGTTGCTTATTTTCTTCCATCTTCAATGTTAAAATGGCTACACAAAACTTCAGCAGTTTTGATAAGTTTTCTTTAATGCACACTGATATGACAGGTGTCACAATATAATCTAACAAAATGGTTTCAAGTGAAGTTAAAGACAACTAAGCACGACTAGAGCCATCTTACCGAAAAGGCCAACTGAACAGTTTGGCCCACCCAGTACCTCTCGAAGACCCTATTCCAAACAAGGCCACATTCACAGGTCCTGGGGAGACGGGGGATTCGTCCTTCAGCGTATGGATTTGTGTGGAAGGGGCACACAAAATTCAACCTGCAGCAATTCTTTTTCCACATTTAGGGCAGGCTGAACTGAGGCGTTTAACAGTCTCAACTTTCTTGCTTGATTTCAGAGACAAAGGGACTTCTTTTCCCCTCCTCCAATTCATTTGTTTAGCCCTGACTGGTGTGGCGCAGTGGGTCAGGGGATCGTCCTGCAAACTGAAAGGTCCCCGGTTCTACTCTGAAGTCAGGGCTGGAGCCGGGGTTGCGGGCCAGGTCCCCAGTTGGGGGCAAGCTTGGGGGCACGCCAAAGGCAACTGATGATGTTTCTCTCCCTCTCTTTCTCCCTCCCTTCCCTTCTCTCTAGAAGTAAATAAATAAAATCACTTGAAAAATAACTGTTTAAAAGCAAGAAGCCTATTTCCTAGACACAGAAGTCCCTGACGGCTCCTGCTGTCTGATAACGCAGCAAACAAACCTCCCCGCAGCCTCACTGAGACAACCGTCTCTGTCTGGGCCCCATTCACTCCGCCTCCTTCCCGGGACCCAGCTGAATGTGGGCTCTTCACGCCCTCCATGGAAATTTGGGCAAGGGTCTTTCTTTAAACACCCAATGTGGGAAACTGAGAAAGGGGGAAAGACGCTGTGGAAAGTGGGAGTGGGCTGCTGAAACCCCCGGGGCCCCCGGGGCAAACCTGGGTGTCCCTGTCCGTGAGGCATCCTCGCGGAAGCAGCACAGCAGCCAGAGCACCGAGGGCGGCACTGGGCTCCCGAGACAAGGCACCCACACCTGTCCCCGCGCTGCCCCGGAGCCACAGCCCAGCCTCCCTGCCCCCACCTGCACCCCGCACTGCAGGGACAGCCTCCACTGTGAAAGTGTCACAGAGGCCACCACACTGCCCTGGGGTGAGCAGCCTCTGGCGATCTCACAGACGTCATTGGCCGGAGAGCTTCGCCTCAACTGCACCACCGACCAAGAAGCTGGTCACGCCTCCTGTGAGCGGCATGGTCCGACAGGTTGTTAGAAACACTCGCAGGTGGAGGAAAGTCTCCCGTGTGTACATTCGGGAAGCTGACAGGTGTGCTCACCTCCCTGGGGCCCCGAGGGGCTGTGGTGTGCCCCATAGTCCTTCATATGCTCACCAGCCTGGCAACCACACTGTCTCCCTGATCTGATAAACTTGACCTCAGCATGGAGGGCCAAGCGTCCTTCCCATGTTGGCATAAATGGGCCGACGGGAAGGGTGTCGAAGGGCTTCTGGCCGAGCGTGCGGAAGTCTGATCAGGAGCCTTCCAGCCTCCGAGCGGTGTGGTTTCCCCCACCGGCACTGCACACGAGCCCTCCCGGCGTGGACGGCCCCATGCTTTGGAGAAGAATCCCATCAGATGCTTTATTAAACGTCCAGATTTTCTCCCTCCGGTTAACCAGGGGCCAAGTCTGGCCCCGATCTAGCAGATTTGCAGGCAAAGGTGTTCGAAATTTCCTTGTGTACACAGTGCAGCAGAGCGGACCTGTGTCCTGATGTTGGCCACGCTGGAGTTGGCATTTTTAAATGATTCACAGAGTAAACTGCGAGCTTTTTATGTGTCCTTGTTTCTTGGGCTAAAGCAGTGGAAAGAGGGCCGAGGAGGCGAAGCTGCCTTGGAGGGGCCCACGTGCCAGGCCCACACTTGTCCCGATCTGCAGAGGAGGAAATTGAGGCCTGGGGAGGGTGAGAAACTTTACCCAGTGTCCCTGGGATAGGAGGAGGTGACGCCAGGATATTTGACTTTCGAGGCTGTGCACTTTGTATGACACGGAACTGCTGTTTCAACTAGATCCTCCAGACTTTTGTGAAAACGAAGTCAGCAGATGGGGGTTGTAAATCAGCAAATCCCTTCTCACAAGGCGGCTGTGGGCTGCAGGGCGGGGAGCTCTCCCTGCACCGCCCTGGTGGTGCAGGCAATGGTCATGCGAAGGACAAACAAGGGAGGACCAGGGAGGGCTTTTTAAAACCCTAGTGAGCCTGGCCTGGAGATTGGAGACGTGAAGGCAGCTCTGACAAGATGATACTGGGGACCCCACTGACAAGGGGTTCGGGGAGAAAACGCGGGGGAGCATAGGACTCCTGCTTGCACGGGGAGGGGCCGGCTAGCTCCCTTCGTGGAGGGGACCTGAATACTTCAGAGTTCCTTTCGAAAAGTACAAACAAGAAGAAAGCATGACTGGTCGCCAAACTGGTTTTTCTCGTTTTCTCTAAAACCTCAAAGTGACCTCAGGGCCCTGGGGACCCAGCCGGCCCTCCTCACCTGCTGGTCCTTCGGGGACTATGGCGGAAGTCTCCTTATTTTCCACCTTTCCCCTCATTCTGTCCCAATCCCAGATGCCTCTGGCCTTACAGCTGTTCTGACTCCCCACCCCCCCCACCCCGCCTGCAGGGCCTGACACCTGCTCCTGGGTCCCTGGGCAGGAGTCCACCCCAGGGCCTGTCCCTTCTCCGGGAGCTCAGATCGCACTGGACTCCGAGGCACTCAGGGCAGACAAGACATTGTGGTCGCCGCCCAATAAAAAGGGCGTGTTATCCAGACCATTTCAATGCCAGTGCGTCAGGCAGGATCAGCAGCGACGATCATTTTCTTAAACCATCAGCTTACGTGGCTGCTCTCGTGTATTCTTCAGGAAATTGTCCAGAAAGCCTCTTTCCCCAGGTCTAGGGTGAGCCCGGCCAGGCCGCTTTCTGCCACCTTAGGAACAGCAGGTCTATCTCCGGTGCCACGCCAGGGACAGTGGGGCCACCAGAGACTGTGTGTGTCAATGGATCAGCTTCCGCGACACAAACCGGAGAAAAGAGCACGAAACACTAGTGGGAGGTGTGTGCTGGGGAGCGGATGGGGGGGTGTCCCATAGGACACCTGAAATGGGCCGTGAAGGGAGCGTCCCTGAGCGGCTGCCCTTGGTAGCAGAAGAAGGAGCACAGGTACACAGGCCTTTGGCTTTGTAGCCATACCCAGAAACCATAATTTTAGGGAAGAATTGAGATCTGTACTAAAAAAAAAGTCAGAAAAATCTCAAGTCAAATTCCAGCTCTGCTATCTATGGGTTATTTGAGACTCCAAACAAACTGTTCTGCTCTATGAGCCTCCGTGTCCTCCATATGGACACTAGAGAGGATAATTCTTGCTCCCCCACCTCACAGGATTGCTGAGGCAATATTCAACTCACAATATTGTGAATTGAATGTGCTTTTTTAAAATACAAAGCACAGTAAAAACGCAATGTATTTATCCTTGCCCTGCAGTAACAGGAAAAATGAGAGTAACTGGGGTCGTTATATCACATTCTCCTCCAAGGCTCTGTGGCAGTGAAGATGTAGTCCAGATTATATGAACCCCTAAAACCTTTACTGCATATTGATCAAAAAAATCTTTTTTAAAATATGTGATGTCTGAAAAAGAACCAGTGTTTATTAAAACCTAATAAATGCGTCTTTAGAAGAAGAATCCAGGGTCTTCCCATTTTCCCGTGGCTGCTGTGAGGAGAAAGGACTTCGAGCAGCTGGACCTCCTGGAACGCTGAAGAGCCATTCTTGTCTGTTGCTGATGTCCTTAGCGGTGTGAGCCAGGGGGCAGTAGCGTGGCCGGTCCTGAGTGCCACCAGAGGGAGGAATTGACACACTGCACGCTAAGGAAGGAGAAGGCATGGTGGGGGGGATAGCCATGACAGGGAGGAACGTGGAAAAGAGAGAAGGGGCGCAGAGTGCACAGAGGTTCCCTGGGCAGGAGAGGAACCCCCACCCCTAAGGGGTAGAGACCCTTGTTCTTTCTCAAAAGACTGGACTCTGGGTCACACCTGAGCAGGGGACCTCCCTGGGCAGAGGACAGAAACATCGGGAAACTCTGGCCCAGAGAAGGTCAGGAGATAGAATTTTGTCCTGAGACGCCTGTCTTGCCTCAGGTACATTTTCAAGTCATTACATTAAAATCCCAACACCTGGTCTTGCCCACCTTCCTTCCTGACCTTTGAGCCCACAGCTGCCAGAACTCAGCACCCTTCTCATTGTGGATCTGACTCTGCTGGATGACCGCAATGACCGTGTCACCTTTGTATCCTGGGACACCCCACCAGAAGAGGAGGATGAAGCAGGGACAGCCAAGAGCATGGCTGGGGTCATTCCCACGGACCCTGCTAGGAATGGTGCCCCGAAGCAGGAAGGGTACCAGGAGGCTCCGCTCGGGCCGGGTCTGAAAGCCGGGTTCCTGCGGGTTCAGGCCACGCTGCTGGCCCTGTGCCTGCCTCTCTGGGCGGAATGCAGTGAGTCATCCCTCGGACATGCGGCCCGAGGTTCCTGCAACTCAACTTTGTTCTCCAGGATTCTCTCCCGTGGCCGCTTGAGTCTGGGAATTGACACGGGTGCCTGGAAGTACCCGCTCTCTGTTGTTCCCTCAAAACAGAGAACGGAAACGTAAGAAAACCCTTGCCTTACCTGGTGCGGGGCTACACCCAGGGACCCGCAGAGGGGAGACGAAAGCCGGGCTTGCAGAAACGGACAAAGAGGCTTCCTTGTCCTCACGGCTGAAAGAAGCACACAAAGTGGAAGAACCAACACACACCTTTTTTTTGTTTTGTTTTTCAAAATATTCTAGCCAGGAAAAAAAAAAAAGAAAGTTTGCTACAGGAAGGAAAAATCCCTGGGAGGCTGAACTTACTCAAACTGACCTGATACCCACACTCGTATTTTTCAAAGGGCCCCTGCCTGATGACCCTACCCGCTGAAGCAGCAGGCCCTGGGGCGAGTGAACCTTTGCCATGAATGGGATTTCCCAAGATGCACCTGGTCGTCAACAAGCCCAAGGTCACTTGAGCGATTTTCAGCCCTTCCTGCAGCTCCTAAGGTGGACTGCAGGCAAGCCCCAGCCGGTGTTGAGGGGAACACCATGGAAAGTGCATGGTGGCCTGACCACTAAGCGGTACAGCTGAAACCCGTAAAGATAAAACTGAAAGAAAAAAAGACCTGACAGATTCCTTCGGCCTCCAGGCTGCAGAGAAGGTGCCCGTGCAGGGGTGGACAGCCAGACTGGCTGGCTCTTCCGAAGCTTCATCAATGCAGCGATTGCGATGGAAGAGAAATGTTTGCAGGCAAAATGTGGGCCAAGGTTTATAAATTCCTCTGGTGGGTAGACTGAGCTTGGATAAACCAACATGGTCAGTTTTCCCCATACATAAGGCATTTTGTACAAGTTCTGAGGCAGAGCTGCTCTTATAGAAATGGGGGTGCCTGGGAACGCCCACAGATCAGTGGGGTCAGTGATGAACCCCCCTTTGCAGGCAAATGGCACAACTTGCAGGTTACTCTCCCCAAAGAGACCCTGCAGTGCCCCCTGAGAATAGCTTCCTGCTCCGTCCCCGTGTCCACACCATGACTCCAAGGGCCCCCAAAGGCCCCAGCTCATCTCTGCTGATGCTCTTGGGAGACCTGCCTTTCATTCCAGAGCTGTCGGCCCCAAGTCCGAGTGCTGGGCAGGGCCAGGTGGGACCTGCATCAACACACTGAGAGCAGATGTAAGTGGCTTGTGGCTTACAATTCATTCACAGATCTACTCCTGTGTGTGCATGTGTGCCGGTGGTATGTGATGTGCACGCGTGTGTGCTGTGGGGTGTGTGCACATGCGGGGTGGAGGAGGGCAGAGGTCGCTGTGGGCTGGGCGGGTCTGGGCTGGTCAGGAGCCTCCAAGTGCAGTAGGACTTGTCAGCCTGGAGGGAGGGTGGGGCCTGTCTGAGCTGCTGTCGGGAAAGCAGCCCCCAACTGGCTTCCAGCGACCAGACGCAGAGCTGGGAGTCCAGGGGGCGGGAGTGGAGGACGGAACAGCCGTCACTGAGCCCTCACTCACCAAGAAGCAATGAGGATGAGGTTCCTTTGGGCTCTAGGGAGGGTTAGGACTTTCATGCAAAGCTCCTGTTACAGCATAAGAGCTCCCAAGTGTAGCTAGTGAAGCCCTTAAAGATATGGTTAATTGTTTCTTTAATATTGTAATATATTCCTGCAGCGAAATAGTTTATTCAGGCATTGGAATAATCTATTCTTCCTGTCCTCCAGAGATACACAAATAAGAAAGCTCTGGGGTTTTCTTTAAGTTTGCATAGGATTTCACATTTCACAAAATATTCTCAAGTACAAAATCATCTCACTCCAGTTACCTACCTACCACTTGCTCTTCGGGCTACATCCTGACCCTCTTGCACCCTAGTTTCCGCTTCTGTGGAACAGGGTGGATGGTTCATAAGTGACTTAACGAAGTGTACACACGTGTACACAGTGAGAGCCTCCAATGTGAGCCAGCCTCCCAAGCTGGTCTCCACTGGGCAGGTGGAGCTGAGGTTCTAGGGCCAGTCGGCCTGGTTGACAGAAGACACCCACCAAAGCGAACCCCAGAGAGTGTCAAGGAGTTAAAAAGTAGAATCTCCCAGCGTCCAGAAGCTGGGGCCACGTCTGGCACCTCCCTGTGCTCTCTGGCTAGGGGTGCGGTTGAACCACGCACCCTGAATGCCCACACCCAGATCTGCTCCATCAACAGTACTTTCAGAGTTCATATACCTTAACTCCAAAGAACATGACTTTTCTCAAACACATTTTAGCACAAAAGTATGTCATGTAGGGAGTGAGCTTAGAATATGGGAAATACATGGGCTTAAATGAATCATAGCTTAGACATGTGTTGATTTACATGAACGTGTCAAAGGGGAGTTACATACAGTAATATCCTAAGTATTTACTGACAAAAAGATGAAAACTTGTATCATCAATATTTTGCCAAAAGGTATCAATAAAAGTCTGAGTGCCCACTCACTGGAAAATGACCTAAAACCCTATACACTATTGCTCATAAAAGTTTTATTTATTGGGATGCTCTTGTTAACATCTGTAGAAAAATAGACAAGATCTCCAGTGCCCTCGGCTCGCTCCTACAGGCTTTGCCTGAGAGATGTTTCCTTCAGTCCGCAGCTCCTGGACTGTCCGTCCCCGGCAAAGACTAAGTTCGCACCACACGTGTGGGCCCAAAGCACCGCCACTTTCACAGCTGAGTAGAAGGTTCCGCCCGGCTAGGAAGCCAGGCAGCCTCTCGCTCACCAGAGCTGCATCGCTGGGCTCTGGGGCAGCCAGCAGGGCTCAGGAGACCGCAGGAGCAGCCTGCGGTGGCAGGAAGAACAGCAGCCAAGAGGGGTCTGGGGAGCAATCTTTGGGGCCCCTGTGATTCCTTCATTCCTTCCTTCAATAAATACACACTGAGCACCTAGAGCCAGCGAAACTCTGCTCGAGGCATTCGGGATGCGTCAATAAAGAAAACAGGTAAAGACTGCGGCCCACCTGGAGCTGATGTGCTGTGGAAGGGAGCATGCTGGGAGACCAGAACACTGAACAGAACACGTGATTCATTTTATAGTTTGGTATGAAGTGATAAGAACTGTGGACAGAAAGAAAGAGAGAAAAAAAGAAAGGAGGGAAGGAGGGAGGGAGGGAGAAAGGCTGTTTGGAAGATAAAATAGGAGAAGAGGGTAAGGGTCAGGGAGTGCCTGGGCTGGGGTGGGGAGAAAGGGGGCAGGTGTGATCGCAAGTAGGCAGCGGTGACCTCTGAGCAAAACTTGTGGGCAGTGAGGGAGACCAGCTAGGAGGCTAGGGCAGGTGGGAGATGGCAGGTGGGACCAGGTGGCAGCAGAGGAACAAAAAATGGGTGTTCGGTGTCTGGTAAACTAGGACGGAAGAGCCCACACGATTCCTGATGACTGGATGTGGGGTGTGAGGGCAGTAAGAGTCCAGGAACCTCCCAAATTCACGGTCTGAACACCTGAAAGGATGAGGTGGGGAGGACTGGCTGGTAGAGGGTTGGGGGGCAGGGGATGAAGCAGAAGTTCCACTCTGATCTTGCTGAACTTGAGACGTCTATTGGAAATGTCTATTGGAGATGTGTATTGGAAACCCAGTGGGTTGTCAAGGGGGCGGAGGCTACAGAGTCCCAGGGCTGGCAGTTGAGGGGATTGAGCTGGGGCTCCAACCTGGCACAGTATTTCAACCCATGGCCCTGGGTGAGGCCCCTCAGGGCACAAGGGAGGACCAAGGCCCGCCCCTGGTATCTCCAGCTGCAGGGGCTGAAGAGAGGGGACCCAGAACCAGGAGGGAGACCCCAGAGGATAGAGGACAGCCAGGGGAGAGAGCGGGCGGAGAAATCACGGAAGAAGAGAACAACGGGAAATGGCCAGCCCTGGAGCAAATGCTGACAAAGACCCAGGCCAGATGGACATGAAAACTCGTCAACTCCATCTGGGGCTCGGAGCCGAAGACTCTTTTCATGCCCTTGGTTGTCCTTCCTGGGGTGTAAAAGCTCGTCCCCAGGGTTCACGCTTGGTTTCCATCAAGGGACCCCTTCGAGTTCAATGTCCAATGTAGTGACAACAGGGAGGCAAGGATAGGAGCTCATTTACTCAGCTGTGAGCTTCGAGTACAAAGTGACCCAGCCCAAGGTTATCACGGAAGGTTAGAAAAGTAGAAACACTCCAGCCATCCCATTCCCAAGTGGAATGAAGTTCACCATCCAGTCACCAAGTTCATAAACAGGCAGCAGCCAGCCTTGTTCAAGAACTGATCAGGCAAGGTTTCCATTTCAAGGGCAGGGGGCATTAATATTCTAAACCCTTACAAACTATGGATGCATTGGAGCATTTTCTTTCAAAACCAAATAAAAAATAATCTAAAAATATAAAGGAAAGGCCTAGATACATCTGTTGCCCTCAAAATCACGCTGAAGTGACGTGATGGACCAGTTGCCCGGGCACCAAGGTCCCACATCTCCCTCCCCGACTACGGGAGAGAACCTGAACTTCCCTGGGTCTCAGGTGCCTCGCGTGTAAATTGGGGCACCTGAGTGGGGATGATAACGCCCACCGTTGCTTAAGGGTTAAATGAGAGAACGTGTGTAAAAGCCTACCAGGTAGCAGCTGATAAATAGTAGCTGTTATAATGGTGCCTCTCTGACTTGACATTCACCCAAGAAGATCAATTCCCAGTCCTCCTTCCCCAACACCCCAGGAAGTCACAAAGTCCAGTCCTGCCATCATCGCTGGACCCTCACTGTTACTAAGTGACCCTTAAGGGAGGGTTCCCGAGATGGGAGCCCCTGGTCCTGGGGCCCTGGGAGGGGCCCCCAGGGGCCTTGCTCTCCTCTTCACACGGGGAGGAAGGCCCTTAGCAGGCGCTGGACGCCTGAAGGCAGCCACGGAGTGAAGCTGTCTTTCTTGTGAGTCAGTTCCCAAGCCCGCGGTCTGAAAAGTGATGGCTGCCATCCCGCTGTGAACACTGTCTGCCTCCTGCTCTTTGCCCCGAACGAGAGTTTCCGTGGGGTGCCGTTCCTGGTCAGGTGCTTCTTTGTCGGCTCTGGACTCGCATCTAAGGGGGAGATGCCCAACCTCACAGAGAAAGCAAGCAGACTCCACCCTCCGCACCGAAACCTACCCAGCCCTGGTGAGCCAGGCTCCAGCTGCGGGGCCCTGTCTGGGAGACGGGGCACCCTGCCTGCCTCCCCCAGGTCCTCAGGAACGTGTTCACTCCACAGGACTCCCCGGGGCACAGGTTCATCGCTAGGCAGGGAAGGTCGACGTTTCAAACCCCAACGGCACATTGGAAAGATTTCTGGCAAGTTTCTATAATGGCGTAACTAAAGTCCTAGGTTTTTAAAATGAAACAAATCTAAATATGGTTGAATCTATATTTTCCTATCACCATCAAGCATAATAATTGCTATTAATTAAAGTAATAGCTGGTGACTCTTAAGCACTGAAAGTGTGCCAGCTCTATGTGAGGCGATGGGCACATGTTACATCTCGACTTCACAGTCTCCAGTGAAGTGAGCTTCGTCTCCCTTTTTACGGAGGAGGAGGCTGAGGCGGTGCGAAAAGCAGGACGCAGTCCTCCTGATGGACAAGATGTGTCCCCTCTTTCCCCAAGTAAGCCTTCCGGGAGCTCCCCCAGCCCCCATCATCCAACGCAGCCCACCCTCCTCCCCCAGACTGAAAGAGCTTGGGGAAACAACCCAGAGCTTTGGTTCTCAGTGGTTTTGGAGTCTTCTCTTTTTTAATGCCACGCCTCCTCGTTTTTGAGAAACTTAACCATCGTCTGAAGCCCCACAGTCATATCACCAACAGCTGTTCAGAGCCTAGCCCGAGTTTTATTCATCTCATTGGCCCCTTTCTTATAAATGATGCCTGCTTTTTCTTGAATTCCTCCTCCTGATTTGCTCTTTGCAATTGGTAGAAGTATTTCGTGAGTCAGCCCTTTTTCAGAAGGGGTCCGTCCCTGTACACCGAGCTTTCCTCTGTTGGCTGCGCAGGAGAGAGGGGGCTCACCTGGGCCCCCACGTTCTGCTGACTCCCGCCAGGTGGACGCCCACGCCAGCCAGACGCACATTTTTAAAACAACTCTCTCTCTATCCCTGGAATGCCTAAGCGCCTTTTAAAGGAGTTCTGCCCAGCATTGGGGAGCACTGTCGATCCGATGTCTCCAGCTCAGGGAGAACGTCTTGTTTCTCTGATCACTGTCTCACCTCCACCACTTCCACACGCCCTTCCTCGAACCTGTGAGGTGACCGAAAAAGGATCTCCTGCTTCCCCTGCTCCATAAATCATCCCTTTGTCGTCCCCGCCTGTTTGCCTTTTCGCTCCGGGCTTGCGACGCTTCCTTGAATTGCACTGAGCGGAATTCATCACTGTCAGCCCTCAGCTCCATCCCTTCCACCATTTACTGAGTTTTTCCTTTATCCTCCAACATTATGCTTTGATGTCCAAGAATTCTTTTTTGGGCTCCAATGGTTCTTAGTTTAACAACCAAAGCCATTATTTCCTTCCTTTAATAGCTTCTGAAGTTTTCCTCAGGGAAAACATATCAGAATGAAATGCTTAGTCCTCCCCACTGCTGAGTGGCCCGTGTCGGGGAACCTCTTACTGTCTGCACATGCGTGTAAGTAAAAACTAGTGTGGAATCTCTCTGCAACCAGTTCCGCGAGGGTGTGGGGGTCTTTGGGAGAGAGTAGCGAATGGAACTGGGAGTTGGGAATCAGCCGACAGGCTTGCTCTGGGGGTGGTGCGGAGGCTGGGGGGCAGGAGGGCCCAGCTAAGAACCCGCTCGCAGGGGCTGGCTGCACTCTTCAGCCAGGTAGGTGGCCATGGGCCCTTGGGGGTGTAGGCAAAGGCTGAGGGTCACTGTGTGGCATTCCTGAGATTTCTCATGAGGTCCCCCATAACTGCTCCAGGCTTGTCCACCCGCACTGCCAGCCTCTCTCTGCTGGTGGGATTTTCACGTTGTCTCGGAGGGTCAAGGGGAGGGCCGGAGAAGCTCACCGCAGGGGCTAGCACGGTTGGGCACTGCGCTGCTGCCTGGGGGCCTGCCGCGTCTCCTTTACTGTGGCACCCTGAAGGGCGCTGGAGCCCTGCCCTCTCCTCCTGGGTCCCTGCTGCCTGCTGAGGGCCCTGCCAGACCAGACAGATGTCCTTCACCCCAGAGCAGGCAGCTCATGGGGACCATCGGAGGCCAAGTGCCACGGCTGGCTGCTTTACGTGTAGGGAGGTCCTTTGCCTTCCCCTCCTCTGACCCCCACCAGGACCACCCAGGATGGATTCCTGCACCCTGAGCTTGGTTTCGGGCGGCCCACATTGCTTCTCTCTCCAGTGGGGAGATGAACCCCGACCAGCCAGGAGTTCTGAAGCCTTGAAAGCACAGAAATATCCTGGGAGGGGTTGTGACGACGTAGCTTCCCCCCTGTCCCCCACTGCAGCGTGGCTTGCATTGCCTCCTGTCCTCTCTTCCTTATGTTTTTCTCCTTCACTTCCTCCCTCCCTCCTTCACTCTCTTTTGTTCTCCAACAAGCTCACAAAGGACAGTTAAATCCTCACAAAGGACAGTTCCATTCTCCAAATGGCCCCTGTCAAAACGGATGGTTCTGTAGGCACTCACTGGAGTGAATTTGTCCACCTGCAGATGTCTGTCAGGAAAGGGAAGCGATGAAGACTCTCGGACAGGGACCAGGATAAATTCAGCACTTTGACGGAGACGCCTGTGCAGACAAGTGAGTGGGTCTGCGCCAGCAGCCCACTTCCGATGCCGCCGCTGCCGGCATTGACATTAATATTAATTAATCGTGATGATGTAAAAGACAGCTGTGGCCTCCAGAAGAACACCAGATATGGGGAGAGGAGTACACTGTCTGTCCTCGGGGTCTCACCGACGACTCCCAGCCTCTAGGAGGACACATGGGAGCTGTCCTCATCGCAGTGAGGAAGACAGAAGAGTGGGGTCACAGGGGAGAAGAGGACGTTGGCACCAAGCTCTGGAACCAAGTAAAAAGGAAGGATGACATGCGCATCAGCACCCCAAATCCCAGCCACACAGATAAGCCAGCAATATGGACACGGGGACACAGTCTGTCGGACCTCCCTGGCCCGTGCATCCTCTGTGTTTCTTCTGGAGGTCCTCTTCTTGACCACGCGGTGGTCTTCAGAAAGGGCCCCATCAAAGGCCCTCGTCGGTGGTGAAGGGCACAGGCTGGGAAATCAGGCCCCAGAATTTGAGTCCCCTTCCCACTACTAGCAAATACCGACTCTGTGCCTCAGTTTCTCGCCTGTAAAATGGGCATACTAATGGTGCCCACTGATAGGGCTATTTTTAGAATTCTGTATTCCATGGAGCACATTGCTTGGCATGTTCCCCTCCAAACCCATATTATTTTGAAACCTGATTTTATTCATAAACATTGCAGCATGTCTCTGCTTGATAAGAACACTTAAACACACACACACAACACTATCATTACATCTAAAAATATTAACCATAACTATATAACATCGTCCAATCTGTTCAAATTTCCCCAGTTGTCCCATTAGTAACTCTCATTTTCTTCCAATCGGAATCCATATAAGTTCCCGTTATGGTAATTGATTGATAAAGGTCTTAGAGCTACAGATCTACAGCAGGGGTTGGCAAACCTTCTCTATAAAGGCGAAGACCGTAAATATTTCATGTTTCCCGGGCCACAAGGCCTCTGTTGCAACTGTGTACACAAATTGGCTATTGCTGTTTTACAATAAAGCTTTATTTAAAAAACAGGCAGCAGGCCCCAGGGATGAGGTTGCCAACCTGTGGGGTAGAGGCTTAGTCAGATTCAGGTTTGATTTGCTGGCAAGAACCTTTCACAGGCAGCATGGTGGACTTCCATCTGGAGGCCCGAGACGATGGGCAGTCGCTCTGATTTCGTGTGATGTTGTCGGCACTGTGAGTTAAAGGCCTGGACCCACTAGCTTATTAGGGATGGCAAAAACAGCCATATTCTAACTCCGTCCTCCCTTCTTCATTTAGGAGCTGCAATATTTCTACGAAGAGAAAGTTTCCTTCCTCAATTATTTGGTCACAGCGAGGTAGAGTTTGTACAGGAAAGTCAAAATAATAAATGCTTGAGTCTCTTCCTTTCTCTGCCAGTTTTTAACAAGGAGTTGGGTGCTTCAACATTCTTCAAAGATAATCAATGCACTTTTTAAAAGAACGCTGTGAGCGAATAGGTTTCAACACAATCTAGATGTGTTCAAGCCACTGCAGTTACTGCTTGTCTGTTTGAATTGGAGCTGCTGTAGCCAGCTCACCCTTGCTGTCTGGTGTGATGTGGGGTTCCAGGGTCATCTTGTTGACCTTCCGTCCTGGCCCTGGAGCTTGCCTTCTCCAGGAGCCCAGTGTAGAGGGGCACGGTGTTTAGAAACCCTGATTTGGTCTCTAGAGATGTGTCCAGATTCTAGGCCTTTTCGGTCAGCATAGCCAAGGAAGAGATTTGTCAGTATGAAAGACCTCAGGAATACCTACTGAAATTTGCAAATCAGCTCAGGCCCACCAGCCTACTCAGCTCTTCAGTCGGACACTCGCACCTCATTTCCCCCAGGCTCCAATTCCAGGTTCACCTGGGGAGCTTTTAAAACTAGTGGTTCTGGAGCCGTCCCAAACTAACTGCCGGGGAACCTCCAGGGAGGACGTGCAGGCAGCAGCCCCCCGCCCTCACCCCGCACGTACACACTCACACTCACACCCACACTCACACGGTGACTGTAATGAAGAGCTGGCTTGGAGTGCTTCCCGGGCGTGGGTCAGAATAAGGAGCAAAGCCTACGTACAGTCAGCTGGGGGGGGGTGCAGGAGAGGAGTGAATGAAGGAGGAGGGGGCTGTGGTAAGGAGCACAGGAAGTGCTTTCAGTGAGTGTGGCTTTAAGGGGAGGGCTCTGTGGGGCAGAGTAGGGTCAAGGCAGGAGAGAGCTGATGAGCTTCCAGCGGGCTGCAGGGGCCAGTGTCCTTTGCCTGCTAGGTCCGGGAGGCATTGGATAGACAGAGAGGAAAGGTGTCCCTTGATCTAGTCTGGGTAAGGACAAAAAAAAAATACTTTTTCTCCTACCTTCTAAGTTCTTCTGACTTGGTTAGTAATCACATTAACAGGAGAAAAATCAAATCTTAATACCTGCACAAGGGCAATTCACATAGGCATGAATGTTCCACAGACAGTGCAATGACACTGGGCATATGTGACATTTTGGATGAAGGAGAAAAGGTGCGGGGAACGGGGCCTCAGATTTCAGCAGTGAAAATGGGGGGCTGCAGGTAGTTAAGGAACAGCAGAACGCCAGGGCCGGCAACTTCTTGCTGGGCAAGCCAGAAACTGTGGGGCCCGGGGAGTGGGGGGCGGCCACAGGCTCCCCTCGGAGTCTTCCTGTCTAAAGCTAAGGTTCCCTTCCCGAAACCAGTTTTTGTATCTGAATCCCTTGGGCAGGAAAGGGGGGAGGGTCAAAGGTTCTTTCTGAGTCTTTTTTTAAATAACCAGCTTAAAAATCGATATCCCAAAAGGCTCAGCTTTTTTTTCTCTTCCGGGGTGGGGTGGAGGGGTGATGGCAAAGCTTTGGCCCCCTTCACCTGCACACTTAAGGCTCAGCCCTCGTTTTGCCTTTTTCTCTCCGTGGTTAATGCCATGCCAGAGGCAGTGACTCTGTCTCTGTGCCGACAATGACTTACCGCACAAGACACAGATGTAGACACCAAGGAGAGATAATACAAAGCAGGGATTTTCCAGGGGGCCCTTTAGCTCAAAACTATATGGTCATGCATGTTGGATAGAATTTTCCAGATGCTGCCTAACAGGCAGAATGCAGGAGACAGGAGAATCCAGCTGCCTTCTATTAAAGCCAGATAGAGATTTGCTAAGTATGTAAAATAATGTCATTCTTCTCATTGTTTTTTAAAGCACAGTCTTAATGAAAATGTTACTTGTGTTGCTGTGTAATTGTATTATTATTATTATTAAATGAATTGTTATATATTGTTGAAATTTCTCAGTTTTATTTCCTAATTTGGTAACTATTGGGGTCCTCAATTTTTAAGAGAATAAAGGGGCCCTGAGAACCAAAAGTTGGGGACAGACCCGTGTCACAGGAAGTCAAAGCTAGCAGCCACAGTGGTCAGACCGACAGTGACGGCTGTCTCCCTGGCCGGGCATCACACGTTCCTGGAAGAAATCCCTGGTTAGTCTCATGGGCTGGAGGTGGGACCCTTTTTCACCTTCAGGGATGTGCTTAGTGACCAGGCGCCGTCTTTGTGAGGTGGGAGGGCCCGTCTCACTCCAGGGCTTGTCTCCCAGTGGACCAGAGAAGTGTGTGGCTGGAAACAGAGGCTTGGGGAAGGGGAAGGGGGAGAAGACAGGGGAAGGAGAAGGAGCTGGAGCAGGAGAGAGGAGGGGAGGCCGAGGGTGCAGTAACTGACAGTGGGCCAGGGTGAAGAGGATGTGGAGGGTGCCATCTGGGAGTGAGGGGTTCACCCTCTCCTCCCTCCTTCTGCATGGCTGCCCAATACATGGGAAGGGGCTTCCTTCTTGGAGAAGTGGATCAGGAAGGATAGGAAGAAAAACTGATGCTACCCCACCACAGGACTGACATGTATGATCTCCATTAAAACACCTAGAAGGAAAATCGTTGCTTCCCCAATCCGGCCAGCACCATCGTTCTGAGTAAGGATCAAGAATTCTCAGACATTCGTAACAGAGTCCACCAAGGGGCAGGCCATTGGGTGCTGTACTTGGGTGTACACTATTTTCTGATGAGACAGCTCCACTGTCTAACCAGGCTGCCTCCGCTCCTCTGTGGCCAGCTCTTCAATGCACCAGTCTACCTGCAAACCTGAGCTAGCCCTCTTCAAATGAAAGCTCACGCACACACTAGATGGAGCCAGGAGTTTCATGAAGGACAAACCTTAATTAGACTTGATTTTTTAAAATTTCCCTTGTGGCTCTTAATTATTAGAGAGAGCAAATGTCTCTGATGTTGAACTTGTCCATCACATATCCCTACATCAATGTCCTTAATGCATTCCATGTGCTTTTCATAACGTTACCTCCTTCTGGGAGTTGTCTGAATGGCTTTTCAGACCCCTCGAGACTGGACACTGAGGAGTATAGACAGTTTTTTTTTTAAGTACACTTCCTCCACAACCTTGATTTTGAAATGGGAATGTATGAATGCAACAGCTCTGGAATAACTATGCAGATTTATGGGGAATATCAATTTAGGTTCTGTCGGGGGACCCAACTAGACCTTTCTTTGTGTGGCTGGGGATTTGTTAAAGTTGGGATAGAGTTTGGGGAAAATGTGATTTACAGTTAAAGTCATCTGAAAATCAATGCAACCCAAGCTCTCTGACACAGGGGCCCCTAGCTGAGCCAGACCTGATTCTAAAATTAAGACAGGAATAAAAATCAAATCCTGAGTAGGAGTCACTGAAAATCGCAGTGAGAAGGGAATTGCCCTGTGAAAATGGACTTGTTTGTTTTTTTTAAAACGCCGGACATAATTCAGCTGGAGGAGATGGAAAGATTTTTCTACTCCTGTTTCAGTGGAAATCGATGGGCCTAGCCTGTGTAATTGTCCTTCCTGCCTTTAGTACCGAAAATAAAATAACCCTCATTGCTTGAATTACCGAACGCATCACTGCGGTCCTGGAGTCTATGGCTAAGCAAGTATTAATTAGATAACCCGCCGCCTGGAGCCGCCGGGGGAGTGGGGAAGGTGCAGCGGGACCCTGCGGCCCTGAAATTGGATGCTGACAGCAACTTGCTAGGCGAGCTGAGGGCGTCCTGGGAGCGATGAGCCGCCGGCTCCCAGCAGCATCTTATCCGCATCACTGACGAGCGCGGGGCCGAGAAAGCCAGAGTCAAAGCCAGCTGTGGGCTCCACCCCCTCCCCCAGCGGGAAACGGTGGGCGCAGGAGAACAGAGGCTCCTGCAGCAGCAAGAGCCAACAAGCCCCCACCCCCCATTTCCCCTCGTCCCCGGAATCTACACCGAGAAGTCTCCAAAGCTCTCGCGTCCTCGCCTGTCTTCCCCAGACCTTGACCCTCCCCCAGCCTCCACTCAGACCACTTCAAAATCACTCGGAGGCTGAAGTGGGGATGAGGAAGGGGGAAGGGGCAGGAATGGGGTCCGGGGGTGGGGATCGGCGCACGGGAAATGCCCCAGGAAGCGGCCAGACTCGGGTGGGCTGAAGGGCGGCAGGAATGTGCTTGGCGAGGGGAGGCGCAGACTCCCTGGCTCTCCACGCTCAGGGCTCTATTACGATTCCCTTCCTACTCTCCTCTCTGGCCCCCGAGCCGCCCCCGGCAGCCCCCGCGCCTGCGGGGCCGGAGGGCGCCGGCGGGGCGCTCTGGCGCGCGGGGCCAGGGGTTCAGGGCAGGCCCTCGCTTCCCCTTTAAGGGTTCCCGAAACTTTCCCCCCTGGAATCAGATGAGCCTCGTCACATCCGTTGGCCGTGGCCGCCTGGGCGCGTTCCGAGGAAGTTCGGGACACGAGTTTCCCCGGGAAGGGGCGCGGCCCGAGCCCTGCAAGGGTGGGCAGACTGGCCAGCGCGGACCCCGCGGACCGCCAGCCGCGCTTTGACCTTGGCGGCGGGGCGGAGACGGGGGCGGGGCCCGGCCCCTGCGGGGCAGCCACCGCCCGCCAGAGGGGGCAGCGGCGACCAACTTGCTCAACTTGGCGGCGCGGGCTGAGGCTGCTCCGGCGCCTCCTCCTCTTCCCCAGCCTCCTCCCTCGGCCCTCCTCTCCTCCGCCGTCGCCGCCGCCGCCGGCCCGGTGCGCGCCCAGCCCATTCCCGCAGCCCTGCGCTGAGTCGCCGAGTCGCCGAGTCGCCCGACGGGACAGGACGGACGCGGCCCGGCGCGATCCCCGGGCCCCGCCGCCGGCATGGGCGCGCTGGCCCGGACGCTGCTGCTGCCGCTCATGGCCCAGTGGCTCCTGCACGCCGCCCCGGCGCTGGCCCCGGCACCCTTCACGCTGCCCCTCCGAGTGGCCACGGCCACTAGCCCCGGGGCTGCGCCCACTCCCGGGCCCGGGCCCCCCGCTCAACCCCGCGCCGACGGCCTGGCGTTCGCCCTGGAGCCTGCCGAGGGTGCGGCCAACTTCTTGGCCATGGTTGACAACCTTCAGGGGGACTCTGGCCGCGGCTACTACCTGGAGGTGCTGATCGGGACCCCCCCGCAGAAGGTAAGTCGGCGGGCACTCGCCCGCCCACACGGACCCGCGCCCTGCATCTCCTGCGGTCCTAGGCTGCAGACGCGAGCTTTTGGGGGGCTCGTGGGAGCGCCTAGCCGAGCCTCCGCGCGGCCCCAAAGCACACTGGGGGTGGGTTGGAGGGGCGCAGGGGGCGCTGCTGGCGGGAGCGCGGCTGGCGCACTCGGGCCGCGGAGCAGCGGCGGCCCTGTGGGGGTGCAGCCCAGGGGTGTGTGCACGTGTTTCAGAACTTGTTCGCTCCCCACTCCCTGTGGCCGGGCAGCGAGAGGAGACCCGTAACTCCATCTCAGGGGATTCCCTTCTGGCGGGCTACATCTCCTTCCAGTGTGGAGACCGTGCCGTGGGCCTTGGGCACGATGCTGTTATTGCGGGGGAATCACTTTGTATTACTATTTACACACCCCCTCCCTACCCTCCCTCCCCGCCGTCCCCCCTCCCTCCCCGGCTCGCTGCAAGCTTGCTGAGGAGGCTGGTGGCCAGCCTCCAGCGGCGCGGTCCCCTTGGAAAGGGAGCTGCCGGGTCCGAGGGGCGGGCTGCTGCGGAGCGAGCCGCCTTCCTGCCGCGCGGCTTTCCTCCCCCGGAGGCGGCGGGCGGTGCTGCTGCCTCCTGGCTGGTTCGGCTGCCCAGCCCCTCTGCGCTGAGGGAAGTGTCTGCACACGTGTGTGAAAAGTGTTAAATGCAGCAAAGCTGCTGGGAAGACAGACCGGCCGAGCTAGGCTTCCGGGGACCAAGTGGCCTCCTCATGACCAAAGGAAATCAAACAGCTTTCTTTTTTCTCATTCTCAGGATGGTTTTCATTTAT
Source organism: Trachops cirrhosus (assembly GCA_028533065.1). Taxonomy (NCBI): domain Eukaryota; kingdom Metazoa; phylum Chordata; class Mammalia; order Chiroptera; family Phyllostomidae; genus Trachops; species Trachops cirrhosus. Next base: position 186,264,076 of record CM052539.1, on the reverse strand, counting down.
TAGCACTTTTTGTAGCGAGAAGTAAATGTTCCCCGGGCTCGGTAATCTGAAGACAAACAAAACCCCAGGAACCGTTTCAGCCGATCTCCAACTTCCTTAATCGAAGTGTGATTTGAACTCAAGTTGTTCTTGTCAATAGAATACAGTGTCTGAAGATACTGTATTTTTACTTCTAACCACATTGTCATTTGCGTTTAAATTCAGCTACGATTCCCCCATAAATAGAACAGACTCATGACTTTGGTGTAATTCTAATTAAATTATTCAAGACTTAAGAGGGAAGGCATGCCATGCTAATTCCTTTAAAAAAAGAAACTCTGAGTAACTTCTACACTTGCTTAATTAGTTTTTTTTTTAACCTTCAAACATGTACTCCGCTGAAAACTTTGATTCCAGTTGCCCTTCATCTGAGTGTTGTCTGGAGGCGGGGGGCTGGGGGCTGGAGGGAGGGCAACCCAGGAAGTTGGAGGAAGTCAGCTGAGAAGGCTTAACTTGACCACAAGATGCTGGTGCTGGTAAGAGCCACCACGTGGAAACATGTGCTGGTAGTGAGAACCTTGTGCGTTTTCTTTTTAATAGCACTGTTTCTTTTTAAAAAGATTGTATTTATTTATTTTTAGAGAGAGGGGAAGGGAGGGAGAGAGACATCGTTGTGTGAGAGACACATCAACCCCACCAAGGATTGGTGGTCTCTCCCAGGGCCCAACCCGGCGCCTAGCCCGCAACCCAGGCATGCGCCCTGGCCCGAAATGGAACCAGTGACCTTTCAGTTTGTGGGGACAAAGTCCAACCCACTGAGCCACACCAGTCAAGGCGAACCTTGTCCAGTTCCCCTGTCACAAGATATGGAGGATGGGCCTCTTCTGTGGCCTGAGGATAACCTGGTGGAACGGACCCTAAATGACTCTCCATTTGGGAACCGTGTGCCTTGATGAACAACTCTTGTTGATTTCTGAGGGGGAGGGAATTCTCCTTACTAAAGTCAAGTAGACTTGGGGGCTGCAATAAATGGGTGCTGGTGCCTGTCTCCCCACTCCAGGGAAGAGAAGGGGAAAAAACCTCAAGACGACCTAAAAAATATATATGTGTGTGTGTGTGTGTGTGTGTATAGGACTCTCCAAAACAAACAAAAAAACTTCATAAATAGTAGCTTGTCTTTATTATTTAATCCAACGACCTTTACTTTAAAATGAGGAAGTTTACATTACAGGAATGTGTTCAGTACTTAATGCTTATATCTTTTCCTTGGCCAAGGAAGTAGTTCATTCAAGGTTATTTCTCAGTTAAACATTAGCAGGTTTCCAGGGAAGGCTGTTTTTAACAATGCAGATTTAATTTTTACATTTTGACAGGAAATGAAATATTCTGTGCCTCCTTCTTGGCCTGATTTAGTAATAAGCTGCTTTATAGCAAACTCTATGTGTATGATCTCTCCAAATGCCTGCTGCAAACTCTCAGGTGAGAGTGACAAGCGCATTAGGATTCATTTTCTCCCTGTGTCCCAGAAAGCGCCTGCCCGCCAGCAGAGTGTTGCAGCAGGTCAGATGGGCAGCCAGCCATGGGGCGACTTCTGAACCTGGAGTGAGTTTTCCTGCTCTCTCATGGCCAAGGGTCATGCGTTTATTCTCTGCAGACTCCCTGAAGCCTAGAATAAAACTTGCTTAGGTGGAGAGAAAAATGGAATCGTAAATCCGAGCAGTGAAGAACGAAGAGTCTTTCGGGAATTAAGTGATAGTCGTAGATGGGGTGAAGCACTGAGCTGTGGGGCGTGTGTGTGTGCAACCCCCAGGATCTTTACAACCACCTCCTGGTTCTCAGACCTGTTTAGAGGATTGGAGGCCTGGAGCTTGGAGAGGCTGAATGACTTACCCAGGGCAACAGGACGAGAAGGCAGAACCGGAAATGGAACCCAGGAGCTGGATTCCAGAATCCAAATTCTGAACCACCTGCTCCCTTGCCCTTCCTGCCTCCTGGCTGCTTTTCTTTGCCTTATGTCCTCAAACTGCCCTTTCCAGCCAGAGATCCCTGAACCTTACATCCCAAAGTGTTAGGTACTTAACATATGACTGTTATGAGAGTCCAACGCTGGACTGTTCCCAACCCCTGCTGTTTTCCCTTCCTTCGGGGCATAATGAAGAGTTGGACGCAGGCAAAGATTCAGCAGGAATCAGAGCTCCACAGACCCCAAGCCCAGCCCGGGAACACCAGCTGTTGGACATGTCCTGGCTCCCTGAATGCTTTAATTAAGAACGGAGGGTCCCTCGTGCTGCCTGACACTCTTCAAGGCACTGCAGGCATGTGCCCGGAAGCCTGGGTGAGAGCAGGACCCTGTTGGCATGGCGATGAGTGCTGGGTGTTTGATACCATTATGTGACTTCTAACAGGAGAGGACCAGCATCTGCCTGAACTGTGCAATTTGGTCTTATTAATAATAATAGTGGTTCTGTAAAGTGATTATAATTACAGCAATTTCCATGATAAAAAAAAAACAGGACTTTCATGCTAACACAATAGACCGGACCGAAGATGCTAAAGGTCTCCAGTTACACACCTTGTAATGGTTGCAGAAAGGCTGTGGGGGCTTCTGTTGAAAGGTTTTCTGTCATCTGCACTAGTGTGGATAAAACACAGCAAAAACAATTTTCATAGTTAAACATTTGAATGTAAAAAAAAAACAACAAGAAATTACTTTGGTGACTCGCCCTTTAATCACGGTACATTGGCTTGAGTATCACTTAGTACACAATTTTGGGGAAGAATCTGGACCACAAATGCGAACTCCAATTTAGGAGTTTGTTGCAGAGTAAGCCATCCAGTGTCCCCCAATTACATTAAGCTCACTGCCAGCCAGGCTGGAGAAAGGACGGCGACAGCAGCAAGGAGAGATTTGATAGAACAAACCGGGAAGGTAAACAATTAAGAGGAAAAAAGACAAGATTACTGGGGTTAGAAGAACCAGAAACTCAACACCAGGTTCTCACCAACTTTTCTGAGTGGAAGGTGGCCGCTCCTGAGCTGGAGAGGAGGAGTTCAACGTCAAAGGCACTGTTAGGAAGGACTGCAAGAGGCCAACCCCAGACATCTGCTCAAATCGACTTGGAGGGGCGGTCTGAGGAGCAAGTAACAGCCAACCTTTTTCTCAGGCGTATTGCATGCTGGGCGCCATGCTAAGAGTTCGAGTGCATCACCTCGTTTAATCCTGGCCATAGCTTGAAGTATGTACGACTATCTGACTTCATTTTCAGCGGGGGAGACTATGACTCCGAGAGGCCAAGTAGTTCGCCCAAGGCCGCCCTGGTGAGTGGCAGCGCTGGGAGAGCCGTGGGTCTGCCCAGTTCCGCAGTCCCAGGCGCGCCACGGCTCCTGCCCCGTCTGTGGACTCTTTTGCATCGCCGCCTTTGTTAGCTGTGAATGATGCGGGTGTCGGGGGCGGGGGGGGGGGGGGGGGGAGGCAGCCTGGACTGGTCGCAGGGACCTGGATGCTGGTTGCATTGCACACGTGACCGAGGGCAGGCACTCAGCCTCCCTGCATTCTCCCCTCCTCATCCGTTAGTGATCTCAGAGTTTTTCTTCTCCTGCAGCCGCTGTAATACATGACCGCAAACGAGGTGACTTAAAACGACAGAAATGTATTCTCTCTCAGTTCTGGAGGCCAGATGTTCCAAACAGGTGTGCCCCGGGCCCTGCTCCCTTGGGGGGCTCCAGGGGAAGACCCGTCCCGCCTCGCCCAGCTCCAGGGCTGCCTGCAGTGCCTGGCTTTCCCTGGCTCTTAGCGGCATCACTCCGATCCCTGCCTCCCTCTTCATGTGACTCTCCCCGTCGTGTGTCCCAGTCACTGCACGGGGACCCACCCTGATCCTGTCTGACCTCCTCTTACCCGCATGACATCTATAAAGACAGGTACCGGGGTTAAGGATGTCAACATGTGTATGTTTTTTTTTTTTTGAGCAGGGGACATAATTTAATGTACAAATGTGCTTTCTAAGTGTATTATTCTACAGATTTTTTCTTTCATTGTATACCATCTTTTAATTGCCAATAACTTTATTTGGAATTCATATAATTTTCACTGAAGGCCGTAGCAAGTGGTGGTTTTGCCACTGTATTCACAAGGCATCTGTGACAAGATCTTGCCCTAGGGGACAGGCGAGTGGCAGGCTGAGGGGGGATTTCAGATTCTTTTTCTGGGTTTCTGTGTTGGTTTCCTCCCTACAACAATTTTTTTTGGATTGTTAAAGATTTTATCTGTTTATTTTTAGAGAGAGGGGAAGGGAGGGAGAAAGAGAGGGAGGGAAACATCAATGTGAGAGAGAAGCATTGATCGGTGGCCTCTCTACATGCCCTGACCAGGGACCGAACCCACAACCCACGCATGTGCCCTGACCAGGAATGGAACTGGTGACCTCTCACTTTGTAGGACGATTCCCAACCAACTGAGCCACACCCATCAGGGTTGCTTACCATCTTAAAGAGTCTCTTATCATGTGCACTAATTCTGTAATTGCTGGAGTCATTGCATAATGTGGGAAAGGCCCATTCTGTTTGTGCAAGTTCATGGCCCTAGCATTTACATACCTATGATGGCCGCATTCCCGTGTTGTGAACAAGACAGATGAGGAGAGGCTTGAAAGCTTGTACTTCACGTTTGGAAGACTTTATAAGGCATCTGCCACCCCATTCAAATCCAGTACATTTGATACGAAATGCACACCTTTTCTCCTGAGTTCATCTTCCCGCTTAACCCTGTGTTGACTTCTGTCTGATTTCCTTTGCTACAGGAGGGTGGGCTTCACCTGCTCTGGGCTGCGTCCTTCTAACTAAAAACCGAAAGGGCAAGGGCAAGGGCAAGGTTAGCTATTGTGTTAGTGACTTCCCCTCCATGGTAGTGACTGGCTGTGCTGGACCCCGGGAGGGGAACTCAGAGGTGGCGTTTTTCCTTCCCCGTGGTGTCCGGCAGTGTGCCTTGGGGTATGTTTTATATCTCAGACTCTCAACGGGGCAGGTCCAGCCCTTGCTTCCTGGATTCAGCGGCCACCCAGGCCAAGGGGGGGGTTGGTGGCTGCTGACTCTTGTCCCACGCAGAGTGCAGCAGGAGCAGGCGCTGGGTCCTCTGTGACAGGGAGCAAGGCACTTGTCCCCTCCACCTCAGAGCTCCTTTTACCACTAACAATGGGCCTCCTGCTCCCACTTGGCTCCGGTGCCATCTGTCACAGATTCCTCCTCACCCTCCCTCCGTTCTGCTTGTCCAGCCTGGACTTGGCCTTGACACCGGGGCTCATTGTACGTTCGTGACAGCAGACACCACCTGGAGAACAGAGCACACCTGTGAGGCAGGTGGGTGGCCCACCGCGGCTCCCGCACCTGCGTGCGCACGTGTGTGGGGGCGGAGCGTGAGTGAGGGTGGTGCCAGGCTCCGGGCCGGCTTCCCAGGCTGTGGAGGATTGGAGTGCGATGCACAGTTGGACTGCGTGTCACTTGGCTCCCCTTCGTCCTTCCCTTGGCCCAGATGGACTAATACACATTTTTTTGCCTATTGCTACTCAATAGAAAAAAAGGGTTGCTTTTTGGCTCTCGGAATTCTCACAGAGGAGAAACTACTCTCCCAGTGCTGCAGTGACCACAGTCAGAAAACAAGCCCAGTGGGTGTGCTTCTGAGTTAGCGCCTCGTGTCCAGCACAGCCCCAGGGCAGATGGTTGCAGGTTGGTATCGTGTGGCACCTGACACACCCGTACCCGGGAACGCGCCATCTCGGCGCTGCCACTTGAAGACGAAGGACACTCTCCGAAGAGGGAAGAAGGCAGGGCTGGGGCCAGCCCCATCATTCCAGGGGGCCCATCAGGGCCGTGGGAACCTGTCCGTCCACTTCCCACTGGACTCAGGATGGCAGAGGGGAGAACTGACGCCCGGCCCCCTGAGGACCGCCTTGTGCTCCCACACTCACCCCCAGCCCCTCCCAAACATAACAGGATGAACGCCTTATTGGCAGCAGGCAAGGAGCTGCCCCCGTTTACCAGCCGTGCGTGCGGCACCCCTGCCGGGATCCGAAGGAAACAGCCCGCAGGGCAGCCCCCTCGGATGGCGGTACCCGGGGGGAAAATGTGGAAAGCACCGAGTCCAAACCTTTTCCTGGTGGCACAGAGGGCGGGAGCATCTGGCCTGACCCTTTGGCAAGGTGAGGGCTTGCGGCTAGAACCGAAGCTGCTTCTTGGTGAAGGTGGGCGAGGATTCCAGAAGCCTCCCAGGGCACCCAGAGCCCTTTCCACCACATCAGCCGCCTCCTGGGGAAACTCGCCGGCCTTTTCCAATTGGACGAGCTACTGGGGAGCAGGCAGAACTGTGTGGTTCACGCCGTCTTTTGGGGATTAGGCATTTTGGGTGCTGATCCCAGGTCTGCTGCTTGCCAAATGCTGGGTGTAGAGCACAAGTTCAACCTCTCGAAGCCTCAGTTTCCTCACCTGTAAATTAGGCAATTTGACCGGGGGGATCTGGGATTCCTTGTACAGGCTCTATGCTCCACCATCATAATCCATTTTATTTGCGAGAGGTTTTCGTAGATTTAATTTTCCTCAGTTGTATGCAGGTGAGCCCCCAGGGATCTGTTCAAGGGCAGAGCCTGGGTCAGTGGGGGGCCGGGGGTCGGGGTGGAGAATGGTCAGGGTGGATGGCACTGGGTCTCGGCCACAGCTGGAGTTCCTGCTTCACAAAGCCAGCTGACCGCTGTGGCAAAGGCTAAGAATGCTGTGTGGAGTTGGTCAAAACACAGAGCCTGGGACGCCAGTCAGACTTCCCGGGTGAGTCCTGCTGCCCTGGGGCTTGAGAGTCTGCATTTTATTGTGCCCCCCACCCTGCCAAGAGCCCCCCGCCACCAAGCAGCCAGCCTGGCCCCAGCTCTTAGACACTATTCCGAGGCCACGACAGAGGCCCGTTTCTCCTCTGTTCTGGTTTTCCGTGCAAAACGGGTATGTTGTTCACCCTCCTAAACGTAGTTGTTTGGTTACATGTTTCCTCTGCCCGTTTGGAAAATCTCCAGCTCACGCGGACTGTGGTGCCAGAGCTTCCTCGTGTCGGCAGGGTGGGGCCCGGAGCGGGTTTGCTTCCGGAAAGTGCTCTGACACCCGGCTGCTCAGTCTCGGTGCAAATTTCGAGTTTCACAGAACAATAATTTGTAAATCAATAAAAAGGAACTACTAGGAGAACAAAATTTAAAGAAAGACATGCAGACACAAGCACCACTTCTTGCATTGTTAGATTCAGCAGACTTCCCCTTTTTCTCCTGCAGCGATTTTCACCCGGTGCACCGCAAGGACTGTTTGCACACGCGTGCCTGACGGTTATTCAGCGGGGGCACGGACCTCTCTTCCCTTACACTGTCAAATAAAACTATGACGACAGCCAACACCGCTCCCACGGGAATCAAAATTATACCTCCTGTTTTGTCAGATTGACAAAAAATATATGTATGTTGCTGCGCCACGGCATTTTAGTAATTAGTTTATGTGTGTCATGGAATGAAAAAGGTTGAACATCGCTGTTCTATTGCACTGAGCTCGAGGTTTCTGGCGCTTCCTCTCCTGGGCACCCCCCACCTCGTTGCCAGATACCTTGTTGCGGGTTAGGTTTCCTCATTGCCGACGCATAGCTGTTGTGGATCAGTGCCTTAGCAGAGCGCTCAGGGCTCTGAAAAGTGTCCTTGCTGGACAAATTAAAAGTTGTTGCAAATGGGACGCTTAACAGATTTGTTTGGGGGCCTCGCCCTTCCGTGGTTAGTTCTGCTAAAGCAAGCAGGAAGTGTGGTGGCGTTGGATTCTGGGATTCCTCGCCCTTTCGAGAGAGGCTGGGACTGGAGCTTTACCCCAGGGGTGGCAAGTGGTCTGCCTCAGAGGTTCTTAACCCAGGAAATCGTGCCCTCCGGGCGACTTGGCACTCTCTGGAGACAGTTTTGGTTGTTATAACTTGGGTGGTACCACTGGCGCTGGTGGATGGAGGCCAGAGATGCCGCTCAGCACCCTGTAGTGCACAGGGCACCCTCCCCTGTGACACCCTCCCCTGTGACACACTCACCTGCCTGCGCCCAAATGGCAACAGTACCAAGGATGAGAAATCCTGGCAGCTCAGCACACCAACTCCACTGGCCGGGGAGCAGCTGCCCAGAGCGGTGAGGGGAAGCTGTCCCTTGGAAGCATCTGCCGTGGGTGGACACGAGTAGGGAGTGGCAGCGGCGGTGTGCTGACACCCGCTGACACCTGCTCGTCCCTCCCCCCTTTACACTCCCGTCTTGTCCTAGCATCATCTTCCCCTTGCCAGATGCAGAAGGAATCGGGAGAGTTAAAAATCACTTCTAACCGGAATGACTGGGGATTAAAGAGAAGGAGTATTTTGAATTAGACTCAAAGAATGAGCGTGCTGTCATTCCTTCAGCACATTTATTAAGCACCATCTGTATGCCAGACCCTGTTCTAAGCCCTGGGAGGCAATAGTCAAGTAGATAAAGATGTTCCTTGCTTTCGTAGAACCTATGTGCTTGTCGGGAAGGCAGACTGTAAGAAGGTAAACAGAATTTAAGGCAAGTGCTATGAAGACAATGCAACATGGTAATGGGTATGGATATAAGAAAGAGGAGAAAAAGACTTTTTTAGCAAGGACTGCCCGAGAAGACCTTTCTGAGGAGGTACAGTTTGGGGTGTGGGGGCAGAAGAGAGGACCCAGCCTTGGGAGGGTGGGGGAACCGTGTTCAGTTTGAAGCCAGACAGGTGGAGCCCCCCCTGGGAGTGGGAGCATCTGTCTCCCTTAGGTCCAGCTCTGGGAGCAGCTCCTCTCTCACTGACTTTACAGCTGTGCCTTGGGGTTAGATTTCACTGGAACAAAGGCCTTACAGTGACTGTGCGAACACCCATGGAGGGAGTGGAGACGCAGAGCCCAGCAGTGCTGGCTGTGTGGGCCAGGCAGCGGCCCTAAGCATCCCTCAGAGTCCCGAAGCTGTTTCGACATTGTCTCCTGCCTGCCTTGGTGCCGTGGGTTAGAAGTGGTGCCGCCCGATCCTTTGTACGCTGGCTGTGGACGAAGCACGGGAGATACCGGAGATGTGTTGTGACCAGGCCTGGCGTTCTGAAACGTCGTGACCTCGTCTTAGGGCGGCTTGCCTCTTCTATCTTTTTCATGCTGGGCACTTGCTGAGTCTTTCCAGTTTAGAAGCATGACACTCAGTTCTGAGAAAATTTCTGGCAAAACGTTTGTTCTCTCTTTTTTGACCTCCTCTTATCCGTGTGTTGGGCCGCATCGTTTGGTGACACCGTTTTGCATTTCTTTGCCTTTTGATCCTATCCTCTGTGGTCATTTCTTCTGTGCAGACTTTAATTTTCGGCAGCACTGATTTCCTGAGGATGTTTGTGTCGTTGCTCCCCGTTCTCGTTTCAGGGTTGTGTGTCTTCTGTTGCTCTGGGAAATGGGACTTTTTTCTGAAGTTTTCATTCGCTTCCTGCCTTTTCTGTTGTCTCTGGGTTTCCTTCCTCGGGGTGTTTGTCCAGCTCCCTGTCTCATGCTAGAGGCTTTCCTCAGATACCTGGTGATTGTTGGCTGTCTGTGTTTAAAAGGGAAGCATTCAAAGGCAGATTGGAAGTTCAAGTTCAGGGCTACACTACAGCAGGGGTGTCCAATCTTTTAGCATCTCTGAGCCGCGTTGGAAGAAGAAGAATTGTCTTGGGCCACACTTTAAGTACCTTGTGACAGGTAATCTCACACACACCAAAAAAAATCTCATAATGTTTCAAGTAAATTTATGACTTTGTGTTGAGCCGCACTCACAGCCAACCTGGGCTGCATGCGGACCACCAGTCGGACACCCCTAGATAGAGTTTGTTTTCATTGTTCATGTCGCAGTCTAGTGTTCGGAATGTGGCCGTGGTAACGATTCTGCCACCTGACCTGGGGCAGGTATTTTCAGTTGGTGACCAAACCGACACACCTTCCCAACACTCAGAGTTCTCTCCAGGCTGAAGCTGTCACTGCAGCCTCCTTCATGACGAAGGTCTCAGCTGGGGACCTGCATGTAAAGGGGGGGTCTCCTGGGGGATTTTGGGGGGAGCTTGTGTTTTCCTGATAAAAGGGCCAGGTATGGCTGAACGATCATTTCTCCTCCTTCCTGCCTTTGACAAAAATGCAAGGCCTTCAACAGGGACAGCCAGCTCCAGACCTTGAGTGAAAGGTCAAGGGACAGGGCAGGGACCTGACACTGATTTTCCCTGAGATGTTGATCGAATACCAGCAATCCCTAGAGACTTCTTGATTTGGGGGGGGGGACTTTCCTTGTTTGAGCCACTCTAAATCCATAGTTTCCTGTTTACTTCCAGCCAAAAACATTCCAAAAGATGCACCATCATAGCTCTTTGAGAAAAAAAAGATAATAATTTTTAAAAAGTTGAAGGCAATTTGCCATTGTTTTCTTCTCCTGGAAATGTCCAGAAAAGAAGATAAGTCCAAAAATCTTTTATTATTTTCTTTGTTGCTGTTATTGGCAAGACCCTTTTCCTAGTGGGCAAGACATGGACCCTGCCCCGGGGGTCTAAACTTTGGTCACCACAAGGAGCCCCCGATGAGAAGACCACCAGAGGGGGTCTGTATGGGCTAGATTGGGCATCAGCAAACTGAATCTGCCTGATGTGGTAAAAATCAGGCAGATTTCAGTAGAGGTTTTTTGGAACACGGGCATACTGATTTGTCTCCACATTGTCTGTGACTGCTTCCCCACGACAATGTCAGAATTGAGTAGCTGAGACAGTCCCCAGGTTGACAAAGCCTCCCTTCTCACTACCTCTGTACAGAAAACGTGCACTGTCCTCAGGGTTAGCCCGTCAGGTGCTGGAGACTAAGGAGGGAGCATAAGCGGCCAAGTGGCCAGCAGGCGCTCTGCCCGCATCAGGAAGCTGCAGGTGGGGTCATACCTGGTGGGTATCGGGGAGGGGGAGGCGGTGGCTCTGAGGGACCCAATACATGCCCCACCGAAGGAAGGCTGAGCAGACAGACACCAGCCACACCCAGAACATACCAACCATGAAGTCCAACAAGAATGTTCCTCCCTTGACTCCTCCTTCCGTCCGGGTGGAATCAGAGACATTGTCAGGAGCAACGTGGGGACACAGAAACGAGTCCCGCCATGTCTCCCCTTCCCTTCGGGAGGGCTCTGAACCCAAGCCAAGCCCGTGATGTTGGATGCCAGACCGCAGCGTTGATGTTAGATAGGACTAGACTTACAATTCCTAAAAATAAAGGTATTATCACAAAGCTATCAGAAAAGCATAAGCTTTGCCTAAGATTTCATTCAAGGACGGAGAAGAACAATTTACAGAGCTTGTTTGACGGCATTTGTGTGACAAGGGAAAAGGCTGTTGAAACGCCATCTCATCACACAGACTTGCAGAGGGAAGTTGGGAGATATCTGGCCAATTTCCATATGCATTTATCCTTTGACGCCGAAATCCACTTCTGGGAGCTTGCACAAAAGTTGCATTAGGAAAAAATATGAAAAGCAATTTGCAAGTCTATTCACGGTCACATTACTTGTACTGTAATAGCAAATGATTGTAGCCACCCGAGCAGTCATCAAAAAGGGACTGACCGGTGGAGTGACAGACATATGCCATGGAACGCGATGCGACTGGAATGAATGAGGACTCTCTCAGAGAACTGCAGGTGAGGAAAGCTGGGGGAGAGGAGCGTGGATGAGCGTGTGTTCATCTAAGAAAGCGGACACACTCACATAGGCACCTTGCGTGCGAGACCGTCCAGGACAAAGGTCTCCAAAGATGGGGGGATTGTGTGGGTCAGCGAGCATGACCTCTCTTCCCTCCCTGTCCCTCTGCACGCAGCCCATGGTGTCAGTTTGCAGACTTCAGCACTTTATGGGTCTGGTTTGGGTTAAAAAGCAAGACCTCTCAAGATGAATGGCGGGCTCTCCTTGCCCAGAAAGCCATGACCCCAGAATGGCAGGCGCTTATGGGGATCACAACTGGCTGGCAGAGGCATGCGACTTAGGAGGTGTTGAAAAAAAATAAACACAATTAAAATGTGTCCCTCTGAGGTGGTATTTTAACACTGGGTTAAACACCGTTTTTCAAAAGAAAATCCAGCTATGGAGAGAGTCTTTTAAAGATATGTCTAAATGTTTCTGTTATTATTTGGTTTTCTACTCCCAAAGATGAAAGAAGTTTGCTACCTGCAAAAAAAAAAAAAAAACAAAAAACAACAAAAAAAAACTTCTTTGCACCTTTAACCCTGGAAATAGAATTTATGACCTGTGTAAAAGTCTTCCAAAACAATTCCAGTCCTTTAAAAAAAAAAAGCCTAGAGATAATAAGTATTACCTTCTGGTTTATTTGCTAGAGCTACTGATGGAGTTAGGGAAGATGAGGGTTTACCATTCACTATCCCCATTTTACAGCTGAGGAAACTGAGGCTCGGACGGTTCCATTGCTGAGGATTTGAGAACAGTCGGCTGGTCCCCGACTGAGTGCTCTGAACAATTGCGCAAGCTGCCTGTGAGCGCGTAAGGTACAGAGGTAAACGCTCATAGATAGGGTTGAGTGCTGAGAAACATTTTTTCCTGGTGGCATAGCTTATCCAAAAACTTTCAGTCACTGGTCTGAGAATTCAGGAGTCTTTGTAGGAAGGGTGGGCCTGGTTTGGTTCAGGAGAAGCTGCCCGGTGCTGAACAGAGCCAAGGGGTCCTGGTACTCGAGCCAGTTCTGGGGTAAACACAGATGCTCAGCAAGTAGTCAATCTTTTGCCCGTGTACTAGTCTGTTCCTGACACTTGGCCTTCTGGAGAACACACTGTCCGCCTTCTTTAAAAGCTCCTCTAGCAGAGCAGTCCCAGAATAGAAGGGAGCCATTGAATGCTTGATCTAACCCTTCTACCCCTCTCCCCGTTTAACAGATATGAATTTCACCCCCTTGAGTTGTAGCACCGCCCACTTTTTTACGGGAACAGATCTCAGAAGTCAAGGTGCAGCTCGGTGTCTGCTGTTTTTTCCCACCTGTGTTCGTGGGAGGTGGGTTGGCTGCCTGAGCCTGCTCAGCCCCTCTGCCCTCCTGCCATGCCTCCTTCTTCCCCACCTTCTTCCACTGGGAGCCAGAGTGGGTGGGGGAGGAGATTGGCGAGGAGCAGCTGCTAGGGACCCTTCTGTGGGTGGCAGAAGGCCCCCACCCAGGGCCTAGCAGGAAAGGTCAGGTCTGGGTGCTGGATGAAAATGGCACACCCAGGGGACTCAACGAGTAGGGGCTCTTCGGTGCCATGTCAGGGCGGCCAACTCCCAGGAACGGTCCCGCTCAGCTCCCTTTGCTCCTGGCTTTGGATCAGGCCCGTTAGGGCAAGACAGAAGCCCCAGCTACCCTCTCTTCCAGTTCGAACACGGCTGCATTTCCCTCCACAGTGGCAGCTGCTGGTGGCAGGTCACTTACCACCTCTGGCTCCCCACCTGCCCCTTCCAGCCGGGATGGGAGAGAGCCCGGCCTGCTGCGGGGCTCTGAGTGCCCTAGCCTAGCCTGTGCCCGTGCAAGCCCTGCCCACGGCCCACGGATAGCCCTCCACCACCCCTCCTCCCATGAGCCCTGGGGTAGAATCCCTCTCCTGCTGGGCTCTGCTTAGCACAGCTGGCGATGACAGTGAGAGCAAAACTTTGTTTCATGTATGAGTCCGACCAGAGTTTCTAACTCAGCCCGCAGTGTATAGCTTAGTCAGTTTGTAGTGAATATGCTGAGCTGCAGAAGGGGCCAAGGTCATTGTCGAATCTGTCTTCACCACCGTCTCCTCAGTGTTCGCAGGCCCATGGGGTGGGACTGAAACCACATGCTGAGCAGGGTCTCAGCCTCATCCCTGCCTGTGCTGGCCCACCGCCTGCCATGGGCTGAATTGTGTCCCCCCTCCACCCCCAGAACCTTGATGTGCCTGCATTTGACGGGAAGGCCTTGATAGGGTCATTAAGTTATAATGAGGCTGTCAGGGTGGTCCCTACTCCTGTCTGACTGGTGACCTTATAAGAAGAGGCCACGACAGACAGAGAGAGAGACGCATACCAGGTGTTCATGTTCACAGAAGGACCACCATGGGGAGAGACAGCAGGAGGGCAGGCGTCTGCAAGCCGAGGCGAGGGGCCCCCGGGAGAAATCAGTCCTGCGGGCACCTCGGACCTCAGCCCTCAGAGCTGCACAGAGAGGAGTTCCTGCTGCCGGAGCCGCTCCGGTCTGGGGTTTTGTCATGGCGGCCGAGCAGACCAATACACCCGAGGACGTCCCAGCCCCTGAGTGGCACCTAATGCACATAGCCCTTCCAGCTCTGCCTCCACCCTCACTTGGGTGCCGGGTGTGGGGGGCCCAGATCCCCCACCCCTCCCACCCTGTCGGCTCTGGCCAGATCCCGTGAGGTTGGCAGGAATGAGGGTGAGGGCGGGGTCTCTCTGGGATAGAATTGCCTCTATGCTATGATACCCCCCCACCCCGGCCTATTTTCTGGATCATAGAAACTATGTGTCTTGTTAAGTCTCTTGTTCTTCAACAAACGGGTGTTACTGTAACAGCAACCCACCGACACCCGCTGTGCGCCCGCTCTCACTGCACTGAAGGCAGAGCGAAGAGGGGCACGCTTCACAGCGCCAAGTTTGTTTTTCATAAATCAAGATGCATCCACTTGGGGCAAAACCGTGCCATTCCATCGACCCAGAAAATCATGGCTTCTTTTCGAGCCAGTGCCCCAGGGGCCAGGACCATCTCGCTGCCTGCCCTTCTGAGCTCCTGGAACAAAACGGATGGAAACGTTTTGTACGGAACCTGGTACTTAAGAGCACGGAGCTTTCAGCTGCGGCTCTTAGCGCTGCGTCTCCGTCTCGGTACTTCATTGATCTCCAGCCCGGTGTCCCTCCGGGGAGAGGACATTTCAGACTGGGCAGCCCGCTCACATCTCCACTGCGTCCGGGAACTGAGGGGCATCACGGGCGTGCAAGCAGGGGGCGTATTAGCACCTGTCGCAAGGCTAAGAGACCCTTCCCAAAAATCGGTGTTCAGGCACTCGTGTGCTGATATCTGTGTGGGCCGTGGACGAGGTCATTGGAGTTAATCTGGGCAGTTTCAAAGAGTAATCAATATTTTCCCAACTAGCAAGCCCAGCATTTTTTTTAGGATCACTGTCAGTGATTAAAACTGTAACTTGGTTGTTTTAAAACTTCATTCAGTTGGATGCTACCAGTTAGAGGCTCTGATTGGATGGGGCAGGCGTATTGGAATGCTAAAAAACCATCCGTCTCAAGTGCAAACCCCACCTTTGTCCTTTGTTGGCATTTATATTGTTTTGAATGTTCTAGGCAATTGTGAAATCACATAATACAATTTTTACTAAGCATTATTCTCACAGGTCTTTGCACTACAGGGCAAGTGTGACTGTAACCCACTGTTTGCTGGGCGTGTCGCGACCTGAATGCCGTCCAATTGACTCGCAAAGAAACTGGTGATGAGGTGTTTGGTCAGTGGATGGGGGAGGCTGAGATGAGGCCGGGCAGCGACGTTACACGGACCCTGAGAAGGCACCGTGATGGCGAAGGAGTAGGGAGACTTTGCCGAGGTTAATGTGTTGCGCTTTTTCTTTTTCTGTTTTTGCCTAGCCTCCTTAGTTTCTCCCATCTCTAGAGTGTTCTGGAAGATTTCCGTGTGACTCTTTTAGACCCGAATTCAGAACACATCTGTGTGTAGCTGGCATAGAAGCAAAAGAGGAGTGTGTCTGTCATTTCTCCTCTGGGTTAGCCTTCTCTCAGAATATCTGGACACCATAAAAATGCGGAGATCAATGGAGATTTAAGGTTGTTCCTGAAAGGAATTTACTTGGGAGGGCTTTTAAAAAAATTTCTTTAGCAGAGGATGATATCTTTGATCACTCCAGACCTATTAAAATACTTTTTCTTTCCCTTGTGGATTTAACAAGGAAAAAATATCAAAGCCTTTTGCAAACCACATACAAATAGCCTGTCTCTTAAGTGGCTGGTCTGAAGTTAGCGCAGGACAGCAAACGAGAAAGCAGTGGGTTTTTGGGCTCCACGTCGCAGTGTGGGCCAACCAGAGCAGCAGGCACAGAGAGTGTGAGCTGGGACCGTGTTTCAGATGTGGAGAACGTGTCCGTGGAAACGCTGGGTCACAGCATCTCCCACCGAGCCGAACATGAGGGACCAAGGATCACCGGTCATTAGCATTCACACACTCAGGTATAGACATCACTTCGCTGGCAGGTGCTGGCCCCTTTGTGACCCTGAGGGCTGAAGTCACGTTCTGCTTTCAAAGCCCTTAATGATCATATCGTACGTGCATCTTCATAGAATGGGCTCCGAGAGGCTGGCCGAGCAGGCCCCTTGCTGGGGGAGTTTTAAATAGAGCACAGTCACTCCGTGTCATCTGTAGGCACAACTCAGAGCAACGGGGTGTGTGATTGGCCGTCCATCGCCCTATGGAAATTCGCTTTCCTGCTTCTTGTACACGGTATTAAAACTGGTGATAGTGCCTTGACAAATATAATAAACACAGGGCCTTGTTTTTTAAGTGTTTTAAGTGGCAGGGGAAAGGGCTGAGACATGAAACTTTTAAGTCAGTAGAGAAACCGTAAATGAATCCTCTCCAGTTCCCTGCGCTTTATTCCCCACCGATCCTTTAGTCGACGCAAAGGACTGAACATCATTATAGAGAGAAAGCCGGTCTCTTGTCCAAACGTTAGGTGGTCAGTTCCATAAGGGGCACTGTACCTTCTTGGTCCCCATGGTCCAAGCATGTGGTAGCTGCTCACTAAATATTTATTGAAAAAAATATCCCCCCAGAAGACGTGAAACAGGCTCTTGAAGAGATCTCTGTGCACCTGTGGCCAAGCAGCATTACGCACAAGAGCCAGAGGCGGGGGCAGCCCAAGCGTCCACTGATGGACTTTTAAAACGTGGCCCACACTTACAATGGATTGTTATTCAGTCTTAGAAGGGGGAGGACATTCTGACACCTGCTAGAGAGCATGGATGAACCCTGGGGACATCATGCTCAGTAAAATAAACCTGTCACTTATTAGTACAGAGAGTAGCCAAATTCGTGGAGTCGGAAAGCAGCCAGGTAGGGGCCCGGCAGTGGGGGCTTGGTTAATGGGGACCGTTTCGGTTCTACAAGATGAAAGGAGTTCTGGGTGGTGGTGGCGGCGGTACAACAGTGTGAAGGGACTTGACACCCCTGAACTGTGCGCTCAGAAACGGTTCGGGTGGTGAACTTAACATTACGTGTGTTTCGCCACAATTAAAGAGGAATCTTAGTGCCTACAACAACAGGGAGGAGCAGGCGTTTTATAACAATAATGACTTGAAAATCCTGCCCCTGGCTGCGCTTTATCTTTCTTTTTTATTTTTTAAACATTTACTAAAGACTGACAATATGTTAATGTTGGGAACCAACCGGGGGTAACCCCATGTTTTTTAAAAGAAAGTTCATATCTAAAATAGTTTGTCTTTCTTTTTAACCCTCATTGGAGAATGTATTACTATTATTATTGATTTGAGAGAGAGAGGAAGGGAGAGAGAAACATCAGTCAGTTGCCTCCTGTACACAGCACAACTGGGGACCGAACCCACAACCTTTGCGCATATGGGATGACACTCCGACCAACTTAGCCACCCGGCCGGGGCTGCAATGGCTTTTCAGTGGCCATTGGCAACTTGTAAGCAAGAGGGACCATTTATCGAGCCTCCAGAAATATGTCGAGAGTGAAGACATGGAGCCTGTGGTGAGAATCTGTTTAAACTCCTTTGGCGCGTGTGCCGAAGAGAGATGATTGTTAGCTAAGGTGACATCTGAAATCCCGGAAAAGGCAGGAAGGGTTTCAGGGAGTGGTTTTAGCTGTCTCTCTGGGGAAGAAAAGACTAGCTTGCACTCTAATAGAGGTTTCCCTGCCTGACCCTTTCCCCCATAATCACCAAAATATGGGGACAGACCTGCCTTTGTCCTTTGTACTAAGTGCTTTCTGAGAAGCGGTTCAGTGTGAACATGGGAAGAGGGATCATTATTTTTACCGACGGCGTCTGTGAGTGAGGCCCAGCCTTGTGACTCTCTCGCATGACTCTTAAATCTCCGCCTTCAGTCCTCAACCAGTGGGTTGGCATCCTGCCAGCAGGTACATTGTGTGACCTCGGAGGCTGAGGGAAACGCCCTCAGCCCGGGCAGGGACATGCAGGCGCCATGGCATCCTCCATAGAAAGGGTGCCCCCGTGCTCTTCTCTGTCCGCCCAGGCCCCTCCCAAGTTTGCCTACAGAGAGAGAGGGACTCACCGAGTTCCTGGAAGCAAGCACCCAGACCTCTGTCACCGAGTATCCTCTACAAACAAACACTTTCCGGCTTCCGAACAGAAGCTTGGCTGACGTGAGGCTGCTCAGGTCAGTTCCCTTCTGAGTTCCTGCTTGGCCTCTCCGTCCGACCGGCAGAGAACCAGGCACTGTTATTGGGATCTCTGAAGATAAAACCGCCATGCGCAGAAACAACGGCAAACGGACGCCTCCCACCGGCGGGACCCTGGGTGCTCCACGAGCTCTGAGCCCAGAGGGGAATCGGCACCCAGTTCTGGCCCCGGATCTGCCGACCCCTGGCCCAGGGCCAGCCCTGGATGTGTGATCACATCCCTGGGACTTGCATGCGGATGTCATCTCCTGAAAGAAACGCGGGAGCCTCAGAATAGGAAGTGGAACCAGGTGGGGGCCGGCTCTCACAGGTTAGCAGGAGGCGGACCGGGAAACCCACCGGCAGCTTCACAGGGGCGGTGGGTTTAGAGGACAGTCCTCTCTCTCCCGAGGATGCTGTAATGCTTTCTCTACTCTCCTGTTAAAAAATGTCCTCAGAGCCCAGGACGGTCTGGGATTGGAAGATTCCCAAACTCTCCAGGACCCTGGGGAGGGCACTGGAACCTGAGAAACCCAGGCCAGAGAGCTCAAACTACCTGGACTTCAGTCTCTCGGGATGGGATGGCCTCAGTGATGTTTGGGCGCCATTCCTTCATTCAACAGCCCTTATTGAGCACTTACTGTGCGCGGGCACTGTGCTCCCATCTCACAACACGAAGCCACTGGGGTGATCCCAGGAGTCGCCAGGGGGAAAGAGGAGCATGAGCAGCTTCAGGAAGACTCCAGAAGTGGAAGACACAGGACACAGATTCACGAGGTGGAGGCAGAAGGAAAGGGGATGGAGGCGCTCGGGCACCCAGGGGACAGAGTGACCTGCTGACCAGGGTGGGGAAGACAAGGCAGGCCGGGCAAAAACAGGATCGGGGACCCTGGGATTGCAGCCCAGTGCCGTCACTGCCCACGCCCCCACACAGGCCACGCCCAGTGTTTCAGCGCGTGGTCACGCCCATCTCCGCCCCACCTACTGCAGCAGCAGCTGCCCTGCACCAGGAAGGACCGCTGCGCACGGCCTCCTGGGGAGTGCGGCCTGCGCATGCCACCTCTGGCCTGCGTGTGGACTAGCCGCCGCGCAGAGACGCCAGGGAGGCCTGGTGGGAATGCGACGCAGGTCGTGTGGGCACCGTGATAGGAGAAGTCAGCCCTGCCACGAGAGCAAAGGCAAAGTCACGCTGCCCCTCTCAGAGAAACGAAGTTGCCGAGTGCGCCAGGCGCTCCTCTGGCTGCATCACACTTACCCCACGTGCCCCTCAGAGCAGCGCTCTTCCGCACCCCACCTTACACTGAGGCTCAGAGAGGGTGTGCGACTTACCCGGGACTCCTCAGCCCGTCGGAGGCTGAGCCAGGGCTTGGGTGCCTGTGTCACAGGCCCCACGCTGGTAGTTTTCATGCTATTCTGCCTTAGAGACCCTGCGCAGTGCATCCTGGGACCCAACGCGGAAAACAAAAGCACCAGCATCCTAGGGATGGGCAGTCCCTGCCAGCACATTTAAGGCTCTGGGTGCCTGATAAAATCACGCCCCCTTACCCTTTCTACTCTTCCTAACAGGGATGGCTGCTTTGAAAGGTTTCCAAACTTCGGGAGCACCTCTCCCCCTCCCCCCAGTAAGTGCCTCAGCATCCCGGGGACAGTCTTTAGCTGCAGAGATTGAGGCAGCTCCCATGTCCAGAAGGATTCTGATCTAGTGATGATCTTTCGGCTCTTCAGACAGGGACCCTACACCAACCCTCTCACACTCCAGATCCCGCTGGGTCTGTCAGCCTCAACCTCCTCGGCCTGCCTCAACCTGCCCAGCCCGAAGCATCCCCTGGGAAGCGGTCACCACGGCTGGAACCGCGCAGCCGAGCCTGGGCCCCTCCCCACCGCGCCCTGGGCAAGTTGGGGTTTTCCAGAAGGAGCCGAGGAACCTGCATGGTTCTTGACTTGTGTTTTCCTAGGAGGGCCTGTGCTGCAATAGTGGAAGCACAAGCGTGCATGGACATGCACACGCGCACACGCACACACGCACAGAGCCTGGATAAATGGCACCACAAGCCCTTCTCCGCGAAGTTCCTCAACATCTGGTTGTGTTAAGTGGAGCCCTTTGGAAATGATTTTCCCCCTTCTTTATGAAAACAACCTTAATTTTAGATTGTGGAGAAGTGGCGCGTGGCAATTATTTTTGCTTTCTTCCACAAGATGTGTTTAAGCAAATGAGATTCATTTCTAGCATTGAAGCGCTGAAAGAACCTGATTAACAAGATCGGCACCGACAATCACGGGTAATAACTGTGGGCAAACAGCCTGCGTGGCCGGGCCGGGAAGGACGCCGCTGTGGGTTCTCCTGCCGGCAGCCTCCGGCAGATGGGCTGCTCATGTAATTAGGAATCGTTGTGTTAAATGAGCCATTATTTAAATTATCTGCTAATTTTCCTATTAACCTGCTGAAAAAGAGACAGTGATATCTGAGAAATCTTGGGCTGCTCATCAGTAACTAGATGCATCACCCAGTTCTTTCCTTTAATGCAACATTTTACCTTACTGCAGCAGTTAGCAACCGGCTCTCCGCAGTTACTGCCCACTGCGTCCACAGAAGGTTGGGAAGGGGCAGGGAGGCCTGTGGCCTCTGTGCCGCTTCAGCCAGCGGGAAGACCTTAGCTGTCCTGACCACTCTGGTCATTTTGTTCAGGGTCTGAGTTAGCAGGTGTTTGGTCTTTGGGCTGCATAAGGCAACGTCTGCATGACTCAGCCTTGTCTCTCTGCCCGAGGCATTCATGGAGGGGGAGGCGGAAAGGACGGGCCCCGAGGAGCAGTGGGCGCCTGGGTTCAGTCCTGCTGGGGAGACTTCTGGGAGGCAGTGGGGGGGGGGGCACTCAAGCTGTCCACCGGAGGAGCGAAGAAACAGAGGTCTTGGTCCATCAGCTGCCGTGCATTTGGGGTTGAGGGTCGCTCCCAGCACCGCTCACCTGTGACCTTCACTCCAGGCCTGCCCAGGATGCTGGACAGTGGAGAGGCTGCTCCTGCAGCTAGAGAAAGCCGCCAGGGCCCGGGGTGGGCGCCCTCAGCCTCTGCTGTCTTCTGGCTTCTAACTTCAGTGATCCTTGGATGTTTAACAGGTGGTGTGTGTTTACTTTATAGAGCAGGGGGGACATTGATGAGGGTAGTCCATCCTAACCAGTTCTAAAGAAATCTAAATAAACTGTTTGCACAAATGTGTAGTGAATTTGGCCTGGTGAATTCTCTCTGGCTTCTTTCAGCTTTTCTGCAGGTTCGGCCTTTTAGCTGCTCTCCCTCTGCCCCCACTGGGAGCTCACATACTCTTCCTCCCCATCTTGGGAACAGGGGTTAGTGGGTCCCTCTTGTCCTAGCTCTGGGGACCATCAGAAAGAGACAAGGAAAGAGGACTGTCCTCAAACAACGTAGGAGGTCGCTGAGAGAAAAGATAAACAGAGGGAAGAATTTCGAAGGCAATGAAAGATGTCACCAAGGGTGACAAAATGCATCAGAACAAAATGAGAAAAATGAAGCCCCCACAGTATGTTTCAGTTTAAAAGTGAATGAGCTTTGTCTGGGCAGAGCAAGGCGTGGTGATAGGGTCCTCACGGTCCCCAAGAGCCTTCCGAGAGGAGTCTTCCAACAGGAACTCTGGACGCAGCTCCCTCTGGAGCCAGCCCTGGGGCATAGGTTCCTTGGGGTGGCGTGGAGTTTGTCCCCAAGGCTACCAGTGACTGACCTCAGTCCCACCTCCTGCTGAGAACTGGGCTCGTGCTCCGCACTGGCAGTTCTCGCTCGATGGGGAGCCTGATGGGAGCCTGCAGTTAACCCTCGTGACTGTGTGCACTCCTCACAAGGGCCCGTGAGCAGGGCCAAGCACCCCCTTCCTAGATGGGGGAGCAGAGAGACGCAGGCAGGAGACGGAGCTGCCCTGACCCCTGAGTGGCGGAGGGGCGCCGGCCCCAGGCCCCGTGTGCCGACACAGCTCGGCACAGTGAAGAGCCCCGTTGACGTGAAGGCAGCGCTCTCACCATGGGAGAAAAAACCCGATCGCCTTCGAACGAGCTCAGTTCCCACCCACACGTGGTGTGGGCGTTGTGGTCATTCTTGTTTCGTGATTATTTCGTACAATCTTATTGTGCAAGTTTGGGTGGGACTGCTGGGAACAGAGAATACTGCCACAGAAGAAAGGTTTTGTTTGAGGGTTGGAGGGAGTAATAGAATTTTCATACATCTTCTTTCTTGTCTTCAAGAACAGATTGTTTAAAATCTTTTGCCCTCTTAATATTTTGTGTGTGATCAGTAGGTGTGCAGTGCAGACTTGTTGTCATAAATGCATCAACACGTTCCTTTTTCTCAGAACACGCATTTCTGCTACTTAGTCTCCACTCCGTGGAAGTCTCTCTATCCCCAAGTCTCCTTCATTTATTCAACCGCTGTTTACTGAGCACCTACTAAGCCCTGGGCACTGGCCATGGTACTAGAGAGGAACTGATGAACCACACACACACAGGCCTCACTCTCACAGGGGGTGCCCCATGCTAGGGACATAATCTGGAGAAGGCAGCTGGATTCTAGAATGAAAATGATGCAGCAGGGGCTGAGGATGGAGAATTCTCGGGAGCCACATGTAAGGCGTTTCCAAAGCACAGCTAGAGGAGGGAGACCTCAGCCACGGAGACTGAGAAGGGAGGGCCATACGGGGACCCAGGAAGGTGGTGTTTTTGAAGCTTCGAGGAGGGGCTGGTCGGTAGTGGCCAGTGGTGCTAGAAGGCTGGAGGGGGTGATGATGGGTTTAGTGCACAGAGGTCGCTGGTGACCTTGGCTGGCACTGGATGACGAGGCAGAAGTGCCATCTCAGCAGGTTGTGGAGAGGAGAGAACTGACAGGGGAGAGGCCCTGCTGATGCTTGGTGGGGCGGCGGTGGGGTGGGGGGAGAAGGCAGCAGTGGGAGGCGGTGTGTTTGCCATTTTGGAGGAAGTGCACCAAAACTTTGCTCCGTCAACTCCAGCACTTAGTTCTGAACCTGCCTGCGTCTTGCTGCTTGGATCTCAGGCAGGTTTTAGGGAAAGGCCCAGGGACACTTCAGTTCATCCCTGCTGGACCGCACCTCCCCCCACTCTCTACTGCTTCCCCTTTTAAAAGTTTAATTTCAAAGCCCTTTTCCCTGTCACTCAACACACTTTGAAAACAATCATGCATTTCTGCATTCCTGCTTGCGGAGCACGGACAGTATCTTTCTCCGGGCTTCTGAGTCATTTTTAGTAATGCTTTGAGAGCACAAAGCCTTCCAGGAATTTGAGGCTCTGTGTGCATATTCGGTGCCTCTTACAGGCTGAATGACGTGTATTTTGGGGTGAGATCGTCATGCGCGTGCCGCTGAACCCGGAGGCAGAAGTGATTTTGGGAGTTCCCGGGATAACAGAAGCAGCAGATGACGGTGCTGGCCTGTGCACCGGGGTCAGGTGTCCCGGAGAAACCTGCACCCTGAGCCTCTGCGTTTGGTCGTTTTACAGTGGATCGTGCAACCTTATAGGGCAAGTGGCATTCTTATTATTTTTTCCTTTTCGGTTGAGACTACTTGCAATGAGGGAGTCACAGCCCTGGGGAGAAACCCACCTGAGAAGTGTTTGTGGGCAACGTCATCAAGCCGAAAAAGGTGTTGGCTGGTTTGCTGCTCAGACACACGCCTTGCAGCCCAAGCGGAGCGTTTACTGCTCCCTGGATGTCCATCCCTTGCCGGACTTCGCGGCTGCCTCATTTATCGGGGGTCCGTCTCCTCGAGTCATAGGCTCTAGGAACGAGCGGGGTGGTGACCCGCTTTGCCTGGCCGCGACTCTGCACTGAGTTTTCCTGGAGGCTGGCTTCTGCTGAACTAGCTGAGAAATTTGTACAGAACGTCCGGGCAGTTCTCTGTCTGTGTGGAATAGCGCGGCCTGTGTTCGGGGTAGGTTTCTCTGCTGTTGTGTGCCCTGCTTCTGTCGAGAGTGTGGCGGAATCGTGAGGGCCAGGGTGTGGAAGAGGACTCGGTTCTGATAGGATGCAGAGGCTGTGGGTCGAATTCCACACTCTGGAAAGAAGAGCGAAATGCCTGCCAAGACAGTTCCCCATCACTGGGGCCATTATGCCAAGGACAATAGTCTTGTGTGTGTTGACCACGCCCAGTTGCGCAGGAGCCCGGGGTGGGGACGCGGAATGCCAGCCTGGGAACCCGGGCCGCCGGCAACCTGGTCTTGGCACAGCGTCCTGCCGGCCTGTTGGCTGTGTGGCCGCCAGCGAGGCCCAGGAAACCATCGTACCAGTGGGACGCTTTCCTCCTGGACCACGAGCGTGGAGAGGTGTGGGTCCAGGAGTCTGTATTCCCTGACCTGTGACTTTTAATGACTGAGAAAGGGAGCTTCTCACTGCACTTTTTTCCGGAGGCTCCATGTGTCTTGACTAACAGCTGCACTCCCTTCTCTGAAAAGCCTGGGATTCTCTGATTTGCCTCAGGAAGGAATTCTTTTTTAAAAAATTAATTAATTAATATTTTAGAGAGGGGGGGAGAGGGAGAAAGAGATGGGGGGAAACATTGATCTGTTGCCTTTCACATGGGCCCCAATCGGGGACCAAACCCGCAACCCAGGCATGTGCCTGGACCTGGAATCCAACCAGTGACCTTTCGCTCTGCGGGAGGGTACCCAGTCCACCGAGCCACACCAGTCAGGGCTCAGGAAGGAGTTCCGGCATAGGGCCCTGTGAGTTACATCTGTGAGCACATGTCCACTTGGACCAGACATGTGCTGTTAGGACGGTGGCCTTGGTGCTCGACAGGTTGCATTTGGAACTTTGTGCACATGATGGACAAGGTTGGGGCGCTTGCTGTTTTCACACAGACCGTGTCGGGTACTGCAGTTTACAGGAAGAAATGCACAGGGTCGGGCAGGAGCAAGGCCTGCTAGAGTGTGGTTGGTGGGGTAACAACAGGGGTGTAATAATGTATAGTTTTAGTTTGAACATCTCACCTCAAATGTCCCATGGTGCTTCCGTGTGATGTTGTTACGTTACAGAATTGCTTGCTTTTGATTTTGTGATAAAAATGGGCATAATTTATGCCGGACGCTGTATATTCTGTCTTCGGCCCAGTTCCTGGCAGAGGTCCAGAAGCCCTTGGACTTTCCCCAGTGATCACAGCGACAAAGGACTCTTTTGTTACTCACAACAGGCCCTTTCAGCCACACCCTGGGTACACTAACCAGCTGGCTTTGGAACCCTACCCTGGGATTAGAGGGCGGGCACTTTCAGCCTCGCCTCCCGGGGGGGAGGGAGGGGCTGGAGGAATCAACCACCCATAGACAAAGATTCAATGAGTTATGCCCAGGGATGAGGTCTCCATAAAAGTCCTAAATGACAAGATTAAATAGAATGTGATGTAGGAAGTGATGGGACTGCCAGACAGGAGGGACTGACCGGGAAGGGGCATAAAGGGACGTTTTGGAAAGAATGGCTTGGTTTGGGTGCACAGCATGTCTACGCTCACCAGTGGAAGATCTAAGATCTCGCATTTTTATTGCTGTAAATTATCCCTCATTAAAGCTAAAGACCGACACCTGTGACAGGAGTCCCCAGGTGCTGGGCAGCAGAAGTGAGGGGAGGCCCCGTTGGATCAGGGTTTCCAACTGAGATCGGAAAGGCAGGAATTGGCGACCCCGGGCAGGTCACAGCCCAGGGGGAGAGAGGCCCTGCCTGGCTTGCAGCAATGGCTTTAAAAGGAACCCGAGGTTACTTCACGGAGTTTGTTTTCTGTAAGGCTTGCTGTGTGTCGGGGCAAAACGGGGTCCCCTCCCTGCTGCAAGCTTGCTAATGCGCTGTGCTCAGATGTCAACGTGGTAACAGCTTTTTAAAATTTTTCTAATTGATGTTTTTCCAAGTCATAAGTTATTGGGACTTAGTTTTTAAAAGAATTATTCAAGAGTATGGCCTTATTCAAGTAACCCGATGGTTTCTCTCTTTTCCCCTTAAAAATAAAAGCTGCAGATTCTCGTTGACACCGGGAGCAGCAACTTCGCCGTGGCCGGCGCCCCGCATTCTTACATAGACTCCTACTTTGACACGGAGCGGTGAGTGATGAGTCTGTGGCGGGCGGGGCCAGGATTGGGGGCACCACACCAGTATTTCCAAGTACCCAGAGCAAAACAGCCAAAAGCCTGTTTCATGTTAAGGAAGCTGTGTGTATATGTATAGCTGCATGTATGTATATATGTTTGTGAGTGTGTGTAGTGTATGTGGGTACATGTGTAGTATGTGTGTGTCCATGTTTGTGATGTGTATAGTGTGTGTGTGTCGTTTGCATGGGTGTACATGTATAGTATGTGTGTAGTTGTGTACATTTGTGATATGTGTAGTGTATGTGTATATGCATGTGTGTCATTGTGTGTATAATGTGTAGTACATAGGTTTGTGTGTATGCACATTTGTGTGTATAGTGTATGTGTATATGCATGTGTGTGATTGTGTGTATTATGTGTAGCATGTGTGTATGTGTGTATGTGTACGTATACACGTTTGTGGCATGTGGCATGCACATATAATGCATAGTGTATGTATATGTATGTGAGTGTGCACATTTGTGATGTCTGTGTAGTATATGCGTATATGCATGTGTGTGGTTGTGTGCATAATGTGTAGTGTATGTGTGTATACATGTTTGTGGTGTGTGTAGTGTGTGCATGTGTGTACAATGTGCAGAGCATGTGCACATTTGTGGTGTGTGTAGTGTGTGCCTGTGTGGTTGCGTGTATGATGTATAGTGTATGTGTATGCATGTTTTCTATGTCTGTGTAGTATGTGTGCGTGTGTGTGTGTGTGTCCATTCCAGGGGAATTCGTAGGGAATTCTAATGGTTTCCATACCTCTCACGAGATTCACTTCAGGAAGATGCAAGTCAGACACCTGAGCTGCAGGGCACACATGACCCTTTGATGCTTGTTGGGCCACCCTGGTCCTGAAGTGGAGGCGGCTTGGGCAGGGACAGGGACAATGGAGGCGAGTACAAGACTGTCTGAGCTGGGACCTGAGTTGATTGGAAAGTCACCTTTGCGTTGCCAGTGGTTTCTACAAGGAGTTTCTTCACGATGCCCTCAAATGAAGGGCAAGCGTAATGTGACTTAGCCTACGTATGTCGTTCTGATTGCCCTGATGTAATATAGGGAGAGTAAAAGGAGGTCATTCATAGAGGGGGATCCATACCTCAATACGTTCTACCGCAGTAAGAGACACGCGAGATAGGGGGCGCTGTGAACCCCTCCCCAGGCAGGAAGTGCCCCCGCAGACTGATAAAAAGCAGACCGAGATAGACTCAGGCACCCAGAACAGTGGATTCATGACGTGACTTTCCAGATCAGCAAAGCACCTCCGCGAAGTTGCCCCCCAAAACTGCATTGTCAATTTCATCCCATTGGCACCCCGCCATCCAAACTTCAGCCAGACTTGCTCCTCTGCAAGCATCGCTGAGATTTCCTTGGTACCTGTAGAACATCACTCTCATTTGGCCTCTGTCCCTGATACTGCCTTTCTCGTGAAGAGAACCATTCTTCAACAGGGCTGCGGGGTTTCTTCTTAGCTGAGCCAGCTTGGGGTAGCGCACCTCTGAGCTGCAGGCAGGTTCTGTGCCACCGACTGCGTCCCTGTCCCCATGCTGAGATTCACCTTACCTCCTCTCCCCTCCCGTCCTGTTTTTCCTTGCTTTCACAGACTTACCTTAACACAGATCTATTATTGCAAAGCTATGAACGATGAACGCAATTCATTCTCTGTGTAAATTACCTATGATTCATTTGTCTGATGCATTCGGGTAACTGTGGAGCTGGCCTACCGTACTCTTTCCACCGTGGCACTTGATGGAAGCCAAGAGAACGTTCTCTCTGCTTTTCTCGGTTTTCACAAAGGTTTCTGTTCTGAGAGGCAGCCCTGAGCTGTGATGTTCCTGTGTTTGCTTGTCCCTCTGATCTCCCTTAGTTATAATAAGGGTTCTGGTTGGGTTTTTTCAGCCTCTGATTCAAGTCCCCCAGTCTTGGGGGTTAGAGTTTAGGGCTCCCTGAAACGTTTCCCCAGTAATTGGAGATCTGGCCTGGGGTTCTTTGACAAGATCTCTTTGATTTATGGAATGAGATGTCGGGCCGCCATGGGTCATTTTGGTACCTGTTCCCGTCAGAAGCCCGCTTTTCATGGTGATGAGTGTTCAGTGAATTACCATATAGCAAAAAGAAAACAGTGTGTTTTGAAAGATGTGCTTCTTTTTTAGCCAATAAAACAGCCTCCAGCCAGCTGGTTTGATCAGAGAGTCAGTATACTCATCCCTCTGACCTACTAATCTATTCAGGAAATTAAGTATATTTCTATTAAAATTTCTCCTCCCGTACCCACCTGGGGTGAAGCCCACAGAGCGGCTGCACTGAGGAAGCAATTCCTTTTCCTCCACTGATGCCCGTAAGTGGAATTAGAATATGCGAGAAGTACCTGGTGACCTCCTTAGAGAGGCTGGCCTGGGCCTCATCCGTCCAGGTGACAATAACAGCCATTTTTGCCTGACCCTTCAGCTAACTGCTCGAGCATGCCGGTGTTTGTGTGTCCAGCACCCCTCGCCCTAGGGGACCCCAGCAGCCTTTGCCGTGGGGGAGAATGTTGAGGAACCACCAGGCTGGGCAGGCTAACCGACAGCCCCTGGGCCATCACGACCCACCGTTCCGGTCACTTTCAGAACCTTGGAAGAATCCAAGGGGGATCTGGTCCCCAGGTCAGACCAAGCACCCCAAAGGTGACCCTCTGCAATGTGCAGAAGCAGCCCAGGAAAATGTCAGTCGAGTTCTTCAGGGCCTCCCCAGGGTTGCGGGGGTGACTTGGGAGAAGCAGAGCTGACCCAAAGGCTCCGCTCTCGAGCTCAGCCCTTGCGCCTTCTCCACGTTCTCTGAGAACAATCCTGCTCTTTTATAGGAATGAGAAGTGCTGGGCTCTTTTCTCCTCAGTTCAGTGATTTCACTTCCCAATCCCGCACTCCCTGGACTCTCTTAGGAGAGGGAGAGCGTCTCCTGAATTTGCTCCAAAGTGATTTTACTGCTGTGAGTGGACTTTTTCCTGGCTCCTCGCATCCTGGATTGATTGCTGTCTCCAAGCACACAGAACGGATGCTGCAGAGGAGAAGCCAATCTGGGCTCTCTCCTGATTTGGTTAATTAATGTGCAGGGTAATCGAGAGCCAAGGCCTTTCAATGCCAAGTGTAGTGGGTTAGAACGTGAAGGGGGAGGAACACACTTGCTTTGTAACTTAGCACTAGAGACTGTGTGTTAATGAACCTGAGAGCTACTTACAGTTCGTCCCTGAGGCTTTTGCTCTTTGAGGTGCACTTTGAGGGTCCCAGGGAATATGGATTTAGGATTACTCTTCTCCCATTATCCAGGACTGTGCTTTCCTCAAGGGTAGCCATTAGCCACATGTGGCTATTTAATTTAATGTTAAATAAATGTTCTGTGTTTTAGCCACACCATCATCACATGGTAAGCGCTCAGCAGCCCCCTGTGACTGACTGCAGTCCTGGATGCCATCAGTATAGTCTGTTTCTTACAGCAACGCCCCTTGGGCAGCGCTGGTCTGGAACACCACAACTCTACCTTTTAAAAACCTGCAAGGTGCCCTGGCTGGTATAGCTCAGTAGGTTGGAGCAGCGTCCTGTAAAGTGGAAGATCGCAGGTTCGATTCCCGGTCAGGGCACATGCCTAGTTTGTGGGTTCAGTCCCCAGT
Organism: Trachops cirrhosus; assembly: GCA_028533065.1. Lineage (NCBI taxonomy): Eukaryota > Metazoa > Chordata > Mammalia > Chiroptera > Phyllostomidae > Trachops > Trachops cirrhosus. The sequence continues at coordinate 186,233,880 of CM052539.1, read as the reverse complement.
TGGGGCACATGTGAGAGGCAACCAATTAATGTTCCTTTCCCTCTCTCTCACGTCCTCTCTCTAAAATCAACGATCATATCCTCAGATGAGGAGGGAGGAAGGAACCTGCAAAGCTCCTCTGCCTCCCTCCACCTCCCCTGCCACCTTAACCGAGTCTTCTCCCATACACTGCCCCTGTCCATGGGTCCAGTTAGAGTTCAAAATGAGAGTTTTTGATATTCAATAAGAATAACACTATAACACTAGAGAAGCATTTTCTAAGGGAAAAAACTTACATTTTTTACTAGTTCAGACGTTGAATAAAGGCAGCATGTGATTAGATCATTGTAGTAACAGCAGCTGTTTTGCGTGCCTGCTGTGTTCCAGGGCTTTGCTCTAAATGCTTTGCGATATTCACTCTTTTAATCTTCAGAATCAACCCCTCGAGGTGTGGTGCTACATTAGCCCCATTTCTCAGTTGAGGAAACTGAGGCGCAGAGAGGTGAAATAACTTGGCCCGCAGTCACAGAGCTGATAGGTGGTTGGACTGGTGGTCGGCCCTGAGCAGCGTACCTCCAGCTGCCTCTCATCTCTCTACAAATGGCAACCAAATATCCAGGATATTCCCCCCGAGAGGGGAATAGCAACCCGGTCAGAAACTGTAGAAAACATTCTCTGTAGATGTTCAGTCTCTTATTGTTAACACTAGCACATTCTAATGTGTTTGGTAGCCCGGGTATGGTAACAATAAAACAACTTCTCAACAGGAAGTCTTGGTACTTTCTGCTGTTTTGGGGGGATAACTAGTCTTCAAGATCAAGAGTTGGCAAACGGGGGCCCACAGGCTCCATCAGACCTGCTGTCTGTTTTGCAAATAAAGTTTTATTGGAACACCGCCAAGCACATTTGCTTAGGTATTGTCAGAGGCTGCTTGCTCATCATCCTTGCAGAGCTGAGGGGTGGTAACAGTTGTAACGGAAGTCACATGACCCACAAAAGCTGAAACATTTCTTTTCTGGCTCTTTACAGAAAAAGGGTGTGGACTCTGTGCTAGATAGATCGCATTCTCTGAGCATTTCAAAATAATTAGCATCTTCTGCTACCAGTAGTGTATTTTTGAATTTGAGCAGTGACCCCAAATTGTCAAAAGGGAATGAATGATTCACTGTGTCACTATTCAGCATAAACGAGTGCAGGCCTGGCTGTCTGCCAAGCACGCCGGAATCCCCACTGGCACTGAGCTGGCCACCTCTCCACCCCCGGGGGCCACCTCTCCGTGAGCAGACTCTGCACATTATTACCTGTGTCGTTTCTGGGGGGTGCCAGGACCTTCCCACTCTCACATTTCCGTCTGTGCCGGCCCTCGTCTGGAGATGTGCCCCCAAAACGTTCACTCCAAGCTGCTCGCACTCTAAGGCGTGTGAGCTACCACAGTAAATATTAAAGCTACACATTCTTCACATTTCGCATTTCATTACGAAGTCGGAATGAATAAAGGTTCTCCAAAATATGTCTGCCAGACATTTTAAAAATAATTTCCCCCCCAATTGAAAAAGTCGTGCATGCAGAAAATGTGGAAGGGCATAACCACTAGAGGGGGCATTTCCCCCCGAAAGCTCACCATGCGGTGTGGGGCAGCTCCGCTGGTATCTGAGCCTAATGGATGGTCTTGAAGGAGATTCTGCCACATGTGTAATTTGTTACCTTAATTTTTTTACATCGTTGAAAGTCTCTTAGTAAATACTGGTTTTTAGAGCTGCGTAATATTTAATCATATGGGCATACAATGATTTACTAAGCGATTTCCTTTTCACTGGGCATTGAGGTGGTTTCTGTTTGCCATGATCAATAAAACATGATGTCTGTCTTTGTACATAAACCTCAGCTTCCTGGGTGTTTGCTAAAGACCAGATTCTCAGAAGTGCAGTTTACTGAATTAAAGACCTTCATTTTTTTAAAAAGATTTTATTAATTTATTCTTAGAAAGAGGGGGAGGGAGGGAGAAAGAGAGAGAGAAACATTGACATGCAAGAGATACATTTATCGGTTGCCTCTCGCACGCCCTCACTAGGGACCTGGTCTACAACCCAGGTCCCTGTGCCCCTGTCCCCTGACTGGGAATCAAACCGGCAACCTTTTGGTTCACAAGCCAGCACTCAGTCCACTGAGCCACACCAGTCAGGGCTAAACACCATCATTTTAAAACTTCTCAGATGCACCAGAAAGAAGTTCTTGTCGTCTCTGACTAAATTTCCAAAGCAGGCTGCCCTTGTTCACGTAACTAAAACAAAGCCTTGTTAACATCATGGTTTAGAGACTTACCATTAAAACAGAGTGAAGTGAAAAATGCAAGCCAGCAAGAACACTCTAGAATGATCTGTTTGTTGATTTGCCATTTCTCTTAGGAATCTGATCATTTCCTTGCAGGAATGTGCTTTCAATGCCCAGATTTTTGCCCAGAGCTCTTCCCTGGGCTCCTCACTGGGGACAGCCAGCCTGCCCTCCCCCACCCTGCTCTGTTCCCAGACCGCCCACTCTCCTCGCTGCCCGGAAGTTCAGGTGTCCACTTGCCTGCTGTCTGTCTCTGTTTCCCTGGCCCTGTCCGTCGTCTTGTCTTGCTCCTTACCGTGTTAGAGTAACTCCCACCCTTAGGGCTCCGTGCACAGGGAGCTGTAGAGGGTGTCACAGTGATTTGTGTCAAAGCGTGCCATTTGCTTCATCCCCCACATTTTGCTGTGAGTCAAATCAGCTTTGGGGTATCGGAGGAGAGCCTTGAAGGAAGCTGTGAGACCAGGAAGTCATGTGGGGCCTGAGGAGGAAGGCCCGAGGCATTGGCGGGCAAGGCTCCATCTTTATTCATTACACTGGTTGTTCTTGTGAACCTGAACCCTGGACCACTTCTGGCACAAGCTAGTGGCTATAACCACCACCATCCCGTGTCACAAAGCAGCAATGCAGGGTCCCCACATGGCCAGACGGCCAGGCGGGTGCCAGAACTCGGGGGTGCCTTCACAGGCTAACACGGTTAAGTGAAGCGCCTGACCTCTGCGTTGTCTGGTGCACAGAGAAGTGTTATACGCAGGGGCCACTTGCTAACCCCAGTATTTCCTTACACCGGCACAGAGCACTGTCACCCAAACAGTAGCGATTACATTTGGTGGGCAATGTAGCTTCATCAATGGAACGCCGTTAGGAACCGCTTCCCGGTGAGTCTGTGTTTAGGACGGCAGTCACTAGGCCATTTCCTCAGACAGGGACACCCAGACTCAACGACATGCTTGCTCTTCTTCCCCCAGGTCCAGCACATACCGTCCCAAGGGCTTTGACGTCACCGTGAAGTACACACAGGGGAGCTGGACCGGCCTGGTGGGGGAGGACCTGGTCACCATCCCAAAAGGCTTCAATAGCTCTTTCCTCGTCAACATCGCCACCATCTTCGAGTCAGACAATTTCTTTTTGCCTGGGATCAAGTGGAATGGGATCCTCGGACTCGCCTACGCTGCCCTGGCCAAGGTAAGACAGATCCCTTCTCAGTAAACTGAGTGGCAAGAGGAGATTCTGAAACCCTGTCAGTAGAGGGGCCGACACGTGGGTCCCGGCTGTCGGAGGTGGTCAGTTAGAGTCACAGGGTTGAAACAGAGCCCATGGTCACACCATGAATGAAATTTCAAAGCATTTTAAAATTAAAGGTACATAGCACAATTCTTTGAACCTTCCTGCAAGATATACTGGTACCGTTCCTTTTTTGTCTTTGTTTTTATCTATTTTACTTGTATAGTTCAAAAATATTGCACTAATAAAATCTGAATCACTTTGTGGTTTTATCTAGGAGTTTTGATTAGCGTAGGATTAAAAGAAACACGTTTATTCAGTTCATGTGTTTGCATGGAAGACAGAGCCCACGGGAGACACCGGGACCTTGGAGGGGGAGGTGGCCCCAGCCAGCTGAGAGAGCCTCAGGCTGCCTCCTGTGGCTCCAGACCACCGACAAGTTGAAAACCTGGCGAGGGGTCGCCGGCCACTTGAAGGAGTAATACGTCCAGGAGGAAGTTTGGAACCTTCACAAAACAAGGAAAGACAGAATTGAACAGTCTCTAATATTTTTACTGGGCCCACCCAGGGGAAGCCATGCTAGTGTGCAGGAGGGAGGCTGGCTCACGGAAGCCTGGGGAATTTCCACCCAGAAGGTGGCCAGAGGCAGGCGGGCGGCACAATGGGGGTACCTCTGGGCAGGACACCTGAGCAAAGCGGAAGGAGGCCACCCCTCCTGACTGTGACCGGGCGCCACACCTTGTTGCTCAGGGTCCGGCGTGGAGCCAGAGCTGAGCGGGAAACCAAAAACAAGCCCGGTTGGAGAAGCAGCAGCCCGGTAACAGCAGAGCCCCACTGGTCCGTGGGGAGCCCCAAGGGAAAGCTTGTTTTCTCTCCTCCTGAGAACTTTCGTTCCAGCTCAAGTTCCCTAGCAAACGGTGCGGGCTGGGGGGGGCAGCCTGGGCAGCAAGCAGGGGTCCCCAGCCCCGTGACTTCTTGAGGTGGAGAACATCAGATGCCTGCACGAGGCAGACTCCGTAAGGTCGAGTTAGCTCTGCGCACAAACCGTTCATACTGAGGACCAGGGGTCTCCCCCTCGCCCAGGGCCGCCGGAGCCTGTGGGTCGTGTCCCACTCTGTCTGTGGAGCCCAGGCTGGTCCTAGAGCCCCCTCTTTTCTCAGTACCATAGGCTGAGCTTAATTGTGACACTCAGAACTGGTAATAACTCAATTCCTAAGTACATTCTCTCCGACAATGTGACCTTGGGCAAAACATGTCATCTTCCTGTGACTTTGAAAATCAAAGATGTGTGTATGTCTGTTTTTATGCTGACCATTTGGGAGATGGTAGAGGAAGCATCTGGAATTAATCATATGTAAATCTCCCCTCGGGAATAAACTACTCGGGACTTTGGGGGGCCTGTCCAGACTCCCCACATGCCCTTTTATCTTTCATCTGTGGAATTCCAAGACCACCACCAAGCGGCTCCACACTGGGCGTACAGGAGACGGCCATAGGCTGTGTAGGAAGCAGGGCTGGCCACGGGACGGGCAGGGCGGTCCGGGTCGTGGCCCAGAGGCGTTTCTGAAGTAGGTTGAGCAAGCAGGGTGTGGCGGCCATAGTGTGTGGTGGTCCCCAGTCGATCCCAGATGCCGCCCACCAGGCACGTGTGTCAGAGCCCCCCACAGGCTCTCTCCCACGGCAGATGCGTGGGTCCGACCACACGCCTCCGAGTCAGGGTCTCCTGCTCTTGCAAACGGTGCGCTTTGAAACCTGTGCGGGGACCCTGGGCACAGTCCTACAGAAGAATGACTTGACGGAATAGTAACAGACCCTCACCATGTGCCAGGCGCCGCGCTGAGCCCTTCACATGACACTGACCCATTTAAGCCCCAGAACGGCTCTGGGAGCCTGGTGTGATCCCCATTTTACAGATAAGGAAACAAAGGGACAGTCACAGGGTTGGCAGGTGGCGGAGCCGGGATTCAGTTCCTGGCAGTGTTTACCTGGCTGCCTGTCCTGAGTCAGACAAAGGAAGAGCCCCAGAGTGGTCAACGCCCCGCCCCACCCATTCAAGAGACGCCGGCGTCTCTCTTGGGGACCCAAACACAAACGGCCGTGACAAAGGTTACCCACAGAGATTGTAGCACATTCTTCCAGATCCACAGGGGCTGAGTGGGAAAGAGCACAAATGAACTCGACACATGGGAAGATTTGTATCTTTTAGATAATGGGCTCTCTTCTGCTTCCTGCCTCCAGAATTATAGGTAACAATTTTATCATGGTACTGCTAATAAATGCCCGTGCCTTCTGTTAACCCTGGGTGGTTTGAACGTGCTTATAGCCTCCACGCTGCTGCAGTTAAGTTTTCTCCAAGAACTAACAATGCTCGTGGTGACTCACTCTTGTATCCCCCAGTTGTTGAAGCCAACATCCAAATGCAAGTTAATGACCTTCCCTTATGACCTCCAGTACGCGTGGTCCACCCCCAACTCAGAGCTGTCCCTAGACCATCCCTCTTTCTTTTGAGCCCTGGAGAAATGGGGGCATCCTCTGAATGTGTGGCTACGTGTAAGGAAGACACAGAGTCCAGTACGGCAATGGGGAATAATGCAGCTTTTCAACTCCAGGAGGATAGTGTTGTCCCTCTTTGGCGATTCCCTGCTCGCCGGAGTTCGGTAGGCAGCTGGCTCAGCTCAGCCGTGCGCCATGGTCTGGGATCCGGGATGGACTGTCCCCTGGGCCAGGCACCTCTTACACAACTGTGGCCGAAAGAGGTCAATACAAGCTCCCGCTCCGGGAGGCCCTGTTCCCTCCTCACCCCGAGATTCTGCAGTTAGAATCCGCCACCTGCCTCGGGAGCCCACCTCCACCTCTTCCCACCCCGGCTGCCTGGGGCTGTCATTATGAGTCATGTGACAGCATCCCAATAGCTTTCAGGAGTGCTCTCACTTTTACAGCACAGCCTTAGGGAAAGGAAACATACCAAGTCGTAGGAAGTCATGTTGCAGGTTTCTGAATTGTTGTTGAAGGTACTTCATCCATAAAGCTCATTGTTTAGCGATGACAAAACTAAATATCAAGTGGTGTCTACGCTGGGTCGCCCCCACGCAGACTGTGAGTCAGGAAGCCTGCATTGTCCCCTCTCGTCCTCCTACAGCCGTCAAGCTCTCTGGAGACGTTCTTCGATTCCCTCGTCGCTCAAGCCAAGATCCCCAATGTTTTCTCCATGCAGATGTGCGGGGCGGGATGGCCGGGAACCGGCGCCGGTACCAACGGAGGTAGTCTTGTGGGTATCTTTTAGTCTCAAAGAGGCGAAACTCACACATCGTTGGGGCTCTTTCTTCTGTTTAAAGATGCTGATAGAAATAGTTTCATCTTTCCTAATCTGCCTGCCGTGCCAAAGATGATTCTCGTTGGTTCCCCCAAATTCCATTAAAGCTTTTTACAATTTCCCTTTGAAAGGTAACTGCCTTTGACAGGTGGGGGAGGGGCAAGAGAGTGACAGTGGGGTGTGTAGCAGGTGGGCCTTACTCTGGGGAGGGGGAGCAAAGGGGGTACCTGTGATTTCATAAATTTGGAGAGACAGGGACACCTGTATATCCTTTCTCTCTCACTCTCTCTCAACAAACACACACACACAGCAAAAGTGTGTGTTAATGAAACAGAATCATTCAAGGCCATCAACCCTGAGTCTGTCCTTAATGGACCCTGCACCCAGGTATCTAAAGAAGGAGATGACAGGAGAATGCACAAGAGGGGCCTTCCTCTGGGTGGCTGCAGCCAACCCCTTGCTCTCCAGCTGTGAGAAGCAGACTCAGCGACTTCCACTCGCTAGCAGTACCTCTGTTCTCAACGCCTGTCTGCCCTCCTTTTCAGGGGAGAGGGGAGCTGAGGAGCTGTGGAGCAGGGTTACGTGGTTTTGCAAAATGAAGTGTGGGTTGACCAAGCTGCATTTTGCTCTGCTTTCCGTGCAACTGTGTGGGGTACGAGGGCATCCTGTCTTCTGAGGAGCTGAAAGATTGTCAGTCTGCACGGTTAGCAGCTTTACTGCGTGTCTCTGGGGGCAAAATCTCCACATTGTAACGCTGGAGGTACACGTGCTTCCTTGAGAGCAGCAAAACCGCCAAAGCATCGTGATGAGACTGGGGCAGACTTCTGCTCGACCTTTGGATCCGTGGCCCCCAGGCGCTCCCTGCTTGGTTTTCAAACACGTGTATTTGTTTAGCAGCATCGGACTGATGTGCCAGGACTGGTTCCGATGAAGGCTCACCTGGCAAGTCCTGCTGCTCTGTGTAACGTGTTACATGCCTGTGTCTGTTCTCTCTTATCCCTGTGACTCCTTTCCTCCCCAGGTCCTGGGTGGGATCGAACCAAGTTTGTACAAAGGAGACATCTGGTATACCCCGATTAAGGAGGAGTGGTATTATCAGATAGAAATTCTGAAACTGGAAATCGGAGGCCAGAGCCTCAATCTGGACTGCAGAGAGGTATCCACACTGGGGGTTCTTTGTGCCTGCCTGTCTGTGTGTGCCTGAGTCCCCCACACGTTGCAGCTGGGGCCTGACTGTGAAATCAGAAGGTACATTACGTTGCAGGGTACATCAGAGATTCATGACGTTAAAAGTTACAGGGCGTTTTTGTATGACAAGTTGAAATCGATGACTCCTTTCTTAAAAAAAAAGTTTTCTTACAACCACTTGGCTGAAGGGGAAAATTAGCATAAACCGGTGAGTCGGAAGTACCTGTAGCTGCACCTTTCGCATCCATCTTGGCCTGACAGTCCCTGAACTCTGTTGAAGAGGATGTATTATTGTATAAGTTTTTACCAGTGTGAGGGGACAGAGGGGGACTAAAAATAAGCTGAACGAAGCCAAAAATAAATCATCGGCTTTATCTTTCATTCAGAGCTACGCCCCACCACAGGATCTAATTCTCACTCGAAGAAAAGTTACGTACGGGGGTACGCAGAAAGGAGGCAGGTGTGCAGACCAGGGAGACCAGGTCTCTCGAACCTGTTCCCATCCTCTCCCTGCAGTTCGGCTTCTCTGTGGCACATCATGCCCTTGTGGTTATGATGTCCTGAGGGAGTCTCTCCATTTGCTACAACACCTTCAGAATGGTTTAGGAAAACTGCTGGCATTTCATTCTGCAGGGTCCGGCAGAAGTAGTGCCTGCCTGAGTGTAGTTGGTAGGGTGACTTGGATGTAACAGTTTACAGTTTTAATTTGAACATTTCACCTACACTGTCACATGGTGTGTTTGAGGGTGATATTGTTATGTTACAGAATTGCATGCTTATGATTTTGGAATGGAAGGGGGGCGTTATTTGTGCCAGACCCTGTATTCCTACCTTACACCTCCCGCCTCGTCATCCCTCCCTTGCACCTGCACCTTCTCAGTGCACCCCAAAGGCCCATGCACACAGGTGCCTCTGAGAGACCCACAAACACCGGATAAAGGACGGTCCATTCCACTGTGATAGTGCCAAGTCCACAGACCTGAGTTCATGGTCAAGAGGCACGTATTCGCCATCAAGGAATCCAGTGGTGGGATCAAAGGGCCTGAAATAAAATACAAACTGTGTGTGTGCGTGTGCATGTGTGTGTGTGAGTGATTCTCTCACTGAATGCAGCTCTGGTTCTCCCTTTCCATTGGCAGCATGATAGCGAGTTGACTTTGTGTGATCTGTGACAATAGCATTGAATGTGTCGTTGCAAGCTCTGAAGACAGGTGGGTCTTCCCTCTTTGCCCGTGGAACTCCCTCTCCGACAAGGGAGTTTGGCACCTCTGCATAAGGGACCAGCTCTGCGTGAGGAGGGCTGTCGACTTCGGTCATGCCACTTCCCTGGCCTCGGTTTCTTTGTCTGCGACGTAAGAACTTTGGGCTAAGAGATCCTTGGTTTCCAAGTTCTGAGAAGATGAGATTAGTTGTAGCCACCGAGGAGGTCCCATGGCTGCCCGAATGTCTGTACAGCAAGCAGATGCACAGGGATGGGGGGCTGGAGCCACGGCGGCTGTGGAGATCCACGTCACTCACGTGCTTTCCCCCACCCCGCCCCCGCCCCTCTTCCAGTACAACGCGGACAAGGCCATCGTGGACAGCGGCACCACGCTGCTGCGGCTGCCCCAGAAGGTGTTCAGCGCGGTGGTCGAAGCCGTGGCCCGCACGTCTCTGGTGAGTTCTCGGGACGCTGAGGAATCTCAGGGAGCCCAGGTCATGACTGCGTGCTGGGCAGTGTCACCACTCACTCTGGTGGTCACATCTGGGGATTTTGAAGAGTTGTTTGTTTTTTTAATGATTACTTACGAAGTTCACAGTCTTGTTCTTTGATGTTAACCAGCAAAAAATTCTTTTGTTTTAACCTGGGAGGACTTGGATCAAATAATAGCGTGGTTGGTGCAACACATTTTTTTAATCTAAGAAAATAAACACTTGGTCATATACCACCTTAAAGTAAATAGTAAACCAGGAATATGCTTGTGGCCTTTAAAACTAAAGAAATAAACCAAAGACCGTACTGCTTTCGGCCTTCATTCAAGCTGCCTGGGGATTTTAATTCTGTGAAAGGATGCAATTTACGGAAAACAAGGATCAGTTGGCCCATATAGTAATTATTATTGTATGGCCACGCCCAGAAATGAAATCACGGTCAAGGACAGTATGCCTTTTGGGGAATTGGCTGATGATATTCCCAGTGTGACCCCAGCTTTCGAGTTCAGGGCATCAGGGGACCAAATGGCATTGATGGGGAACAACACAGCTCTGGGGGTCAGATGGAAGTGCGTGAGTCTAGCGTCTGGCAGGTGTTCGCAGAGGGCCTGGGGAAGGGTCTCTGCCCCCCCGAGAACTTCCACATTCTCAGCAGGGTTGTTCCGAGGGGTGGGGTCACGGGCCTGGTACAGCACCTCCTCGGTAAAGAGAAGCTTCTCTCTCATGTGCAAAGCCCGGTGCTGCTACTGTTTGAATGCACGATAAACATTTCCCTCAGCTTCTGGGGAGTTTTTATAAGCATCTGTCCACACGAGGCCACCCTTGCAAAGCCACCAAAAAAGGAGAGTCTCCTGTACTGACTCGGGCTGATTATTCCACTCTTCCGTCGGGATGGCTGAGTTCAAAGTACAGTTGATAGGAGAATGTGGAGCGGTTACTTTGTTACAGGTGAGGGCGGGAATGGGGAAGGGAGAGAGGGCCTGCGGTTGTCCTAGACCAAGACACCGAACGTCTCCATCCGCCGTGGGAAGAGCAGCAGGCAAACGAGAAGAGCACAGCGGGGAAATCAATGCAAACAAACACAGACTCACTTTTGGAACTGAAGGGTCTTCAAGGCAGTAGCCCAGAGCAGCCTAGTATCTGCTGAACCAGGAAAAAAAAATGGCTTTGAATTTGCAAGAGCCTTAAATTTAGAAGGCCAGCTGCACACCAGACCACGCTGGACATATGGAAAGCTGCTGACTCTCCTCAACAGTGAAGATGTCCTCAGCGGAGCGAACACGGGCACCTTCCCACGGAACGTTCTGAGCTGCACGTGCTTCCCCGCCGTGCCGAGGAAAGGCTCGAAGCCTTGGATGTGACTCTCACAAGCCTTTCTCGGAGCCGTGAGGACGCTGGCCCGTGGCTGACAGGCACTGACGTCCCTGAGGCCGTCGCACCACGTGTGCAGCAGCGACTGACTTTGCAAGAACACCACGAGGTGGAAGGAAGGAAATTCCGAAATGCGTCTGCCTGCTCGAAAAGGATCCCATGATTTCGGCGTCTGCGTCAGGAAGGAGAGAGCTGGGGAGGCTGCCTGCCTTGGGCAGGGAGAGCTCGGCAGTGGCGCACGGGGCCTCTGTCCCTCTGCGTCCCCACAAAGCAGTGTTTGCTCTTTCCATCTCGGGGCGTCAAAGCCACCCTCTCGGCTGGGTTTTCTCTCTGGTCGAGCACAGGGCTGGCTTCAGAGAAGAAAAACAGCGCCAAGGTTGGGCTCTGGCCCCTGGCACTGGATTGTGGAGGTGGCATTTTAGAGAGGAATGGTTCGTGGGTCTGAACTTTGAAATGAGCTCGGTGGGGGTTTTGCATTCGGGGAGACCTGGGCTCTCTTCCTGCCCGACCGCGGACCACGGTGCCCGTGTGGCTCAGGCCGTGCGCTTCCCACACTGAAATGCAGAAGCGGGATCGCCCCTGATTTAAGGCGACTTCTGACATTAAAGCTCCATGACCTGAGGTCTAAAGTGTCCCCCACGTGGCTGGGCTCCTGGAGGCTTTCCAGACCCCTTTGGAGGCCGATGGTCCCCCATCCAGGTCTGAGCTGTGCCTCTCAGGTGAGTCCCTTGGCCTCGCTGAGCGTCTTCTTCACCTGTGGCTGGACCTGCTCCAGGGCTGACGTTGGGGCTCTGGCTGCAGGCCCGGCCACCTCTCCAGAAAAATGCCCACCGCCCACCACTTTTCAACCCATCTGGCAAGAGGTTGGTCCCTAGGATGCATGTTTCAAATCGGCTTCACTTTTACAAAAGGAGAAACTATATTAACACCAGAATGAGAAATGTTACAGATCACTCACGAGGAGTCCAGAGGGACAGCCTTCAGCGGGCAAAGAGACCACAGGCTGTTTCTCCCCGTGTCACCCCAGAGGGAGGGAGGGCCGGTGCCTGTGTGTGGTTGTGTAGCGCCCAACACCCCAGGCTCAGCCCGTGACAGCAGGGCATCCTCAGTCCCCGCCCCACTTGATCTCCACAGCATCCTGGTTTCCCCGCCTCAGCTTCCTTCACACACACACCCCTCCCCCACCATCCTCTTCCCTTCCCTGGCCCCTCTTGGGGGGAGGGGGTCTCTGGCTGGCCCATGTTTTTGGGTGGGACCTAGGCCCCTCTCCTCTTACTCTCCCCCCACAGCCACATGGCCGCTTCCCACCCTCGCACCTGGACCCTGGAATTCAGCTGTCTCGCTCAGCCCTACCCCTAGAGTTTGGACTCGGAAAACGAGTGACCTAACCACATCCCACTTCGATGTCTTAGCCATACCCAGTGTGCCGCAGAGCTCAGGTCTCTGGTAAAGGATCTCTGATACTTGCACAACAGCGCCCCGGTTTTCTCCCAGCCTGTCCTCGGCACCAGCCCCCATGGCCGTCATCTGTGTCATCCAGTGGGGCGGACCCCCTGCTGTGCCCTCCCTCCCCCACCATTCCTCACTAACACCCACTCACCCCTCAACTCAGCTCAGGTGTTTCTACCCCGGGACACTCCCTGAACAAGCTCCTCCCTTCCTCCCCAGCTGTACTGTCCTAGCTCCGCCCCCATCTGACTCCTCCAGCAAGGTCCCGGAGCTGGGCTCTGTGCTGGAGGAGGAGCCTCCAGCGCAGCCCTCCCTGCAGGAGCTGGCAGGCACGGGGCAGGCTTCACGGGTCCTGGCGAGATGGCGTGGCTGGAACGTGTAATTAACCTACAGATTCAGCAAGTGGTGGGCATGCGTGGGTGCCACCGCCCTTCCAGTCCCCTGATGACAGGCACAGATGGACAACCTGTGTTCCCACACATTCATATTTCCCGCAAATCTTTCCTGAGTCTCTCGGACGGGCTGGGTGTTAGGGCCCCAAGGGGATGGTGACAGCAGGCCTCTGTCCTTAGAGGACTCAGATCCTAGTGCTAGAAACAGAAGTTAACCAATCACAATAAATGTCAAACTGTAACTGCTACAGGAAGGGGACACCCAGTGGAATGGAGTGTTATGTGGGGGAGTCAGGGAGGGCTTCCTGGACGAGGCATCTTCTGAGCTGCAATCTTTCTGGAGGAGGAGAAAGATGTTCCAGAAGAGTGGAGAGCCCACAGAGGGCTCTGCACCAGGAGGAAGCTTGCTGGGGGCAGGGAATTCAACGGAAAGGTAATGCTGGGAAGGTCCTCAAGGGCCACGTTGAGGATCTGGTCCCTCTTTTAAGGGTCATTGTCATTGCTGCAAAGCACTCACAATGGTAACTAATGCTAGTGAGCGCTCCACGGGCCTCAGTAATTTTAATCATTGTTACCCTGTCATCGCCATTCCTCTTCCCCAGGACTGACGTCTCCCTCACGCGGTCCACATTACACATTGTTTATCCCTGTGGGCATCTGGCAGGGTGACAGGGAGAGCCGGGTGCTATTTCCTGTTGACGTGCCAGACCAGTCGTTTCTCTCGTGATCCTGTTTTGTCTAGATTCCAAAATTCTCTGACGGTTTCTGGACCGGATCCCAGCTGGCGTGCTGGACGAATTCCGACACACCTTGGTCTTACTTCCCCAAAATCTCCATCTACCTGAGAGCCGAGAACTCCAGCAGATCCTTCCGCATCACTATCCTGCCTCAGGTAGGAGCACGGGCTGGTGCTTTTCTCTCTCGAATGCGTAACCTGCCGAAGGAGAGCGCTTCGTGCGTAATGGGGGCATCTCCATATCACATTTGCGTTCGCATCCACGAGGAGGCATACGGTGGTGCCGCAGGACACACCACCGCGAGACCAGCCGCTTTAATCGGTGCGCATTCATTCCTGCTCCTGACCCTGGGCAGTTCTGCTGGTCTCGGGGGCTGGCGCACCTGTGGTTGGCAGGGTCTAGGCTGGCCTCGATCTAGGGTGGTCCGACCCTCACATACCTGGCGGCTAAGTCAGTGGAGCAATGAGGCTGTTGTCTCACCGTCCAGCGGGTGACCCCTGTGGTGGCGACCGGGTTCTAAGAGAGAAGAAACTCAGGGGCTCCTGAATGTAGGCCCAGAACTAGCCACCATCTCCCTTAGGAGGCCAAGGCCAGCCCAGAGTCCCAGGTGAGGAAGCAGAAGCCACCTCCCCGATGGGAGGAGCTGTCATCTCACATCACAGGGGCTAGGCTATGGGAGAGGTCAAGAATTGAGGACATTTTTGCAGCATCTACCACAACACCAATATATGGGCCTTTCCTCTTTATTTATAAATAAAGCAAAACGTGGATTCTCAGAGGTGAAGGCACCATTTTTTTCAGTGTTCACTAAATCATTGACTCCCTCTTCATCCCATGCATCTGATTAAATAGACCCAGCTCTGTCCCTTCCACGTGTTCTCACCTCATCCTCCTCCTCTCCTTCCTGTAGCTCTCGTCACTCATCACTCGAGTCACTCACGTCCCCCTCTGCCACTTCAGTGCCCTCCAGGCACCCCACGTCACCTCTCTGCTTTCGCGTTGAGACTAACCTTCCGAAACCACAGCTTTCCACCCCACCATTTAAATGCTGACAGTCACTTTCCCTGATGTGGCTTGCGATGACCTGCACCCTGGACCCCTCCTTGCTCTCCGGCCTGTTGCCTTTGCCTGCCACACCCTTGGTGCTGCACTCACCAGTCACCGTGCCTGTTCCCATCTCCCGATCTGCTTCTGCCACCCCCTCTCCCCTCCCCACCCCCGCCACCCCTGGCCTGAAATGCACTCTGGTCCCACTCCAATTGTGTGTCTAAATTCTTCCCATCCTCTGAGACCCGATGCAAACAACCCATCTTCTGTTGCATTTCTGCCGAGCAGAATGACCCGTTTGTGAGCTTGCCCTTCAAACTCATAACTCGCGTTTTCTAGGCGACTCATCTGGCCTGGGGTCATATCTTTGGGTGTCCTTTTCTTCTTGTCTTTTTCCTTTGACTTCTGTTTTCTGGAAAAACACAGGCACTTATATTTCTTTCCCAATTAAATTATTTTCTTGAAGACGAGAACCACGAGTTTTAAAGGCCATCCGTAACACTGCCCTGCAGCAGAGCGCCAGCGATACGATTGGTTAAACGGATGGGTCAGGGGTGTCCCTGTTGTAACCTGGTGAATTTGGGGTAAAGGGATGGGAGTGGGAGGGGGGTTAGGAAAGGAGGACTAATTTCAGAAGAGACGAGGAAATGACGATACTGCCTTTTCCCCTTTGCAACTTTATATTGGGGGCGGGGGCATTGTTTTTGGGAAAAGACGGAAATACAGCCCAGCGGAGGACAGGTCCCCAGAGAGCGAGAGGCTGGACTCAGGATCTCGGCCCTGCCCGTGGCTCGCACTGTAACTCTGAGCAAATCACTCAGCTCTTTCTGCGTCTGCCTCTTTAACCATCAAGGGGAAAAGTACAGTCCTCGCCAATGACGTTTTCAGAAGGCGGTCGTATCCTTGGGAGAATGGCACTGCAAAGAGTGAGTTAGAATGATGTGTTTTCCGCATCTCTACAGTAATGTGCTCTTTCTGATTGCATTTTGGCCTGCCAACCAGCCAAATGTGCACATTATTTCATCAGTGTGGTCTGGAACTAAAGTTGAAACCTAGCTGGAGGACAGAGGTGGACGTGTCCTGGCAGATAAATGGCATGTGGGTGGTTGGCAGAGTCAGGGACTCCTAAGAAGCAGGAGAAAAAGGCAGGCATTCAGGGGAAAATCTCTTACACCCAACAGCCATCAAAACCGAAGGTTCACTGGGGACGGTCACTGCCTTCAGGACCCAGCACTGGGTGAGTGTGGGTATAGGAAGTGGCCTTAGAAGGATTGCACCCATTTGCATATCTCTGCGTAAGAATTCAGACTTATTCAGACTTATGAGACTGGATTTTTTTATGTTTGACTTTGATATGTTCACATTTTAGATTTTTAAAGTTCAACTTTCCCCACTGTTTTTTATTTATTAATATTTTTTGAATGCAACATCACCACGTTTGCTTTCCATTGCCTAGTTAGAAAGGATGTGGATGAGCGGTTGTAACCAACCACCTGATGAGAACCTCACACGTGCCCTCTGCTGGTGACACACTGCTCAAGGACAGCTCTGATGTCATCTAAAACCTCAGCTCTGCAAACCTGACCTCTGCCCTAACACTTAGGGCAATCACAGGGCTCCTTGTCACCAAAGTACTAGCCCGGGGCCCCTACCCGGGACCTTGCAGGCACCGGCAGTGATAGCTGGGCTAATGACTGCTAGGGCAGATGGGAGTTGAATCAAAGGCAATGGCCTTAAACTTCATCTGTCACTGGCACCATTTTCCAAACAGGCCTGAGCTGAATCCTCTTCGGCGTGTTAAAAAAAAACAATCCCCAGCTCACAGACAAATTCTGACTTTTTTTTCCCACATAACCCTATCCATGTAAATAGTTTCCATCTAAAATGCCACTGGTTCGTCTCTTCGTGCTCATTTTAGTTTAAGGCAGACAGTTTATTCTGAGATCCAGAAATGCTGACGCTTCCCTAACGTGTTACAAATTTACAGTAGACTGGAGTTTTTATTGGAAGTCGACGGGGACACACAGAAAGGACAGAGTGACAGACACAAATTCTGTCTGCATCCATAGCCCCAGTTGCACCACACTTGGTAATTGCTTGGGTTTCCTTGTGAAATTAGTTCGTTATAGAATTCAAAGATAGGGGTGGGTGTGTGTTTCTGTGGCAGCTAAGCATATCCCCCCTTTAATTTAAATCCATCCTCATGAGAAGTTGTATACTTCATTTAAAGACGATCAAAGCTTAGCTTACGCATTCATTTTATGCACATTTATTGAGGTCCCCCTATCTGTGTGGCGTATATGCTAGGTGCCCAGGTGCCAAGCAGATAGTGAGGAACAGGAAGGATGATTGTTTGCCGTGAAGAAGGGTTTATGGACAGGCGAACTGATCAGTGCAGGGTTCTAACCGCTGGAGCAGTTCCCTGGACACAGCAGCTGCTGGATGTCTGGAAGTCGGTGACTCCAGGGACAGCCACCCCTGTGTCCTTGCTCCCTCTCTGCCTTGAGACTCTTCTCCCTCCAGTCTTCTCTGCACATGAAGTGCAGCGGCGCTCGCCTTCCTCGGGCGTCAGTTTTATCACATGCGTTTTCTCCAGCACAACGTCCGGTTCCCTTTGGTGTTCAGAGTTTAAATACTGTTCTTGTGGTTACCAACCCTAATGACCTGCGCTCTGCCCAGTTAGCCTCCTCCTGGGCCTCCTGTCCTTCCACCATCAAACAGCAGACCTGGCAGCTCCCCCACCCTACCCCCTGCCTCCCACGTGCACACACACACACACAAACGCACCGCTACTGGTCTCCACAGTCCCTGCCTCTCACATCTCCCCCAGCCACAGGGCCCAAGGCCGCCTATCTGTGACTCTCGACTTGTTCCTCCAAGTTTTTCTCAGTGCTTTGGTCCTTTAAGGCAAAAATCTTTCTCACGTATTTGGTGCTTTATTGCTTTTTTTCCAAATGTTCATCATTATGTCCTCCTAAGCCACTCCGTTCTCTTCATTGCCTCCCTGTTAATACTTTGCCACTAAAAGCCAGAGGGATTGTTGTCACCGATATGATACTGATTTGCTCACTGAGTATTTTAAGTGTTCACTCAAGTCCCCAGAGACTGCTTCCTCCGGGGGATCTCAAGGCCACACCCGGTGCTTATTTAATGTGCCCGGCCACGCAGGGCGCGGTCCTCACACCGTGAGAACCTCTGGCCTGGGGATGCGGTGTCCTCTCTTGACCGTGATGGCTTGTCCCTCTCATGCTGAGGAAGTCATCTCACCTGTGTCATGCTGCCACTCAGATAGAGGGTGACACCGTCCCTTTGGACAGATGGCATCCTGGGCCCGGTTACGGACCTTTGTAGTGGACCGTGAGAGAAGAGGACCGTGCTGACCTGGGCCGGGGTGGCGGCGACGGAGATGGGAGGCGTGCTCAGACTCGGGCTCTGTCTCAGTGGAAGGCTGTGGTCTGGGTTGCGTGGAAGGGAGGGGACACTGACCCGGTGCTCTGAGGCCCGAGGCGTGGCTGTGTCGTGGAGTTACTGAGACGGAAGCTCCCCATAAATGGGGAACTTCCCCGGGCAGGAACCACGCATTATTCATCCTCGTGTTACGGGTACCAAGGACAGTATCTTGGCCATGTTAACTGCTCAATAAATGACTGGTGGGTGAGTGGTTAAATGGATGGACATATGGACGGGTGGACGGGTGGATGGATGGATGAATGACTATATGGATAGGTGGGTGAAATCTTGGTACGGTTGTACCCGTGTACAGTCACAGGTGGCATACATATGTCTGTCACTTTCAGTAATGTTTGTCACCATGCTTATGATCTCAACTCCTCGATGGCTGGGCTGGTGTCTTCTTCTTTCTCTGTAGCCCCCCATAGCACCTTGGAGGGCCCTGAACACACTGTAACCATGACAATTGTGGTGTTGCCTAACTTGTGCTTTTTCTTGCTTCTTTCCTCTTTCCTCTTACACGAACAGCTTTACATTCAGCCCATGATGGGGGCTGGCCTGAATTACGAATGCTACCGATTCGGCATCTCACCTTCCACGAACGCGCTGGTGATCGGTGCTACCGTGATGGAGGGCTTCTACGTGGTCTTCGACCGAGCTCAGAAGAGGGTGGGCTTTGCGGCCAGCCCCTGCGCAGGTAAGCGGTGCTCGCCTGGGACAGCGGGGCAGAACTAGAGTGCTTAAGTCAGTTCGCTCACGTGGAAGCGCTTCTTGATCAGTCAGTTGCCATTGAATGGATTCACTGCCGCCTGTTATCTGTGATCGAAGTCTTATTGGTACAATGCACCGTGCAGGACTGAGGGGAAAAGGTGAGATTACCCGAGTACGGCTGCAGCATAGGACTGCGGGGGAGGGGTGCATGGCAAACGCTCGGTGAGCGTTGGCATCGCCGTTCCCTCTCGTGTTAAACTTGCGGTGGTGCCTCGTCCCAGGAATGAAAAAACTCCAAGCGGCCTAGGGGATGAAGTATAGTGTTTGGCAGAGAACGTGGAAGGATAAAAAGGAAAATTCATAGATAAGTTGCATGTATCTTTCCCCTCAAAGAAATCTATGAAATAAGAAGTAAACACCTGTCTCTGCTAGTTCTCAAAATGAGACCAAGGGGCCTGTTTGCTGATAGAATTCCTTTGACGACATGGCACAGGGGTGGCAGATCGGCGTTACTCTGCAGAGCCCGGCTTGAGTCTTGGCCGGGTCTTCAGAGAAACCAGAAGAGCACAGTAAAGTGGACAGGATGGGTAAACTCCCTGGACCTGAAAATGGCATCAGGCCTGACGGTCAGCTTGGAAGGGAGTGTCCCCACTGCCCACGGTTTGGTGGGAAGATGGGGTACTTCTGACTAACAGTCGAGCTACCTAGGAAAATGCCAGTCAGAGACAGAACGAGGGAGACGCGGGGAGAAAGTGTGTGCGCCGGGAGGTGTCGGAGAGCCTCCCGTCTCCGGAGGGTGTCGGAGGCCTGAAAATGTCTGGTGCGTGCGTAGGGCAAGGTCGGGCACTGAAGGAAATCCTAAATTGCGCTCCTAACATGCCGAGGGCTAGAACAACTAAGCAATTGTGAGACAGGGAAAAGAGCTAATGCCCAGGAAACGGAAAAGAAAAAAATTGAGGTGGAAAAGAAAAATAATGGGGTTGATAGTGAAATACGAGATCACCATGTCCTGAAGGAAAGGAAAGAGGAACGCGGTGAAAGAAAGCCTTAAACCTGAGATGTACCGTATTTTGCTGTGTATAATGTGCGCTTTTTGCCCACATTTCTGAGGGGAAGATAAGGATGTGCATTATACATGGATCGTACCTGAAACACCTTGTATCTGTTCTTGTGTTTTGTAATTGGTGTTTACATAAAATTTCTTGTACCATAACATGGTCAAAAGTAAATGCTAAGATTCCTTTATAATGCAAAAAAACAAGTATCTAAATATAAATAAATAGTTGAATTCAAAAATTAAAGCAGAAGAGTTTATTCCTGAAAGTTTGGGGCAGAAACGTGGGTGCGTGTTATATACAGCAAAATGCGGTAGTTGTAGGCCGGGCAGGACCGCTCACCTACGGACCGGACCAGACCGTCACTCTGACCTCACACCCACCAGAGCTTAGGGGAGGGGTGGTGTGCGGGCCAGATGCCAGTCAGATGGCAGTCACGGCCGATTTATTTGGGAGGGAGAGATTTCAGCCCTTCCTCCCCACATCGTGGCCTTAAAACGGGAGTCTGGGAAACAGTAGGTAAGCGGTGCTTCGAGTTCTTGTGTGAGCACGCCGGTTCCTGCAGAGTTGAGTGATTTGGAGAACGGAGGAGGAATATGGAAAGGGAAAATTGCACCTGGAATCTTGGGCCGGTTCCTATTCTATGTAAATAAAATCACCCAATCCACGCACATATTTGCAGTGCTGTGATGTACCTTCTGAAATGTCGGGGCAGTTTTTTAGTATTTGTGGCCAGACTCGGGCACCTTGTCATTTTTACTCACTGCCGTGAGTAAGTGGAGCCTTTCAGGCGGGCATCGCCTCTTTCAGCCCGCGTGCTTTTCGTGGAGGGGGACACCTCTCTTGTGTTAGCTGGGGCTGTGTAGCCAGAAACACCCGAGCTCCCAGCTGTGCACACCTTACTCCTTTCAACCCAGAGACCCTAAGAACCAAAGCAATTGTCCCCACAATTCCTGCTCTCTCGTGAAATACCATCAAAGGAGAGGCTACTATGGCAACAGCGGTCACACGTCCACTTCAGTTAAAGCAGCCGAGATGTCACCCGAAGCGCTGTTGGAAACAGTTTAATGCTGAGTGTGTCTAGGCAGAGACGTTTTCCTGAATTGCACCATGAATTCTCGGTCAGGGGCTCTCATTTAAGTTTGCTGTGGCTATTTTTTGGGAATGTATTTAAGGTTTGGGTGCTTAGCCATTGGATTTTAGCGGCGGCGGGGACACCCACTGAAGCGTCCGCACTTCAGTGCCGGTGGGTTAGCCATCACAGTGATTGCTGCCCTCGGGCCGCAGTTTGGAGCGGGCCGTGGTCTGTGGCTCCTCATAAACAGAAGAGGTATCCTGCCCTTCTTTTCTGCCTCCGAGTGTCTATTTTTAATTTATAACATGTTTCAAATAACAAAGAGAATGCTTAAAATCACCCAAAATTGTGTACTATGCACACACTTACAGAACACCCAGATTTAAGAAATGCTGATATTCTGTGATATTGTCTTCAAATGTCTGTCATAGAAATAAAAAAGATACGGGTAGCAGAGGCCCCCCCTCACACGCCCCCTGGAGTTGCCCTTTCTCCTGAGCTTGGTGTGTGTTCTTCTCGAAGCTGGCGCACGTTTATAATTTCACCGCATCGTTACCAGTACCCTGGATTGTTCTCTGTCGCTGTGGACTCACCTGTCCCCTGTTTAGCACTTTGCGAGCCTGTTTGGGGAATCGAGGGGGGCTTAGCCCGGTGGTTTGGGTGCAGGGTCTCCCGTGAGCCTGCAGCATCCACAGGCTGGAGGGTCCCCTCCCAAGCTCAGTCACGTGGCTGTGGCCAGCCCCTCTCCTTTCTGGCCATGTGGACCTTGCGACTGGCCTGTCTGAATGTCCCCGAGGTGGGTCCGTGGCCACCCCAGAATAAGTGATCCTAGAGGGGGGGCAATAAAGCATCTAGGACAAAAGCCAGTCAATGTGTAAACTAGTCTTAGAAGTGACATGCTGTCCCTTCTGCCCTATTCGATTGGTAGGTGGGGGAGGGGAGCACACAGGAGTAAATGCCAGGAAGTGGGCCGTTGAGGGGCATCCTAGAAGCTGACCATCATATATCTGTGAGTGAGTACTTATGACAAAACACGGGTTGTCGTTTGGATTTCTTCATATTTCTCAGTTTACAGGAATGCTGTTATATGGCACGTGTCCTTTGTCAGCTCGATTTTATTCTCCAAAGTGACTTTTTCTAGATTCCCCACGCTGCTGCAGGAGCTCGGGCGTTCTTTTCGACCTCTGTGTAGTGTTCATGGTGTGAGCACACCCAGAGGCCCCACCCAGTCCCGCCTGTGCTCAGGCGCGGCTCGTTCCGAACATGCGCAGTCCCGAGCAGTTCTGTGGTGAGCTGCCTGTGCACGGGAGTGAGGTCCTCAGAGATGGAATTTCTAGGTGATTTGGTGCTCCGGTCAGCATTGCTGGTCACTGTCACACTGGTCTTCAAAGCAGGCGGACCACCAGAATTACATCAGAATTTCCATGCTATCAGAGGGTTTCGTAGTTGCTTTGCTAAGCCACGTGTGTGAAATAGTATTATTTTAATTGATTACTCCTGAGGTGACTGACCTTTTGATATGTTTATGGGATGTTTGAGCTTCTCTGATAGTGGGTTTTTCTATTAACCACTTGTGCATGTTTTTCTACTTATCCTTTTTATTGATATATATGAGTTCTTAAATATTTGAGATTAATTTCGCTGAGTCATGTGCATGTTAAATCTCTTCTAATCTCTCCAGCCTTTTTCACTTGGTTTCGGGTGTGTTTTATTTATATTTTTTCTTAATTTTAGGGAAATAAAATGTACTAATCTTTCTTATGGCTTTTACTCTGCTCTTATTTAAGAAATTCTTCCTTAACCTAAGAAAAGAGAGTTATTTTTAAAAGACACTATATACTTTCTAATTTTTTTTAAATGTGAAGTAGGAACTTAATTCATAGAAGGCTATTCCGTTTTCTCAGCATCATTACTGAATATGCAGTTTCCCCTCTGATTCTTCTCAATATTTTATTATGAAGAATTTTAATATATGTCTTGGCCACTCTCTCTTCAGCTTTCTTCAGTCTTTTGAATCTCTTTAGTTAATTTTTAATTACATTGACCACATTTTTCATTTCTAGAAATACTGTCGTACACTTTTTCAAACATACTAGCTCACTTCTTTTGCAATGTTCTATAATTTGTTGTGGCCTGTATTTTCTTTGTATCCATTATCATTTTTAATTTATTGAAAAATTGACTAGGTAAATGCTACATATTTAAATGCTACAATGAATTACATAGTGCCCCAGGCCGAGACAATTACATGAGCACATAAAGCACTCCCTCATTATTATTTTTTCAGCCTTACCATCTTCTAGCCTGTGGATGGTCCCTAATGTATTTCGCCAATCATTATTGGTAGACGTTTAGGCCGTTTCCAGTTCTTCATTGGATACATTTCTATATGCCTGCTCCCTCGTACGGAAGTATACCTCTAGGTGAGATTATTAGCAGCAGAACTGCTGGGTTAAAGGGCATAAGCATTTGTCATCGCGATGAGTATTGTCACGTCGCCTCTGGAGAGGTCACACTGGCTTATATCTGGCTAAACCAGCTCGCTGGCTGTGCCTAGGACAGCCTGTGCCCCCAGGCGGCCTCGCCGGCGTGGTGTCACCGCACTGCGGGCAATTTTCCAATCTGATAGTTGAAGAAAGTTGTCAGAGTCATTTTAATCTGTTTTCCTTATATGAGTGAGGTTGATTTTATTTTCATATTTCTAAGGGCATTTGTTTTTCCTTTTCTGTGAACTAACCACTCGTACCTTTTTCCCATTTATTTTTCTGTTGGGTTGTTTAGTTTTTTGTATTTTTCTGTAGGAGCTCTCTATGTGAGTCAGAAATTAGCCATTTGTCTGGAGGAATACCTTAATGTAAATTATTTTTGAACACAATGAACTTTAATATAAAGTGTTTACTTTTATGCATTTAAACATATCAATCTTTTGCTTTAAGGCTCTTAGGTTTAATGTCACGTGGTAGATGGCCTTCCTAACATTTTTTTTGTGATTTATTCAAGAACTTTTATGTTAGATTTACTTTGGCACAGAATGTTTGTATTAAACTATTTTCTCCCAAGATTACTATCCCAGTGTTCCTATAACATTCACTGAATAATGCATCTTCTCTTTACTAATTTGAAATCTCACTATGACTTCATACCAAATTCCAGTAAGTATTTCAGAGATATACAGTTATTTCTAGATTTTCTATTCTGTTCCACTGAGGTCTCTTACAGTATTATTATTCTTTTTATTCTTTTATTATTCTTTTTATTATTCATCTTTTCTAAAAACTTCCCTGCTCTTAATTTTCTTTCCTATCTGAACTTTTGAATCAGTTTGTTTAGTTAAAAAGCATCTCGTTGGTATTTTAGTGAGTTTTTAGTCCTTTTAAACAGCCATCGTGTGATCTCAAGCAGATTGTTCTAGTTTTCTATCTTAGATGGATAGTTAATCTCATCTTTATATCTGCTGACTTGTTCTCTCATGGTGGATTTTTTTCTCGCTGGGTTTGCAAATTTTTTTGTTGTGAGTTTGTTTCGTGGGAGTTCCTCTCCATTGCCCACGCCCCTGCCCTCTGGGGGAATTCATTGCACCTTGGGTTGTACAGATGCTGCTAATGAGCGGTTTTGCATTTGCTTCTGCTGAGTTCCTCAGATCGTGAAAACTTCGGATTTCTACAAGCTGTGCATATTTAGATCCCAGCGGTGGAACCTTGAGGCAGTGCTGTGGAGGCTCCATTTCTCGTGGGAGAGTCTTTCTTGTCTTCCTCACCCACCCCTCCTCAGACCTGGGACAGTCCACCTTCCCTGTTGGTAGGTTTTCCGGCTCCTCCCACCCACAGGCCAGCTTTTCATGGGCCTCTGGGCTCTGGGGTCTCCTGCACGCTCAGTCAAGTCTTCCAGCTCTCCCCCACCACACACACATCTGGGCTTCAGGACCCCCAGCCTTGGGGCCTGTTTCTGGGCTCAGCTCCATATTTAAAGATTTGGAGTTTTATCCGCATTTCTATGTGTTAGAGCTGGAGGCCTCTCCACCCTTGTGCCAGCCAGCACGTGATGGAGCCAAAATCTTTGGGAGCTGCCCTTTCCTCCCAGTGCCTTGTGTTTTGGTTGGCATGATAATCTGTGTTTGACAGACCTCACTTAGCTCAGAGGACTTGGCTTCTCTACAGGGGTGGGGACAGGGTGGGAAGGAGACCACTGAGGGACAGATCTTTGAAGAGTCTCCTGGGGAGCCTTCGAAAACACGTGGTCCGGGTCCTCGCCTCCTTTTTCAGCCAGGGGCTGTCAGGGTGGCGGCGGGTATTTTGGGAGAAGATCCCCACGTGCCTCTGTCACACTGCCTCCTTTCAATTCCCCGCCCCCACCCCTCCGGAGAGTCGCCACTCTAGTCTCAGATTAGAGCCAGATGAACAAGGAAGGTGGCTGTCCCCGAGTGCCACGGGGCTGGCTAACCTGGATCTTCAGCACGCGGTCTCACACCCTGGGAACAGATATTGGAGGCTGAGCACTTGCAACTGCCCGCGTGCTGCCCAGGGCCAAGCGTCCTGGGCGGGGCTAGGAAAACGCTCCAGTGTTAAAACTGCCAGCCCTCTTCATGCAGCCAAAGCCTCTGAAACACCACCCATCTCTTTTTATAGACGGAGACGTTCAGCAGCGCCCCCTCCCCGAGCCGTGTAGGTTTCAGCTTAGACAGCCCGAGACACATCGCGCACTTGGCAGTCGTTTCGCTGTGAATTTTCTTTGCTGCAGGTTGAAAGCAGATCATCTGGTACATGTTCATGTGCAAAAATAGGAACGTTAGCTGTTCAGAACAGAGTGGCAGAGATGTGCCTCTGCCTTCTGTTTAGGATGCAATCAAAAGACGTGGAAGCCGCTGGGCCCCGTGGGTCAGGAGAGAATTCTGAGGCTCGCACAGCAAGTCTCGTGCAGCAAAATGGCCCTGGGTCCCGACGCCTGTCCCCGAACTCCAGAACGCTCCTCAGACCTCACCCCAGGACCACATCACTGGTCTGGGGAAACAGTTCCCTTCATTTCGTAGGCTGCGGCAAGAAGATCTGACCACTGTCGTTGTTGTTGGTGGGAAATTGGTGTTTCGTCCTCAAACACTCATCGCCCACTGGGTCCTGATCTCCTGGGCCGCGAGACAGAGAAAACACGTAATTCGAATTCTAATCCAAGACATTGATGAAAGGGTTAAAAATGGTGCTGTGTTAACAAGTGATTCTTAGGAGGCAATGACCTTACCCCAGGCCCCGTGATGAGGGCTTGACTTCTCATTCACTTGGTTAACCACATACAACAGGATGGTGACTTGAAGGTGCTGCTGTCATCACCACGTGCAGATGACCCTGAGGGGCAAAGGGGTCACGTTACTTGGCCAAGATGACACAGTTCATAAGTGGGAGCTCAGATTCGAACCCCAGAAGTCTGGCCCCAGGGTCCATGCTTGTAGCAACTGCTTACTCTAGCCTCTCATAAATAAATGCAACATGGAAAATTAAAATCTACTTTGTGACCATCAAATAGTAGTGTCTGAAATAAATGTTCAGTAAATGGCATTCCTAGAACACATCCTACAGAAGTATTTTTTAAAGACTTTACTTATTTTATTTCATTTATTTTAGAGAGAGGGGAAGGGAAGGAGAAAGAGGAGAGAAATATTGATTGGCCAGCCCTCGTATGCACCACGACTGGGAAATGAACCCGTAACCCAGGCACGTGCCCTGACCAGGAATTGAACCAGGAATTGCCCTTTCCCTCTGCAGGCTGATGCCCCACCCACTGAGCCACGCCAGTCAGGGCCCCACAGAAGTATTTTTAAATCAACTTCCCTTTAGTGTTGAGTAGCTAGTTCGCCAATATGAGGACACAGGTGCTTCCAGATTATGCAGTATGTCTAACACCATATAAATTGGTGGTTGTTTACAAAAACTTTTAAAATATGTATAACTTTTCTGATTATAAAAGTAACACGTGCACACTGAGGAAAATTTGATTTTGTTGGGGTTTAAAATTTTCTTATCTGTGTCTGTAGCACGTATGAAACTGTGTGTAATCCAGACGTTCCACTTGAAGAGCAGTATTAAGATCAATGCCCCAGGTACCCCGGGTAGCTGGGTGCGGTTCTGTTTTTCTTTTTTAACCCAAAGGTATCGTATCACATGTGTTGTTCTCTGACATATCTTTTGACTTTCTTGTTCTTTTCAATTTTTTACAGCTTTATTTAGATATAAACGGTATAAAATGAATAGTGCGTGTTACGGGGTAGAACTTGATACGTTTTACATATATACATATCCTTGAAACCCTCACCACACCTGAGACAGTAAGTGTTTCCAACAAGCCCAAAAGTTCCCTCGTACTTGTTTGCTCCGCCTGCCCCAAGCTCTTGCTGACCCCCCCCACCACGCCCAGGGAACCCCCGGTCTGCCTTCCGTCGAAACGATGGATTACCTTCCACTTTTAGAATTTCTTATCAATGGAGTCACGGTATGCATCCCTTTTGTCTGACTTCTCTCATTCGGCCCAGTTACTGAAACGTACTCATTTTGTTTCATGTGTTGATAGCTCATCCATTTCTACTGCTGAGCGGTGCTTAATTATGTGGACATACCACAGCTGGTTTGCCCCCATTCACCTGTTGAGCTTCGGGGTTGTTTCCAACCCCAAATAAAGCCGCTGTGAGCAGCAGTGTAGCGGTCTCGGGCGTACCTGCTCATTCTCCCGGGGTGAATCCGAGGCGTGGAATGGCTGGGTCGTGGGACGGAGACGCGTTTCACCTCCGGAGAAACTGCCGAGCTGATTTTCAGAGTTGCGTTCCCACCAGCAGTGCCTGAGTGCCAGCTCCTCTGTAGCCGCGCCAGCGTTCGAGACGGTCGGTCCTTCCAACTTCACTAGGTTTTGGTGATGTCTCACTGTGGTTTGAATTTGCATCTCCTTAATGATCGATCGTCTTGATCATCTTGTCGTGTGTGTATTGCCATGCACACATCTTCTTTGGAGAAGCGTCCGTTCAGATTTTCTTGCCCATTTTACATTGAATTTTTTATTTTCTCATTATTGAGTATACAGGGTTCTTTATGTTCAGATTTCAAATCCTTTCTAGGAAATGTAACTTGCAAGTATTTCCTCCCAGTCTTGTCTTGTCTCTTAATATTATTTTTCAAAGAGCTCTTAATTTTGATAAAATGAAACATCATTTTTTTCTTTTATGATTGGTACTTTTTGTTGTTGTCATTAAGAAACTTTTGGCCTAACTCAAGGATATTTTCTCCTGTGTTTTCTTACAGAATTTTTATAGTTTAGAAATGTGTTATTTCGTTTCTAGATCATTATGGATTTTTCCAAATATCTCTTTGTTATTGACTTCTAATCTATTTCCACGATGGTCAGAGAACATGGTGTAAAACAGATCTTTTAAATGTATTGACACCTGTCTTATGGACCATAATATCACAGCCCATCTTGGTAAATATTTAATGTGCTCTTGAGAACAATGTATATTCAGCTGTGTGGGCGGAGCATCCTATAAAACACATTGTCGTTTAGGCCCAGCTGGCCGGAAGTGCTGTTGGGTGGGGCTGCACCCTTGCCTCTCCCTGTCCACGTGCTCTCTCTGTTGTTGGGAAAGAGACGTAGAAACCCTTGGCTGTCTCGGCGGATTTGTTGGTTTCTCCTTGCAGCTTCATCATTCTCGTTCCTCGAGTTCTGAAACCCTTCCTGGGCACATAAACATTTAGTATCGTTACGTCCCATTTGTGAGTTGAACATTGTATCACCGTGAAATTACCATCTGACTCGACTCTGTCTAGTGTTAATAAGGACACTCTGGGTTCCTTTTGATTCGTGTTAGCGTGATACATCTTTCTCCATCCTTTGTCTCTTATACATCTGAGTATTTACATTTAAAGCAGGCTTCTTGTAGGCAGCATATGGTCATAAAATTAAATGTTGCTTTTTATCTAACTTGACAGCCTCTGCTTACTCGCCGGGGTGTTCAGACCACAGATTGGCAGACACCCGCGTGCCAGCCAAATCTGGCAAGTAGCCTGTTTTCGAACTAAGAATGCTTTTTACATTTTTTAAAGTTGATGTAAAAATAATTGAGAAGGATGTATCACAGAAATCACATGTGGCCCAAAAAAGCCTGGCATATTTCCTGTCTGGTCCTTCCGAGAACGCGTCGGCCAACCCTGGGTGAGACTGTATGTGATGTGACGGTCGATGTGGCTGTGTCTGCCACATCGCACTTGTTTTCTCTTCCTCTTCTCTGTTCTTTCCCCCGTTTTCTTCTTTCTCTGCCTCCTTTTGGATTGAGTGTTTCTATTTTTCTCTCCTCGGCCAGTTCGTTGGCTGTCGCTCTTTGCTGTGCTGTACTAGTGGTCACCTTAGGGTTTGCAGTGTCTGCCTTCGATTCATCACCGCTGCCTCCCGCAGGAAAAGCAGCTGCGGCAGTGCGCGTCTCCTCTCCCCGCTGCTGTCCGGCTGCCGCCGCGTACAGCTCTCCCACGCCTCTGTCGTAAACCACGGGGGGCGCTGCTGTGGGTCTTGCTTTCAGCCAGTTACCTCCTTAAGCATTTACAGTTAAGGATGCAGGCGGTGTACTCACCCCCATAGTTATCATGCCCGGTGTTGGGCATTGCTCTGCGTAGTTCTAGGTTTCCATCCCATCCCATTGATCTGCTCGTAGGGCCTTCTTCCGTGCATTTTGTAGTGCAGGCCGGTGGCGATGGTTTTCTTTCTTTTGTTTAGCTTTACGGAGGTATAACTGAAGAATAAAAGTTGTATATACTTCAGGCGTTTTGATATAGGCGTGCATTGTAAAACGATCGCCACAATCAAACTAATGAAGAAACCCCCCCCCGCACAGTTACCATTTTCTTTCTTCCTCTTTTGTTTTGGTGGTGGTAAGGACATTTAAGACCTACCCTCTTAGCAGATTTTAGGTGTGTGATACAATATGTTAACTATAATCACCGTGCCGTACATCAGCTCTCCGAACTCATTCACTTTGCGTACCTTAAACTTCATACCCTATGGCTGATATCTCTCCACTTCCCCTCCCCCGAGCCCCTGGCAACCACAGTCTGCTCCCGGCTGCTTAGTTGACTGTTTTAGATTCCACACGTAAGTGACATCATCCGGTATCTGTCCTTCTGTGTCTGGCTTCTCTCACTTAGCATGATGTCCTCCAGGGCCCTCCACGTTGCCACAAATGGCAGGATGTCTGCTTTCTTGAGGCTGGATGATATTCCAGTATCCGTGTGTGTGTGTGTGTGCGTGCATCTGCTTGCGATGAATTCTCGCAGCTTGCGTAGGTCTCAAAATGTCTTTATGTTTTTGTTTTTGAAAGATATTTTTGCTTGGTAGAGAATGTTGGTTGACGGGGTTTTCCCCCCACCCCATGCCTTATAGCTTGTTTTATTTCTGGCATGAAATCGTCTTTAATTCTTTTTGTCTCCGTACAAAATATTTTTCTCTTTCTCTCTGCTTTTAAGATTTCTCTCTGTATCGCTGGTTCCAGAGACTCACTGGTATAGTCTCCTCCATGTTTCTCGTTCTTCGAGTTCTTCACGCTTCTTGGATCTGTGCTTTATAGTGTCTCTCAAGGTTAGAAATTTTGTATCAGGTCTTCAAATGTTTTTCTCTGCCTCTCCTCCCCTTCTCGCATTTGGGTAGCCTAATTGCGTGGGTATGTAGGCACTTTAAGGAGTCCCTCTGTTTACTGATGTTCTCTGTGTATGTTTTGCTCCTCTTCTTTCTTTTTGGATCGTTTCTATTATGTTTCCAAGTGCACCAGTCTTGTTTTCCACAGCGTATATTCTTGTTAACACAATGTAGTATATTTTTCATCTTACATCTTGCAGTTTTTACATCTAGAAGTTTAATGTAGGTCTTTTTTTATAGCGAGTGTTGGGGCTGAGTCGAATTCTTGGACGCCTTGCCGGGGAGCAGGAGTTGCTTGCTGGTGATGGAGCCACCCCCACCCTCGCTGAAGCTGGGCGCAGGAGCCCCGAAGAGTGCGGTGCCTTTGTGCCCTGACAAATATTCCTGACATTTGTTCTTGGCTGTAGTTGAGTCACTTTAGAAAGAGCTGATCCTGTCTCGTCTTGCTTTTAAGCTTCCTGAGATGGGGTCAGAGGTGCGTTTCGTCTGTGGTTGCATTTTCCTATCACAGAGGGCACACTTGTGCTCTAAGTGCTAGCCTGCGAACTGGCCCGCTCTACTCTCTTTCTCTCCGGAAAACCGAGTGAACCGGGAACAGCTGGCCGCAGGCGCTGCCCTCCACCCTGGGTGTGAGCCCCAAGCACTGCGTCCCCCGGCCCTCTCTGGTGGTTCTTTCGGCGGACTTCGCTCACTTGTTTGGTCCGCACGCAGCTGGAGGCTGATGGGAGGCGCTCTGCACAGTGTGGGGTTTCCCCGTAGGCAGCTGTCCTCTGCCCACTGCTCTCCTTGCAAACTCGAACGGTTCTTTCTCCCTCTCACTCCCCAACGCGGGGAGCTCCGCTGCCCTCCGCCTGGGTCTCTGTTCCCCGGGCCATAGCCTAGAAACTTTCTCCAGACGGTAAGCTGGGCGCTGGTGTGGCTCACGTCCTTTCCTTCTCATCTCTCAGGACGCACTGTCCCTCCCCGCCCCGCTTCCGAGATCTTCGGCCTTATATTTTTCTATATACTTTGTCCAGCTTCTTTAGTTGTTCCAGGTGGGAGGGTAAATCTGGTCCCTCATGCTTCATCCTGTCTGGAAGTGGAAGGGGTTTCAGGTGAGTTTTAACTGCTTGATGCCTCACTGGGCCAGGGTCTCTGCCCTGCGTATGCGCCACTCATCATTGCGTCTGTGAAAGCATCTTTATTTATAAAGTAAATACATCTTTTTAAAAGTCAAAGGACCTGCTGTGAAAAGATATTTGCATGCGTAAGAAAGTTTTGCCATATGAAGACCTCGTACAAATCAATGAGAAAATGATAGGAATTGTAATAAAAAAGGATCAACAGTCAATGAGTGTACTTTTAAAGTGGTTCCCCTACTGGTAAACAAATAGTCGTAGGCATTACGGTTTTGGGTTGAGGACCGCCACTGCTCCTTAGGTTCCCAGTGCCGGTGAGAGAGTGGGCGGGGGGCGTTCCCACACGCTTTGGTGGGCGTGGGTGCTGGCTGGGCCTTTCCCGTGGGCGATTTTCCAGCACATGTGCGGATGCTTCGAAGGGGGCCTACCTTGACCCATCGTTTTACTTTTAGTCACTCGTCCTGGAAAACTTAAGATCGTGAGAAAGATTTAGGGACAAGACGTTTCATACCCCAGTGTTGATAGTGGAAAGAATCCTGAAAACTACTTAAAGGGATTGGTGAGCGAAGTCGGTGCATCCACGCTGTGGCTTTGTGTGTGTGTGTGTGTGTAGTCGTAAAAAGTAGTATGGTTGAAAACTAAATGACGTGCAAAGATCACACATGGAGTGAAAATACAGTTTACGAAACAGCATGTCCTACACGATCCCGACTTCGTTTTATGTTTAAAAAAATTGATGCGTTAGAAAAAGATTGCATTCTAAAATATAAACATTGATTATTTCGGAGTGGTGAATTTATGCATTTTAATTTCCTTCCTTTCACTTGTATTTTCAAGTTCTCTACCATAAATATGTATGGCATTGCCTTTGGAACACGAGCAGGCTTATTTTTAGTTATCGCTCACGTTAGTTCACTGTTTGCATTTTTATGCTCCGGGCCAGGGATGGGCCAGCTTTTACTGCCGCAAAGGGCCAGGTGGTCAGTCCGTCAGGCCTGAGGGCCAGATGGTCTGGGTCGCAGCTGCTCCCCTCTGCTGTTGTAGCAAGAGAGCCGCCACAGACAATACGGAAATGAAGGAACGGGGCTGTGTTCCAACAGAACTCGATTTGCAAAAAGAGACGGCGGCCAGACCTGGCCTGTGGGACGGCCCTTCCCACTACCGCCCTCTGTTCTTAGGTGCCTGCCGACTTGCATTCCTTGCTTTTCTCTCCCCGCATCATGGGATGAAACCACGAATCCACGTGTGGAAGTCCATTAGCAAGACAATGTATTGATCAAAGTTTTCTTTTCCCCCCTCGTTTTAAACCATTCTCTTACAGCCATTATTGCATTGCTATTTTGACTTGTTCTTTCCTCAGTCAAAAAAGGATCTTAATTGACAACCCTTAGGGCCCTGAAGCTTTCGTTACAGAAAAGTGAAATGCTTAGCCATGTGATTATCCGGTGCCTAAATATTTATCCCTGCAATTAAATATGCGCGCAATGGATAAGGAGGGCTTTTTCTTTTTCTAAATAAAACGTCAGACACTAAACAAATTCTGTATTCCCAAAAGGGGCAGGTACGTCTGGTGCAGATCAATAAAATGCTGATAATCCCCAAAACTGCTTTCAAAGGTCATCTCAACTGCGCCCCGCCCCCCAGTCGGGGCGCCCTCTGCCCAGGAGTCCCGGGGCCAGTTTTAGCTGGATTCCCCGTGGCTCCCCCGTCACGTCCTGAACTCAGTGGGGCGCCCCATGCACCACTCTCGATTCTGGGTCCTCCGGCCACTGTAGGTGGCACATAGGACAAGTGTGGGGTGGAGGGAGCTCTGGGGCCAGTCGGACCCCGGTGGTCACACCTGGCTGGTGTGGCTCGGTGGGTTGAGTGTCAGCCTGTGAACTGAAAGGCTGCTGGTTCGATTTCCGCTCTGGGCACATGCCTGGGCTGTGGGCAGGGTGCCCAGTTGGGGGAGCGGGAGAGGCAACCCACATCAATGTTTCTCTCCCTCTCTTTCCCCCTCCCTTCCCCCTCTCTTTAAAAAAATAAATCTTTTTTAAAAAAGTGTGGGTTAGACTAGTATAAGGACACTATCTATTATAAAAGGTTTTGTGGTTGTTTAATAGCCTCTTTTCAAACTTTTTAAATTTAAGTATAGTTGACGTACAATATTATATTAAAGAGTACGATACTGTGATTTGATGCTCACATACCTTACGATGTGATTAGCACACTAAGTCTAGCCATCGGCCGCCACCATGCACACATCACAATATTAACTACGGTCCCCTTCACCTTTTTCATCCCCCTCCCCCCTCCTCCTCTCTGGCCACCATCAATTTGATCTCTATTTCTATGAGTCTGGTTTTTGTTTGTTTTTAATTCCACATACAACTAAAATCACACAGTGTTTGCCTTTCTCTGAGTTATTGCACTCAGCGTCACCCCCTTTGGGTCCGGCCATGTTGGCACAATGGGCAAGATTTCGTTTTTATGCGGCCGACTCACATTCCGTTGCACGTATGCACTGCATCTCCATCCATCCACCTGCAGGTGGATGCCCAGGCTGCTTCCGTAGCCCGGCTACTGTAAATAATGCTGCCGTGAGCACAGGGCTGCATATGTCTTTGCAAATTAATGTTTTGGTTTTCATTGGATGAATACCCAGAAGTGGGGCAGCCATTATGAAAAACAGCAGAGAGAGTCATCGAAACACCAAAAGTCGAACCTCCATGATGTAGAATTAGAATCCACCAGAGGGCACACGGGCCCAGGAGACTCTGCCGGGGGTGTCCCCGTGACTCAGGCAGATTCAGCTGAGCTCGTGGCCGTGGACACTACTGCTCTCTCCCCTTCCCACAGCTGGCCCCCCCGGCCGCGATGCTCAGCTGCAGAGCTCTCTGCCTTGCCAGCCCTCCGAGAAGCACCTGGTGCTTCTGCGTGCACCACCTGCCATGCACATTCCACACCTGCAACCTTGAAATATGCTGTCCTTCCAGTCGCAGGGGACCGGGCCCGCTGGAGACACGGTGCCACCCAGAGCCCCCCTCCCCTCCTGGTGCACACTCAGATGGCTGAGCCTTTGGAACCCGGAGCCAGGGTGACTGTGGTTTGATACAGCCCAGGGTTATCTCTCTTGTCGCGTGTTCGAGGTAGACTGCTCATTTCACAGCTGTGGATTTCCCCCTTCTGTCTCCCCAGAAATCGCAGGCACGCCGGTGTCTGAAATTGCTGGGCCCTTCTCAACAGACGACGTAGCCAGCAACTGCGTCCCCACCCTGCCTTTGAAGGAGCCCATTTTGTGGATCGTCTCCTACACCCTCATGAGTGTGTGCGGGATCATCCTCCTTATCTTAATCATCCTGCTGCTCGTCCCGGTCCGGTGCCAGCTGGGCGCCCGCCACCCCGAGGCCGTCAACGACGAGTCCTCTCTGGTCCGGCATCGCTGGAAGTGAAGGACAAAGCCCGAACTCGGGCAACCTTGAACTCGGCTCTGAAGACAATGAAATTTCCAGCGCAGCAGGCCAGGGGTCGCCCGGCTGGGTTTCCTCCTCTGTCCGTTAGTCTTAAATCTCTGTTCTGCTCCCAGATGCCTTCCAGAATTCACTGTATTTTGATTCTTGATTTCTTAACTTCCTTCTTCCAAGAAAAATGACAATAAAAAAACACCTCATTCTAAACCAAAACAGAGTGAATTGGGCTTCAGACTTTCCGCGACTGGTATACCAAACCGTCTCGATGTGCCTCCGGATAGAAAGCAAGCCGTGGCTCGCACCCCTCGCTCCCGTCTCTGGAGAAACGAGTGCACAGCACTTACCACTCTCCGCAGCGCACGGCCACCTTTCTGTATGAATTGCACTTAATGGTATTTTGCACCAGGTGTCAACCAGGGTCCAAACAGTCCAAGAAGGCCCCCAGTGTGACTGCAGGAGAAGCAGCCTGGGGCCTGGTGGCAGAGCGGCCTGCCCCTTCTGAGTCGGAAACAGCAGCGGGCCCCTTTTCTGGGTCTTTCTGTGCCCTGAGTGGAGATCATCACCCAGTGGTCCTCACCAGCCTCTTCTGAAGATGGATCACCTTTGCCCGCCACAGTGGGGCAGGAAGGAAGCCCACCCTTTCGTACTCGACGCTTCTGTAGTATTGTTGGTATACGAGTTTTAAAAAGCTACCTCTGTTGAGACTCTGCTTAGGGTCCTCGCCCAGGTGAGGGCGCAGGGGGCCAGTTCCAGCCGTCACCCACTCCTGAAAGAATCCTTCTTCCACCCAGCCAGATGAAAGCGGTGCTGAGCCCCATGTACATCGAGGACTTCTGTCACCAAGCTGGTCTTTAGCTCAAATGCGTATCCTACTCAAAATCAGTAAACAGCGCTTCAATGAGAAAAGCCAATTCTGTGTCACTAGCTTAGTTGTTTCTTCTTCCAAATCTTCTTTGGTTATTATTACCCTTGAGAGAAACGGAGAAAGGGCTAAGCGGCTGTGCGCCTGACCGGCTCTCAGGGGAAGGAAGACGCAAGACATTCGAAGGACTCGGAGGGACCGTCTCGTTGTTCCCGTGCTTTAAAACCGTGTGTCTGCGTTTGCAGAACCGCCCAGACTCGAGCACACCCACAAGAATCAGCTTCAATGGATCGGTCGAGCCGATGGCCCACTCGCTCCCTCCCTTTGGTGGGCTTGTCCTGGGTGCCCCGTTGGGTGCGCAGCAGTGTCCTTACTTGGGGAAATCTTCTCTTGCTGTTATTTGAGGCCTTTGCCAAAGACAAGCAGAAACCTGTAACTCGATATAATTCGCCTTATATGATCCAATGTAATTAGGAGAAGGGTTCAAAGCCAGCACCCTTCTCTCTTGTTCGTGTGCCAAGTTCAATGTTCACTTTGCTTTGCTATTGCGAGGAGTTGCGTCTGTAATAAAATTCCACTGGAAGGGCTAACTGTGGAGTGTCTCCTCCGGCTGGAGTGTTATTTGTGTTCACCTTGGGCTCCATGTGGATGTCTCAGCCCTGTGCTTTGCTCACTGGACCCCAGGGCCACCTCCATCTTGAGAAGTAGATGACAGGGGCAAAGGGATGTGAGGTCACTTACACATGTCCTGGTGTCCTCACAGACTCTCCAGCTGACCCAGCCCCTTGCGGAGAAGAGCGTGAATTCTCTGTGTTACCCACCATGCAGTTCAAGCATGGCGGGAAGGAGCCCCTCTCGGGATGGGCTGGTGGGACAGAATTTATCAGTTGCTCCTCATCACGGCCGGTCATGGCTAGGGCAGAGGTAATAATCTAAAACCTATTTCAGAGTTAGAAATCTCTGGAATTGTAATTCTCTTCTTGCCTTATTGACGGTTTCCCTGGCTGCCGTTTCGTGGGCCACTTTGCATAGAAATGAAGGCAGCCCCCATAGACGGGGCTTCCCCTGGCCATGAAAACCCCTGAAATAAAAAAGGAAATTGTAGGTGTGGGCTGGTTAGTTTCGCTTCTCGTTTCTTCATGCAGGTGTCCTGTGTTCTGTTTCCCTTGTTGGGTTTCTAAGCCCAGAATATTCTGCCGCAGCCCGTCAGCAGACCCTGCTCCCACAATACATGATAATAGCATGTTAGATTTCAAGCTAGGGTATTTGAATGAAGCTTGCTATAATTCTTTGTATTTTGTGTCGGATTTCTCTACCTTTTCATCTCTGATGTCACTGAATGTGACATTTTAATGGGAATACTTAAATTACAAAAGTATAATTTAGCAACAAGAATGAAATAGACAATTAAATGTGGGACATTTTCCTGGCATGCCTCGCTGCTGAAAATTGGACTTTGAGTCAAAACCCTGTTAGAGACTCCCACCTCCTGGAGTTATGTAAATTGAGACTTAGTTGTGGGGGTGGGGGCGCGGGGACCTTCAAGGAGGCTTGGGCGTTCATCAGGAAAGGGAGTAGTGGCAGCCACTTGAGGGTATCATCCTGGAAGACGGTGGTTCTTTCCTGAAAACTGCGACTTAGCATTAGGTTGCTGTCAAACCCTGTCAGCTCTCTGACGGATAAGGGATGCTCCTACATGAACATACATAAACGATACTTTTTTTCAACCTGGTGATGCTTTATATTCCCGATAAGGTTTTGGGAAACCTAAAATGAAATCCTGTCTTCAGCATCTGAAACTGTTTTAAGGAAAAGAACAAGAAGCGGGATGGGGAGTGAGCGGGTCCCGCCCCCGCCCCCCTTGGAAATTTAAAAGCACCACCAAGTGACGGATCCGGCGGGTCATCTGGTATTCCCAAAGTACGACTTTGTATTTCTTCTGCACCCAAGACAAGTAGGCAGCGCGGAACCGCAGACGAGGTTTCCTGAACCCAGTCCACGCCCTGCCTTGCGGAGGGTTTTCCCTGATGCATCGTGGCGCGCAGAGGCTCGGCTGGAGGTAAATGTGGGGTTCATCACTCACAGGTCGGAACTGTGAAAGTAGTTCCCAGCGGCATCGTTCACCCCGCAGACCTTCGGCTCGCGGGTTTTGCAAAGCCGTTGTGATGAGGCGATTGCAGTGTCTCATTTAAGAGGCGAGGCAGGAGCATTTCATTATT
This sequence comes from Trachops cirrhosus, assembly GCA_028533065.1. Lineage (NCBI taxonomy): Eukaryota > Metazoa > Chordata > Mammalia > Chiroptera > Phyllostomidae > Trachops > Trachops cirrhosus. The sequence goes on along the minus strand of CM052539.1, from coordinate 186,195,564 downwards.
CAATAGGTTCCCTGAGAGAATGAAAATTTGTTAATTTCCCCTTTCCGAGTCCCCCACGTGGTGGAGCTGCCAAGCGTGGTTCCGTCCTAAGGTCTGGCCTCGTGCCACTCGATGTCGCGGGGAATAAATGACTGCCCCAGAGCCGGCTTCATCAACGACAGTAACCTAGCTTCACAGGCTTCCTCCTGATCAGGGGAAACCAGACCACCGCGCGGGACCCCAGCTGTGTTTTCCCTCGCACAGACTTGTTAGAATTGATTACGGAACTGTTCAGAATTAAAACTTGCCACTAAAAGTTCTTTTTCTTTTTTTTAGGAAAAACAGCTAAACACCATAAAAATGTGGAAACATGGTTTTGCCAAGAAAGATACTAGATATTTAGTGCCAAGAAAACTGCACACAACGGAAGTTGTTGTGTGCGTGTCTGGTGAGTCCTCAGAAATTCACATTCGAACCGACGACTGTATACCAATTAATCAGCACTGAGAGCAGGGAGGGGAAATTAAAAAAATATATGTAACAAAACAAGCAGAAATTGCTCTTTTGACAAAGTAGCTTTAATTCCAGGAATCTACAGATTTCTTTTACCTTTAAAGTTGGGGAATCCATGGGAGATGGGAATGATTTTACACAGTCGCAAACCCCAAACTTCAGGAATACTCTAGCTGGGGTCCTCGCCATCCTGGAGCCCACCTGGTGCCGTTCAGGGTCCATGCGCCTCAGTGGGCGCCCTGAGTGACTCTGATGAGCTCGAGCCGTGCTTTTGGCCTTGAGCAAGCGCCTGGGCGGGTGAGATTGTCATCCTGGGTGAGGGCAGACAGCCCGTATTCGTGCAGGCGAGAGCCAAGCCAGGCCTGGTGGTGGCCTCGGTGTGTCTGCCGAACCTCTCATCCCCTCAGTGACTGGCTTTACATACAGGGCGGGGCAAAGGTAGGTTGACCATCGTTCGTATGGAAAATACGCCAGTAATTCATACATAACAATCCAAGAATAAACTCTTGTGTTTTGCATAGTCTCCACTGGAAGCCTACTTTTGCCCCGCCCTGTAGGAATGTCTCGAGGACATCCAGTTTAATAGTGTTTTCTTGCCTACCTCTGAGCTTTCTCCGGGGGTGCTTATAATCAGACATTACATGCAGATGGCCAGTGTTTCTACACTACATCGTACTGTGTGATTTCACTGCACACTCATTCTTAAAGAGTGCCAGTTAGCCATGGGACAGGAAGGAAGGCATCCCAGGTAAAGCCTCCCGGGGCTTGTTGGGGCACCACCGCCTAAGCAGTGATTCTGCAGGTGTCCAGTGAGCATCTCGGGATGCAGGAGAGAGGGTGATAAAATGTCTGGCCCCCAGGTACCTGCTGGACCAATCTGCCCATGCCTGTGAAGCAGTGATGGGCAGTGGGCAGCTCCCTTTGCAGGTGGAAAACTGTTTGTATCAGACCAACTGGGTGGAGTCTGAATTGTAGTTTCCACACAGGGGTGGTGCCCCACGCACATCAGTCTGAGTAGCATATGTGGCCAAAGTCAATGTATGATTCTATAGTTACCAATCACCCAGATTTATACAGTGGATTTTGAATCCGCCGAGCCCAGCTGTCTCGGCATCGATCCCTAAAAGGAGGCTTGAAACCTTGTTTACCTTTGGAGCCTGTTGCCTCCTCACCGCTTGCGTTTTCCCACAGAATCTCCTCCATTTCGGTTGGAGTTTTTGTATTTTTATTCATGATGGAGGCACAGATCAGAATATCACGAGAAGGCCAGAGTCCCCATCAGGCAGCGGGCCTTACTTTTTTCCCCAGTCACGTGCTGTTTGTGCAGGTGGTTGAAAGTTTGCCAATGATCGCCACAGTTTCAGTTTGCTTCCTTTCACCTGTTGGAGTAGAATTTCACACGAGCCTCACGTTTTTGAAGTGAACGCTTCTGAAAAGAAGTTAAGAAAACATGAAAGAAAAAAAAGAAACCATGAAAGGAAGATCTTTTTGCAATAAAGAAAAATGATGCAAGTCAATGAAGGATCTATTATTCTATAATGAAAACCACACAGAATAAACTTTCTTAACTTCAGTTCTTTATACAGCGCCATGTTCTTTGTTGCTGCTGGTGTCAACCTGGGATTTTTTCCCACTTTCCTAGCTGTACATGCAATGTTCTATCAGGGAGGTTGGAAATTCTTAGTGTTGGAGAGAGAATGCATGAGATTTGTCATGTAATGAAAGCTGATTTTTTGTAATGTAATATAATGCATTTCCTACTATTTCTGTTCATTGCACAGTTAAAGATACTTAACGTTTAAAATCGCTGTGTTCAGGCATTCAAAGCAGCCACTCATTTTTTTCTGAAGCTGGGGGACTTTGCTCCTGTGTGAACCACTAGTGTTTCTGTGCGGGCGGAAGAGGGGCAAACTTCGTAGACTAAAACGGACGCTAGAGGGCGCGCTTTGCAAAATGTATTGTGTGTATCTCAGATGAACAGCCTTTGATACACAATTCTTAAGTGTAACTTAGAAATGCTCAAGATTATTTTATACCTCCCTTTTGGAATTTTCCTCTATTTTTACTACACCGCGTTGATCTAAAGTTGCGTTAGGACCCAGAGTTGGAGTGAAGAGGTATTTGCTCCATGTCAGAAGAGGCTCTGCAGACGCTGTCCAAATTGCACACGTGAAAGCTGGAGTTTTCTAAAATCGTATTTTTGTACTTACATGTTCCACCCATGTAAGAGTAAAAAAAAGACTGGCTTGTTTGAATAAATAATATTCACAACTTGTTGGGTTTGGAATTTTTTCAGTACTTAAGTTCAAGTCACGCTTCCGGAGAGACAAGGGTGCTGTGTGTGGAGGTTCCTGGGAAGGATCCAAGTGATCCAAGGATCCTGGGAAGGAACCAAGGTGAATGGAGGCGGGGCCCAAGCTCCACCACTCAGATGTGAAGCATACTGAAAATGGGAGAAACATTAAGCGCACTAGAGCGTGAGACCCATCCTGGGAGCGGAGAGAAACCCGTGTAGAGGGACACCCAGGAAGCACATTTAAGTGGTGGCAAGGATGGGACAGGGTGTTCAGCCTGGCGCTGGACACAGAATATGGCCGATGGGAAACTCCTGTGCCCCTCCCACACGCACAAACGACCTCCCCCCTCCGCCCCTGCAAGGAGATGGTGTTCTCCAAACTCTCAAGACAAGAAACCTGGTCCTAGTCGCACACCCAGAACAGCCAGAAAAGTGTTTGCCTTGGGAGGACACCCAGCTCCCTCCACCTCCAAAAGCAAATCTCGCTCTCTGCATCACTCTCACGAGATACTGACGCACGCCTTCCAGAAACGGAAGGATCCCGCCGAGTGGGTCAGTCTCCAGAGGGGTATGCATCAAGTCAGGTGAGTCAGAAATGATGAATGGAGACGGACTTCACCCACCAGCCGTGATCTAGTTGCTACACATACCCTTGAAAAATACATTTCTTTCGATGGCTGGGCACTTTTTGTTTGATGATACCCAGACAAGATTTTTTTTAAAAAAAGAAAATTTCAAAACATTAGGAAGTGAAGCAACAGTTACTTGAAAAACAGAATAGAATATGGGCTTTCTAATAACACAGGAGATCATTTGATTTCCATTTTAACTGGTTTTCTATGCTATACATTTTGCCACCCGTAAACTGCGTGGCCCTGCAAATGCGATTTTGCATGATTGTCACTAGGTGGTGCTGTTGTGGGACTTTGGGGCATGAGTTTGTGCTGCCTTTTCTTCCACCCCCACTCTGTGTGGCTTTCACGGGCCGCTTTTATCAAGTGTGTGTATACCATTAAACTACATCCCAGCAACTAGTCAAAGCTGTCCAGCTGTGTCCATTCTTCTCTAAAGTACAGTCTGCAAAATATCCTGGCTAGCTGTCTAGTACGCCTGGGAGGTCATCCACAATACGCCTCTCCAGCCCTGGCCTGTCCACCTGGCCGTCTGTCCCACGGGGAATAAAACGGAGTCACAGAGGTGCCGTAAAGTCTCCAGGTTCTCCCCGTTGGTGGCAGAGTCCAGAGTCTGATTAGCAGACCCCTGGTCTCAACCATCATGCCACTGTCTTCATCAGGTTAAACACTGGAAATTGAAAGGAAAATTATTTTTTTAAGTAAGAATGGTGTATGCTACAGTCAAAATGCTACAAGGGAAAATACTGGAGAATGTATTTGTAACAAATATATCAGGGCAGAAGCTAACATTTTCTGCACAGCAAATTCTAGACATACATACGAGATCTATTACAACATTTTAGCCTCAGAACAGCCCTAACGGGTACACACTGTTACTAAAAAACATTTCTTTCACCCTGGGTGTTGGCCATTATATTTTTGCCAGTTTCCCCAATTGCCTCTGGATCGCATAGTTTTTCTTCTAGTAGTTTCCTCAAAAAGAACTTTCAGAAATAAAAGTTGCTGAGTCCTTGCTTGTTAAAACTATTTGCGGCCTTTATACATCCAGAAAACGTTGGCTGGGTAGGGGGGCCTTGTTCTGAGCTTTAGCTTCCTGCAGCTATGGCATCGCTGCCTTCTGGTCGGAACACTGTTGGGAGAAGCTGAGGTAGCTCTCACTCGGCCTCTCTTATTTTAAGTGACTTCACCTTTTTTTTCTAGCTACCCAAAGGGTACTTTCCTTATCTTTACAGCCCTGTGAGTCTAGGAAAGAACACGTGCTGACCATTTGGGTTCAACTTCCTGTGCCAGGAAATTTGAATATTTCTTCAGGTCCCCCTGCTTTTTACGTGGGCCTCAGTTCCACAGATGTTAGATGTGCTACTTATCTTCTATAGCTATCATATTGCAGTATTTTAAAATATGTACTTTCATGCAGTTTTTTGCTTGCCGCATTTCTAGCTACTGTGATCCTTGCTATGTCTTCGTGAGTATCTATTTCCTTTGGGCTTCTTCCAATGATTTTGTCTTTGCCTTTTTCGTTGAGTTTGGTCCGCCAGAATTTCACCTCCTGTTATTTTGCTTTCTTCCTCCAACTTTTGCATTTCTCCATCATGAACCTCTGTTGCAAAAAAATTCATCCAATAAGTTGTTGTTGCTGCTGCTGTGCTGAATTTGGGATGAAATGGCATGAAATGCATGCTTTTCGTTTACTCCCTGAAAATCTTTTTCCTGGTGAACGTTTTTCATTGGATGGTAAGTTTTGCTACTCTTTCTCACACTTTGTGATAACACTTGCTCAGCAGTGCTGCCCGAGGTGCTTCTGTAAATCTGTCACTCGCTAGGCGTTGGCGGGAGGCTCCGGTGGGCAAAGACGTAGGACCGGGTTTCACGGGAGGAACGCTCACTTGGCAGCGGAACGAGAGGACTGTCTTCTGGAAACTGGAGCGTGTGTGTGCACGTGTGCGTGTGTGCCTGTGTCATTGCACGGGCCGAGGGCCCAACTCTTCTGAGTGTCTCAGAGGCACCACTGGCCCGTTCCCTCTTGCCCTTTCCCACGGCTGAAAAGAAGGAGCGAGGCTTTCACACTGCAGGGCGAGCCCCTCGTCCGGGAAACTGAATTTTTCTGGTGCCTTCGGAGGTGGGCCGCCGCTGGACCCTGTGGCCGCCTGTTGCTCTCTGCCTCCCTGCGCCCACCTTACCTCCGCTGCTTTCGGAAGCGTCTGCATGTTCTTCGCAGCCGGCACTGATCTCTCCCTCCTAGTTTCACTGAAAGTGTCGGGTTCAAGGCCTGTGGTTTATTTCTTGCTGCATTTTTCTTGTTTCTCTTCCACAATTTCCAAGAGGAGAAGGGGGAAGTTGCTGACTTCCATGTTCATACCGGAAATTTGACCTTTGGTTTTTATTGTATTTCGACATCATGTTAATGGGGTTTTTTTTAACCAGAGAAATGTGTTTAGTTCGGTTATTGAAATATTTTTAAATTTTTTTATTGAAACTTCAAAATATATTAAACGTATTCATTGCTGTGCTCTTCGAGGTGGAAAAATTAGTGATCTAACCATTCAACAGTGAAGAAACAGTCATCATCACACATCCGTAGGGTGAAGCCCTTAGCAACCACGGAAAATACATTCTAGTAATTCGAAGATCAGGAGGTGATTATATTAAGGGGAAAAATAATACAAACTGGGCAGTGAGGTCAACAATTTTAAATGCACACCCACACGCACACACACACTCCTGCAGAGGCACACCACACACACAGAGAAAGGGGTCAAGGCCTGGAGAATAAGGCACCCAGAAGCTGAAGCGGTTATCTCTAATGGAATTACAGGTGGTTCTAAATATTCTTTTAAAAATGCTGTATTTTCCTAAATGCACACAGTGGGCAAAAGTCAGTTTACGGTTGTGAGCATGCAAAACACAGGGTTTACTCTTGTATTATTATTTAATTATTGTATTATTTTCCACACGAAAAACTGTACACCTACTTTTCCCATCCTGTATACCGTACTTTTTTTTAGAAGATTTTATTTATATATTTTTAGAGAGAAGAGGGGAGAGAAAGAGAGGAGGAGAAAGATCACTGTGTGAGAGAAACAACAGTTGCCCCTCACAAGCCCCCAAATGGGGGCCCGACCTGCAACCCAGGCATGAGCCCTGCCCGGGGATTGAACAGGCAACCTTTCAGATTGCATGCCCACACTCAGTGCACTGAGCCACAGCAGCCAGGGCTATACATTGTACTTTTATAATCAGAAAGCTCTATGCAAAATAAATGTTAAAACCTTGCTCATGGTCTTCTTTCTGTTCCTCAAACCTCATCCTGTTAAGTTTTCATCCTGTCATGACGGGTGGCCCCCCACCCACCCACAGCCCTGGCAGGAAACCGAGTCACTCTTGGCTCTTCCTCTCCGCTGCCCACACTGACCTGCTCGTGAATTCTTTCAGTTCTTCCTCCGAGAGGGCTCAAATCTCACCCCCTCACCAGGCCCGTCCCAAAGATCTGTCTTCTAGACTCTCGAGTTGGTTTCCTCATCTGTCTCCGAGCCCTTCGCCTCTCCCACGTGGAGCCCACCTTCTCTGGGGTCTGCACCACTCCCAGCCTGCGTGCAAGCACCGTGCCTGGGGCCGGGAACGGCCAACGAGTTCTGTGATAGCTGGCCCACAGCAGCCGCCAAACAACCAAACTGACAAGGCTGGTTGTGCCAGCGGCTGTGGGCTGGCTGAATCCGTCCTGCTCGGTAGATGTGGCTTAAGTGGGTGAAGCGGGGGAGGGCGGCAGGGCAGGGGAGGTGACTCCGTCCAGCACCTGGCACCCAGCTCCAGACTGGACCAGTTCTAAGCCACGCCGAATGAATGATGACTTCTTCTCCCCAAGTCCCTGCACTCGACCATCCAAACAGCCTCTTAGTGTTTTGATCGACTGAATAGCCTGTAAGCACAGGAAGTACCCAGACGCTGTCTCCCTGCTTTCCCTTTTTCCATGGACCTTTCTGACAACTTCATTAGAGGGCTGGGGCAGACGGGGTGTCCGGGTTATGGGACACGGAGGGTCTGTAGGGCCAGTGGCCTGGATTCTGTTCCTGTGATGACATCCAAACTCACACTCCACTCAGCAGTGGATGGGACTGGTCACCTGATTTGCTAATATGATCTGTTAAATGCTTGCTCATTGTAGAAGCATCTGCTGGTTGGTAAAATTGTTTTTTCTGTGCATCCTGTATTTGGTGCTCCATTTCCTTGGCCCCCTTTCCACCTGGGGTTTCAGGGTTGCTCTGCCTAAGAGCATTAATGCTTTCATAGGTAAGCCGAACTCCGAGTATGCGAGGGAGAAACATTCACACCCACGGCCCAGAATGCCAGACACTGAAAGGAGAGCCGAGAGTCTCTGAATCAATATCTTGTTTATTGATTGCATTTCACTCACTTGAAACAGAAGTCTCTGCAACAGAGGAAGAAAGACATTCAATGAAACACTGACCTGGGTGGGTGGAAGGAAAGCTACATCTCGGTCTTGCTGGCCTCACTCAGGAGAAAGGGAGATGTGGTCTGCTCCCGCTCCCTCCCTCCCTCCCTCCCTCCCTCTTAGAGTTCCCTAGGTCAGCCTTTTCCAGGTTTAGCACCTGGAATTCCGCATAAATCACGCCAGGACCTTATTAAAACACACACCCTGCGTAGGTCTGGGGCAGGGCCTTTCTGACGAAGGGAGGCCGCTGGCTGGTCCAGGGACCCCATTAAGTAGCAAGGTCTAGTTACCTCCCGTCCCCCATCCCACCTTCAGTGAACACTCTATGTGGTTACTGCCTCTCATCATCCTTCAGACCCCAGCCTGGCCTCACCTCTTCCTGGAAGCCCTCCAGGTTCTCCTGAGATGGGATGAAAAGTGAACACCCCCCATGATGATGTCCATGAGCTCAGCCTGTATCCCATGCCTGCTGGGAAGCGGGCAATGAGTGTTGTCACCATTGTTTCACCAGAATCCTGCACTGTGTCTGGCTTGGGGACAGTGATACTACAGTCATCCCCCTGTATCTGTAGGGGCTTAGTTCCAGGACCTGCCTCAGATGCTAAAATCCAGGGAAGTCCCTTACAGTAGATGGATTAGTATTTGCACACAAGCCCATCCTCCCCTGTACTCCTTTAAATCTTCTCTAGGTTGCTTCCAATACCTACCGAAATGTAAATGCTATACCAATAGTTGTTATACTGTATTGTTTAAGGATCAACTTCCTGGAAGTTTCCCTGGAATCTTTTTGATCCGCAGATACAGAGAGCTATCTAACTCTTTCATGCATCAGTGAGTGAGTGGTTGGTTGCTTGCCAATATTTGTCTAAGCATTTTACAACGTCATCCAGACATTTTCAAACCCCAGATAGCAGAAAAACTCTAGGTGTGCGTGTGTCAAGATCCGTTTCTGTACCACACACCCTGGTTTCATACATGGAGAGCTGCGGCAATCCTCCCCGAATCCACCCACACCGCCCAGCCCCTTCCAGCCTCCCCACCCACCCACCCGCGTGCCCAGCAGGGAGCAGCACCTCATCCTCCTGGGAAAGAAGGCCACGGCCTGGGTTATACATGCAGGGGCCTGGGGGGTTCTTCAGGATTCCTGAGGGTCAGCCTTGCTTCCACTACCAAAAAGACCTTTGCTTCTCGTGCCCTTTGAAACTAACTCGTGCTCTGAGTCGGTCTGACCTTGTCTGGCCTCCATGGTCGGACAAAGGAGGGCCCTCTGACATCCCTTGCCCATAAGATGGGGACGCTAAGACCCACTGTACCAGGACAGCTCGGGTTTGCATGGCAGAGGTTATTCCTTTGCCTACTTTTCTGCCCAGCACTTAGCCTGTAGCCTGACCGATAGTAGTTCTCAATGGATACTCTTTTGTTGAATATATGAATGAATGAATGAATACATGCAAGCATGAACTTGCAAAGCCAAACACTTAGAAGGGAAATTGGAGTTATTCATATAAGCAGGGTTGTTGTTGTTTTTTATGTCTTTGAAAGAGAAGAGATGAATCCAACCAACAGAACTATCCCCCAGAAAGAGCGAAATTCTCAGTCCTCAGCTGGGGAAACTCCAAGTACCTTTGTGAAAAGCAGGTAAATTACAGTGAATCAGTCATCAGAAAGGAGCAGGGAAAAGGAAGGCGTGGTTCCTTTGGTTGTTGTTAAAATAACCCCGTGCTTATCTATCTCTTGGCTCACTCATTTGTCCAGTCACTGAACAAATATTTGGAGAGTGCTGACCATATCCAGGTCCTGCCCTAGGCCCTGGTGATTCAGCTGTGAACCAAAGCCCCCCATCGACATGGAACCCGCAGTCTATTGGAGAGGGGTTTACATTCTAGACAGTAAGTTAACATGAAAATGTCTGAAATGATGCCAGGCAGTGCTCTGTGCTAGGGAGGAGGGTCACAGGGCAGGGGACGAAGAGGGAGTGATGGTGAGAGTGATGGAGAGTTTCTGTAAATACCACCGTGGCCCATTTCCACAGCACCTCCCACACAGGCTGCCCTTCGGTGGCCTCCCCCACCCTTCACAGTCAACCTTGAGATATGTGTTCCAGCCAGCTCTCACCTGCACAGATGCCAGGGAAGGTCAGAGGGAACTCCAGGTCCTGTTCTTCCCGGAGACGGGGTGGAGTGCCAGTCAGCAGGTCTGCTCTCCATTCCTGCCAGCCCTGCAAGGGTGCGCCCTCTGTGCCCTGCGCCGGCGGCTCTGGCCAGTTCAGTCCCGCCCATGCTTTCTGGTTCCCCCTTGCCACCCAAGGGGGCAGCCCCTTGCTCATACACAAGGAGAGCTCTGGCCCGGCATTACTGTAATTTTCAAGGCATCTATCTACAAGGGAGGGATGGGAGGGACAGCCTGTCTCTGGAACAGCAGCAGACTCCTTCGTCCAGCTTCCTGGTTGGTACAGTCATTCAGGTTCCCCTTATTCAGCTGTCCCCACCTTAGGTGCCTCTCGCCCAAATGAGCCCTACTGCAGGGAACCAAACCACCACAGGGTCCTTGCCCGGGAGGTTTAGGTGACTTCCGGTGCTTCCCACCCTGTGGCTCTGATCTCACATCGTCTGGATGCAGATGATCAAGTGCTATTTTGGTAGACTACATGCTTCCAGGGGTTGGGGTGGGGGACACTGGTGGCCTGGCAGTGCTCTCACACGGTCACGTGCACCTGACTCGCCAGGCATCTTGTGAAAACAAGGACTCCACTTGGGGTGGGGGGGTGTCTGCCGTTCTAACAAGCTCCCAGGTGGTGCAGGTCCTGGGCCTACCGCCCCGAGCATCAAATGCTGCAATAGCGCCTCTCCTCCCACCCTCTACTATCAGATTCAGTGGTTCCCAGCTGGGGACAGCGGTGCCTCCCAGAGAGACCATTTTTGGTGTCACAACGGGGGCGCTGCCCCTGGCCAAGGAGTGGGCGGAGAATGGGAATGCCGCTCAGCATCCTACCATGCGCAGGGCTGCCCCCACAGCAAAGGAGCAGCTGGCCCAGAATACCGATAGCACCCAGGTTGAAACCCTGCACGCTAACTCAGAAGCATCTAGTTCTGCCTATACACTAGAGTCCCCTGGAGTTCTAAAAATGTCAGTCTGAGGGTCTCTCCTAGACAAGGACCTTGGGATCTTTGGGGTCCTGTACTTTCACGTGCAAACAGGGGGCTCCGAGGTGTCCTCCAGCTGAGAGCCAGCAGCCGCCACCACCAGTGACTGTCACCCTGAAAATCAGGGGCAAGGAAGAGGGCTCGTATTTGGGGGCTGTTTACATTCCTCACAATCGCACAGCACACATTTTTGCTAACACTGGCCAGTGGGGTGTGGGACAACCTGAAGACACACCACTTGGGGAAGTGTGAGGGACCCTCTGTGTGGGGAGGTGGGGCGGGAAGGAAGGTTCTGACTCCGCCCTGGTGCAAGGGATCGCTGGCTGGGGTTCTCGTCTCCCCGCTTCCGGCAGCTCCGCTCCACATGACACCTGTCGCTACTGGCTTCAAATGCCACGGGGACTACGGGGAGCTTTTGTTTCATCTTTATGGAAACTATGGAGGTGGGTGGTTAATAACAAACCTGATGTATTCACCACCATGTCACGCCACAGGCGAGAAGATGAAGGGCCAGAAGAATTAGTGGGCCAGTTAGAAAAATGGCAGAGATCAGATTAGAACCTAGAATTTCAAATCGAATAAAGTCTTCACTTTCTTCTGTTGCTTTCCATAGAGTTTATTTGTTCATTCATTCATTCATTCATTCACTCATTCAAACTGTGTTGCCAGTTGCCTATGAGCCACGACTCATTTTAGTTGCTGGGTAAACAAGTCTTAGGGAGACTTTGCCCAGCAGTAACGGACAGGCGCGTGGGCGGGAGGGTAACCGGGACAGATCGTCATGGCACAGTGTGGTAAGTGTCCCTAGAGGAGCCCGAAGAAGAGGGCCCACAGTGCTGTCCCCGTCCTGAGTCCCAGCAGCCGGGTGGCTCCCCGCACCTCTCGGGTCTTCAGCTGCCTCATCTGTACAATGGGTGCCAACCCTCCCCTCTCGGACTGTGATGACACGATGACACCGTCGGAGGGACAGGTCCAAAGTCAATGTTGGGTCATTCATTCGCCTGCTTCGTTAGGACACTGTGTTGGATAAACAGACGGACTTGGTCGATAAAAACATGAGAATGTGTTTCTCCCTTTAGAAAGAAGGCAGACATTTTTCTTAAAGAGGTTTTTGAAGTTTTCTTTTCATCTCTAAAATAGAAGTGTGTGTGTCTGAGTATTTTCCACTCCACCCAGCACCGTCTCACTTTCTGAAGGAAAAGCAGCTCTGGGCTCACACCTCGAAGGGAGGCGTCCTTTCTAACAAGAACAAAAGGAGCCAGGTTTGCTGGCATGGTCGTTGTAAGGCTGAGTGACCGAGGGGATTTACTTTGGATCCCTAAGCAGGTATTCTGACTTCAGTCCTGCACACTGAGATCAAGAACAGGCTGTGAGAATGAGTTTAGTGTTTTTATTTCTCTCAGCAAACTGCCGTGTCCAGCCAAAGCCTATGCTGATCAAACACACCTTAGCTGTCAACACTGATGACCAGGATTATTGGAGGCTTGGCATTGTGGACCTAGACAAGTCAAACAGCTATTTTACCAGCAAAGACTTGTGATTCTGGACAGTTGGTCTAATGGCAAAACCATAGGCAAGTCTGGAAACAAAGGGGAGGGTTCTTCTTTTCACAGAGGAAAGAGGGAGTTGGGAGGGGCTATCACACAGTCCGTGGGAGGAAAATGGGAGTTCCAGGTGTGGTGGCTTTTCACTGGCTGAGTTGTGACAGTCTCTCATTGGCTGGGCTGTTGCGGAGCACGGAGAAAAATCTTCCTTCTTCCTTCTGGGGTAGTAAAATAGAAAAGCATCTTCCTGTTGGAGACAAGGTTTGCCTTGTCCTATTTGGGGCAACTGAGAATGAATGGTAGAGCACGAGACCTACCCTACAGGCAGCCCTCCCAACTCCGATTCTAATGGAGGTTTCCTTTATTAATTTTCAGAGCATCAATCCCCTTTTCCTGATCCTTGTGGCCTGAAGTCAAATTACAGTTACTGGTAGGTGCCAGAAGCATTGTTTTATGTAACAAATGTTGTTCCCAAAATACCAGGTTATTATTACTCCCAGCCGAATCCAGTTTGAGGCCCTTGAAGATGAGGCCTCCAAAGAGATAAGACTTACACAGAACACATGGGTGAGCAAGTATCACCACTGACAAGTCACTGGTCAGTTTCCTTATCCGCAGCTTAAGAGTTTGGAGAGCAGACGCCCCCAGAGAAGTCTCCCTCCATCTCCTGGAAGGTCATGTGACCCTAGGTTTGGCTTGGCCTACTGTTATAGACTTGTGTCCTCCCCCCACCCAATTCATATGTTGAAGCCCTACCCCCACAACGTGCATGTATTTAGAGAGGTGATAACTAGGGTTAGATGAGGTCATGAGGGTGGACCCCTGGTGATGAGATTAGCACCCTTATGAGAAGAGGAACAGGCCCCAGAGTGAGCTCTCTCTGGCACAAGAGGCCATAGTGCAATAGCAGCTGTCTGCAATCGAGAAAGGCAGACTTCACCAAGAACCTGGTCTGCAGGCACCTTGATCTCGGACTTCTAACCTCCAGAACTAGAGAAAATTTACGTCTATTGTTTAAGCCACTGGTCTGAGGGATTTGTTACAGCAGCCCAAGCTAACACAACTACAATCAAAGAAAAAAATGCTTCATTGCACCCCGATTCACAGTGGCCAAGACATGGAGACAGCCACAGTACCCTTCCACAGAGGACTGGATAAAGAAGACGTGGCCCGTGAACGCGACGGAACACCGCTCAGCCACGAGGGAAGATGGACGGCTGCCATGGCAACAACGTGGATGGACCTTGAGAATGTTATGCTAAGTGCGATAAGTCAGCCAGAAAAAGCTAAGAACCATGAGAATTTACTCATATATAGAATATAAAACTGAAACCCATAGACACAGACAAGACATGGTGGTTGCCAGAGGGAAGGGGGTGGGACGGTTGTATGGAGTGAAGGGGGCCAAGTGTATGGTGGGAGATGATTGGACTTTGAGTGGTGGGCGCACAACTTGAGATTCAATGATGTATCAGAGAAATGTCCGGTTGAAGCCTGTATGATCTTGTCGACCAGCGTCACCGCAATCAATACAATTTAAAAAATAAAAAATAAAAAGGAGAAGAAATGCTGGAGGAGGTGGAACTAAGTGAATCCTGGATCACCAGCTCTGCCTTTTAGTAGCCATTCATTCGACAGTTAATTCCTGAGTGCTTACTGAGTGCCCCACCCTGCAGGGAGAAATCTACACGGTCCCTGCGTCCAGAAACGCACAGGCCAGCAGGTGCCACTGACATGCAAAGGAGCCATCGCCCCCACTTTATAACAAACACGTGAAAATACGGGGCATGGGGGGCCTGGGTCAGAAGAAGTCACCGCGGAAGCATTTTCTCAGAAACAGTTTAAGATGGAAATTAATTCTAACGTACTTCAACTGAGGCTCCTTGAACTTTTTAAAAATTTATTTTTAATGAGACACGGTTATAAAAGGGGCTGAGGATAGCAGTGAGGAAGCTAAGCCCTGACTCGCGGAAAGCTCCCGCAGATGTGTTGGGTAGATGTGGGCCAGTGCATCTCCAGAACCCGAAGGGGGCTTCGCGGGGTGGGGAGGGGGGCTCACACACCTGCGCGCGTCTAGAGCTGTCCTGGAGCCCCTGCGGGCAGGCTAGAGGTCTGCAGGCTGGCCAAGAGGGCTGCCATCTTTCCCAAAGTGGGCATTAAAGCGCCCGGCCTTTCTACACGTACTTCTCAGCCTCGGGAACCTCCCTGGGAGACTCTCACGGACTGCAGCTTGGTTGAGCAGTTTCAGCAAGCACAACCTCAGGAAAGCCTAAGGCAGTCAGGGGACCTGGGGTAGGGCAGCCTTGGGAAGGACCCTGCCAGCAGGAAAGGCAATGATGGGCCCAAGGCACATGGGGGACCAGTAAAGGCTGGAGGGACCCCACGGGACACGTTGGAGGAGGGGAGTGGAAAGGAGGAGATGGACCCAACAGCCACACGTGGGGTCTGCAACCTGGGAGAGGCCCTGTAAAGCTGCCGGCTTCCCTGGGCCCACCCGAGGGAATGGGCGCAAGGATGCCACTTGCCGCAGCGCCAGAGCCGCAGTGAGGCGGTATAGATCGTACCGCGCGTGCGCGGGCCTTGGCTGGGATGGCGCGGGCCGGGAGGCGCGGACTGTTCCTGGGGCACAGAAACCTGAGGCGGCGACTGGGTGAGAGGGGTCCCGGCAGGACAGTGGTGGAGGTCCGGGTCGGCGTCGGGTCGGGTCGGAGTCGGAGTCATACCTGGGGCCCAGCCTGCGTTGGGGTGAAGGACTGCCCTGCAGGCCGGGACCCCAGGGGTCGGAGGGCACTGGCCTGGGATTCGTGGGGAGAAGCCCTAGGGTCTCGCGAAGCTGGTTGCCCGGGGATGCATACGAGAGCCGGACTCCCTTAGACCCGTCAGCCGGTGGGAGACCCGAGCCGCTGCGCACCTTGCTGGGCCTGGGCAGGAACAGCAGGCCAGCGGTGACCCAGGACCCCTAGGCTGGCCTCCGCCTGTGCCCCCGAGCAAGAGGGCCGCCATCTTCCCCAGTGCTTCACAGGAAAAGAAGATGCCCTTGGCGCGGGTCGAGGGTCCAGGCAGGATGCTCTTGGCTTGATGAGTGACAGCTGCGGTGTCAGGCGGCCGACCAGGATCAGGGCTGCGCCTCAGTCCAACTTACGAATCGCTGCGTTTCAGAAGTCCCTTCCACTGTTTTCCGTTTAGCATTTTTGGCCTATTACATACATATGCTGTAGAGATATTTTGTTTTGTTTTTTCCCAAGGTCTTACCTTTAAGACACACTTTTTTCTCTTTGTACTCTTCTAGGACAGGTGTCACATAGTGTTTCTTTGATGGTCCCCTCCCTCATATTCTTTCTAAATCAAAACAACAAATTTATTTAGTTTTCTCTTGATTGCTAAGACAGTGAAAGACAAAACACCCCATTAAGGTAACCA
Source organism: Trachops cirrhosus (assembly GCA_028533065.1). Taxonomy (NCBI): domain Eukaryota; kingdom Metazoa; phylum Chordata; class Mammalia; order Chiroptera; family Phyllostomidae; genus Trachops; species Trachops cirrhosus. The sequence goes on along the minus strand of CM052539.1, from coordinate 186,179,584 downwards.
TAGCGACCGTTTATGGGGTGCCTCTCTGCATTGTTCTGTGTACCTTCTGATCTCTCACCCCTGAATGGGCATTGTGACCCCCATTAGCTCACATCCCAGACCACAGAACTGAGAGATGCCGGTCAGTCTGATCCAATTTCCATGCTCTTCCTCCTAAAAATTTCAGCCCCAGCAGCCAGCAGAAATTGTTTCCTAGAGAATGAAAATCAGCAGCAAAGGACGTGACTTCGGGCGTTGGGTTTCTGGTGTGGTTTTGTTTCTCACACAGCTTACGCTCCAAGCCAGGTGCAAGCCATCAGGTCACAGAAGGACGGTGAGGGCGAGGAGGAAGAGACGGGATATGGGGTGCACGCTCGCCCTGGCCCATGAGCACCTGGGCCACCTCAGTTTGGATACATCTTCACAAAAGGGGACATGGCACTCCAGGAATCGAGGACACCCACTGCAGGGTCTGGGACTTAGGAGACCCAGGTTCGAGCTAAGGGACCACGGGCTACTAATGTACCCTTTGCACTTTCAGTTGCCTCACTATACCAGAGGGGGTGGGTGACCAGGGACCTGGCACGGAGCATAGGATTCCATACCGTTCGAGGGAGCACTGAGCAACGTCCACCTCTGGACCAGCCAATGAATCCGCTACACCGCAACCTGTAGCAGCCAAAACCTTTTTTCCAGTCTCCAAGTGGACCCTGCCTTCTGACAAATGGGCAGTGATCGCAACAACCCCCATCCTTTTGGAGTTGTTCTCTTATTTCTGCACCACTCAAGCTCACAAAAATCAGGTGCCTTTTATTTCCACAAGTGAGCCGCTCCTTACACAAAGGACTCTTGCTTGTGAAGTGTGAATTCTGTGACAGTTTCTCTCATCCCTCCGTGCTGGCCGTGAGCACCATGATGATGCAGAAAACCTGTAAGCAGTCACTTGAAATGTGGGATATAAACCTCCCCAGTCACAGTTACAGGTGCCAAAGACGGTCCAGAAATGTGGATGCTCCCAAAAACCTTAAGTGTTTGTTTCAAGGTGGGTTTCTGCAGCTAAGGGTGTGACCCGGCTCTTGGTTTCTGCGGGCAATGCCTTTCCAGAGAAAACCCCAAGTTACCATGGACTATCTGCAGAAATTCATCTGGCACCTTCGGGAGATTGTCAGAGAAACGATCCACAAGTAAGAGCTTGACAAATAGAATAACCAAAACCATCTGCAGAAGCTGAGACATGCACCTGCCAGTCCTTCCTAAGAGCAGTGGCCGTTCACAAACCAACAGGTGGACGGTCCACAGGGAACCTCCATGCGGGCATCACCATCTGGCCCGTCCAGGTAGCAACCCAGGAAAATAGGGAGCAGCCCAGAGTGGCAGCTGAAAGAAGGGACAAACACCCGTTTATACTCTCAGTTCACCTCTCTTCTGCCCCGTTCAGACCCAGAGATTTCTGTACTACCTGGGCTTTCTGCAGGGGTTCCCAGACCCCTGGATGACCTATTTGGACACGGAAGCTGCCGACAGGGTTAGGATTTAGAGGGTTGAAAGTTTTCACCCAAAAGGTGCCTTCCCCAGCTTCAGGCTTCTTCCTGTTCCCTCCGTCGTCATGCTCCAGGGCAGCCTCATGTCCTCTGGTCATCACCTCCCGCATCCTGGCTCTGCGTCTCTCCGTGTGATCCCAGGCACAGGAGCCTTTGGGGGGGACACTGCACAAACTCAGCCCCTCTCTGTTGCCGAGGGCTTTCCTTGGGCCGCGCCCCCGTTTGCAGGTCAGTCCTCCCTGGGAATCTGTTGCTGCTTCGCTTTCCCAAACTTCGCACCAGAAAGTGAGCTGTCCGAGTCCTGTATCTTTGTCATTTTTGTTCCCTGATGCACCTCTGGGGCTCAAATAGTGCCTGGCATCTCGCAGCGCTTCATGAACATTCGGCTGATTGAATCGAGTTGAACTGAGACCTCTACCTTCCCCAGAGCTGCCCTGCCTGGGAGTCCGGCCCCTGGAAAGACGAACACTTCCTCTGCGAAGGTTGGAAGAGCTCTGAGGGTCAGCCCTTCCGCTGCACTATGGCTGTCCCAGGGCGTGTCCAAGACATGAGAGTCTTTGCTGGCAGCTGGTCAGCTGGCCAGGATTCTGAACAACTGCACCCCAACTCAGCCTCCTGGCCGACAAGACAAAGTGCGGCTCCCGTAAACGGCGATGTGTCTGGGCACCTCCTGGCTGCTCTGCGAGCACACGCCATGCGTGAGCTCGTTCAACCTCAGCAGCTCTGAGATTGTGTTATTGTCCTCATTTCACAGATGAAAAAGTAAAAGAAAACACGAGGATCAAGGGTATTAAATCAGTTGCTCTAAATTCCTTAGTGTGATGGACCAGGGATCGAAACCCAGGTCTGCCCGACTCTAAACCCAGGTGATCTGACCCTTCTGTGGCTACAGGGTCCGCTCAGCGTTTCAGCCAGACAGCCCAGAGCGGCAGGCCTCAGGAGTCTCCATGTCAGGGTCCCGATGCAGCCCAAATGTGATCGGGGCCCCTGGAGCCTTTTTTTTATGTAGGGGGTGCACTCAAAATGAACAGTGAGGCCTTTTTAAAGTATTTGTTAATTCATTCAAAAATAATAACAAGGCACTCCTTTGCACGTTGACACAGCTTTATGAAAAATAATTTTATATTCCGGAACAAAAGATCTAATGAAAAGAAGGGCATCGTTTTACATTTTTGCTAATCTCGCTAATCTCCTTAACAGAAATCAGCTGGGTTCTCATAGCTCCTCTTGCATTCGGTCTGTTGGCAAAAAATCTGGCCTTCCAGAGGCACGTAGCTGGGGTGGTGAGGGGAATCTTAATGTCCTTTCCCGAGGACTATGGATATTCTTCTTTGATGCTAACTAAAACTCAGCAAGTGTAGTTTCTTTTAAGAGTTGTTGCGTAGAATGTTTAAAGACGGATTTTTCTAACCGCTGCGTTCAAAGGTATTGCTCTGCTCGGCACTGTGATCGGATCTCACCTCTGCGTGATTTTGCATCTTCATGAACTCACCATTTGTGACTCATACTGAGTCACACAGACCTTCTCGCTCTACGGTTGGAAAACTCTCGAACGCTCCTGAGCCGGTGAGAGTGGAAAAGGCACCTGACGTCAGGGTATGTTTTTGATGCCATAGTAGTAAGTTTTGGCCTCATCAACTCCCTGGAGCGTCTCCTGGACGCGCGGGGCCCCCAGACCACCCCAAGGGAACCACGGTCTGTGGGATGAAGTGAATGGCCACTGGATGCAAAGTCCTGTGAGCGGTTACGGAAGGAGTAAAAAGTCCAGTCTGATAACCTTGACATTTAAAATGGAAACAGAAATATGTTCAATTCAGTATGTGAAACTAAGGAAGGACAAATGAAGATGTGAGTGCACAGGAGTTACAAAACAGTAAAAAACAAACAAACAGACAAACGCTCTAGGTCTACACGTGACTGACCTAAGCGGCTAGCTACTTGTGACCCCAAATCACACCCTTGCTGTGGCTCTGGACACTGCCCACCCATGAGCTCATGGGTGGCTGGAGAGTGTGGGATGACCAGAGGCCTGTAGGCCCAGGGGGAGAGGCTGGGTGGGGTAACCCCGAAGGAAGGGCAGGAGAGAGTGGGCAAGTTCACCCAGGTTGAGGTGGGACCACAGATTGTTCCTCCAGTGCCACTGAAGGATGGCGAAGACAGCTCGGAGAACGAGTCACCAGCCAGAGCCAAGAGCAGGCTTCGGAGGGGGCCACCCCAGGCCTGGAATGACACCTGGCCGGGGCAGCTGTTGGGTGCTGCAGTGGCTGGGCTGAGCCGTAAATGTGCTTCCAGGGCCCAGGGACCTGGGCAGGCTCACGCACCTGTTCGGCTTTATCACTTTTATGTGTTTGTTTGTTTTTTTTCTTGATAACACACTTTATTGAAGTATAACATATGTGCAGCAAAGCACACAAATCCTACATGTGTACAGCCCTATGACGTTTTGCTTAGGAGTCCTGTGTCCTCACTGCCCAGGTAAAGATGAAGGACTTTTCCTCACACCAGTGAGTTGCCCCTCGCTCCTTCCCTCTCCGGCGCTCCGAGGAGACCACTGTTCTATCCTCTGTCCCCATAAATTAGCTTCATCAGTTACTGAATTTCATCCACTGGGCAAGAAGCACAAATATGTGGAAACTAAACAACATGTTACTAAGCAACCAATGGATCAAAGAGAAAATCAAACAGGAAATCAGAACTACCTTGAGACAAATGAAAACGAAAACGCAACTTTCCAAAATTTATGGAATGCAGAAAAAAAAAATTCTAAGAGGGAAGTTCATAGCTTTAGAGGCCTACCTTAAGAAACTAGAAAATCTCAAATAAATAAACTAAGTTTACACCTAAAAGAACTAGAAGTCGAAGAACAAAGCAAACCCAAAGTATAGAAGAAAGGACATAATGAAGTTCAGAGCGGAAATAAATGACATCAAGACTAAAAAAGCAAAAAAAAAGATCAGTGAAACTCAGAGCTGGTTGCTTGAAAGGATAAATCAAATGGACAAAGCTCTAGCCAGACTCATCAAGGAAGGAAAGAGCCCAGATAAATAAAATCAGAAATGGAAGAGAGCTCCCACCTGACACTACAGAAAGACAGGGGGTCAGCACAGAATGCCGAGGACAATTAGATGCAGACAAGTGGGGCAGTCTAGAAAAGACGGATACGTTTCTAGAACGATACAACCTTCTGAGACGGAAACGGGAAGGAACAGAAAAGCTGATCGGACTGATTACTGGCAATGAAATTGAGACAGTCCTCAAAAAACTCCCAACAAACAAAAGCCCTGGATGGGACCACTTCACAGGTGATTTTTAACCAAACATTCAAAGAAGAATGAACACCTGTCCTTCTCAAACTATTGCAAAAACATCGAAGAAGAGCAGTGCTTTCTTCAAATACCTGCCTGAGCCCGTCCTGCCTCTCCCTGGCCTCTGAGTAAACAGGAGGAGGTGTGGACCTGACGCCCTGGAGCCTGGGCCCATTTTCCCTAATCACGCCCTCCCCACCTCCTCCCCCTCCCCCTCCCGCTCCCCACCCCCACCCCCGCCATGCAAAGAAAGCAGCAGGAGGTGGTGCTCCCGTGCCGGGCTGTGATGAAGCAGTGGACAGGGAATCTGATCTGGGAGAAGCAAAGAGGCCTGGGGTGGTGGCCCAGGGCCACTGGAACTCAGCTTTGAAGTTTAAAGGCTCAAGTCCTGTTTATCTCTGCAGCCATTTCCCTTTGTGAGACATTAAATTGGGGCCTGGGTGCACGAACCACTAAGGGCCACCGTGTCCTCCCTTCAGAACAAACCCCGTTCATTCTGTCCGGCGCCCAGCGGAGGAACAGAGAGCTCAGGGGCTGCAGACAGGGAGCTCCTGGGCTCCACCCAGTGCACCTGCCAGGCAGCCTGCGCACTTCCCGGTGCACCTGCCTGGCCCGGCGTCAGCCTCTCGCCTGCCCTCCCTGCCACCTGCTCCAGAGCTAGTTAGTTGCCTGGTCCTCCTCCCAGTCCTCCTTGTAGCTGGTAGGAGGTCCCCAGTCCACTGGGAGCTGCTGCCTATGGCCAGGAGGGCCGGCAGCAGCACCTGGAAGATGCGCCCAGTGGCTGTCGGTGAGTTGCAACCCCCACCGCCAAAGGAGGAAAACAGGGGCCCGGGCAGGGGGAGAGGCATCCCTTGCGATTCCACCCCACTGAGCTGGAGGGTGGAGCTGGCGCTGTGGTGGATCTCTCAGATCTGGGACCTGGAAATGCAGAAAGCCAGCCTAGCAGAGGTGAATTGGCTGGGGGGCGGGGGTGAGGGCGGTGTGCCGGGCTTTGAGCAAGCACTCTACAGCATTTCCTCGGGCTCCCCCTGCCTGTCTCCAGGGGCCCAGCTGCGATTCAGGGGAGGGGAATCAGTGAGTTGATGTTGGTTGAGGCTTGAAAGTAGGTATTTGCTGAGTGCGGGCAGAGCAGGACTCAAGGCAGGGAAGGGAAGGGCCCGAGGGGGAGGGCCCTCTCCTGGGAGAGCAACTGCCTGCAGTGGGGCCCTGGGCCTCCTGGGCCAGCAGGGCGCTGCCACCTGTCGTTGGAGGCCCTTGTGGACTCCACCTGAGGCTCCATGCTGAGTCAGGGGTCATTAGGCCCGTGTCCAATGAAGGGACAAGTGAAACAGCCCTTTCCATGTCACTGGAGGATGTGGGTGGGTGAGAAGTGGGGACTCGTTAACACGGAATGCCCCACTGTCTAGATGTCCCAGCCGCATCTTTTTATCAGGCTGATTTTATTTCCTCCGTTTATCGAACAGCTTGAGACTGTGGAATGTTTGGGGGGGGGTAGAACAAGGGAAAGAAAAAAAGCAATTATTTCCTCAATCATTTTATCCCTCCAAGCCTGTCTTTATGATGGTGGCCTTTGTCCCCTGTCACTTGCCTGCCTCTCTCTACAGGCGTTCTGGGGTTCAAGTGTGAACTGCCCACCTCTGTCATGCATGCGCTTCCTAGTCGGTTCTGTTGTTTTCTTTCCGTCACCTGAGGAGTCGGGGTTCCTCCTGAAGTAAGGCAGCACCTCAGGACCAGACGCAGGGTTCTCTCTGTCACTGCAGGAGGTGCGTGTGAGACTAGCCTTTCCAGCCCTGGCGTCTCTTGTGTGGTCGCTCACACTCCAGAAAGTTCTACGCACCACCTTTCCGCTCCATTCCCGAAGTGTAGGAAAGCCAAAGTGTAAGATTTTTTAAATCTATTGTGTAAAATAGTCACGTTCTCCACAAAACCGTTTCTTTGTGAACTGTTTTCAGGAACTCGTGTGGATCGTAGGGTAAATGGGGGGAGGCATAAACCTCTCTTTTTGGAGGAGAAAACACCTCCCCTGGGGCACCGTATTACATATCATTTCGCTGGGTCCTTAGTAGCAAATGCTGAGCACCGTCAGGTCGCCTGTCCCACCCACAGCTGTTCCTTGCCCGCAGCCTCACGGTTCCCTTGTGGGCTGTGAGGTCCCTTCGCCTAAGCTTGGCTGTACCACCAGGTGTTAGTTGGCGTGTGAGGTTGGGAGAGAAGTCAGGTTCAGGACCTCAGAGCCCTGTCACCTTTGACTCTGTGAGCTAAAGTTTCGGCAGAGTCTCTGGAAGCAGCGTTTCAGTGGATACGGTCCAACACCAGGCCTGGCTCAGGTGACAGCTCAGGGTTCAGGTTCAATGGTAAAGTAAGTTAAGCGGCCAACACCCATCACCTGTGATCCATAGCCGTCCTGGTTCCTCAAACCGAGGGTGTTGGCGTGCCAACCTGCAGGGGAGTTACCTGGCAGACCTGCTGTGGTGTCCGGGCATGGCGTGCCCAGCTCTCCGGCCGTAAAGCCTCTGCCGACAGGACAGTGACGACAGTGGAGACTGAGGCCAGCAGAGCCTGGAGTCACAAAGCAGCCCCGAGTGCGGTCCATCGGCCCCCCAGCCTTCCCGGCCCCCAGGGACCTCCTCCGGGGGAGGGCATTTTGTTTGTCTTGGCCAGGCTGCCGGCGACCGAAGCTTCCTCACCCCACCTCGTCCTTGTTCCTGCAGGTTGAAGGAAGACCCCTCCTGGAAATGTGCTCTCTTCGGGGCCCCTGGACTGGGGGGCGGGGGTGTCCCGAGACCTCCCCACCTGTAGTTGGTTTGAGGGCTCTTCTCCAGTGTTAGCGTCCAGGGCCGGCCTGAGACCCCTGAGGATCAGCGGGTGGGGTGAGGGTAGGACCCACGCACACAGGCGCGTGCACACCCACATATGCGCACGCAGGTCTGCACACGTACACGCCTGCGCACTAACTGAGGGTCTCAAGGAAGAATTTCATGGACTTCCTGCCTGTGGTCCGAGCTGGCCTTTGCTCTCAGGAGGAGGCACGTGGGAGGCCGTGGGCTGATGATAGCTTTATTATCTTGGGAGAAAAGGTCAGATTCTGGCTACAGAATCACAGAAACTTCCCAGACTCCTGGACTTTGCATATGCCACCCCCAGCTCACCTCTGCAGCCTCTGGACTCACTCTCACCACAGCAGGCCCGCCTGGGACCCAGGAGCTGTCTTAGTGGAGTCCCTGGACTTCCCAAGACGAATCCTTACATGTACCTGCCTGGGTGCTGAGTTCTTCTCTGCCTCCGGTGTCCTACCTGCTCTGTGGTCACTCGCAGGGACTGAGCTCTCGGTGCAGCTGTTCGGCCCAAGGACAGGCTGGGCCACAGCTCTCCAGATGCTGCCGGCCTGCTCCTTGTCCCTCACCTCCTGGCTCGTAAGCCTGCCCCGCTTCGGCATCCTGGATGCTTCTGTGACCTGTGTCAGACCTGTGCGTGGGTGACACTGGCTCACCACCAGCCAGCGCCCCGTCTCTGCTGCTGGACCTGCCCTCCCACCCTGGAGTGGCTCTGGCTTTAGATCTTGGCTCCTCCCAGCCACCACAGGAAACCAGGCTGTCCCCAGCCTAGAGGTCATCAGTGGCACCCCTCGCCCGGCCCACAGGTACTTTACAGCCTTCCCAGGGGCCCTGAAAAGTGTGTGGGGACAGGTGGTTGCTACCTCGCAGGCGGGTCAACCCCAGCTTGCAGTTCTGCTTGAGGACCCGCAGGCTTTCTGTTCACCCTTTATTTTCTTCCCGGTCACTTCCATCGACGTGTCCTTGTTCAGCTGGTGACCAGACTGGGTCTTCCTTCCGTGTGGCTGTTTCTTCACACGTCTGACAGGTGGCACCATGCTCCCTTTCAGTCTTCTCCAAGCCGGTCCCTGGTTTGCCAATTTTCTTCTTCAAATATGACACTTGGATAAGGCAGTCCAGCTGAGACCTGACACACAGAGGACACAGTGGACCATTGTTTCCGCTGAACCCGACGCCACTGGCGCTGACTCTGGGTCTCCCACAGTCGCCGTGCACAGCTCCCCCAGCGTGTGCCCCACGGCACTCTCTGGGACACCCCGCGGAGCACGCGCTGTCCTAGGTGTGCAGGGGAGGGACCCTCGGCGTGCCACACCGACAAGGCGTGTGAAGGGCTGCCGTGAGGGGCCTGTGCGGGCCACAGGTGCGTGGCAGGCTGCACCGAGGTGGGGCCAGGTAGTGTGTTGGGGAGCTGTAGAAAGGAGAGGGCCATGGGTGGGGGTGTGTGAGGCACAGCACCCCAAGGCAGAGGGGCAGACTCCTCCAAAGCAGAATAGCAGGAGGGGCCCCCGCCACAGTGGGTCAGTGTGTTAAGCACAGAGCCACCGGGAATCCCAGGACAGGCGCCTCAGTCCCCAGGGCTCTCGTTTGTAGTGTGTGGCTGCTTTTTCCAGCTTTGTGATGTCCCTTGAGTCCAAGAAACAGCAGTGGCTACGTGGTCCAGGTAGTTGGCCTCAGGAAGCCCTCCATGCGTAACGCTCTAGCCATCTTGGGTTCTGTGTGGTTTGGAAAATGGAAAATATTACTGATGCTGAAATATGTCATCAAGGGGAAATAGAAGCGTCCAGTCCCCTGAGCGTGACGACCTTAGCTAAGGAGCCACACACGAGCACACCCAGACTCGACAAAGTGCAGACAGCTGGGCTCACTCACGGGACACAGGGACCTGCAGGTGCGGGAAGTGACAAGAGCGGAGGTTCGGGGCTGAGGTTGGAGTGACAGGCACAGGTTTGCGCGTCATCACTGCCTGGAGATGGGGAGGCCTTGGGTTGTGTGCTGGAGGGCTGGGGTCCTGCCTCTGTGTCAGTGGCTGTGAACTTGGAAAAGAGGGCCCGGGAGCACCAGCCCCTCGTCTCTGCTCCGGGTGCTGGGTGGGGAGACACCAACCCTCTGGCAGCCACCGGGTGTCCCGCAGTTCAGTTCGGCCTTGACACTGAGCACCAGCGGTTGGTGCAGACCCTGCAGTTTAAGAGCAAAGCCCCCACTAGCTGCCCTCTCTTCAGCTGCCAGCCACGAGAGTCTCGGGACAGCCCGCCCTTGACACCAACCGGCTGAGAACTTGGGAATCCTCACCACTCCTTTAGCCCCCATAATTTGGCAGAATTGGCCGATGGTGTCCAGCAGGGCTGGGAGAGGACGCATGGAACAGAGGAACAGCCCCAGAGAGCTGAGCGCCCACCCCCCGTCTCGTGTGTCCGCAGGCACTCTGAGGGCGGCGCTCTTCATCTGCGCTTGTGTGTGCGCCTGGTACGCCGGGTACCTGCTGGCTGAGCTCATTCCAGACGTCTCCCTGTTCAACGTGGCCTGTCGCATCCGGAGCATCAGCGAGAGGACCATCCTCAAAGGTCAGTGGCGCGGTCCCAGCAGGCAGTGACAGGCAGTGGCTTCCGGCCACTTCCAGGTGATGTCAATGACACGAGGAGGGGGACGTATCTGCCCCTTTTGTTTCGGTACCATTCAACGCCTGCTCGTCCCGAGGGAGACTCCAAAGCAGCGCATGACGTCAGGAAAGCAAAGAAACTTTACGTGCAGGTTGTGTTAAGTAAAAACACGTGTTTGGAATACAACTCAAATTGGAAATTATAGAATAGTCATTAAAAATGACGTTGGATAAGGTGTGAGATGCAAAAGTAGTCATCTGTACCCCTTCTCTAAATCTCACGAGTAGATATGCTGGAATATTTTTAATACAGAAATCATTATACAAAATGAATGTAAACAAATACAAAAAACTGAGTCACAGCAAAAAAATTTTGGTAAAAGCCATTCTTTATCAAACTGGAAAAAAGAAAACAAGAACTCTCTAGGAATTGACTGAGACCGGGGTGTTGGCATCTGATAAGGCTTCCACCGTGGATTTGCCCGGGACCAGCAGACCAGCTGCACCACGGGAGGCCCCGCTGGTGCCGCCCGGGAGGCGCCCTCCGAGGGCTCACGCTCCCATTCTCCCCGCTTTTCCCCGAAATCAGAGGTCTGTCCTGGACACGGCTTCCCTCTGTGAGCGGCGGCCGGCACCAGGCGTTCGGAAGGGCTTGTGTTCTGAGCCTTCTGCTGTCAGACAGCAAGCCACGAGCGGGGAACCCCAGCTCCTAAAATTGCCACGCCTACAAAGCAACCTCCCCCTTTTATATACTTGTGATTTTAAGGCAAAAGCAGATTATATTAACCTCCTATCTTTGGGCGGGTTTCTGAACCCACCGCCCACAACCTTGGGACAGGCGGGAAGTCCTGCGGCAGAGCGGCTGCGTTCACGGTCGAGCAGGGAGCTCTTTTCCGTAAAGCCTGGCCTGACCTTGTTATGTTCTTGTTCATTGCAGCCCCGGTCCCCAAAAGGCAAAAATGTGACCACTGGGCCCCGTGCCCCCCGAACACCTATGCCTACCGCCTGCTCAGCGGCGGCGGCCGGGACAAGTACGCCAAAATCTGCTTTGAGGACGAGCTGTAAGTGCCGGGTGGGACAGGAGAACCTTGGTCTAAATTCTAGGGGGAATGCAGTTTCCAGGTTCCCCGAGGGACTGAGTCCACAGGAAGCTGGGGATAGGTGTGTGTGGGGTGAGCGTGGGGGTGACTGTCCGGGGCGCCGGCTCAGGCCCCTGCATGTCTGCAAGGGACGGTCGGTGTGTGGCGGTGGCCGGGCAGGGACTCTGCCAAGTGAAAACCTTACGGGGCGGGGGGGGCTTCCCTGTGCCTGCGAAGAAAGGAATTCCTCCACTCACGTTTGTTTGCCTTGCAGGCTCATCGGAGAAAAGACTGGGAATGTTGGGAGAGGAATAAATATTGCCATTGTCAACTGTAAGTTCTCAGTGGTTTGCTTTAAAACTTCTCTAAAAGCTCTGTGATTGGATTTTCAAAGGCACCTTGGGACTTCCATGGTTTTCGCACTTGACCTACTCTAGGTTTTTATTTTAATGCATTTTTTAAATATGTACTTAATTAGTTTTGCGACGCCTCGCTTTACTGATTATTTATGGGTCCTAAAAAATAACAAACCTGAAACCGAATATAGATTTAAAAACAAACAAAACAAAGGCCTGGCCGGGCAGGGTGAAAATCGTGCGAGCAGACCTGGGCCCACAGATCCCCCCTCCCCCGCCACCCCGGATCTGAGCCCCACTTCTGCTCTCGGATCCCCCGTGGCCCAGAGACTAGGCCCTCGGGAAGCGACGCTATAATCACAATGGCAGCAGGTCTGGGACAGGGCCCTCCCGCCGCGTCCCTGGGAGCAAGCCGGGTGCGCTGTCCAGGGGCAGCGGTGGTAGGCACCCAAGACAGAGTGGGCCCCATATGATCATCGGGAAGGGGACCCCAAATACAAAGCAGAAAGGGCTGAGGGGGGACTCTGGGGTCTCTGTGGGAAGAGGCAGGTGGGACAGGGAAGTGCAGCATCAAATCTCTTGGGAGGCGGCCGGAAGGAAGTTGCAGAACTGCTGAGGGTCCCTGTCTCTCCGTCAGTATAGGGACCGCCCTCCAGGACAGGTGGCCGCCTCACAGGCACGGTCCTCACAGCACCGTGCTCCCTGGAAGGACACAGGGAGGGCACAGGCCATGCTGAGGACTCTGGTGCCACACTCCCACCGTGAGTCCCGATGAACTTTCTTTCAAAAACTGTTTCTTTTATTTTCAGATACGACTGCGAAAGTGATAGCAGCACAGTATTTTGACATGTATGAAGGTGGTAAGAAAATTCTTTTCCTGTTACAATTTAAATGAATTCCAAAAATAAATTAAGATTTAAAAAAGTCAAACAAAATGCCAAGCGCTCTTATTTTATCTGCTAAGGAAATTGTCAGAAGTTCATGTTAAGTATTTTAAAGATTTTATTTATTTGGTTTTAGAGAGAGAGGAAGGGAGGGAGAGAGGGAGACAAACATCAATGTGTGGTTGCCTCTGGAGCGCCCCCTGCTGGGGACCTGGCCTGCAACCCAGGCGTGTGCCCTGGCTGGGAATCGAACCAGCGACCCTTTGGTCTGCAGCCCGGCACTCAGTCCACTGAGCCACAACAGCCAGGGTTCATACTGAGTATTTTAGAATGGTCGTCCATTAGTCCTCTTGGTCTCTGAGTTCATGTAATACAGCTTGAAGGTGTTATCTAGAAAATTCCTTTTCTCTGGCCACACTTCTCCTGGATCATTGCTTCTGTTCCCTCATTGGATAATGGGAAAGAGACACCTTTAAATCACATATGTGTCAGATGATACGATCAGCACCCAGCCCTGACTGTCACCATCATCACCATCCTGGGGCCTCAGCGCACGCGTCCCTGGGCCCCCCGGTGCCCACTCTCCTTCATGCTCTCTCTATTCTGGACGCTGTGTCTTGGCTACAGTAGTCAGTCAGGGTATACCAGCCCCTCTTATTTTTATTTAACACTGGGTGTTATTATTGTATTTTGCCATATGTAATGCATACCCACATTTTGTGTGCATTATACATGGTATTATTATACCCATGGTATGTAATCATTATGCCCAGGTAGAATGTGCATCCTTATTTTTCCCTCAAAAATTTGGGCAAAAAAAAACGTGCATTATACACGGCAAAAATATGGTAAAAAACAAGTCCCTATAAAGATAATGGAGAAGAGTAATGAGACTCGCCAGGGTGCCATTCGTGGGAACTGGGGTTTCGCTCTGCAGCTAACTTACACATGGCTGCAAAGAGCAAGCCCCGGCGGTAAGTCATGGGGTTAGAGACTCGCCTTCCTTTTCCCTGTAAGGCGTAGACAGGCCTCCTAGCGAAGACTGCCCCACGCAGGGTCTGGCCTGTGTTCCCACTCTGTTCTGCACCTGGGTGGGTGCCTGGGGCTGCTCTAATCTAAGACGCTCCCGTGTGCGTATGGGCTGCGTTAGTCACTGCAGGGGACGCTCCACCCTGCTGCCAAAGTCGTGCTTGTTTCAAGTTAGATGGGCGGAGTCTTTGTGACCCCACGGTGCTCTGACCTCAGACGGCCCCGCCCCGCAGGCCTGGCAGCCCTTTACCAGTAAGGGGTCCAGGGAGGAGTTCTGGGCATCAGAGGCCTCGCAGTGGGCACAGACGCTGAGGGCAGAAATAGCACAGCACACAGGGCCGCAGTCTCGGTGAATCACGCACCTAAAACTGGTTTGCACTGACCCAACAGATAACTCTGGAGCGATGACCCAGTTTATTCGGGGTGCTCCGGTGAAGTCTCTGCTCTTCATGGTGACCCACGACGATGGCAGCAACCGGTGAGTGGGCGCAGCGTCGTTGCCGCAGTGCGGGTGGGCAAGGTGAGCCGGGCCAGCGGGGCCCAGAGGGCCGGGCTGGGCCGGTCAGGGCCCCTCTGCACCCTCCAGGAATCAACGAGCTGCCAAGAGGCGTGAGGCTTCTTTAAGGAAAAGGGTTGGAGGCCGTGACAAGCAGGCTGCGTTTCCAAAGACTTGGCCCACCAACGGAGCCCTTCAGTACTGGAATCCAAGGGTTATGTCCCGGTCGCCCGACAGAGCCACGGCTGAGTGTAACTAGAGTAACACAGTCAGGAAAGCTACACCCATGGGGGGACTTACAGAAACGGGAAAGGAAATTGAGAACTTATATGCAGAGCCAAAGAAGGAAATGCACAGGTACACGCACGTGTGCATGCACACACACACACATGCAATGATTTCCCTGGGGAGAAGCTGATCTGACCCGGGCTTCCCCACCTTTGCTCATCTAAGCACGGCTGTGTCTTCTCTGCCACCCTTCCCAGAACCTCGAGTGCTTATTTGCATCCCTGTGACTTTCCAACACGGGGCTCCTGAACACGGCATTTCCCAGAGTACTGTAACCTCAGGTTTTATTTTTTTTAAAGATGTTATGTATTTATTTTTAGAGAGAGGGGAAGGAAGGGAGAAAGAGAGTATTTCTTGCATTGAAGTGCAAGAAATACATTGATTGGTTGCCTCTTGCACGCCCCCAACTGAGGACCTGGCCCACAACGCAGGCCTGTGCCCTGACTGGGAATTGAACCGGCGACCTTTTCAGTTCACAGGCCAGTGAGTGCTCAATCCACTGAGCTGCACCAGCCAGGGCAAGATTTATTTTTAATAGAACTTACTGAAGTTTTTTGATGCATATGTGGAAAAACTCACATTTAACTCACTTTGGAAAATCTGAACTTGTTACTTTTCTCTTTTCCATCCTACCCGCCTTCCTTGACTTACTCTTCAGCTGCGCCCTTGTGCCGTGGCAGTAATTTTTAGATGATATTTTTTGTTCTTTTTTGATACTGACCTTTCTGAGTAGGAAAGGGACAGTTTTGACCTTTGCTTTCATCTTTCCGCAACTTCCGCCACCTTGTCTTGTGGTCAGTGAGCAGGAGGGCCAGAAGGAAACGGTGTCATCTGAAACTGTGGGTGTGACCGAACCTGACCACACGAGGGCTTTGAGGGCTTTGCAGAGCTGAGAGGTTAAAGCCTGTGCTTCAAACTGAGTCCGAGTGACTGGGTGTCGTCCCATGTGCCACTGGAACTCCGACATACTCGACCAGCATGTAAACTCAGCCTGACTGTGCCCAGGAGAGGAGCTGCTTCAGAAACCTCTGTCCTAGGACAAATGCAGTGCGGCGCACAGGGGTCCCCACGCGAGATGTTCAGACACGCTCCCCTTTGTCCCCCAGGCTGAAGGAGAATGCCAAGAAGGCCATAGAAGAACTTGGAAGCAAAGAGATCAGGGCCATGCAATTCAGGTCAAGCTGGGTGTTTCTCACGGCGAAAGGCTTCGAACTTCCTGCAGGAATTCAGAGAGAGAAGGTCAGTGGCGGTGGTGTTTTTTAAGTACAGTTGGTATACGATATCATACAGGGTCTGGCAGAAGTAATGCCACTGAGTGTGGTTGGTAGGGAACATGAATGCCTCGCACGAGATGGACAGCAATTTAAACACTTCACCTAAAATGTCACATGGTGTGCTTGGGTGTAATAGTGTTATGTTACAGAATTACATGCTTGTGATTTGTAATAAAAGATTTTTTAAGATTTTATATATTTTTAGAGAGAGGGGAAGGGAGGAGAAAGAGAGGGAGAGAAACGGCAATGTGTGGTTGCCCCTCACGTGGTCCCCACTGGGGACCTGGCCCGCAACCCAGGCATGTGCCCTGACTGGGAATCGAACCAGTGACCCTTTGTTTCTCAGCCCACACTCAATCCACTGAGCTACACCAGCCAGGGCAATAAAAGATTTTTATGTAATAAAAGAGAGGTGTTACTTGTGCCGGACCCTGCATTAGTTCCAGGTGTATAATACAGGGATTGAACATTTACATACTTGACAATGTCATCACCACAGTAAGTCTGGTAACCACTGTCACCGTGCAAACTTAGTGCAAGGGGGTGGTTTTTAAACGTCCCTTCCCACAGATGGTTAGTGTTAGTCTAGTGCGGGCTGCCAGTCAGTTACAGCCCTCTGTCTCTGAACACGGCCTGCGCACAGGGCGTGCCGCCCAGGGCGCGCCGCCCAGGGCGCCGCGGAGAAGGTCCCTGGTCTGACCGCTTGGTTCTCCGCTGAGGGTTCCTCGTTCCTGAGTCTGGGAAACATCCCGCCGTCCACTCAGTAGGCGCTTGATACATCATTCCAGGGAAAACCGTCCATGCTAAGAAGTTTGGAAACCTTCCCGTTAGACCAGCATTAGAACGGCACTTGGCTGAAATTTCAATTCTCAAATCTCTTTAAAGGAGAAAATTCTGAGTGGGCTATTGGGATTCATTTTCCATCACACTGCGGCCCCCACGGTCCTCTCTTTCCTTGGCCCCCGAGTGGGGATCGCGGAGGACTCACCGTTAAGTGGTTCGGTGGTCACCTGCGTGGGTGCACCTGAAGCTCGTCTAACGGGGTGGGCACAAGACACTGGACAAACACAGCTCTCGCTGTTGTTCTTGTCATGACCGGTTCATGATTGATTTGAAGTCCTTTTATTTCTCGAAATGAAGTGAACAGCAAGAGAAGGAAGTCCTGATGTGTTTACTTAGTCGCCTGTGAAAATTCCAGCTGACGGGTGGGGACAGGTCCTGGGATTTATAAGCTGACGCCCCCGCCCCCAGGGATGATGACACAGTCTCTTCCAGACAGTGCCGCCCTCGGAACAGAACGGGAGGGAGTGGCAGCCTGCTGAGGAGCGAGACCCCTGACTCTTCCTTCAGAGAAGGGTCTTCTCTTCTTTCCACGAGCAGCAGACTCAGAGGAGGCAGAGATGAATGTCTGCAGCAGCGCCCCCAGGTGGCTTCTGACCGCAGGCGCGGGCATTCCGCCCCGGTCCCCGGCTTGTGCTGTCTGGCGTGGTGATGGGTCTGGGAAGGAAGACAGACAGAAGCAGGTGGGCCCCCAGGGGTGGCCCTTCTCCTCAGAAGGGGGCTGGATGGGTGTGATTGCGGTGTGGCCACACAGCCAGGTAACTCGTGACTGACGCCCAGGGGAAGCCCAACAGCTTCTCTGATGCGCCCCCTGTTGTCACCCTCTGGAAGCTCGGAATCCGTGGAAACCTCAGCATGCATCTCAAAGAGCTTGCTCTCTCTGTGTAACACCCATGCTCTCCCGCAGCCGGAAGCCAGTCCGGTAGAACATGTCAGGAGCACTTAGCCGGGGTCCCTGCCTCAACGTCTCATTACTGATGATCGGGTTCGGACACCCCATGTGCTTGAGACCTCGTGGACCTGTCCTCATGAGTGAGGCACTCCCAGGTCTCTGGGTGGTGGCTCTGCCTGGGCTACCACTGCGGGGACCTGCAGGGGGGTGAGATGAGCTGGCACAGCTGGGAGAGCAGTCTTGGTGTCCAGGGTCAGGTGTGCCGGGGGCCACATGTGATCCACAGCAGCCACTTCGCCTCCCAAGGCTTGAGTTTTCTGATCTGTGTCAGGAACCGAAAGCTAGGGGATTCTCCAGCCGCTGCAATGTGGGCGTGTGCCCCGCTGACCCTTGGCCTTCCTCCGGCTGGCTCTGCGAGGTGAATCAGGACCACCTTCTCCTCCGTCCCACGTACCAGTCTGCCACCTTATGGATCTCCAGGCTTTACCTACCCAGCTGTGTGGCTGTAGGCAAGTGACTTAACCTCTCTGTGCCTGAGAATCATCCCTGTGAGAAAGGGGTGAAGACAGCTCCCCTACCATTCAAGAGTGGATGAGGACAAGGGGGAGTGATGTATGGGGCTCAGCAAGGAGCTGAGCATAGAGCCCCATAATCCGGAGCAACTGGGCCTTTCCCGAGCTTCCCCTGTTCTTTCCAACCCGCCCCCCCAAACTGTCCTTCCCAACCTGAGCTCCCCAAAAAACACAGGCACCCAGGCCAACTGAACTAGAACCTCAGAGGGGAGGGCCCACCCGGGGGATTCTGAAGTACAGGGAGGGCCCCCCTGGGGGGTTCTGATATACGGGGAGGGGAACCCATTGCATTGACTTGTTCTGAGAACGTGGAGGCCCTGTCCCGTGTGCACATCCGCATCCCCCTTCACACCCCAGCTGGCGTTTTTATAGACACAGACAAGCGCACCCTAAAATCCATACGGAAGTTCGAAGGACCAGACGGCCAGAACAGTCTCGAACAAGAAGAACACTTTCCGACTTCCAAACTCACTACGAAGCCGTGGTAATCAACACAGTGTGGTTTTGACATAAGGCAGACTCATCAACCCCCGGAAGAGAATCGAGAGTCCACAGATAAAACCTCACTTTGCTGGTCAGGTGACTTCGGACAGAAGTGCCGGAATCACTGTGTGGAGAGTGGGTGGTCTGTTCACCTTGTGGTGCTGAGACCGCAGGTCGCCCACACGCAGGAGAATGAACTTGCAGCCCTACCCACACCACTCGGGGACATTAAGTCAAAATCAGTCAGATGCCTACATTTAGGAGCTAGAACCCTTACACTCTCAGAAGAGAAAATGTGGCCATAGATCCTGTGACCTCGGATTAGGCAGTGATTTCTTAGATGCAACACCAAAAGCATGAACAACGGACAACGAAAGAACAAAGTAGATATCTTGCATTCGATCAAAATTTAAAACTTTTATGCATCAAAGAACACCACCAAGACCATGAAAAGATAGCCTACAAAATGGGAGAAAAAATTGCAAATAAGGGACTTACACCCAAAATGTATAAAGAACTCTTAGAGCTCACTAACACAAAGACAAATAACCCAATTTTAAAGTGGGCAGAGGACCTGAATAAACATGTCTTCAAAGAAGACATAGGATGTCCCAGAAGCACACGAGAAGATGCTCACAACTGGTCATCAGGAACGCAAACAAAAGCCTGGAGGAGACACTCCCTCACCCTCCCTAGGTTGGCTGTAATAGAAAAGACATCCTAAGAGGGGTTCCCAAGGGCGTGGAGAATTTTGACCTTCCAGGCCCTGCTGCAAGAAATGTAACAATAGAGCTGCTTTGGGAAACATTCTGTCCCTTTCTCAAGAAAAATTAGGCATGTAGTTACCCAGTGACCTAATCATTCCACTCCCACCCAAGGGGATGAAAACACATGTGCAAAAATCGTGGACATTAAAACAAAGTGTACACGAATGTGCATAGCAGCCTTACTCATAATAACCAAAAAGTAGAAACAACTCAAATGACTCATTAGTGTATAAACAATATGTAAAGAAATACGGTATAGCCGTACACTGGAATGTTGCTCAGCCATGAAGAGGAGTGAAGGGCCGATGCCCACCGCAATATGGATGGGCCTGGAAAACGCGCTGGGGGCAGAGACCAAGCACAGAGGACCATACCGTTCGCTTCACTTACCGTATTTTGCCGTGTATAACACCCACATTTTTGAGGGGAAAATGAGGATGGGCATTAGGCATGGGTAGTGCCTGAAATGCCTTGTGTCTGTTCTTGTGTAATTATTTGTTACATAAAATTTCTTGTACCATAATATGTTCAAAAATAGATGCTCAAATTCCTTTATAATACAAAAAAAACAAGTATCTAAATAAAAATATACTAAACCTCAAATTAAAGCGAAAGATCTTTTTCCTCAAAGCCTAGGCCAAAAATGTGAGTGCGCATTGTACATGAGGCAAAATATGGTATACGAGATTTCCAGAACAGAGAAAACCCACAGAGAGAGAAAATAGACTAGCGAGTCCCTGGGGCTGGGAGGGGCGCGGTGTGTGGTTTCCTGCGCAGGGGAGGGAAACATCCTAAAATCGATTGTGATGGTCGCCTATCTCTGTGAGTATACTAAAAGCCACTGAGTACACTTTGGGTGAATTTTGTAGGGTGCGCATTATATCTCAAAGCTGTCATATAAAAAGAATGTGTAACTAGAATTCCAAAGATTAGAATGCATATTAATCTTTTCGAGCGTTCAGTTGAGGCGCTCCATTATCCGCAAAAAAACTGAAGACATGGAGGAGTAAGCCTGCCTCATTATGAGCATGCGTTTGCTGAGCTAGGAGTTCTGCAGTCACCTAAAAACATACATAGTCCCACTCCCAAAGAACTGGAAAGTCAACATTACAGCTATGCTATTCAGGACAGCAACGATGAGCCAAACTTGATTTACATGTATTAAGTCGGCATTACATTTATTACAATTAGCTAGAACTTAAAATTCAGTGCATCACTCACGCTAGGCACATTTCAAGTACTCGATAGCAGAACATGGCTAGTGGCTATTCTGCTGGGTAGTGTCGGTCACAGAATATTCACATCATGGCAGAAAGTTCCGGAGTTGCACTAATGCCTGGTTCCAATAGTATTTGGAAGCACATGGAGAGAAAATCAAGCACCCGGAGTGGGTTGGAGCAAATTCCATTCTAGGAAGCAATCAGAAGAATCACCTCCTGGCTATAGGATTTGCTCATGGCTGACACATGACATATTTGTTGAGTAGCAAATAAAATTCTTTTCTTTCTTTTGCACAGATCAACCACTCTGATCACGCACGTAACAGATACTTGGGCTGGCCCGCAGAGATACAGATAGAAGGCTGTATACCGAAAGAACCAAGCTAACGTTATGCAGACAATAAATTTTTTTATAGACAAATGAGTCATGGAGTGGCCTGTGAATCTTATCTAACAGTCAATATTTGATGTTTTAGGTTTTGTCACCAACCAACCAATATTTGCTGGTGGCGTGAAATCTTGGCACACAGTCTTTTCATGCCAATCTGTATGTGGTGATGATATCCACGAGCAGAAAGACTGACGCAGACGGAAGTTGTTTAAATGAAGGGATTTACCCTGGAAAGGGGGGGGGGGCGGTAGCCACCACTTGCCCGTGTGTGGAGTTACCTTGCGATCACGTCTGGACCCTGCGGGCCAGACAGCTCTGCAGAGAGAAAGCCTGGACTCTGTCATCCCTGAGCGGCCCCTCAGCTGGGCAGCCACCTCCTGGGAGAACGGGCAGAGCGCTTAGCAACACCGCCTCTGCCAACTCCGTTTGAGCCTTCACTCTCTTCCTATGGGTCCGTGAACTTACTCTTCGAGGCACAAATCTGGGCGCCTCCCGCCTTCTGCCACCGGGGGTGCAGTAGTGAAGGGACACAGTCTCTGCCTCCCTCCCTGCAGGGGTGTCACGCCTGTGGCCAGCCCCTGTTTAATGGGGTGGGGAGGGAAGAGCTGCAACAGGACAAGGGGGGTCTGGCCTCAGGAGGACAACTATACAGCATACGTCCAACTTTCTAGAAGACACGTCCTTAGAGCCGGGCACCCGAGGTGGGCACGCTCTGGGAAGCCTGTCCAGTGATGCATCTGATGTGGGGCCGAGACGCCCAGGGCCTTGCCCAGCGCTCCTCCTAATGTCTCTCCAAGCCTGGCCAGCGGAAAAGCTAGGGGACTCTGATGCCGGATTTGTAACCCTTCTCTGAGCCTCTATTTCCTCGTCTGTAAGGTGGAAGAATCGGGATAGATGGTGAGTTCGAGCATTTTTATCAGCAGAAATCCTTTTAAGTACATGATCACTCACTGCAGGCTCCGGATCTCAAACCACCCAAACCTCAGTGGCTCACACCGGCCCTGACTTCTCCCTGGAGCTTCGCCTGGGCCACAGGTCCCCCGAGGCTGGGCCCTGAACACTGGGGGCCGGGCCGCAGCAGGGTCCCTGTCAGGCACCGAAGCCAGAGGGAGCAGGAACCCACATGCCCCAGAGCGCCTGCCAGGACCCGGGCTGAGCCCCACCTCCTACCTCTGTTACCCAGGCGCAGCTGGGGCATGTCCACAGGGTGGCCCTGGGCGGGGTAATTGCCTGTGAGCCCGGAATACAATGACTGGCGGTTTGGGTTTGGTTTCGTTTTACTTTTATTAGTATTTACTTTATGCTGAGCTTACTCTGGGCCATCAGTTTCTGTTTCTTCAGTTTCTCCTGGGATATCTTTCCCTTCCGTGCAGCCTCCTCTTCCGGGCGGGGCCCAAGCTGCCCGTTTCCACTGGGATCCTCTCAGCGTGGCGGGGAGAGCTCGTGTGTGGGTGAATCCACCCGAGAGCTCCATAAACTCTGAGCCGCATCGTGGAAGCTTTGTTCTCCTGGGTGGGCTCCATGACCAGCGGACCTACAACTAACCCCCAGCTTCAGCCCCACTGTTTGGCCTGGGCACACCTACCAGCCCCACTGTTGCACCAACAGAATGGCGCACACTGCTTTGGTAAAGGGACATCCTTAGATACTCGGTGGCTCCTTCGGATAGGCACCCCGGATGGCCTGGGCAGTTTCATTAGTGTTCTTACAGTGAACCTGAAGATTTGAACTTCTGCATGATTTCATGGGGTTTTCTGGGTCAAAGTGCAGAGAGAAGCATTTTTGGAGGTCACCTTTGGGGAAGAGCAGGGATAAATGACTGTGAGCAGCCAAGCCTGGTGCTCAGGGCCACGGAGGAACTGGGGCCTGCTGGCCTCCGGCCCCGGGCTTCAGCCCCTCACGGAGCTGGGCCCCCCGCTCCAGCAGAGCAGCCCGTAGGCCTGTGAAGCTCAAGATCCTGGCTCAGGCTCCAGGGGCACTACGTTTTGTCTCCCCAAATTCCTAACTTGAATCCTAACCTCCACACCTCAGAATTCAGAAACAAGGTCATTGCAGCTATAATGAGAGTAGGGTGGCCCCTAAGCCAGTACAGTCAGTGTCCTGGTTAAAAGTTACAGGTATTCCCCTGGGCTGGTGTGGCTCAGTGAATTGAGCGCCAGCCTGAGAACCGTCAATTCCCAGCCAGGGCACACACCTGGGTTGCTGGCCGGGTCCCCGGTAGGGGGCGCATGAGAGGCAACCACACATTGATGTTTCTCTCTCTTTCTCCCTCCCTCCCCATGTGTCTAAAACAAAAATAAATAAAATCTTAAAACAATGTTAGGTGCCGGGGTCCAGCCTCGGCGGGGTCTCAGGGTTCCCGAAGGATGCACGGCTCAGGCGAAGAGACGGACACCAAGTAAGGTGCCGGAGGACAGCCAGGCTTTTTGGGCCTGAATGACTCACTGAGAAGAATCAATCTTTATTTTTATAGGGGAGGTTATACAACATTCAATGCATAGTGATTATTAAAACAGAAATGATTACCATGGTTATACAACATTCAATACATAGTGTGATTATTAAAACAGAAACGATTACCGTAGAAATAATTTCGAAAAGTACAGGAGGTCCCACAGATCAACCATGTTAAACAAAGGTTGTTTTGACCAAGAGGGTCATTAATCAGATAGCCAATGAAGCTATACGAGCATAAACTTTCAGGTGCCAATTAGTAACTAGGTGTCTATTAAAATTCTAGGAATTGGTCTAAATTAGAGGGGTGCAAGGGGAGATTTATAGATTATATAGAATTTAGCTATTGTCCATTGAGGTTAAATTTGTCTCGGTTAGGTAACTGGTTTTTTGCCTAAGTTTTTTGATTTGTACATCTTAAAGGGGGGCCATGTTTTGTATTCGTTTCCATGTGTTTGAGATTATTATTTCCAACTAGAACTCCTTGCTTCTTTACACTCCTGCCCAGGGGACGGGAGGGGTAGTGGCTCTAATAAATCTTAAGCTTTTGAGTGGTGACTCCTTAAGAAACATTCCTAGCAACAGCTTCCTTCAACATTCTGGAAGTTGGTCTGCCCATTGTTTAATTTTGTCCTTAACTTCCCAGGTCAGGGAAGCAGGCAGCCTGAGGGTTGCTAGGGGTCTCTATTCTGTGATGAATAAGTCATTTCGTGCAGAATAAGAGGCATCGTGCAAAATTTTTGTTATAACACACAGGTATCCAAAAATCCCACCACCTATTGCTAGCAGGGACAGGCATACAGGAAGAGACAGACAGGAGGTCCGGCCACAGTCACCTCTGCTGTGCAGATGCGTCTCATCCGTCCTGACTGTGTGAAGGGTCGGCTGTTGGTCGGCTCCTGACAGTTAGGGACATTAGGACACAGACACACTTGCAGGGAGAAAGCCATGCGAAGAGGAAGGCGGAGCTCAGGGCGATGCTTCTACAAGCCAGGCCGAGGAGCCCCAACGAGGGCCAGCAAACCAGCAGGACCTGCAGGAGAGGACTGAGCATATTCTCCCCCAGAGCCTTCAGGGGGAGCACAGCCCTGCCCACACCTCGGCCTTAGACTTCTGGCCTTAAAAACCGGGAGAATAAATGTCTGTTGTTTCCGCCACTCAGATTCTGGCGCCTTGTATGGCAGCCCAGGGCACCCAGATAGCTCCCTTCGGGTTGTAACCTCCTTGGTGCCCATAGCCTTCCTGTCTTTTCTAAAAAGGTGGGAGGGGCTGAACCTTTGTTCCTTTTTCTTTTTCCTTTTTTAATTTTTTTACTCTGACTGAAATGACTACACCTTCATAGCAGTGCTGATTGTCATGCACTGTAATGGGTCAAACCCCAGGGCACTGTTAGGCATGCACGACTAGAAACCCCACCTGGCAAGCTTCTGGGGCACCCCCACCCCCACCCTGTGACAGCCCTGGGCGCCTTCCTCTCAGCTGCCTCTTCCACTCTCGCTGGTGCGTCCCCTACGTGGGGCCCAGGACTCTGCATTGTCATGTCCCGTTTCCCACCTACCTGGGCACCGAGTGCTGAGACTGTCATCCCTGGGCCCCAGCCCTGGGTCAGGGGGAGGCTCAAATATCTTGGCATGATGCTCACCTGAAAAGCTCGGAACAAATGTCAGAAACTAGAGACCCTTACTGAACCATCTCCCTTGGCTGTGCCCGTGGCAATACTTCTTTTCCAGAGTTGTGTTTTCCACCCAAAATTTCACTGAATCCTATTAAATATCCGAGTGGTCAGGAGAACGGCCTCCACACTACGACCCATTTGGAGATGGCTGGGCCGAGTCGGGGGTTCAGGACCGCGCTGCTGCAGTGATTTCGCTTAGCAGGTCGAGTCTAACGGGCCTGAATGCAGCAGTGGGACACCATGTGAACCCATCATCGCCCCAGGGTCCCCTCCTCCGTGCTCTCTGCTCCAAGCTTCTGCCTTCAGAGCCTGGTGGCCACTAAGGGGGGTGAGGGTGACCCCCAGCTCCGCCCTGTGCACCCCCTTCCTGAGAAGCCCCTTGGCCCTCACTGCAGGCGCAGGAGTCAGAGGTGGTAGCCATTCCCCGTTCTGGGTTCCAGACCCCCTGAGGGGCCAGCTGGGGATCAGGCTGTGGAGTACCCAGGACGAGGGTGCCAGGAGCTGGGAGACAGAGAGGGACAAGCAGAACGCAGAGGACATCAACGCATTGTCATTCCCCCTATGACACTGTGACAGCGGTCACGTGTTCTTGTACATTTCTCCAGACCCACAGAATGCACGACACCGAGAGTGAACCCTGCAGGGGTGTCCAACATTTTGGCGTCTCTGGGCCACACTGGTCGAAGAAGAGTTGTCTGGAGTCACACATTAAATACATTGTGACACGTAATCACAAAAAAAGTCTCATCATGTTTTAAGTAAATTTACGAGTTTGTGTTGGGCGTACTCACAGCCATCCTGGGTTGCATGTGACCCACGGGCCACAGGTTGGACACCCTGCAAGGCCAACGGGGGACTCTAGGCAAACTAGGATTTACACAGTCCTAAGTTACACTGGGAGGCTGATGTGGACCCTGGTGAACATTAGTTTGGCGCTGGTGATCCAGGGGAAATGACAGAACTCCGGTGTTAAAGAGTTAAGCCTTAATTGATAGGCTTAAGTGACTAATGCACATGGAAAGCTGTTATTCCAAAATTGGGAAGCTTTTGGATAAAGACTCCGTTCCTTTATCACCAAACCTTTGCCTCTGGAATTTTGCCTGAGGGTAGCAGTGGGCGGCCGGACCTGCTGGCTCTTCAGTGACCGCACAGCAGATAAATGAGGCCGGCTCCTTCGGCGCTCTGGACAGTTTACGGGAAAGAAGTGAGCCAAGGCGGGCAGCCCTAGATGGGGGAGCTCAAGAGCTAGCAAATTTCAGTTTTAAGTAATAGTTAATAAGCTTAGTAATTCATGCACGTAAAAAACTATTGTTTCAGGAACCGAAGACATGATGGGTGCTGTCGGCTTCCTGAAAAGGCAAGAGGAAAGGGAGACCTGCAGGGGGTTGGCCGGGGTGAGCTGCGGCTGCCCACCGCTGCCCTGGTTGCAAGTCTCTCGGGGTCCCTTAGAGTTTAGGAGACGCGGGCCTGAGAGAGAAGAAAGACGCGGATGCACTCCAGAGAGAGCCCACGCTGGTCTTGTCTTAAGGGTTCTTATCTAAGTGCGGGAGTCTGGGGGCAGGTGTTCAGGAAGGGTCTCCACAGAATATTCGTGGGCTCTGTGCTGGTGCAGCAGAAGGAGACTTATTCCCCTGACTTCATCGTCCTTGGGTGGGGCAAAAGACACGAATTGGATTGCTGCTGTCTGTCTCCCTGAGCACGGTGATTTAGGCTCTTTCCCCTCTGGGAGCAGGGGAGAGTGTAACCCCTTCACTCCTTGGTCAGGGAAGATAAGATTTTGCGATTTACTAGGTGGCTGTAAACTGCTTGGTCTTTAACCACCTGCCTCAGTTTCCCTAGTCCACTTGTCCTGGCTTACTCACCTGTCTCATTCTGACACCAGGACGTCTGGAACAGAACTTGTCCTTGACTGAGGAGAGGGTGTCACCAGCTGACACTCTCCCACCCCAGAGGGGCCTCTGTGCCACTCTAGCTTGAGGGCGTGGGCACTGCCAGCGCCAGGCCAGCCCCCATGGGCACCATGCAGGACGGCAGACAAGACATTCCAACGCCCAGCGGGCTTGAAGTGGACCCTCTGAGAGTGAGGGGTCAGTGGGCAAGGACCCCAAAGTGCCCTCTCTGCTGCTGTGCCCAGCTGGAGCGCACACCCACGGGTGACATCTCTTTCCTGTCCACAGGGGACATCCACACCTGGAAAAATGTTGATGAGTTTATTTGAACCAAACTGATGACAGTGGCCAGGACTGAGAAAGTGCTGCGGAGAAGGGCAGTTTCGCACTCCGCTTCACACACGGGGACCAAAGGGGAGGCGCGAGGGAGCTACGTGAAATCCGTGGGCAGACATGAGGGAGGTGGGAGAAAGCAAAGTGGGGAGGGATCTCTGGGAGTGGATAAAAAGTAAGACCAGTAGCCCCCTGCTTCTTTTACGTGTGTGGGTATGGGATGGTTGACACTGAGGGAATTTGCGGTCTCTGCTCTGGTTCCGTGGTTGTGCCTCGAGATTCTGGAAAAAAGCGAATTACTTTGATATCCCGAAGGTGTGTTATCTAGTACATTATCCTAGACACACACACACACACACACACACACACACACAAACCCGCACAGCTCAGTTAGAGTAAAGATTGATCGTTGATGGGGAAAAATACTGCCCTGGACATGACTGCCGCCACGAGTGGATTTTAGTTAGAAAGTTGTAATCTCAGACCGTCTCTGAGTTTGTAAGACCAGCAGGCAGGCCTCCCCTGAGCTGGTCGGGCTCCGTGTGAGACCCCCTTTTTCACCCATGGTTCCCTCCACCTCGTTGACTTGGGGAAACGGTTTGCCTGGTCTCCTTTGTACGTGGGGAGCACACACTTGGAAGGAGAGGACTGTCAGAGGGTGGGCCCACTCTGGATCAGCTGGCTGGGGGCCCCGTGAGTGCATGGGGGCCCCAAGAATCGGCCCTGCGCTCCGAGGCTGCTTATGGCGTGGGATTCCTTCCCGGCGCCTGTCACCGTCCTCTGGCAACAAGGACCCTGTGTCCTGCAGTTGGCATTTGCAGGTGAGCAGCTGTGGGCTCAGGGGTGTGCAAAGGGGGTGCTGTGCTGACAGGAAATGGAGGGTCCCCCAGGTGTTCGTGCTAAACTAGCATGCACTCTGTCCAGCTTCAAAGATGCCCTCTGTTAAAAAAAAAAAAGGAGCCCCAATGGGTCACTCATGCTAAGCCCACATCACCAACCGAGCCTTAAACCCTAACCTACCTGCAGTCCTTCCCCACGGGTGTAGCAATCTGGACTGGTCCACAGCAGGTAGGTGTTCTGCCGGACAGGCCCCCGGGTCCCCCAAAGAAAGATGCCAGAATTCTTTTTCTCCTTCTCCCGCCCCTTCTGCCCATGGAGACTTTCAGTCCTGCAGCCATTGAGAGCTTCTCTGTATCTTCGAGATGGGAGGCTGCCCCGTTCATGAGTCATTAAAGCCAATTTGATTTTTTCATTCACTCAGTTGAATTGTTTTCATCCTCACCTGAGGATATATCTATTGATTTTATAGAGAGAGGAATGGAATGTGGGGCAGGGGGTGGGGAGAAGAAGAGAGAGAAACATCCATCAGTTGCCTCCCTTATGAGCCCAGACCAAGGACCAAACCCACAGCCTTTTCAGTGCACAGAGATGATGCTCCAACTATTGGGACACCCGGCTCGGGCTCCTCCCTTGAATTTTGTTTTAACACTTTAGTCTTTCCTGGAGCAGTGGAGGTGCTGGGTCCATTAGCAAAGCTATTCGTGGAGAATCAAAGAATCATTGCCCTGCAGAGTCGATGGGTCCCCCAGAGGACTCTGGCGTGGGGGGGCCAGTATCGGGTCCTGGAGGGCAGACCGGGAAGATGCCCCATGACCTCCTAACGCCAGCGTTTTCCCCTGGCTGCTGTGGCTCGGTGGATTGGGCGCCGGCTGCCAACGGGGAGGTGGCAGTTTCAATTCCTGGTCAGGGCACGTGGGTTGTCTGCCAGGTCCCCAGGTGGAGGTGTGTGAGGGGCAACAGATGGATGATTTTCTCCCTCCCTTCCAACATATTTTTAAAAAACATTTTCTAAGCCTCTAAATTCCTTCTTTAAAGAAAAACTGGCTCACAAGAGCAGTAAGTAAAGATGCTCAAGACTATTCTTTGTTAATTCATAGTTTTGGAAAGGAGGGTGGGAGTGGAGACAGCCCCGCATCCCGGGGGCTCCGAGGGGTTTCCAGCCGCTGCTGCTCCGGTGGTGGGAAGGCCCAGGTCTCTCCACTCCCATCCGAGCGGTGGGGAGCCTTGGCACGTCGGAGAGGGGTCCCCCTGCTTTGTGCCAGGTGAAGTAACTGCAGACCAGAGGATCACGCAGGCTCGGGCGGAGTTAGGATTGGGGTTAGGATGGGGGTCGCAGTTCCTGGCCCCGCCCTTTCCCTGTCACACTGGCTGCCTTCTGAACGCTCGAGTGTTGCGGGGAATCGATGCGCTTCCCCTCCTCGGGTAGTCAGCGCTTCTCTCCGGGTGGCGAGAAGGGGCCGCACCTGCCTGGTACGACTCAGTTGTGAAGCCAGCAGAATGTCTCAGGACTTTCAAAGCATATACATGAGAAAACATCCAGCATGGGCGTCGCCACACACCCAGGGACTATCTACATTTGCTCGAAAGAAACGGTGAACCCCTCAGTTCCTCGGTTGCACGAGCCACATGTCAAGGGCTCCGTGGCCTCCGGTGGCTGGTGCCGGACCTCAGAGCAGAGCAGAGCAGTCCTGACTCCGCAGAGAAGTCCCCTGGATGGCCAACGCCCCAAGTCCTGGGTTCTCTGGAGCGCACGCAGCCCCAGGGCAGCCTCCCCCGAAAATTTAGCAATGCAGATTATGGTCCATGCCCCAGAGCACCCGCCTCAGTCCCCCGGGGGGCCGCTCTGTTCCCGGACACCCTGGGAAGATTCATTGGAAGAAAGATGTTGATCTTTCAGTTTCATTTCTGTGGTCAAGGCATTGGTTTCATTTCTCTGGCTGTTGGCGTGGAGAGGAGTGTGATTCACACACCAAATAAAAGGGAAACGCTGGAAAGGAGAGAGGCGATTTCCAGATCCCTGGGTCCCCGTCCTGAAGGCTCGCAGGTAAGGGCTGGCCTGGGCTGGGAGGGCTGCCTTACGGGGTTTTATCAAACAGGTGTGACTTTTCTTTTTTTATTTTTAATGCTATTTTATAGATTGTTATTTCGGTTGTCCTGATTTCTCTCCTTTTGTCCCCCCTCCACCCAGCAATGCCCACCCCCTCCAGCAATCCCCCACCACAGTTCACATTGTCATAAATTCTTGGGCTCCTCCATTTCCTACACTGTACTCCATCCCCCCCTCCATGGCTATTGTGTAATGACCTGTTTGTTCTTGTTAATGCCCTCGCCTCCTCACCCCAGATATGACTTTTCAAAGGATTTCCTGGTAAACTTGTCTGGTGCCAGAAGGCAGGAGCCATAAGATAAGTTTCTTATCTTGTTAGGACCCCTGTGGGTGCTGCTCCCCCTCCCCTTTGCCCCCACCCACCACCAGCCAGCGCCCCGAGGACACATTCCAGAGAGGGAGTGGCCGCTCGGGAAGCCCACGACGCCCCTCCTTCCTTGTGGGGTCCGTGAGGCGCACACATCCGGGTTAGGGTGGGAACTTTGTGCCTGTGCGATGCTGTGATTTATAGCAACACGGAATATGTCAACTATGGTCACCATGCGGTGTGTTACAGCCCCATAATTAATCCTACTGAACTGAGTGTCTGAACATTGCCGAGAGAATAGATCTTAAAAGTCCTGCTCGTCTCAGGAGAAGGACGCTGTAACTGTGTGTGGGCAGGGATGTTAACTAGGCTTATTGTGCTGATTGGCTCACAAAATATACAAATACCAAAAAAAAAAAAAAGAAATACAGTCTATTTTTTGGCCTGTGTCTCAGTTCCTGTCACAGTGCTCCTAAAACCCTGGGAATTTCCTCGCTGATGATAATGTGGTTTGTGATGTAAATTGAGGTCTCGTTTAGATAGCCGCTGGTCGCCGGGGAACAAACGCTGCGATTAGAGGGTCCCCAGTGCTCAGCTCCACCCCCAACCTCCAGGGAGGGGAGAACCTTTCACAGGTGACTCTGGAGGCTGAATGGGTCACCAGGAGCCAATGACTCCATCAGGCATGCCTCTGTTTTGAAGTCTCCATTAAAACCCCGAGGATGGGGATTAGAGAGCTTCTGGTTGGTGAACAGGTGGAGACTGGGGGAGAACAGAGGACCTGGAGAGGGCTCGGGAGGCCCATGCTGTCCCCACACCTCGCCCTACCTGCTCCTCTGTCACCTGCCGGTACTCTTGTGGTACACCAGTGATCTGGGAAGGAACATGCTTCTCTGAGCTCTGTGAGCCGCTCTAGCAAATTATTCGAAACCAAGGAGGGGGTCGTTGGAACCTCTGATCTATAGCCAGTTGGTCAGAAGCACAGGTGACAACCTGGACTTGCCCTTGGCGCCTGAAGTGGGCAGGATGGGGGCGTAGGCAGGCACGACCTTGTGGAATCCAGTGCAATCTCCAGGCAGATAGCACTGGGGCGCTGGGGGGAAAGGCACGTGGGCATTGGTGTCAGAGTCAGAGCCGGGTCTCTGGGCTTTGTGCGGTGCCGGTGTGCGGTGCTGTGCGTTGCTGTGTGGTGCTTGTGGCAGAGGGCCGCCCTCCTGAGGGGGACAAGGCACTGATTTCTAGCATTTGCTGATGCCCTGTGGTAACATGCGTTAATTTATTATGCCTTCCAATTTTTCCTTGGAGACATTGACGCCAAGTGTTCCCAGCAAGCAGTGGCACCTGGGGGAACAGACTGGATGTAAATCTTGGAGCATTAGTGTGACAAAGTGCCACGGCTCGGTGACATAAACGATAGAAACGTATTCCTCCCGGCTCTGAAGGCTCAGGTCTGAGGTCAAGGTTTCGGCAGGGGTGGTTGTTTTCTGGTCCCTTCCAGCATCTGGTCTTTGCCAGCAATCCTTGGCATTGTTTGGGACAATGTCTCCAGATGCTGTGGTGGCCCCTGCAGGTCATGCCACCTGCAAGAAGAAATCCAGGCCACATGGTCACCCATGACAGAGGACCAATCTGGCAGACAGTACTGGACAGCCAGACAGCTTGCAGTTCCCCTGCCCTTCGCCAAGAACCTCGAGGTGGAGCAGAGGAAAGGGGTGGACTTGGTCTCCACTTCCTTCCTCTCTCCCGGAAACCGTGATGAAATCTCAGTGAGCCAGTTTGTTGTCGTATGTTGCTTTCAGGAGAACCTGTTTCCTCATTAGTAGGGGAAGGAGGCAAAATACCCCCACAGGCCCATCCGAGGGGTCATGCAGACTTAGCACAAGATGCCAGGCCAAGGGAGGGAACCTTGTGAATTAACGGCAGCTCTCTCCTCCCTGCAGCGTGGCCTCCGCAGCAGACCCGGGCTGCCGTGCGTCCGTCCAGGAGGCCGGGCGGGCCCGGGAATGGACACAGGGTGCCGGGGTTCAGGCCCGTCGGTCCTACCAGGCTCCTCGCAGGCTCAGGGACGCCAGTGTGGGGGAAGCTCAAAACACACTCAGGTCAAAAAACGGTCCAAAGAAAGAGGCTCGGGGGGGACAGCCGGTCTCCCAGAGGGACATTTCTGAAATCCGCCTGTCACTGGTGGCGCTCTGCCACTTGGTTCCAAAATCTGAATAGCTCTACTGTTTCCTCTCTATCAAAGTCAAGTATTGTCTGTTGGGAACCCAAGGCTGTGACCTTCCAGTGGGGGGGCGGTACCCCTGTTGCTTAACTTGTCTAAACCCCCCTGCACGTCTTATGGGAAATTCGGGATGGTGTGACGGAGGTGAGCAGAGCATACACCTCTGTCTGGGGCCCCCGAGGAGCAAGGCCTGGGCCCCTGGGCCTCCTGCCTGACCCCCTTCCTGGAGACAGTCAGAGACACAGGGAGAAGATGCTCCTTCACGGCCTCACCCAGAACCAGCCCCCCGGCTGTGCGCTTGGTTACGGTGGCCCCAGCAAACAGTGAGCGTACCAGGCTAGGACAGTCCCAAGCGCAGGACTGATTTAGGCTCCTGTGGGTGACGCAGACCCATGACAAGGACGCGTGGGCTGGAAAGAGAAACCACGCCTGCTATAATCCCCGGGGATCATAGAACAGAATGGAAGAATTTTGTCAGCTGAATTTTGGTGTCCCC
The DNA here is from genome assembly GCA_028533065.1 of Trachops cirrhosus. Classification (NCBI taxonomy): domain Eukaryota; kingdom Metazoa; phylum Chordata; class Mammalia; order Chiroptera; family Phyllostomidae; genus Trachops; species Trachops cirrhosus. Next base: position 186,146,436 of record CM052539.1, on the reverse strand, counting down.
ATGACTTTGATGGGCTATGGCATGTATTCAAAGAAGGCTACAAAATATAAACTAGGACCTGTTCTACCTGCTGTCAAAGGAGAGTTCAGCAGCAAGCCACATCCTCCCCACAGGGCACAGCGTGGCGTTCTCTGGTCCCCAAAACTCCAGCCTCTGCCAGGAAGGCTCCTCCCCACAGGTCATCAAAGGTTGGCTCCGCTGTTCATTCCATTTCCAGTTCGCAGGCACATCCTCAAATACTTCTTCCGTGGAGACCCGATCGGGGAAATAACACCACCCTCAGTGTGTCTAACCCGCTCCCTGTCTCCCTCCCAGAACCTGTTCTTTGTCGGTTGGCTTGTTTATTTCGGGGCCTCCCGCTAGAAGTGGGAAGCGGGATTTTATGAGGCTTGTGTGGGCAGGGATGCATCCCACACCCCAGGCCCAGAGTGCCCTGTGCAGACTAGGACTAGGTCCTCGGATTGGTTTCCTGAGGCTGCCGTCACCAAATGCCCCAGACAAGGGCAGCCTAAACACCAGACCTTTATTCCCTCACTGTCTGGACGACAGAAGTGGGAGGTCAGGTGTGGGCAGGGCTAGTGCTTCCGAGGCCTCCCTCCTGGGGGCCTAGACAGCCGTCTCCTCCCTGCATCCTGGTCTCCTCTTCTCATAGGGACACAGCCATACGGAATTAGGGCCTGATCTGACAGCCTCCTTTTTACCTTTCCCCTCTTTGAAGGCCCATCTCCAATGAAGTCCCACTCTAAGGAGCTGGGGGTTACGCGTTCAACACCTGAATTTGGAGGGGGGGGACACAATTCAGCCCATAACAATCCTCAACAAGTATTTCTTCAATGAATGCATGAACTACGCCTCCTTTTTTAAAAAAGATTTTATTTACTTATTTTAAGAGAGAGGAGAAGGGAGGGAGAAAGAGGGAGAGAAGCATCAATGTGCGGTTGCCTCTCACACACCTGCTACTGGGGACCTGGCCTGCAACCCAGGCATGTGCCCCGACCAGTAATCGAACCGGCAACCTCTGATTCACAGGCCTGCACTCAACCACTGAGCCACACCAGCCAGGGCGGCCTCCTTTTTTTAAGTGGGCATGACACACACAAAGTTGTGAGTGTGCACATCTGTCTCGAGGAGAGGGAGGATTTTGGCCCAGCATTCAGAGAAGAGATGCCGTAAATACAGGAAAGTTCAGTCGGGGCCACACTTTTTAGGGTCTTTGTTCTGAGAAAAGGGCACCGAAATTTCTAGAAGGGGTATTGACTCAATGAGATGGGGCTCAGCGGGTGAGTGCGCCTCCGCCCGGTGTCAGGGGGCAGAGGGGGAGGGGCGGGGCTGAGCGACTGCAGCTGAAGGGGAGTGGAAGTGGAATTTCCCAAGTCCAGCTGAGGGACTGCCTGGAGACTCCAGTCCCTCCCACTGCATTAGTGCCGTGAGGCTGCCAAAGTACTCAAGCCTGCTGGCTCGAACAACAGAAATGGCTTCTGTCCCAGCCCGGAGCCCAGAAGTTCCTGATCAAGGTGTTCGCACGGTTAGCTGCTCCCAGAGACTCAGAGGGAGGGTCCGTCCCGTGGCCCTGTCCTAACTTCCGGTGGCTCCTGGGTGTGCTTGGGGCTGGGGCCTGGTCACCCCAGTTTCTGCCCCGTCTTCCCGTGGCCTCCACCCCTCTGGGTCTCATTGTCTCAAATTTCCCCTTGTTGGTCTCTCATTGGGTTTAGGGCCCGCTGTCATTTGCATATCCTTACACTAATTACATATGCAAACACCCTTTGTCTAAATAAAGTCACATTCAGGATCCCAGGTGGTCGTGCAGTTGACCGGGTGGAGGAGCCACCTTTGAAGCCGCTGCCTCAGTCCTTTCCTAGAGGGAGGGGCTGTGCTGCTTGCGGAGTGGGGGGCGGGGAGGACTCCTGCCGCCTCGATTTGCCTGCTGGGATCTGAGCCCTGGCTTCGGCAACACCTGGAGCTTCTGCACTTCAGTTTCCTGACTGCAGCTACCGTAGGACTGTTGTCAAAACAAAATGCGTGCAGTCCCAGGCGGGTGAGGCGAGCCCTCCCCACTGCCAGCTGTTTCTCACCGGGCTGCCTTTAACTGATTCCAGGCCACAGACCCTGGGAAAGGAGACCCACACCCTCACCCCTCCCAGACTCCCCAGCAGTCTGACCGAGTCTGGGGGACAAACAGTGGCAGCGGGGGGTGGGGGCGGGGCGCTGGGGCTGGCTTCCAGAGGGCCTGAGAGATGCTACATCCCCTCTCCACACCTAACAGTCTCCTGCTTGATCCTGAGCCACAGGTGTCTCAGAGTGACGGGGGACATCCACACTCTCCCGTGGAAATGTGGCGTCCACAGCCCCTGTCCCCAAGCCCTGGGCACCCATGGAGACCCCACTTTTTCTCTGTGCATGCTTGCCACCCACAGCCCCTCCCGCAGACAGGGGGCCTCTGCGGGAACACCGGGCTCCCCCCAGTCTGTGTGCAGGGGTGGGCTGTCTTGAGGCTGCATGAGTTGCGGCTGGCAAGGTGCAGCCCGGCGGAGGATGGCTGGGTGACTTCGGGCCACTGTCCCATTCTGTGTCTCTGCAGAGCTTGTCAAGAAGATCGCAGGTGCTGAGCAGCAGGAAACGCCCCGGCTCCGCCTGGCCACCAGCTGATGCCAAAAAGCCCACAGGTCTTGGCCACAGCAGGGACACAATCAGTTTCCTTCCCCAAACCACCCACACGTAGAAATGAAGCCCTCCCAGAAACAAACCTCACCGTTCCGAGCACCAGGAGGGCAAGCGAGGTTTAGCCCCAGCAGGCCAGGGGGAGACCAGGACCAAGTTCACCTCAGCAAGAACTTGAACTCTCAGATGCCAGGAGAAAGCAGGGGACAGCAGGGGACAAAGGTGAGTCAGAAGGAGGACATTCAGGAAAGACGCATTCTAGTCACCCAGCAACTCCTGCTTCCCCAGCTCTGCAGCCCCAGGGCCCAGCCCCTGCCTCTGGCCGGCCGTTCTGCCTCTTGGTACTGCCTCTCTGCTCAGTCAGGCTCCTCCCCCCCAGCCGACTATCCCTGCCTCGGGGGGGTGGGGGAGCAAAGCCTCCACTGGAACAAAATGCAGGGACCTCCCCCAAGGCCCTCCTAGGCCCACCTCTCACCACGCTGCCCACAGCCCCACATCAGCAGATGCCCACATCTGCGCAGAGTCCCCGCCGCGGTGGGAGCCTTCTCAGAGGCCAAGGATGTAAAGTCTGTTCTGCCTCCTCCAGGGACCCGAGAGCACCCTGTACAGCCAGTACGAGGAGAGGGTGCGCCCCTGCATCGACCTCGTGGACTCCCTGCGGGCCCTGGGCGTGGAGCAGGACCTGGCCCTGCCCGCCATCGCTGTCATCGGGGACCAGAGCTCGGGCAAGAGCTCCGTGCTGGAGGCCCTGTCGGGCGTCGCGCTCCCCAGAGGCAGCGGTGAGTGTCCGGTCAGCTGCAGGCCCCAGAGTGTCTGCAGGGCACCTGTGGTACGAGAGGCAGGCTGCTGGGGAGGCCCCCGGGAGGGCAGGCGCTGGACGGCTTTGGTCTGGAGCGCGCGGCCTGAGCGGCCCACGCTGCCCTGAGTTTCCCAAGTCCACCTTCACGTGGCGATAGCCCGCGTCAGTCAAGGTCAGGAGCCTGGCTCCTTCTCCCTAGAGGTCTTTGCAAGGGTGTGGGAGCAGTTCTTCTCTGACCAGGCTGAATTTGTAAGTGTCATGTGACGTGGGAAGAATGAATTTTCTCGACATTTTGAGAAGCTGTTAGCCAGGATCATGTGTGATAAGACATATGTTTTTATTTAAAAATATAAAGGAGCTGTTGTACAATTTAATAAGATATTTATAAAGGAAAATAAGCAGGAAAGACAGAATCCTCACAGTGGGTAGACGAGGCCCATCCCGGACCCCCCTTGCTCCGATCTCCTGTCAGCCCCGCCTAGGGGCTGGGCGGCCCCGATGCCAACCTGCCGGGGCTGTCCCCCAGCACAGAGCAGGGTGTGGGACCCAGAGAGCAGCACAGTCCCCCACCATAGTCTGCATGGCAGGGGCTCGGCCTGAGCTCTCTCCCAGCCGTGGGCAGCCTGGTCCCTGACGGCAGGGGCTCCTGGGAGGCCCCCGTTGGCCAGGCACCTGATCCTTGAGAGTGAGATTGGGGGGCAGGGACTCCTTCTCTCTTTCCTGGGCTTACCATTTTGGGGAGAGGCATGCCAGGAGGAGAACCTGGATGTCAGGGGCCAGTGGCAGGCATGTGACCCGGGTGCGTCCCCTGGCCGGGTGGAAGATGGCCCTCCCTGTGGGACGGTGCTCACTCACGCTGCAGGTACTCCGGCTTCGGCCCCGGGAAGCTCAGGGCGGCTACAGCCTTTCTGAGCTCCAGCTGCACCGCAGGGTCCATCCTCCCTCCCCACCCAGCGCCTCCACAGACCGCGCCCTTTGAAGGTCCAGGGACCCCCTCCTTCCAAATGTCTGGCTTCTCCCCAGGCTCTTGCCACCTCCCCCCTACATCTTGGGAGGGTTGGGTGGTCATCGTCACCCAGTGGATCTCGCTGCTTCCATCTGCCACCTTCCTGGGCTGCCACCTGGACAAACCCAGGTTCCGAGGCCAATGCCCAGTGTTTGTAGGGCCGGGTAGTGAGTGGGGGGACATCTGGATCGGGCCCTAGACGGGGACAGAAATGTCAGACGAGGCCTCTGGGGATACTGGGGCAGCTCCTAAGGTGTGAGAGCAAAGGGCGCCTTTGACAGTTGTTTCTAAAGAAAACTTAGGGTGTTTGGGACACTCTCTCTCTCTCAGGAATCGTAACCAGGTGTCCGCTGGTGCTAAAGCTGAAAAAGCAGCTCTCCAGTGAGATCTCTTGGAGGGGGAAGATCAGCTACCAGAACAAGGAGCTCCAGCTTCAGGACCCCTTCCAGGTGGAGAAGGAAATCAACAAAGGTAGGGTCGCCTGGCTCTCTTCCTTCCACACGCCCGTGCCCCTGCCTCTCACACTGCCCCCTCCTTCCACCTAATTCCTACTCTTTCTTTGGGTCTCAGTTTCCCCTCACCCCTTGGGAAGTGTCCCCACAGGGCCCCATGCTGCACCCCGGCTGTCCTCATCACCACTGTCCTGAGTCACTGTGCTAACCTAACCCTGGCTGGCCGCCTGGTGGCCATGTCTCCACACAGCTTTCCCAACACCGATCCCAGCCACCTGTCATTCTTAGAAGCACAGCCACCCCCCAGCCTTTGAACAAAGTTTACCAAAGCTTGAGATCAGCTTCAGGTAATGACAGAGGGATACAAAGGCTCAAGTGGACTCCTGGAGTCCACTTCCACAATCCCTGAGAGGGGCCCCTGGCGACCACTGCCCGCCCGCGACACCGGAGCCTGCCCGTGCCCTGGGCGGCTTCTCCCCTTCCCTGCTCTCTGGTCTCAGCCAGGCAGGGAAAGGTGACACTGGTCACGATAAGAATCTCTGCAGGGACAGCCTCAGTTCCAGGAAGACGGGCTTTTCCTGTTAGTAAACAATGAACTCAGCACTGGAGGGGGAGGCCTTTCCATGACATCCTGGGAGCAGCTCCCAGGGAAGCCCGCATTTGTAGGTTCACCAGAGGGATCCTTCCCAGGATGGAGAGGCGCTGGCCCCAATTCTCGTGTTTACCCCCAAATACAGAAGCTGCTGGAGACCGCCATTGGCAAGTCTCCTAGCTTGAGATCACAGAAGCTCTGTGGCCGGCCGTGCCTGCAGCAGCTGTCCTGGAGCTGCCCGGCACCCTCACACCCTGCAGTGTTTGCTGACGCCTCTCCCGAGCTCTGCGGGCAGGACTGGGGAGGGGCTGGGCGCTCGCCCCACAGCAGGGCTGCGCACGCGTGGGTGCGTGCTGGCTGACGGCTCCGTGTGAGAGCGTGTGGTGAGCAAGCCATCACTGAGGCCTGGGTAGAATAGCGCCTGGGAGTCCCCTCTGCTGCTGGGGGCGTGTAAGTTGGTGCGGCCTCTTTGGAAACTGGTGATATCTGCTGAGGCTGGGGCTGCGCGCACCCTGATGCTCTGATCCACTGCTCCTGAGTGTCGCCCAGCCAGAATGTGCCCTGATGGCCAGGCTCCAGGGCGCCCATAGCAGCGCTCCTGCATTAGCCGGACACTGGAGGCACCCAGAGGTCCCTCGGCAGCAGAGCGGACCGAGGCACCGTTGCAGGTGTGCAGGGTCCCTTGGCTACGGGCACCGATGTGGGTGCATCTTCCACACGTGACGCTGAGTGAAAGGACCAGACGTGAGGGAGCACATGACATGATTCCATTTATCATGAGGTTGCTGTTCTCATATCGAAAATGGTCCCCTATCAGCAGGTTCATTTGGCTCAACCACACATGAAATTCAACAATGGGCCAAAGGAATGATTGCTGTTAGTGGCCAGGATGGCGGCCACTCTCGGTGGGGACTGATGGCCGGCTGGAGCGGGAGGGGCTTCCAGGGGGCCAGCCATGCTCTGTTTCTCGATCCAGGTGTCAGTCACCCCTGTGTATTCAGCCCGTGAAACGCATCGAGCCTCACATTTAAAATAAGGAGTACTTCCCTGTACGCCTGTCACACTTCAGTACGAAGCTACGAAAGCCGTAGCTTCAGTAGTGACGGTGAAATAGTTACTAAGCAGGAAAAGTTCTCGCAGGTGCAGCCTGGTTTTCCACATGCTCCTGGCTCCATGTCTACAGGATTAGACAATGAACCGGGGCTGCGGCTTAAGCTGCTTCCCTGTGTTTCAGACGGGGCTGTCCGTGAATGCAGGAGAAATGTGGCATTGCCCCCGGATTTCACTGCTGTGCCCAGGAAGGGGCCTGGCAGGGGAATTTCACGTGTGGTGTTTGTCATGTGTGTTTGTGTATGTTAGCATGTGCATCTATGTGTTCGTGTATGTTTGTATGCATTTATGTGTGTGTTAAAAGAGTTGGATAGGCCCTGGCTGGTGTAGCTCGGTGGACTGAGCGTGGGCTGCGAACCAAAGAGTCGCCAGTTTGATTCCCGGTCAGGGCACATGCCTGGGTTGTGGGCCAGGTCCCCAGTGGGGACCACGTGAGCAGCAACCACACATTGATGTCTCTCTCCCTTTTCCCCTCTCTTCCCCTATCTCTAAAAATAAATAAGTAAAATCTTTTTTTAAAAAAAGAGTTGGATAGATACAAAGAGACAGAAGACTATATAATACTGTCCTAGAACACACACACACACACACACACTCTTTATATTTATATATACATGTATTTTTCTGATCATAGAAGTAATACATACCTCCATAGTTACCTAGTGCTCCATAACACATCACACCAACATTCAGCAGCCTACAGCACCAGCTGGTGTCCTCTCGCACAGGGCGTGAGTGTCAGGGATGCGGCGTTCGCTGGGGGCTCTGGCTCAGGGCCCAGTGAGCCGCAGCTGAGACCTTGGCCAGGGCTGTGTTATCGGAAGGCTCACCCGAGGCCCATGAACTCTCTCTCCTGGGCTTTAACAGGAGGCCACGGTTGCTTCTTGCTGGCTGCTGGAAAAGATGCCGTGGTCCCCAAGTTTGTGGACCTCTCTGTAGGTCCTTAGGATGGGGCAGCTAGCCTCCCCCGGAGGGAAGCATCCAATAGAAAGCAGGAATAAGCCAGGGTGCCTTTCACGACCTAGTCCCGCTTTGCTTCCCTCTCCTCTAGTCTTTACACATAATTTCCTCTGTCCAGCCCCCACTCAAGGCCCACCTTTTGGTGGGAGGGCTGTTGAAGGATTTGTGGACATATTTTAAAACCATCACCACACCCAGTGAAGAATATTTAAAAACATAAAGAAGGAGAACAGAAGCCCTCCACAGTTTCAACGTGGCTTGTTTTCCTCTGGAACTTTTGAGAGTACATCGCATGCTACCCCTGTATCCATGGCCACCGTAGTGGCCTCAGATCACTGCAGGCTTCTGGGAACTGGTCTCTCAGCCCCAGGGCCTCTCTGAAGCTCCTATATTCCGAATATAAGCCATCACCTTCAAGAACAGCTGCTTTTTCCCAGGTGGATCATTAATTTGGACTCTGGGTTTCTCCTCTCTTGGCCTCCGCAGCCCAAAACATCGTGGCTGGGAGCGGAGTTGGCATCAGTCACGAGCTCATCAGTCTGGAGATCTCCTCCCCTGACGTTCCAGATTTGACCCTCATTGACCTTCCCGGCATCACCAGGGTGCCTGTGGGAAATCAGCCCGTGGACATCGGACAGCAGGTGAGCCTGTCTGGAGCTCGGGAATGGGCCAGGCTGACGCTGGGGGACTTTAGAGCTCCGCTGGCCACCCCCAGGGTCTGGTGTGCCTTCCCAGCCCTCGTTCTAAGTGGTTGGGGAGGAGATCGGGGTAGCCCTCCTGGGCAGGGGCCTCGTACTCAGGATCTGATGAGAGAGTGCCTGGCAGGTCAAGAGAAGATGACGTGCTGGGACCGGGGGTGCACGGGACAGCTCACGGCCTGCCTAACGTGAGGATATCAGCCCAGTGTTACCAACTGTCCTGGAAGTCAAAAGAAGCCAGAAATTTGCCCTGGCCGGGTAGCTCAGATGATTGGAGCATCATCCCATAAACCAGACTATTGCAGGTTCGATCCCCGGTTGGGGCACATGTGGGAGGCAACCAGTCCATGTTTCTCTCTCTCCCATCAATGTTTCTCTCCCTTCCTCTCCCTCTAAAAATCAGTAAATGTATCCTTGGGTGAGGATCTTTTTAAAAAGACAATGAAGCGGCCAGAATTTTGGATTTTTGCATAAAATATCTCAATGTTAGCAACAATTTAAAAAATTAACACTATGTAAAATAGTCAGAACATGGTCTGTGATCTCTGGTCGGGGAGCAAGAAGGCCAGCCCCGTGGGGAGGGACGGCAGCCACAGGGCAGACCAGGAGCTGCTGAGCCTGCTGCTGCTTTTCCCAAGGGCTTCCCACTTAAAGCTGCTTGAAAACAGTCTTGCCGCGATGCTTGAGTCTCACATGATCTTTGGGGCAAGGCCTTGGGCACCAAGCCCACCCTCGCCCCTCCGTCTCTGCGCCTGCCCTTTTCTCTCCGACAGGCTCTCCCCACCCAGACTTCCACATGGCACCTTCTCCTATCTTCTTCAGGGCTCCGCCTAAGTGCCACCTTATCAGGGCGTCCTTCCTGGTGTCTGATACCCCGCACCTGGCCCTTCTGATTTCACTTCCCCTCTTTACGGAGTGCTTTTGGCCCCCATTCCCTCCTGGGATGTTCACCCTTGGGAAATTGCCTGTACAGTCCCTGTCGAATCTCTAGATCCTAGACGGGGCTCTGTACCTGGTGGGCGCCCAATAACCGTTTGGAGCGTGAACAGGCGCTCTCTGTGGGGCTTCGCTGTGTAGACAGACATCGTGGGGAGAGGGTTTCACGCCCAACATCCTGTCAAAATGCATGTGAAGGACAGTGTCGCATACAGAAGTTCCCAACCCAAGTCTGTGTCACCCCTAAGGGACAATGGCAATGTCTGAGATATATTTGGTTGTCACAACTTGGGCCAGTGGGGTTGCTACCAGCATCCAGTGGGTAGAGACCAGAGATGCAGCCAGATACATTTTACAATGCACGGGGTGGCCGCCCACCACACAGACTGATGAATGTGGTCGATAGAGCAGGAGAGGAGCATCCTGGCTTGGGGGCCTGTTCACGGGCAGACACCTGCAGGGCCGTCACAGGGCTGTGGCAGAGGGACCAGGGACCAACAAGAAGAACACTTTCCATTTACGGACAGCTGGTTTTACAGCTGGCTGATAAAGGTCGCTTATAACCTACGCAGTTAAAGTCTTCCACGGCCAAGACTAAACTGGGCCTGTCTTACCTTTGTCGTGTTTATTTCACCCCAGGGCTCCGCTGTTTACATGAGACTAGTCTGTGCTTCTGTGATGCAGATTTCCCGTTTTGTGGCTAACTAAAGTAACTAGGTAGGGCATTGTATGAGCCGAACTACGTGTAAATTGTACCAGACTTGAAGAAATATGTCCCAAGGTGCCAGTCTTTTCCATGGTGGTTTGTATTGTCCACGGGGGAAATATTATTCAGATTTGTCATTTTAAGGCTTATGTTGCCCACATCTCCCTCTTGCTTACAAATTCTAAGAGATGTTACTGTACTTCTCTCATTTGAATGAGACTCCTTCCAAGAACAAACTGCAGAAAAAGTCTTTCACATTAGGCGTGAACATTACAGGTGTTGCCCTCAGATACTGCTGTGAGCAGGCACTGAGCACCTGCCACTAGGGGGCGCTGCGCTGAACTGGATTCTGCAATAAGGTGCCACAAATCCCCACAAGGGCACCGCTGGGCTTCTGGGGCAGGTACAACACAGAAACAAATCATGCTAATAGATTACTAATAATCTCAGAAGCCTCCCAGGAGAGATCTAGAAAGGAAGGAGAGGTTTCATCCGGCTACAGGAATCAGAGTCTTCGGGAGAGAAAGAATACCAGTGGTGGGCTTTGAGGAGTAAGTAGGAAATCAGCAGAGAACTCCGTAAGGGCAGGTGGGGTGGGCACTCCAAAGAAAGGGGACAGGCCAAGCCACAGCTCAGGAGTATGAAAACTGGGTCCTGCTCTGGGACGACATTGCCTCTCACAGTGACGGGGGTGTCTTGCTGTGTAGCTCAGTAACCAGAGATGTGTTCTTCCTCTGTGCGATTGTCTGGCGTCAGGTCAAGGCACTCATCAAGAAGTACATCCAGAGGCAAGAGACCATCAACCTGGTGGTGGTCCCGTGCAATGTGGACATCGCCACCACAGAGGCGCTGAGCATGGCTCAGGAGGTGGACCCCGAGGGAGACAGGACCATAGGTGAGAAGAGGGAATCACGCTTCCAGGAGACGGGGAGGGAGGGGGCGACCCTCACACAGGGAGGCGGTCCCGGAATGAGGTCTGCTATTAGAGACGCCCACCTCCGGCGCCAGGTCCAAGTGCAGATCCAACAGCAGCCCCAGGCGCTCTAGCGGCCCCTGTGCAGCCGGGACGGGCCATCTTCACTCTCAGGGGGAGATGAGTGGCCAGAATCTGGTTCTTCACCCTCCTTCTTCTCACCGCTCATTTGCGCTCATGACCATCCTGGGTGGTGGCGGCTGCTGGGCTCAGTGCATGTGCTCAGTGCCTCTGAACCGTGTAGAGTTCGGTTGAAATGGCCTGGAAGGTTCTGTCTCCATGCCCTCATTCAGAGGCCCTCTGTGTCCACCTAGCCTCAACCTGCACATCCACCCTGCCTGGAGTCATTTCTTTGCTTTTATTTTAATTCTCTGCATAACACTTACCAATATTAGATATTCTGGTTTATTTCTGGTGTGTTTACTAGATGAATTTATCTGGCTTTTGCCACTAGAAGATGGAGGGATATTCATGAAATCAGGGACTTTGAGGTCTTGTTCACTGCCACCTTCTCAACACCGACAGCAGGGTGCTTAATGAACATTTGTTAACTTAATATGTGTGTGTAATGTATTCAGGAATAAATGAAAGAGGAAAAAAAATAAGCATCTAAAAATTGCTGTCAGTGCCTGCCACTAGGGGCGCTGTGCTGAACTGGATTCTGCAATAAAGTGTCACCAGTCACTACAAGGGCACCCCCCAGGGGTTCTGGGGCTCAGTGGTTGAATCATTAAATGATGCTTATGAGCTGATTCTGTAGATGGAGGCATGGCAAGTCCTCTGTTTCAACTTGAGGCACAGTATGAGAAGGCCCTGTCTCCCCAGCTAGGGGGAATTCTAACTGCAAATCTCCATTTTTGTTAGTTTACTCCTTTTTCTCAGAATAAAGTGCAATGATGTAGGCTTCCATGAATGAGTGCTGGTCCCAGAGAAGGGCCTTCCTGGCTGCTATTTCCCCTCCCGATGGAAGGTGCAAATGTAGATTCAGAGATGCCTTAGTCCGTTAGTAACACGAAGGTCTGTGAGTATAAGGCTACATGCTCTTAAATAACACCTTCGGGTAAGAAAACACAGGGAGAAATTCAACTGCTTAAGTGCCAGGAAAGCTTCTTAGAAACACAACGATGCAGCTGGTCAGTTGTGATGACGCTGGCTGCCCGAGTGCTGGCACATGACAGGCGTCCCACAAACCTTTGGTAAGTAAGTGACGCAAGGCAGTTAGTGAGCTGCGTGGGGGCGGGAGCAAAGATGAGGGCTGATGGCGGAATGAATGAGTGAATGAATGACTGTCAGGCATGGGCCACCAGCCTGCGGAAGACTTGCTTGGTCCTGGCCAAGAAAGGATCTCATAGCCCGACAGAGTTCTCAAATATATTTGAGAAGAGAACTGACCTTTCTGTGTCTTCCCTAATCATCTCCCAGGGATCCTGACCAAACCAGACCTAGTGGACAAGGGCACCGAAAAAAATGTTGTGAACGTGGTGCAGAACCTCACGTACCGCCTCAAGAAGGGCTACATGATCGTGAAGTGCCGGGGCCAGCAGGACATCACAGACAAGCTGAGCCTGGCAGAGGCCACCAAGAAGGAAATGATGTTCTTCCAGGCACATCCGTATTTCAGGTGAGGTTCTGCAGGACAGCCCTCGAAGTGGACTCCGTGGAAGCCGGCCCCCCTCCCAGAATTGGCCAAAGTGAGAACCCAACTGCATATAAAAATTTATAGTGTAGCAGAACCTATCTTTGTCTTTATTTTAGTGTTAAATGCCTTGGCTTGTTTAAACAAATCATTTTTCCGTGGGCTGTAATGACAGGGCTGATTAAAAATTGCAATATGGCGTTTCATAGAGCACAGAGTGCTCTGGTTTTCCAAAACATTTTCACTTGCTTTCTCATATGCATCTCACAAAATCCTAAGAGATACATGCAGCAGGCGAGCTTCTTCCCATCTTTATAGCTAGTGACGATGAGGTCAAACCGACAGTGGATGGAAACAGGACTGGAAAGAGATCTCCCAGCTTCCAGAAACTGATGTCGCCCGTCATAAATGGTGCACATTAAAACCCGCTTCAGAGCCTGCAGACTCACCGGCTGTGTTAAAAACAAGTTATCTTGTAGAGACTCAGACGTTTGCAAGACACTGCTTCGTCCCCATTGCATTGGGCTCTTTGCTCTTTTATTTTATTCAGGAACTTGATGGTTCCAAATGATGTGGCAACAGCATAGTGAGACCCAGAGGTCACTTCTGCCTTAAGGAGAGAGACAGTGGGTGACCAGAATGTGGGCAGCCAGGTTAGCTACTCGCTGTGTGCCCTTGGGAAATGACCCGACCTCTCTGAGCTTTTGCTCTCTCATCAGCTCAGGGTATGCTTCATAGGACTGCGTTTCCGACTAATTAGTAGGACTCACGCAAAGGTCCTGGTGCACCAAGAGCCTGCACTCCATAAATACCACCCAGTTCCTCCTTGCTCCCTCTCCGCTCCTGCCCTAAATGGAAGAAACAGCTCGTTTGCAATAACAGCACTGGGGGCCCACACGGGTGGGGGAACCGCTCATCGAGCAGAGAAAAGATTCTGTAGTAATCACACCCATGGTCTCAACCCTGAGCAGCAGAACCTCCTGGAGAGTTTGTTAAGATCCAGCTGGTTGTATCCTGTCCCAGAGTTTCTGGGGTCTGGGGTGGAGCCCAGGAACTCGTGTTTCTATCAGGTTTCCAGCTGAGGCTGATATTGCTGGTCCAGGCAGCACACTTTGACAACCACTGCTCAAGGGCCTGGGGCCAGTGCAGTCAACTGGGGGCTCTCTGTTGTTCTGAAGTCTCTAGAACGTTCTCAGCTTCATTACTGAACCTGGACACCCATTGCTTATCAGCTGCCTGCCCACCCGCCCCCAACCCTGGCAACCACCATTCCACGGTCAGACTGTGTGACTTGGACTATTTTAGATTTCAGCCCTGGCTGGTGTGGCTCAGTGGATCGAGTGCCAGCCTGTGAAGCAAAGGGTCGCTGGTTCGATTCCCAGTCAGAACACATGCTTGGGTTGCGGGTAGGTCCCCAGTAGGGGGCACACGAGAGGCAACCACACATCGATGTTTCTCTCCACCTTTCTCTCTCCCTTCCCTACTAAAAAAATTTTTAATAGATTTCGTATGTAAGTGAAGTCATGCAGTATTGGTTTTTCTGTGACTGGCATCTGTCACTTAGCATAATGTCCTCAAGGTTTATTCGCATACTCACCTATGACAGAATTTTCTTCTTTTATAAGGCTGAATCCTATTCCATTGTATTGTTAAAATTAACCACAGACAGAGGCCAGACTTGGAAACCGTCCCTGAGCCTCACTCCCGGGCTTGGTTTGAGTGCTCCTGGTCTGCAGTGGCCTTCTTGCCGTGTGCACGATACCCTCTTACTGACCACTGACTGCTCCCGGGACTCACGGGTCTCACGTCCGTTTTTCCTGAACCTCTGCCAGCGCGTATGTACCGTGTTTTCTGGGTCCGCTCATCGGCCCGTGGGCACGCGGGGTGTTTCCGAGTCTCGGCCATTGTGAACAGCACTGCTGTGAATGCAGAATAACGCTATCACTTTGAGATCTCGGTGTTCATTCTCCTGGATAAATATGCAGCGTGGGATTGCTGGGGCACCTGGGGGTTCTATTTTTAATCTTGTCAGAAACTGCCACGCTGCTTTTCTTAGCGGCCGCACCATTCCGCCTCTGCACCAGCACAAGGGTCCCAAATGTCCCGCAGCCTCGCCACTGCTTGTCTTTCGTTTGTTTTTGTTTTGTTTTATAGTATACATCTTAACAAGTGTGAAATGTGGTTTGATTTGCGTTTTCCCGATGATTAGTGAGGCTGAGCATCTTTTCCATGGACCCATCGACCATTGACATGTTTTCTCCGAAAAAATATCCAACTCTTTAGCCTATTTTGTAATTGGATTATTCGTTTTGGGAGGGGTTTTTTTGCTATTGAGTTGTAGGGGTTACTTACATATTTTGAAAATTAATTAACGCCCTATCAATTATATTGTTTGCAAATATTTTCTCCCGTTTCTCCCGGTTCCCTGTTGATCGTTTCTCGGCTCTGCAGGAGCGTTTTGGTTTGATGTAGTCCCACTTTAGTTTATTGTTGCTTTTCTTGTCGGTGCTTTTGGTGAAATCGTTTCCAAGACCCACACCGTAACGATTTGTCCCCTGTGTTTTTTTCCTATGAGTTTAACATTCCATGTCTTATGTTTAAGCCTTCGACAAATTTTCAGTTGACTTTTGTGGACGGTCTGCGATAAGGATCCGATTTCATTCTTTTGCATGTAGGTGTATACTTTCCCCAGCGTTTGTTGGAGAGGTTACCCTTTCCACATGTGTGTCCTCGGCACCATTTTTGAAAATCTGTTGATCGGATATGCACGGATGTATTTCTGGATTCTCTGTCCGGTACATGAATCTGTTGATCGGATATGCACGGATGTATTTCTGGATTCTCTATCCGGTACATGAATCTGTTGATCGGATATGCACGGATGTATTTCTGGATTCTCTATCCGGTACATGAATCTGTTGATCGGATATGCACGGATGTATTTCTGGATTCTCTGTCCGGTACATGAATCTGTTGATCGGATATGCACGGATGTATTTCTGGATTCTCTGTCCGGTACATGTCTCCCTTTATTCTAGCATCGTGCTTTTTTGTGTTAGTAAACTGAGCCTCGTCAGATAGTTTGAAATCAGGACGTGTGATGCCTTCCACTTGGTTCTTCTTCCTCAAGACTGATTTGGCTGTTCAGGGATAAAAAGTTGTTACAAGAAATAAAACCCCAGTTTGGACAAGTCCCTGACCTTCTAAGAAGTTAGATTTGTGTTGTTCTCCTGGAGGTAGAACAATTGCTTACTCCGTCAGCTTGCTGGGATGACAGAAGGAGAAAGTGACCGTAGCCCTCCCAGCACCGTGCTTGCCTGGGCACAGGCTCAGCCCACAAGGAGCAACTGTCTTTCTCCTGCACTGCCGGGCTTTTCTGATGCCACGTGTCTCCCCAGAGTGCTGAGCGCACCTGCCCACTTGCCAAGCCCAGTGCTGGGAAAATGACCCCCTGGGCCCTTCCTGCATTCACGTGCGCAGTTTCTTTTCAGGGCGCTCCTGCAGGAAGGAAAGGCTACGGTGCCCCGCCTGGCAGAAAGACTCACCGCGGAGCTCATCGCCCACATCACTGTGAGTCAAGAGGCGGCTGCAGGTTGTACCAGCTGCAGCCTGCCCGAGCCACTCTCGCGGTCGTGGGTGGGCTGAGACACCGCACTGATCTGCCCAGATAAGCAAACGAACGAGCACATTCTGCAAACCAATTGCTCCTGGCCGGAGCCTCACGGGAAAGCTTCTGGAGCAGGGAAGGAACGGCTGCACTATCTTGAACCAAAGAGTTGAATCCGTAATTTGGGGGAAGTGAAAAGGGAAATCGTAGTACCAGTCCAGCCGCGTAAAAGGGAATGAACACCAAGTTAGCTAATTTTTCTCTTTTCCGCACACTCGTAACACTTCACAGCACATAAAACATTTACCCAGACTGACACTTGTAAGGAGGACATGCTCAGTTTTCACGGATTCTTAAAAAATGGGCAACTGCAGACGTGTCATTAGAGACGGTACAAGTGTGGCTGAGTGCTTCCTGAGATATGGGATATTTGTAGGGCTTGCCTGGGCCTTAGTGCATGGGGTTGAACGACATGGCAAGACCGAAGGTTAACCCTTGGAGCGGAGATGATCCCAGGGCCCGCCAAGGTTTCCGTCCACGAGAAAGTGCATGTCAGACAAAAGCAATGAATACTTTTGAGCCAGGAAACACATGACTCAAAACATAGTCAGTTGGAAGGAGGCCGTGGTTCTAAAATTGTAGTGCGTGCACACAAGAAGCACCTGGAAATTCTGTTAAAACTCATATTCCTGGCCCTGGCCAGGCAGGGCAGTTGATCGGAGTATCATCCCATACACTGAAACATTGTGGGTTCGATTCCCAGTCACAGCACATACCTGGGTTGTGGGTTCAGTCCCCAGTTGGGTCACTTACGGGAGGCAACCGATCAATGTTTTTCTCACACCAATGTTTCTCCCTCTCTCTCTTTCTAAAATCAATAAACATCCTTGGGAGGAATTAGAAAAACAAAAATGAAATCTCATATTCCTGGGCCCCACATGCAGAATTTCTGAGTTAGGAGGTGTAGGGTGGGGCCCACAACCTTGCACTTGTGAGTTCCCAGGGGATCTATGGAGCGCACTTGGAGAAGTACCGATTTGAGTGGAAACCCCTCAGTTTTCAGAAGGAGGCTTGAAAGACATAACCCTAATTGAAAAGAAAACACATTATTTCACAAAAAGAAGTTGCATTTCCATAACTTTTGTGATACTTTGATCTTTAAAATTTATATCAAGTCTCCATTTAACCTCTTGGTGTCACCCACCTTCATCATCACTTTATGTGCCCTTGAAAACCCCAGTGACCTCCCCCTGCCAGGCTGGCTGCAGTGCCCTCGGGCCCGGACGCAGAGATGGGGCAGCTGTCTTCCCCCGCAGTGCTCGCCTGTGGGCCTTGGGTGTGGTGGGCAGGGTGCAAACTGGAACTCTTCCACTTACTAGCTGAGCGATGACATCAAGCAGTTTGCCTCTCTGAGCCTGAGGTTCCTGCCTGGTGAAAAGAGGCCGTGAAGCCACGTGCTTTACGCCGTGTGAGGCTGACCTGAGACGTGGAGGACCTGGGATGATGCAGGGCCCGAGGACAAGCCTCCACAGTGCCGCTCCGAGTCCTTCCTTCTCCTCAGCTGAGTTCCCGTCACTTGGCGTCGTCGGCTCGTCAGGACCACCCGGCCTGACACTAACACCCAAGACAGAGCTTCTACCAAAGCACCACTTACCAATGTATAGCCCTCAATGGTCACCCCCAGGACACTGGGCCACAGAAAGCTTACATCGTATTCCAGTGTAATTGTTCTCGAAATACAAAACACTTATCCAAATCAAACAAAAAATGAAAACCGTCCATCGCCCAATTCCCCGCAGGTGGAGTGCTGCACGACGGAACCACCGAACTGACGCAGACACTCCCGCTGGAGCGCACGCCCCTCGCGTGCAAAGCCCTCCGTGGGCTCCTTCACGGGCCTTCAGTGCAACAAGCTTCACACAGTAACAGAAACTCTGTGTCCCTCCAGTGCGTTCACATGGGGTCCTGCTCACCCACCCAAGAAGCCTGTTGGCTCATTTCAAGTGTGGAGTTTCATTGTTTGCTATTATTTTGTTCAGAAATCCCTCCCGTTGTTAGAAGATCAAATAAGAGTGAGCCTCCAGACCGCGACAGAGGAGCTGCGCCAATGTGGAGAGAACATCCCCAGCAGTGACAAGGACATCATGTTCTTTCTGATTGAGGTGAGGATTTCCGGGGCCCCCACATGGCCTCCCAGGCACCAGATCCCCTGAGCCGGCCGCATCCCTCCAGGTGGTCCTCTGTGCCCGCCCACCCGTGCCCCGCCGGGGGCCCTGTTCATCTGGGAGATGAGGCGGTTGGGTGGGTGACCCGACCTGCCAGCCCCCAGCGCCACACACTGCTGCCCGGGGCCTTTCTCTTCAGTGTGGTTACAGCACAGATTCATGACTTTCCTCCTTTTTCAGAAAATTAAAATGTTTAATCAGGACATCGAAAAGTTAGCAGAAGGAGAAGATGTTGTGAAGGAGGAAGAGACTCGCTTAATCAACAAACTCAGAGAGGAGTTTAAAAACTGGGCACGTGTGCTGATGGCCAGTACCCAGAACAGTAAGTCCTGGGGCAGGGCTCCCCCTAAAGGCGGTGTCTTACGCCCCAAGGCCAGAAGCTACGTCCCGCACATGAAAAGTGAGCAAAAAGCCAGCGTGTCCATACAAGAGATCCCGGGCCCCTCTGTCCTCCTTGACTGCTTCCTCGGTCAGCACGGAGCACTGCCCTCACCAGGTCAACAGAAAACAGTCCCACTTCCCCGACTCGCTTCTTGCGTTTTTGTTTTGCGCTAGACAACTCCGCTTCACCCATATCTCCCTTCTTGTCACCCTCAACCCGAGACACAGAGGTCAGGGCTCTGACAGGAACCCTCTTGTCCAGCTTCCATTCTGCTCCAGCCTGGATGGCAGTGCGGTGCCTGTGTGTGCATCTCTGCGTGTGCGTGAGTGCGTGTGTGTGCAAGTGGGTTCAGGTTGTGTGCGCGTGCACGCGTGCATGTGTGTGTGTGTGCGTGTTGCATCTTTGTTCATTTTGCACTTGATAAAAACAGCGCTATTCATTTCCATGGGAGAATTCCTCCAACCCTGCTCGGGCTGGATTCTTGAGAGAC
The DNA here is from genome assembly GCA_028533065.1 of Trachops cirrhosus. Lineage (NCBI taxonomy): Eukaryota > Metazoa > Chordata > Mammalia > Chiroptera > Phyllostomidae > Trachops > Trachops cirrhosus. The sequence continues at coordinate 186,127,206 of CM052539.1, read as the reverse complement.
CTGGGTGTGAAACGAGAGCATGGAACTTTCTATTTTGATTGAACTAACCAGATTTTTTCTATCAACTATAAACACTAAACTTCTCTCTTGGGGTCATGACTTTCAACCGAAACACATGTTTTAAGAATAAGATTTTGTTTCTTGAAAGTCACTGTCAGACCATGTATATTTTTTTTTCATTATTAAAAGAAAAACTTCCAGTTAGAAGCATTGCCTTTGGGTACATTCAGTAGGGAAGCAAGACTTACAAAAATGTTTTTATCTTTAAAATATCTGTGGTTGGTTTTATGATACAGCTAATAATATTATGCACGAAGAAGTCTCAAAATACGAAAAGCAGTACCGCGGCAAAGAACTTCTCGGGTTTGTCAACTACAAGACGTTCCAGGCCATCGTGCAGCAGTACATCGATCAGCTGGTAGGCCCCGCGCTCGACATGCTGCAGAAGATTGTAGGTGAGCACCGTCTCTCATGAGGGGCCCAGCCAGCACCTCCAGTGGGTCTCAGCGCCTTGGAGGGAGAGGTTGGAATGCAGTGATCGGGCAGCCTGCACGTCTTCGCTGCCCACGTCGGGGAGGAGGGCAAGAGTGTGTGTGAGCTCCGTCTAATGTCTAATCAGACCTACCCCTCCACGCAGCTGCATGAGGAAGAGTCCGATGCTAACCCAGAGGAGATGGCCTACTCCATGAAAGGACAGGAACTTGATGGGACCTGCTCAGGGTGGGTGGTGGCAATGGGTTTTGGGACTCCCTGGGACTGTGTCCCACTCCCCCCTCTTCTTTTGGTCTGTAAATTTGGGGAGTAGGGCCTTAGAATAGGGTCATGTACCAGGATTTCTCCTCCCTGTGTTTTTAACCCATTTTATTCCTGCTTGCATTTCACTGATGTTGGGTTTTTCCTTTGGTCAGAAATTGTCCGGCAAGCTTTTGTTGACATGGCCAGAAATCATTTTGATGAGTTTTCCAACCTGAATCAAACAGCCCAAGTAAGTACCCACAGTTCACCTGCTGGTCACCTGTGCTGATGTGCGAGGGTCTGGCCTGTGAAAGAAGGTGGTTGTGTACAGTCACTTGGAAACACACAGTCAGGGCTGTAACTGCAGATGCGCTGAGCTGGCCACCTGAGCGGCATCTGTGGTTCAGCTCCCACCCGACCTCGCTCTCGCTCATCATCTCCTGCAGCGAGGCAGGACACACCCGAACATATGACTGCGTCTAGTGGCCCAGAAGTATTTTGGATCTTTTTCCTATGCATTGGAAGGATAGCATTGTATGGGTTTCTACTTAGCGACTCTCCCAGAATCCCATTCTCAGTACAGGGGAGAGAAGGGTTGCGGGTACAAACCCTCCTCTGCCCAGGCCTACGCTATGGGTCAGAATCTCATTCCACAATCTCCTTTAGATGAGCAAGGAGAAGAATTTAGGTCATTTTCCCACAGCACAACCTAATTTCTTCTTTCGCCTCTTTTGCCAGTTGGTAAAAGCTAAATCTTACTTCTGAGCTCTCCAACTTTCCCAGAGGCTGTGTTTGGTTCCTGGGGTCACCTCACCATGGAGTGGGTGACATGTCTGGTCCATGGTTGCCATGTCTCCCTGCTGGAAGCTTTCAGAATGCAGGCCTTTCTTCCTGGGCCTCAGTAGTTGGTCCCCTGGGTCCCCCACGCCCCCAATGGCAGGGCTGGTTCTACTGAGCTCTTTCCAGCCAGGCCAGGGCACAGAAGTCCTCTGTCCCACACACAGGTCACTCTGGGACCAAGGACACTCCAGTGCCCACCAGGGCCTCCACGCCTTGGTGCCATCCTCAGATAGCTAAGAAGTTTCGTCCTAGCTCCCTGTACCACGGAGGAGCTCCTGGAGCAATCCGAGGCCACCAGCCCAGGCGTGCCCCTCTGCCACTACAATCTGCTCCTCCAGAGCCGCGTCAGCACCAGGGGGCTTGTCACCTCTCATGTCACTCCTCTTGAAAGTGATACACAGGCCATTTCTGCTTTCAAGCCCCAAACCTGCAAGGGGAAACACCACATGCATTGTTGTTTGCCCCATACGCTGCAAACAGAAAGAACTGCCCCTACGAAACTCACTGGTTCACGCTCTCTCTCTCTCGCTCTCTCTCTGAGATCAGTCTCTGCCTTCAATGTACAAAAGTCTGTTTGAAACTCAAAAGCCAAAAAGTGACTTTTCTCCACTATGTCATCCATTCCTTTCCTATAGTGCCTTTGACTGTGGGGGTGAGATAGGAGTCACAAGATTTGGGGCAAAGATAGCAAGCTGTTACCCCACCGTGTTCTTGGCACACCGGGGTCATTCCTGAAGGCTTGGATCCAAGGCAGCTAGAGAGACAAGAGTGATGGACATAAAAATGTAAACTGAGCCACAGCTGAGGAGGCAGAAAGGCGGTGATGGGAGTCAATGGAGGTGAGGGTGGAGAGAAAGAATGGGTGGAGTCAGGTGGGAGGGCACAGGCAAGGGGTGGAGTGACAATGGGATGGGGAGGACAGCGACAAAGGTTGCAGTAGGGACCTTCTGAAAGTCACCATCGAAGTTTCAGGGCTCCTTGAACCTTAAATTGTCTTTAATTCTGTGTTCAACACCATAGCACTTCCTGAGTTGTCCAAACAACGGGGCAGGGGCAGGGAAAAAAAACCATGATGTGCTTCTCTTTCTCATGCAACCAGAACAAGATTGAAGACATAAAAGCAAAACAGTCGGCAACAGCAGAAGATATAATCCTCCTTCAATTCAGGATGGAGAAGCTCGTTTATTGTCAAGACCAGATTTACAGCACAGTTCTGCAGAAAAAGCGGAAAGAGACTTTTAACCCACTCGGAAGTGCATCCCAGACTCAGGAGCCTGCCGTGTCTGCGATCACCGAGATCTCGGTGCACCTGGATGCGTACTTCTGGGTGAGTGTGGGCGCGCAGCGGCCTTCGCCGGGGGTCCTGATTGACAGCTGCTTAACTGAGCGAAGGAGGGAGGGGCCATTGTTGGGTATTAAACCCCTTCCTCTCTGATAAACTACTCATATATTATCTGTAATTGTACAGAAACCCTATGAAGACACTTTTAATTAATGTGCCCCAAATCAGGTTATTCATATGGCAGAACGTGTACTCAAGAGTAATTCCAACCCCAAACTTCTTTATATTTTATGCTATGCATGAAGTACAAAATTACCGTTATCAGACGATAGCAAAATACAACAAAAATACAACCAGCCTTACTGGTCGATGTTTAGAGGATATTCAGCTCCCAAAGTGCCAGAAACTCACCAGCATCACAGAATAGGAATGAAATCCCTTTCCCTAGATTTTGTGACCCAATCAACTTCACAGTTTCTAAGTCCTGCCCCTCCGCCCCCGCCCGCCCCATGCACAGACTACAGTATTGGGGCACACAGAAGGGAAGGTAGCTTTTAAACTGCAAAGAAGCCCAAATACTGAAGCCTTTTCTGAATCAGAATAAAGAATTGAGTTACCCAGATGTGCAGTCCAGCTGCCAGGCAGGCTGGACATGCGTTCGCAGAGAGAGCACGAGGCGAGGCAGGAAGCAGGTCCCGATCTGCTTCCAGAACCGAGTCAGGGACCACAGGGCCAGGGAGTCTAACGGAGAGGCGGAGCGCAGTTGGGAGGGAGCTCCTAGGAGGGCTGGGAGGCCCACAGTGTGCTTTGGGTTTGAGCACAGTGCACCTGGCCTACCGGGTGGGTTCTTAGGCCAGAGAGAGTGCCTAGTTCATAAAATTGGGCAGCCCAGACAGAAGCTTCTCATGGTTCGATTATGAGCACTGGAGTGGGGTGGGCGGGACCACCAGGACTTCGCAAAATGACCGTGCACCATATACGCATCCAGAACCCCAAGGCTTCCCTGTGCAGCCGCTGGCCTTGGGCCCAGACCCTTCCAGCTGACCCTTCTCATCCCCTCTTCCAGGAGACCAGTAAGCGACTCGCCAACCAGATCCCATTCATAATTCAGTACTTTATGCTCCAAGAGAACAGCGATCACTTGCAGAAAGCCATGATGCAGATCCTGCAGGAAAAGGAGCAGTATTCCTGGCTGCTTCAGGAGCAGAGTGAGACAGCACAGAAGAGGAGACTCCTGAAGGAGAAAATTTACCGGCTCACTCAGGCGCGGCGCGCTCTCTATAAACTCTCCTATTGAAGGGGGTAGATAGGTGGAAAAGCAACAGTACTTCGGGTTTTATCTTATATGTGTTTCTTGTGAGGGGAGATGGTACAGGAACTGGCTTCTCGTTTGGGGTGAGCCTTTCTGTTCCTGTCTGTCCGTCTTCGCTGTACTGCACTCGACACCAAAGTCTAGATCTGAAGTCCACTCGTGCTTGGAGTACGTCCACGTCCTCCACCCACGTCTGTGAACAGGTGTCTCTCCAGTCCTTGGGCCCCACAGCCTCCAGTCACGGCTTTCTTAACTATTGCTATCATTCTTTGTTCATTTTCTCCCCACACCCATCAGGTTAGGAGACCTGGAGGGGGAAGGTCAGCATTATATTCTTCTTCTGCATTTCCAGAACCTTGCATGGCACCTGGGACACAGTAGCCATTCCATAAGTGATGTCTCAATGAACAAATGAAAGGTGGAGATTACCTGAGGCCATGGCTTAAATCAACCTTTGGTCGTTGGGGATGGTGTCCCTTAGCTGGTCACTTTCAGATGAATTAGGTCATGCCACCTGCTGTGATTATGGTTCCCACCCCCATGCCCTGCCCCAGGGAGAAACAGGTCTGAATGATTCTATTATTAATTTATATTGTTTCCCTAGTTGTGACAAGTTCCCATTGCTATGCTATCTTTTTTTTTTACTTTTTTATTGAATTTATTTCCATCACATTGGTTTTGTGTTACATCTTAAAGGAAAATTACTAATAACAAACATTGTTTAAAAAAAATAGAAATCTTCACACCAGTGGTCATCTCTAGGTTGCAGGATTATGACTAATTTTATTTCCTTTTTCACGCTAAGTGATACCTCCCAGATAGAAATTTTAAGAGGGTTTGGTAGAACCATTTCTAAAACTACCTGACCCAGAGCATGCATTCGAAGAGGCCATCAATTCTTCCCTGCACCACAGACCTCTTTTTTACCTCCAGGTCAGCAGAGCAGCCTCCACTCCTGAAACTCTGCAGCCGGCTCTTATGTTTAGCTCTTGGATTACTTTTCGAGTCCATTTTGTATATGGTGTTAGATAAGAGTCTAATTTCATTCTTTCGCGTGTGGAGATTCAGTTTTCCCAACCCCATTTGGTGAGAAAACTGTCCTTCCCTCATTGGCCTCGGTGCGCCGGTCAAAAAGAATTTGACCACATGTGCAAGGGTTTGTTCGTAGACTCTGTCCTGTTCCACTGGCCTGTCTGTCTGTCCGTATGCCAGCGCCGCCCTGTTGGTAACTGCAGCTTGGCAGTAAGTTTTGACATTAGGAAGTGTGAGTCCTTCACCGTTATTCCTCTGTTTCAGAACCGTTTTGGCTATTCGTGGTCCCTTAAGACTGTGTATGAATTTTAGGGTGGGTTTTCTCTTTTTTCCTCTCTGCAAAACATGTTGGCATTTGATAGAAATTGCATTAAATCCATAGATTGCTCTGGGTAGTATTTGCAGCTTCACAATATTAAGTCTTCCATTCTATAAACACAGAATGTCTTTCCATGCATTTGTGTCTGTTTTAATTTCTTTAAGCATTGTTTTGTAGTTTTTACTTCCTTGGTTGAGTTAGCTCCTAAGTATTTTATTCCTTTTGAGGCTATTATAAATGTAACTATTTTCTTAATTTTCTTTTCAGATTATTCATTATTAGTCTACAAAAATGCAGCTGACTTTTATGTGCTCATTTTATATCCTGCCACTTTGTTAAATTCATGTATTAGTTACAACAGTTTTTTTTTTGTGGAATCTTTATGGCTTTCTCCATATAAGGTCATCTCATCTGTGAACAGAGATCATTTTATTTCTTTATTTTGCTTAATTGCTTAGGCTAGAACATCCAGCACTGCATTGAATGAAAATGGAAAAAGTGGGGATCTTTATCTTATAAAGTCATTCTGGTTTTAAAGAACTTTTGTTACATTGAAGGTGAAGATGAAGAGAATTGAATTTAAGAGATAAAACATTGGTCTTCACTTAGGTATTCTTCACTCTTTTTTTTAAATGTGGCTTTCCCCCTTTATTTTATGAGTTAGGTCACACGTACAGATAGTCAGTAGCAGAACTAAAGAGAAGAATCAACTCTCTTCAAATCATAAATGCTGTTGTAAAAATAGTCTGAGAAAAATAAAGCCCAATACTTAATATTTGTTGCATAAATTGTATATTCAGTCTTTCCCTAAAGGTCCAACATGTTTCTCACACACACACACACACACACACACACACACACACACACACACACACACACACAGCTTCAACCAAAATCTCTCGTTCACCACCTCAGGACTGATCCCAAAATCCAGGTCTGAGGTGTCCAGGGAGGGCGCTTGGGGCCGGTGTGTGCCTTTCCAGGGGCTGCCCTCACAAAGTGCCACACATAGGGTGGCTTAAAACCACAGAAGCTATGTCCCTCGCAGGTTGGAGGCCAGGAGTCTAACGTCAAGATGTCGGCAGGCTGGTTCCTTCTGGAGCTCTGAGGGAGACCCTGCCCGGGCTCTCTCCTTGCTTCTGGTGGCTCCAGCTGCTCCCGGCTTTCCTTGGCTTGTAGCTGCATCACTCCTACCTGGTCTTCCCAGGACATTCTCTGGGTCTCCCTCGAGCACATCTCCTTTCCCCTTCTCTTTTGAAGATACTGGTCAGTGGATTAAGAGCTCACCCTAAACCAGGATGGTCTCATCTCAAGATTCTCAATGACATCTGCAAAGACACTACTTCCAAACAGAGTCCAACTTACAGTCTCTGGGGTTTGGGATTTGAACGTGTCCTTTAGGGAGACACAACTAGCCCGGCAGGTCCGAGCATGGAGCTGGGTGGGTGGCCCATGTTTTCGTTAGATCAAGCTAAGTGCTGCAACGATCACTTTAAGATCTCCGTGACTTAACACGAGTGTGTTCCCCGCTCACCTCAGGGCTTTTGAAGGTGGGTTGGCAGGGTTCCGATCCCCTCAGGCCCTTCAGGCACCAGCCTTCCTCCATCTAGTGGCCCCACCATCGTGGGGGCCCTCGAGCCTCCACCCGACCCTCTGTATCAAGCAAGAAAGTGTAGAGGGTTGTGGGGTTGTTCTCCAGGAGCCAGGCCTGGAGCAGGGTATATCACTTCTACACTCTTATGGGCGGAACTCAGGCCTGTGGCCACTCCTAACTGCAAGGCAGGCTGGGAAATGTCCAGCTAAGCAGACAGGAGAAAGAGGGAACAGGATTTGGGCATTGCCACACCTATCTCTAACACAGGTGAGTTTTCTGCTCTTCCTTCTTATCCCAGGCTCACTTGCTCACTCACACATGCCCCCCACCCCCACCCCACACACAGCGGTTCCCTCCTTCAGTGTTACTGTGGATCTGGGCTTTGTTCCTAACAAGTGAGGAAGCAAAGGAAGATGCCCGGATGTAAACAAGCAAAGTTATTTACTCACAGCTGACTAGCAAGGGGTCAGGCCCTGTCACTTGTGTCTGGTGGAGACTCACCTGCAGGAGGAGAGTGGGTGTGGTCAGAATGGAGGGAAGGGAAGGCCCCAGGTGTGCCACAATAAAAGGTGTGGGCTGGGGACGCTGGGGGGTGGGGAGCTACCTCGGAGTGGGACATCCTGTGTGATTGGTGAGGGTGCATATCTAGCTTTCTCTGGTTGGTCCTAACTTGAAAGTGGGAACAAAACTTAGAGAAGCTCTCAGTTATTAATCAGGTCCTGCCTATTTTGGGCCATTTGTTAAGGGGGCCATCATTCGCCTGTCTGAAATGGTCACTAGGGGTAGCAGCCTGACGTCCTACAGTTCCGACTCACAGCAGCCGGCTCCCTGGGCTGGTTACTGCGGGCTGGGCTGGGGGTCAGGGTTCTGGTTACATGAGGTTCGGCTGTTGTGCGTATACACTCTCTCACGGCTGGGCTGACCTCGTGGGACCTTTCTCTCTCCTCTGCCCTGGGCACTGTAGGCGTGCTTCTGCAGGCGGATCCACTTTGATCCAAGTGTCTGCCAGTCTCCCTGGGCCTGTGATCCACGCCTCCCCCACCCTGCTGCTCCGTGTTTAGGCTGCCCCCAGGTTCCCCACAGGGCGGGAGTTACTCTTTTGGTTGAGGGTTTTGGGGGAAGGTGTTTTTCTCAGTGGTGTAACGATACAACCAGGGAGTAATCCATGAAAAGGTATCAACAGATGGGACGAACAAGTTTGAATTTCCTATCGTGTCCCTACCCCCTGAGACCCCAAAATGCCCCTTTTGTCACGCGCAGTGACATGATGTACTGGTTATCTATCCTTACATCACAAATCATCCCAGATTGTACCCCTGAAATTTCTGATCTCACAGTTTCTGTTAGGGTGGTCAGCGAGGTGGGCTGCGAAAGAATTCACAAACAGAAGAAAATGCAAACAGCAAATTTCATTTTACTTTCCCAAGGGAGGGACAGGGCTGGGTGCAGAGAAACAAATGCACCAGCAGCAACAGCACTGAGGGGCTGGGACTTCGAGCTTTTGTCCGGTGATGGGCAGTGGTGGAGTGGGTGTCTCCATTGGGCTGCAGCCTGTTGCCCTGTCATGTCTGGGGGCAGGGTCCAGGTTTGGTAAGTTCCCGGAGCTTCTGCACCTTCAGGGTGCTTCCAATAATTTTCTAGTCCTGAGGATAAAGGCTCATAAAATAAGTAGGGTTAGTCATGCTTTCTGGGGTCCAACCAGTGATGGGAAAGAGGGCCAGAAAGGGGGGCTTTTGTCCGGTTAGTTTCTCTGGACGAGGAATTCACACGTGAACCTCATAGGCGCCTCTGGCTCAGGGTCTCTCATGAAGCTGCAGTCCAGCTGTGGCCCAGGCAGCTGCATGCCTAGCTCTCTTCACTCAAGGCTCCGCTGCAGGTGGCAGGGTTAACTAGTGGCCCCCCAAAATTGCCAGGCCCTAGTCCCTGGAGCCTGTGGATGTCAGCCTTATGGAGAGCTGGTCTTTGCAGAGCTGATTAAATTAAAAATCCTGAAACAGAGATAACCCTGGATTATCCAGATGGGCCCTGAACGGAATCACATCTTCTCATAAGAAGGAGGCAGAGGGGGCCCTGACGACAGAGAAGTAAGTCATACAGACAGAACAGAGAGGGAGGTTTGAAGATGCTAAGCTGCCAGCTTTGAAGATGGAAAGAGAGGCCACAGATAAGAGATGCAGGAAAAGCAGCTCTGGAAGCTGGGAAAGGGACAGAAAGGCGTTCTGCAGAGAGTCCCCAGGGCACAGCAGCCCTGGGAACCGCATGTCTTTAGCACTGAAACTGGTCTTGGACTCGTGGCCTCCAGAACCGTTAAGAGAATTAGTGTCGCCTTTCATAAGCCACAGAGTTTGTGGTCCTGTATTCCAGCAGCCACAGGAGACTGACACAGCCTCCAAGCACACTCACCCCGCTGGTGACGGGCTTCGGGCCCTCGGTGGCTGTCGGGTGGAGGCATCGGTTCTTACCATCACGTCACAGTTGGGACTCTGCCGAACGTCTCACCCCAAACGAAAGGTCTACATAATTCTCGGGACGGCATTTTGTAAATAAAATGGATTTGATTTATTTTCTTCTTAAAGCTGCCCACCTGATTGTGATAACAGGCAGGTGTGGGAATGATTCTTTTTTTTTTAAACAGGAGAAAATCAAGTTTTAATAAGTGCACGTGGGGAAATCACAGAAGCATGTAAAGTTTCAAGGACGGCAAGGCAAAATGAGGTATATGTCATTCTGGACCAAGAAGGAGGAAGCAGGAATATAGGACTTCGGAGTGAAGTAAGGAAACTCACATGGAGATAAAAAGAGTTACTCTTTAGTAAATAAATGTTGGGCCCTCTTGAAACAGCAGGACACAGAGAGGACTTTGATGGAAGGAGCCCTGCGAGGCTCACATTAAACTATGGTTCATATTACACTATAGTGATCTACGGTAGCAGCTCTCTTCCTGGAGCAGGTCCTCTTATCTCAATTCTTTTAGGCCAATGAAAGGACGGTTAAAGCTTTTCCTGAGTTTTTCCTGTCTTAAAAATATTCAGCTTACAATAATCAATAATCCTAAAGGCATATTTTGGGTTGACAAACTCTCCCCCCGCACCAGTCTGCAGTCCCACCAACAGTATGCTAAGGTTCCCTTTTCTCCACACCCTCGCCAGCACTTGTTGTTTGTTGCTTTGGTTATGATGGTCATTCTGACCGGTGTGAAGTGGTAGCTCGTTGTGGTTTTAATTTGCATCTCTCTGATGGCTAGTGATGCTGAGCATCCTTTCATATGTCTCCGTGGCCCTCTGTATGTTCTCCTTGGAGAAGTGTCCGTTCAGGTCTCCTTTGCCCATTTTTCTGGAGGGTTGTTTGTCTTCCTGGAGTGGAGTCGTGTGAGCTCTTTATATATTTTGGAGATCAAGCCCTTGTCCAAGGTATCATTTGCAAATATATTTTCTCATGCAGTTGGTTCCCTTTTCATTTTGCTGATGTTTTCTTTAGCCATGTAAAGCTTTTTAGCCAATCTTTTTATTTTGGTGAAGTCCCATTTGTTTATTCTTTCCTTTATGTCCCTTGCTTTAGGTGACATATCAGTGAAAATATTGCTGCATGGAATATCTGAGATTTTCCTGCCTGTGTTCTCTTCTAGGACTTTTATGGTGTCACAATTTATATTTAAGTCTTTTATCCATCTTGAATTTATTTTTGCGTATGGTGTAAGTTGGTGGTCGAGTTTCATTTTTTTTGCTTGTAGCTGTTTAGATCTCCCAACACCATTTGTTGAAGTGGTTATTTTTACTCCATTTTATGCTTCTGCCCCCTTTGTCAAATATTAATTGACCATAGAGATTTGGGTTTATTTCTGGGCTCTCTATTCTGTTCCATTGATCTGTGTGTCTGTTCTTATGCCAGTATCACACTGTTTTGATTACTGTGTCCTTATAATATAGTTTAATATCAGGTATTGTGATCCCTCTTACTTTGTTCTTCTTTCTCAAAATTGCTGCAGCTATTCAGGGTCGTTTGTGGTTCCATATAAATTTTTTGAAATGTTTGTTCTATATCTGTGAACTATGTCATTGGTATTTCAATAGCGATTGTGTTTAATCTATAAATTGCTTTAGGTAGTATGGAAATGCTGATGATGTTAATTCTTCCAATCCATGAACACGGTACATGCTTCCATTTGTGTGTGTCTTTCTTAATGTCTTTCCTCGGTGTTGGGTAGTTTTCTGAGTACTGGTTTTTTACCTCATTGGTTAGGTTTATTCCTAGGTATTTTATTTTTCTTGTTGGTATATCAAATGGGATTTTTTTCCTGATTTCTGTTTCTGATATTTCATTGCTGGCATACAAAAATGCCTTTGATTTCCGAATATGGACTTTGTATTCCCCTGTTTTGCCAAATTCACTTATTAGGTTGAGTAGTTTTTTGGTGGAGTCTATAGGATTTTCTGTGTATACTATCACGTCATCTGCAAACAAGGACAGTTTTGCTTCCTCCTTTCCCATTTGAATACATTTTATTTCTTTTTTTTGTCTGATTGCTGTGGCTAGGACTTCCAATACTATGTTGAATAGAAGTGGTGAAAGTGGGCATCCCTGTCTTGTTCCTAATCTTAGTGGGAAACTTTTAGGTTTTGCCCATTGAGTAAGATGCTGGCTGTAGGTTTTTCATATATGGCCTTTATTATGTTGAGATATGTTCCCTCTACTCTCAGTTTGCTGAGTGTTTTTATCATAAATAAGTGCTGTACATTACCAAATGCTTTTTCCGCACCTATTGATATGATCGTGTGATTTTTACCTTTCCTTTTGTTTATGTGATGTATTACGATTATTGATTTGCAAATATTATACCATCCTTGCATGCCTGGAATGAATCCCACTTGATCATGGCATATGATCTTTTTAATGTATTGCCGGATGCAGTTTGCCAAAATTTTGTTGAGGATTTTAGTGTCTATGTTCATTGTGATATTGGCTTGTAGTTTTCTTTCTTTCTTATGTCTTTATCTGGTTTGGGGATTAGGAGGGTAGGAGGATGCTGGCTTTATAAAAGGAATTTCGGAGTCTTCCCTCTTCTTGGATTTTTTGTAATAGTCTGTGAAGGATAAGGGTTAGCTCATCCTTAAGTGTTCTATAAAGTTCTCCTGTGAAACCATCTGGTCCAGGGATTTTGTGTGTCGGGAGTTTTTTGATTACTGCTTCGATTTCATCAGCTTGTTACTGGTCTGTTCAACCTTTCTGAGGCTTCTTCATTAAGTTTTGGAAGATTATATTTTTGTAGAAATTTGTCCATTTCACCTAGGTTTTCAAGATTCGTGGCATACAGTTCTTCATAGTAATTTCTTACAATCCTTTGTATTTCTGTGGTATCTGTTGTAATATCTCCTCTTTCATTTCTGATTTTGTTTATTTGGGTCCTCTCTCTTTTTTTCTTGATGAGTCTACTTAAACGCTTGTCAATTTTGTTTATCATTTCAAAGAGTCAGCTCCTGGATTTATTGATCCTGAGAGTTGTTCTTTTAGTCTCTATGTCATTTAATTCTGCTCTGATCTTGGTTATTTCCTTCCTTCTGCTTACTCTGGGATTTGTTTGTTGCTGTTCCTCCAGTTCTTGTAGATGTGGAGTTAGGTTGAGTACTTGAAATGTTTCTATCTTTTTTAGGTAGGTCTGTATCACTATGAACTTCCCTCTCAGGACTGCCTTTGCTGTGTCCCATAAGTTTTGGACTGTTGTGAGTTCATTTTCACAAACTTTTTTATTTCTTCCTTGATCTCATTCTTAACGCATTCATTGTTTAATGGCATGCTATTCAATCTCCATGAATTTGAGTGTTTTTGAATTTTTTCCTTAAGGTTGGTTTCTAGTTTCAGGCCCTTGTGGCCTGAAAAGATGCTTGATGTGATTTCAATTTTCTTGAATTTGTTGAGGCTTGTTTTGTGTCCAATCATGTGATCTATCTGAAAATGCTCCATGTGCATTAGAAAAGAATGTGTATCTTGCTTCTTTGGGATGAAAGTTTCTATATATATCAGTTAAGTCCACTTGATCTAGGGCGATGTGCAATGCTTCAATGCCCTTGTTGATGCAAAAGCAGTAGGCTCCTATAATGGTACCTGACACACAGCAGACACTTTAGAAATGTTTTTTGGAGCAATGAGAAATGGCTGGCAGGTAATTGCAATGGCAACAGAGAGAACAGGACCACATAAAATGTGAAAAGGGAGGGGCTGTAGGGGAAGTCCTCACACTCTACCTCTCATGGCCAATGACCTCAAACAGGAAAGGACTTTACTTCCCACCTCCAGCAGGAAGATGTTTTCTGCTCTACTACTCCAGCAGGAGGAAGGAGGATCTGTTTGCCTGGCAACCACTCAGCCAATGAAAAGCCACTACACCTCAGACAAACTCCTAGTTTCCTCCAGGGGACTCTTTGCTTACAACAGCCCCTCTGAATGCCCTCCTTGTCTCTATAAAGGAACATTCCTCTCCTTGGTCCTCTGGACCTCCACATGATTTGCCATTGGACTGCACGTCCTGAATCGAAATTCTTTATCGTTCCCAAATAAATCCCTTTTGCTGGAAAACTGACTATTTTTTTAAAAGTCAACAGGACCCAGATTCCTTTCCTCACTAGTTGTGTGATTTTCAGCAAAAGAATCCACCTCTCCGAGTCTCCATATCCTAATTGATTAGTTTTTGTGCTACTGGAGAGCATGTGTGTAGAGAAAATTAGCCTAGTGCCCAACAGGGTCTATACTCCACGGATGCTCCACAACCAAAAGGTGGCATTTTTAATACAGAGATATTGCATTGGGGTCTCTCCATAAAACTATAAAACATGGAGCCCAGTTGCAGCAGAAGGGGCGTGAAACAGCCTGAGCTGGAATTTGAAGAATTGATAGAACAGACTGGGCCAATTCCCATGATTCCCTGGGAAGAGGTCCTGGAAAGGCAAGTTAGTCATGCTATTGCCTCCACCATATGAAACATAAACTTTTTAAAAGATTTTACTTATTCATTTTTAGAGAGAGGAAGAGAAGAAGAAAGGGAGAGAAACATCGATAGGTTGGTTGCCTGTTGCCTCTCTTATGTGTCCCCACTCTCCCTCGCCAAACCCATCACCCAGGCATGTGCTTTGACTGGGAATTGGAGCTGTGACCTTTCATCTTGCAGGACAATGCTCAACCAATTGAGCCTCATTTGTCAGGGAGAAAAAGAAACTTTTACAATGTGCTTATCAGCAGGTGAATGCCAGAAGAACACGTGGCTCCGTCCCAGAAAAATGATTTTGGAATGGCCACCAGGCTTCCCCCAATGACTGCACATTGGGCCACATGTACACCAAGCCAGGGCTCAAGGCCCTCAGCTCAGCTCATTACTGGGGCAGGGCCAGGGGCGGGGTGGGGGCGGAGTTCGCAGCAAGAAGGCACAGCCAGGCCTGGACCTAGAAGACCAGGTAATAGCAACCTTGCAGGCGCCAGCCTTCTCATGAATTACTAACGAAACACCTGGAGAATCCCCTTAAAAATGAGAATGGATTCAATTGTCCTGGGGTGGCCCCAGATCCTGAAGCCAATGCTGCTGGTCGGAGGACACCCTCTGAGAAGCACTGGTCTAGGTCACAGACACAGAGAAAATGAAATGGGGCAAAAGACACTGACCCTGAACTGGTGGTGCTCCGACCGCGAGAGAGGGCGGCAGCGCTCTGCTCTGCCCGTGGGCCAAACCAACAGACGTGCGCACACTATTCTGGTGGTTAAAGTCTGCCCCTCAGTCCTCGGCGCCGCTCTGACGCTCACTCCGCAGCACCCGCAAAAATGCGTCCAGGCTCCGCCTGACACCTGAGCAACTGGGCAGGCAGGCAAACTCCTGGGGCTCTGAGCCTTCCCCAGCCACCTCCCCTCCGCCGCAGGCTCCGCCCATTCCACCACCCCCAGCCACCCCCTCCTCCCCCAGGCTCAACCCCCTCCCCAGGGACCGCCCCCTTCTCCGGCCTCCTCCTTGTGAACCGAAGAAAAGAAACTGAAACAGAATCTGAGTTAGTTAGGAAATGGGAAATGGTGGGGGAGAGGCCGGCCGAGGGAAACTCTCCGGAGGTCACCCGAGAACCCCTTCTGCATGCCCAGAGCCAGTCCTCCTACTCATCATTCATGCATTCATTCATTTTAGAAACATTTATTGAACACTATGCTTGAAAATATACTGGATTCCAAGTGCAACAGTGAACACCCCCATCTGTTCCCGCCCCGTTGGCGTTCAGAGTCACCGAGGCCAAAGCCGCGTGAACCCGCCATGCTTCGAGGATTGGGGGTGTGGGGAGGGACCATGGGGCTCTCACGGAGCAAGTCTACTAGGCCTAGAGAAAGGCAGACGGAGGCTGCGTTCTGGAAAGGAACCCAGTGTGCAAAGGAAAGAGTAGAGAAGAACTGTCTAACCAGAGAGGGGCCTGCCCCCCTCCCCGCCCCCATACCATGCGGCGGCGGAGGGCCTCCTCCCGGCCCTGCTGTCCGGTAGCGGCGCTGCTTCATAGCTGAGCTGTGGCAGCGTCGGGGAGCTGCCCCCCAGTCCTGCGGTTCCCACAGCCCGCTTGTATCACAATTGAGCTGTTTGCACTGAATGCAGTTTCCTTCATCACTGCACCCCAAATTGGAAATTCCTGCTGGCATTGAAAGCTATCAACAACCATTGGTTGACAACTATTACTGTATTATCACTGAATCACACACCAGACATGCCGCCTGGGCTCTCCGAGGAACTGCCCTATAACCTGCGTGTTGGAAACAGGGCGGTACAGAGGCCCGGGGAGGCACCGTAATTAAGCAAACATTTGTACCTACTGAGAGGTGGTGGCTCCTTAAATTTTGCTCCTCAGGTACCTCACTCGACTGCCAACTGCTGACTCCCGGGGCTGGCTGTGGCTCTTTCTCATTTCATCCCCTAACGGGGGTCTCCAGGGAGAGACTCCTGCGGCTTAAAGAGGCAGCGTCCTGCCTCCGTGGGAGTGACGCGTCCAGCCCAGGCCCGCCTTGCTTCCACTTTCCCCCGTGTTTCAGCAGCACTCTCACTCCCATCAGCAGCCCCGGCGCCCCTGCTCACAGCCCACCAGGAAATGCTCTCCCTCTTCTTTGTGACTAGGAAGTAAGCGAAGGTGTCCAGGGCACCCAAGTTTTGCCACCCTGATGCTGCCTTTCGGGATATTGCTATTCAGTTGGCTATTAAAAACCAACAGACTCAGGAAGAACCTCTGACCTGTGCCCTTGTACTTACTAATAGATTCAGATGGAAAGGCCGCCCCCAGGAAGGCGATCTCACCATGCTCACCTTAGTCTAATTTGAGTGAAGTATGGTAAGTAGAGGGCTTCACTCAGGGCCTGTCAGCTGGACCCCCGGGCCCCATGGTTTCTGGCTTGCCCGGCGAGAATTTGCCTGCCACCTCCGTTCCGCTCTTTCTCAACTACCTGTAAATCACCCATTCTCCTGGTCTGCCTTTTCCAAAATGTCATTCATATACACCCAATGTTGCCTGGCATTTTCATGCATATGTGAATTCCCCATGCCCACATATTAGAATTTGATTTTCTCCTGTTAATGGGCCTTAGCCCAGCTAGAAGAACTGAAAAGGCAGGAAGATGTATTCATTGCGTTTAGCTCCCACAGAGGAAAAGCCCCGCTGCCCCCCCCCCAGGTGAGTGGCCTGTCAAAGGTTTCTCATTAATTCCTGGGAGAGCAGCATGTGCTGTCCCACCAGGCCACCCTGGGTGGCACTGCCCAGACCCCAGCAGTGAACTCTGCGGGACAAGGGGGGACCCCAGGCTGTGCTGTGGGGCCTCTTCCCGTTCCCTTAGAGGCAACCACTTTGAATTTGGCTCCATCCAGGCTTTTCCTGATCCCACGACTTGGAGCTAGGCCTGGTTTGGGGTCTTTGAGTGGAGTGGGGGTAACCCTTCCTAATCACAGGAGTCTTGGGGGGTCTTGTCTGAGTTAAGGAAAATGGAGGTAGAAAATACCTCTCTTTCCAAAGAGAAATGTCACTCCCCACTCATCGAGTCATCACAGGGAGTGCCACTCTTGGGTCGGCTTGATGTCCATCCCCACTTTCCACCCATTTCCACCCCAGAGAAATCAGATGAGCCAGGGAGGCTTAGGGGTGCGAGGAAAATTGAGAGAGGAGGAAGATGCGGTGGGTCAGCAGGTGCCGGGCTATGGCGGAAACTCCATTAACATAAAATGCTTGATAATCCCTGCTGATGCTGGAATGATCACGGAGAACCTCTGGCGGGAATTTAAAACCCCCAGTTACTGTCAGTGCAATTGTTCAGAGACCAGGGGTTAAGTCACCCTCCAGGTTCAAGGCTACGTTCAGCTTCGGATGACTCAAGGCTTTTAGAGTGCTGGTTCTCCCAACAAACAGTGCAGCAGAATCGTCAGAGCCATCAGGCTACTGGGCCCAGCGCCAGTTTCTGATTCGGTAGGTCTGGAATGAAGCCCAGAACTGCACTCCCTGGAAACATCCAGAGATGTGGATGCTGTGGTGCCTGAGGCACCCCAGGGAGGCTGCAGCTTAGGGCGGGCTCAGCGGAGGCAGCTCAGTTTCGTTTCTGAGCCTTGCTCTGACTCTTCCTTCCCTTGTCGGACTTTCGTTTCTCCGCGGCCGGGGGCGGGATAGGATCGAGGGGCGGAGTAAGCCCTGCATAAAGCCGAGGAGCGACTGGCTTGCCCGCCTTTGGCTTCGAGTGAGAGGGAAAAGGTGAGTGTTGCGCTCCTGGGTCCACGCGCACCTTCCAGCCTGCCGGGTTGCAGGGCGGGGAGGTGGGGCGTTTGGGCTGCTGGCTGCGGAGACAAGCTCTCCGGGTGTGGGCATTGCGGGGTCTAGTAACAACAATAATAGTCGTAATAATAACGGTGTTGGCGGCCGTAACAACAACGGTGTTGGGGAGGACGCTTGATTCTAATTCAGACTTTCAGGCTGCTGAGGCTCCTGGGTGACCGATCAAATACGCGCCCGCCCCCGCACCCCGCCCGAGCCGGCGGCTTTTCTGCAAAAACTTTTACGCAAAATAGTTTGCATTTCTTGTCTTGGCATAATTACATGGAGCTGATGTGGATAGCAATAGAGAGACTCCTTGAGGGCAGGGACTGTGGCCTTTGATTCATGGATTTAGATTTCACTGAGCATTTTTTCTGTGTCAGGCCTCGCGCCGGTGTGATTGAACGATGCTGAAAAAAAAGACACAAAATCCCTAGTAATTCATTTGTTTATCCTCACCTGAAGGCAGGCTTACTGACTTTTCGAGGGAGGGGGAAAGAGAGAGAGGGAGACAGAAACATCCACGTGAGAGACAGAGATTGCATCAGTTGACTCTCCAAAGAGCCCCGCCCACTGAGGACGGATCCCGCACCCTAGGCAGGCGCCCCGCCTGGGAATCGACTGTGCTGCCATCCACTGAGCCGCCCTGGCCAGGGCGCAGAGCAATTATATTTAAAATCACTCCTTGCTGAGACTGTGTGTGTGGGTAAGAGAGACACGGAGTCTTCCGGGCATTCCAGGCTACGGAGAATTACGTGTTGTCTTGCTCCAGGTGGGAGAAACGGCAGCCCCGCGAAAGCGTGCAGAAGAGACACCACAAAACCGTGACCGTGACCGTGTGAAATGTGCGGGAGGCGGAGAGTAGCTCTGACCCCCAATGGCTGGTGCCCTCTTCTACTGACTGGGAATTTTTGCTCGTTTGTTTCATAAATTACTTTATTGTTGTTCAATTACAGTTGTCTGCATTTTCTTCCCCCTCCCCCCACCCAAACCCACCTCGCTCCCTTGCTTCCACCCTGCCCCTTGGTTTTGTCCATGTGTCCTTAATAGCTGTTCCTGAAAACCCTTCTCCCCACTGTCTCCTCCCCCCTCCCTGGCTGGGAATTTTTAAAATTCTAACTTCTGGCGTCTCCAAAGCCACGAATGAATGTGACTGCCGATTCCAACCTGAACACTTGTCCCTGGAGGACCTTGGGACCCAGAGTAGACAAGGCATGGATGGCCAGAGGAAAGTATGACTAGGGCAAAAAAAAAAAAAACCAGGAAGGGGATGTCTTTATAAATACCTTTCGTGGGACTCCCTGAGCACAAAAGTTTTTCCAAAAGCATGGGGTTAGGGAATGAATTTCCAGATTGCAAAATTCCATAATATTCTTCAAAATGGATCACCTTTCAAGATCACCGTTCTCTCCCTTTACAATAAAAGGAGTGCATCCCTGTCTCCCTCCTCCTGCCCACTTTTTTACCTTTGCTATATATTTATTTATTTATTTATTTCTACCCTTGCCCTTTGAACTGCCTACATTGAGGAAGACAGCATAGCTCTTGGGGGAGAGTCCAGTGAAGAGAAGCACGGAAAGCATCAGAAAAAGATTATGGATTCGAGCAGAAAATGTACAGCGAGGTTCTGTGACTTCTCCATCTGTCTTACATTAAAATAGTCAAGCTTTGCTAAAAGGATGCCAGGAACCATGAAGTGGCTTCAGAGCAGGTGCCCCGTGTCCCCTTGGCATGTGCTCCATGGGAAGCCGAGGGAATGCACCTGGATGAATACCCTCGTGCATTTGCCCAGCTTTGGGTCTAATTGGTTTGTTTTGCAGTATTTCAAGGAGGTGTTGGGGAACAGCTCTGCGTTTCTGTCTCACTGGTCAGCGTTGCTAAGGCAAAGGAAGGGAGCTTGGGGGTAAGTATATGCTTTATATTTTTTATAAGACTTGTTTCACATCAAAGGAGAAATATTTTTACTTACTCTTATCCAAGATAATTAGATGTGTAAAATTTAATATTTGGAGACTTTGGTCCAAAGTTTTCAAATAAATTTCAAATTCATGCATATAGTTTGGATGCAGGCAAGTATGATGAAGTAGTCAATTAAATGCTTTCAGAGAGGAAATGAATAACAATAAAATACATGTATGTGAGAGAAATGGAGCAAAGATAAAAATCAAGGATCAAAAAGGACAGGAAAAATGACTTGGAGTTCATGTATTTTTTTTAAACTGTAGGTTTGCCTATCGAATTACCGTAATTGGGTTCTTTTGGCTACATTAGAATATGCTCTATAATAATTTTATGTTTAAATGTAAATTTAAAAAGTGCGTCATAAATTTCATTCCTTGGCACTGTCTACATTGATGATGAAAAAATATTTTATGTTTAGCCTGAAATTGTAACAGGAAATACCTTGTTTAAAAAAAAAAAAACCTTTGGGGCCTGGCCCCTGTGGCTGAGGGGGTTGGGCACATACGATCCCCAGTCCCCCTCAGTCCAGGTGCGCACAAGGGGCAACTGATCGATGTTTCTCTCCTTCTGCTTCTCCCTCCTTTCCCCTCTCTCTAAAAATAAATAAATAAAATCTTAAAAAAAATCTCCCGTGTCCGGAAGCACATGCATGAAGACCACGGAGCTGCAGCGTGGCCTTTGTCTCCATCTGATGTTTGCTCCCGTGGGGCCCTCCTGCTGCTCTGTTCTGTTCTGTTCTGTTTTTTTTTTTCAGTCAGTAAAGAGTGGTGGGGGACTTCGTTCCATGGTTGAATACACCCAGCTTCTGACTTGCGTTCTCCCGGTCTGCTTGGTTTTAAGCTGAACTGATAAAGGCAGAAGATGGTTCGTTCTGGCCTGCAAACCGAAAATCCCAATTCGGCCTCTACATCCAATCATGAACTATCAAATGGAAATGATGATAAGCCAACGAAAAGTCGGGAAACAGTAAGTTGCTGCCTGAAAATCCCTCTCCGTGTAGATGTGAGCTGTGTCCGTTTTGGGGCCGCCCTCCTGCCGAGAGTGCTGTCACTGCGGCCAAGAGGCCTGCTCCCTCCTGTCTCCCCGAGCAGGACCGGGAGCACTTCCTGCAACCAAATGCAGATCTTTCTGCCTTCGGCGGTGCTGGGTGAGGCGGCGGTGCTGGGTGAGGCGGGAGGAGCCAGGCAAGATGCTGATTGGCTCGCGTAGGAATCAGCCTGGGCCTTTGGGCCCAGGGAGCCCGGTGTTACCGTGCGTCCATGCCACGGTTCAGCCTCAGCTGCAGCCCTCCAAGGTGTCCATATGGCGTTCCCGCACAGGGTCGCCACGGGGTGCCTCCTTTTCCCAGAATCAAGGCATATTTTCCTTGGGAACCAAATGTGGCTTCTGGAATCAACCCGGCCTCAATGTGGCCCCAACACCGACACCTGCAGCTGTGTAGTCTTCGAGTTGGCCCTCCCTTTAAAAGGCCAGGCTTCCCTTTTCTGGAGGGCATAGTAACAGGGTTTGCTTCCTGTGGCCTTTGAGAGCAGTGAGCGCAGGTGGTCTGGCCACTTAGGAAAAGCTCCTTTTCTTGACCTTAACATGTTTTAAAGCCATGGATCACCAGCTTCATGCAAAGTGACTCCTTTTCATAATCAATGTTATCCATATTTCAAGCAATATTTAAAACTATGTTGAAGGACATAGAAAATAAAAGGCCCACCCATCTTTCCCCCTCCCTAACATAACTGTCTCCGGCATGGCTGACACTGATGGTGAGTGTATGGGGCAGTCAGAATTCACACAGCTCACACCCACTTGCTTGGAAGTGGCTTTCCCTTCTCCAGGTAAGTGGAACAGAGGGTGTCTTGTGACCTGGCCATTCTACTTCTAGGTGTAGATCTCGTTTCTCCAAGTGTGGTTCCCAGACCAGCAGTATCCACATTACCTGGGAGGGTAGATGTTTGAAATGCAGATGATCACACTCCCATCTGCTCCTCCCCTAGACCCAGAGAACTAGAAACTCCGTAAGGGGGGGTTTACAACAAGCCTCCCAGATGATTCCACTTTGCGCTAAACTTTGAAAACCACTAGGCCAGGGGTGTCAAACTCATTTTCACCGGGGGCCACATCAGCCTCGTGGTTGCCTTCAATGGGCCGAATGTAATTTCAGCTCCTTAACAGTTAAGGAGTAGTTACATTTATACAGTCCTAAAATTATTTCAGCCCCTTTGAAGGCAACTGCAAGGCTGATGTCACCCCTGGTGAAAATGAGTTTGACACCCCTGCGCTAGGCAAACTCGCATAAACTCTTATAAACAAAGCTGTTAGCCATGCTCCTAACAGCTTTGTTTATAAGCAAAACCCAGACCCAACACGAATACCCATGAGTGATGATGGGATGCATACAGAGATTGTGCTATGCGTATGCAGCAGAATTCTATACAGTGGTGGAAAATGAATGAGCTAGGTTCCCAGGCATTCGGATGGCTGAGTCTAAAAAACAATGATGAACCAAAGAATCAAGCCATAGAGGAAATGTGCAGTACGATCCCATTTATATAAAGTTCCAAAGCAGATGACAATAAGCAATGTATTATTTAGGGAAAGATCGATAGGTGGTACAACTATGAAGAAGAGCAGATCTGCAGTTATCACAAGCCTCAGGGTAAAAGGACCCTCGGGGAGGAGGGGGTGAAGGGGTGATAGGAGGCAGGTGACTGGGGAGCAGTGTGCAGAGTGAGCGTCTTAAGTACTGGGAATATGTCTTTTCTTAACCCAGGTGGTGGGCAGTGCTGACTTTCATCTTTTATGCACTCTCTGAATGGACGGTACAAGAAAGGAAAACAAAACGAACCTAGAAGGGGGCCTGATCCTGAGACTGCTCGCAAATACAGAACGCGCCCAGTCTCAGCGCGGCCACTGGGGGCTCCCCCTGTGGTGGCGTGCTCCACACCTTCCTCAAGTGCTGCTAAGGGAGAAAAATCCACCTTGTTTAAAAAAAAAAACTGCAAGGGAGATCTTATTCAAGACTATTGTCAAGACTATTGCAAAAGGGGAGAGAGATGGACAACTGGGGTTTTTAGCCAGCAGGTGGGGTGAGAGAGGGGAGTGGGAAATACTCAGAGGAGCGTGGATAGGATGGAGGGGCTGGAGGAGGAGCTTGATTAGGCATGGAAGGTAAGGGATTCTGGATGAACTGGCTTAGCAGCAGGCTGAGGAGAGGACTCAAAGACCCCCATTCAAGGTTGGTTGAAAGGGTCCTCGCCTCACGCTGAACTTGGTCAGTATTCCCCATAGATGAAGTTTTGAACTCAGGCACTCGGTAAGGCGGTGGTTTCAGCCCAAAGCAGCTTTGTCTCTTGGAACATGTAGCAGTGTCTGGAGACATTTTGATTGTCACAACTCATAAGAAATAGTGACTAGAAGCCAGGGATTCTGCTAAATCTCTTATAATATACAGGATAACCGCCCCTCCCCCCCACAAACACTTGTCTGGCCCAAAATAAACCTATCTTCTCACCATGATGTAAAGGAAACATTGTAGTAAAATTTATGTGTATTACAAAGCATATACAAAATAGGAATTAAAAAGGGAAAGGTAAAAATAAACAATATTATTATCTCATTTTCTTCTTAATCAGGCTGTTTTCTTATTGTTGCATTTGAGAGTTCTTCGTGCATTCTGAGTGCAAGTCCTTTGTTGGACACATGCTCTGCAAACATTTTCTCACACGCCGTGGTCTGTCTTTTCATTCCTTTAACAGCCTCTTTTAAACATCTGATGTTTTCATTTTGACGAAGTCTAATTTATCAGTTGGCTCTCTTGTGGGTTCTGCTTTTGGAAACATCCCTAAGAAACCGTAGCCTAGTCCACAGTCTCAGAGGTTTTCTCCTGTGTTTCCTCTAGAGCTTCTGTAGTTTTAAGTTTTGCCACTAGGTTTATGATCCATTGTGATTTGATTCTTGTAGATGGTGTGATATATGAGGGGACCCCAAAAGATAAAACAGAATTATCTTCTGGAGGGCAGGCCCCTTGTAGGACAGGCTTCCTCCACTAGGTGAGTGTTCTAGGAACCCATCTGTAGCAGTGCCCCAGCTGGCATTGTTGTGAGAGGCTGCGTTCGGCTTCAGTGAATTTTGTTTTTGAAGACTCTTTCAGTGTGTTTGCCCGATCCATGGTGGGTGATTTATGAGTGCACCTGCCCACACCGCGCTGACTGTTCAGCAGTTTTTGACCAGAAACAGCATGACCCCCATGCCCCATCCTCCCCATTCACCTGCTCTCGACCCTAGTGACTTTTTTTTTGTTTCCCTGGATGGAAAAAGTCCTCAAAGGGAAACATTTTGCCAATGTGGAAGAAGTGAAACAAAAAAACAGCAGAAGCACTAAAAGGCATCAAAATCGGCAAGTTCAAAAGTTTTGAGCAGTGGAAAAAATTTCTTGACAGGTGTATTGCATCATATGGAGGGTACTTTGAAGGCGACAGGTTTAAACATGTAAGAATAAATACACATTTTTATAAGTAATTTCTGAGTTTTTAGGTCCCCCCTTGTATAGATATAGATATGTTCTTTTTTTTGCATGTTGAAATTAGATTTTCACAATACCATTTGTTGAAAAGCTTACCCTTCGTCCACTGCATCATCCCTGCACTATTGTCGGTTGTTCCTATGTGTGTCAGTTTATTTCTGGAATATGTATCTGTTCTGTTGACGTCTTTCTCCATTTTTATACCAGTTATCACATTAGCTGGGTTCCTGAAGCTTCGTAACAATCACTGAAATATGGGAATTTAGCCCTCCAACTTTGTTCTTCCTTTTCAAAGTCATTTGAACTGTTCTAGCAGTATTGAGACCATTTATATTTATTGTGATTGTTAATATTAATAAGCAGGTTTGAGAAGATCATTTTGCTATTTGTTTTCTATTTACCATTTCCATTCTTCATTTCTTCTTCTTTTTCTACCTTCCTTTGAGTTAATCAAATATTTTTTATGATTTCGTTTTATCTTCTTTGTTGGCTTATTAAGTATAAACACTAAGAACTGTCTTACTGTTTATATTAAACACCGTTAACTGACCAAGCCTACCTTCAAGGGATACTATAGTCCTTCAAGTTTAATATAAGAACCTTAGATTGCATGCTTTCATTTCTCCTCTCCCGGCCCTCGTGCTGTTTTTGTCCTGAGTTTTAACTTTACCTGTACCATAAACCCCACGATACCTTGTTATTTTTGTTCAACAGTCAAATATCTTTTAAATATGCTCAAGTAACTTAAAAAGTGCAGTAGTTACCATTTCTGGTGTGGACTCCTCTGTGTAGATGAAGATCACCATTCATTGCCGCTTTCCTTCCACTGGAGGGGATTTAACGTTTCCTGGGGTGCGGCCCTGGCAGTGATGGATTTGTCCACCTTGGTGTGTCTGAAAACGTCTTTCTTTCAGCTTCATTTTTAGAAGGTCTATTCAGTACTTGGAAAGTGCGGCTCCACTATCTTCTTTTTTTCTTTTTCTAATTTTATTTTAATCATTGTTCACGTACAGTTTTCTGTCCTTTACTCCCATCCCAGCCCACCCAGCCTAGCTTCTCACTTGTATTATTCTGATGAGAAATCTGCTGAAATCTCTGCTCCCCTGCACACAACACGCCATTCTCTGGCTGCTTTAAACGTTTTCTCGGTATCGCTGGTTTTGAGCAGTTTGACTACATTGATGTCATTTACTTTATATTTCTTATTCATTGAGTTTCCCGGATCTTTGGGTTCGTAGTTTTCATCAAGTTTGGGAAATTTTTATCTATTATTTCTTTGATTTTTTTTCCTTTTCTTTCTCACTCTGTTTGGTAGCCCGAGTAACCTGTGTATGAGGCCAGTGGGCATTGTCCATCTTTGATGCCACAGGGCTGCAAGTCATGACAACATTCTCTTGATTCTGCTCTCTCCAGAAGCTGGAGCACCGCCTGTGCAGCCAGTACGAGGAGAAGGTGCGCCCCTGCATCGACCTCGTGGACTCCCTGCGGGCCCTGGGCGTGGAGCAGGACCTGGCCCTGCCCGCCATCGCTGTCATCGGGGACCAGAGCTCGGGCAAGAGCTCTGTGCTGGAGGCCCTGTCGGGCGTCGCGCTCCCCAGAGGCAGCGGTGAGCACGTGCCCTCTCTGTCAGTCGGCCCCAGCCCCCAGAGCACACGAGCACAGGCTGGGGGCTTAGGCAACAGAAACTTGCAGAATCTCCCAGTTCTGGAGGCAGGCAGCTCAAGACCAAGGTGTCAGCAGGCTTCGTTTCTCCCGAGGCTGCTCTCCTTGTGCAGATGACTGTCTTCTGAGTCCTCCTGTGGCCTTTTCTCTGTGTGCGCACATGGGTGGTGTCTCTTTCTCTTTTCTATCAGCATGCCAGTCATATTGGTTAGGGCCCCACCCTTTGGCCTTATTTGACCTGAATCACCTCTTTAAAAGAGGGGCCTCTCTCCAAATACAGTCGCATTGGAGGTTGAGGTTTCAACATGTAAATTTTGAGGGGGGCCCAATCAGGTCCTTAGCACTCACTCCCTGCACATTTTTGTGTAACCTGCAGTTTGTGGAAGGTCTCCAGTAAATGCACATGGGTCCCAGCCCAGAGTGCTGTGCGTCTTTCCTGAGCCCCTCCCAAGAGCTGACCCTCTGTCTGGGAGGGAAAGATTGGTGTTCTGGTTAGTGGTGCCATTTGAGCCACAAGGCCAGGGCTATCGGTGAGGGCTCAGAGGACCCAGGCAGACCTGAGATGGGTCTTGACACGCTCTGGAGATGGCAGAGGGGCGAGAATTGGGAGGAGGTTCCAGTAAGGTGGCCCGGGGGGAGCAGCATGCTTTCCTGGCAGGAGCTGCATATATACGGGGGGACGGTGGGGGCTGTTTGCGCACGTTGCTGTTTCCTCCCCGAGCTGCTGGCTCAGGAAAACGCTGGGATGAGGCAAGCAGCCTAAAATGGTGGCTTTCATGCATTCGGGAGCCAAAAATCACCATGCACACACATTCAAAGGGCACATTCTAGAGGCCACCCCAGCATCAGGCATGCTCTGATGCCTGATCCATAGTCTACATAGTCTCCCAGATTGCATAAAACTTTGAGATCCACTGGTCTAAGGCCACCATGTAGGACGTTTAAGAGCAGAGTATGGAACTGACGTGCACATGGTCTCCTAGGTATTGTGACAAGATGCCCCCTGGTGCTGAAACTGAAAAAACTTAAGAGTCAAGAGAAGTGGACAGGCAAAATCAGTTATAAGGATATCGAGATTAACCTTTCCTCACCTTCAGAGGTAGAGAAGGAAATCAGCAAGTGTAAGTACCCTGTGTTCACTTATCCTCACCTGTTTGGATGTCAGGTCAGACCACGTGATGTGGGTGGGGTCTGCCTGTAGCTCTCTCCTTTCTGGGTCTGCCTTGCACCCTTGGGAACCAGTCCTCCCTCCCTCTCTCCCTCCTACATCGGGCCCCAGCTCCCTTGTGTTTTCTCTGCTTTTCCCTCATTAAGACCAGTGCTCTGGGACAGAATCTGACCTCAGGAATGTATTGCTTGGTATGTAAATTAGGTGAATAACTTACATACGAAGAATGTAAGAATAGTATGAATTTTAACATTTACAGCTTGTCTCCAAATATTGAGTCTTTTTTTTCATTCAAGGGCTTCTCCATTCCAGAGGCCTGATGGAGAGGAATTGGGGTGGGCCTTTTTCTCCAGAAGCAGAATAGATGTGTTTACAGAATCCTTGTGTCAACTAATTTGTGGCAGGTCTCAGTAAATGTAAACCAGAGATCATTTGATCAATTTGAAACATCCAAAGGGAGAAATCACACTTGAAGCTGATATAGACAAAGGAGTGACACAGTTGGTGGCCGCTAAGTGTGATTGAAATGCATAGATAGTTTTCCTTATTGCTTCTAATTTCTTCCTAGAGTGTCACATAATATTCAGTCATTTTGGGAAGGTACAAAAGTGGCTGGTAGGTGTTGCTTTCAGAGGATTCACTATAATGAGTAACTTTCATCCTAAAAGTTTTCTCTTTTTTTCCTCTTTTATAGCCCAGAATGTCATTGCCGGGGAAGGTGTGGGGATCAGTCACGAGCTAATCAGTCTGGAAGTCAGCTCCCCGAACGTCCCAGATCTGACCCTGATAGATCTTCCTGGCATCACCAGGGTGGCTGTGGGCAATCAGCCAGCTGACATCGGATATCAGGTGAAATCTCAGGCTCCAGCCTGACCTTGGCCTTGGGGGGAAGGGAGGCTGCATTAGATTAGAACCACGGTGCTTTCAGGGCTGAGGCTGAGGGGTAGATATTAGGAGGGGTGAGTGAGGAATCTGGAGCACATGATGGTTACAATTTCCTCCATCAAGTCCAGTGGAGGCTCCTCTGGAGAGAGTGAGGCAAAACTGGAGATATGTTTTATACGTTTTATGTTTTGTGCAGTGACTCATTTTTGGCTAGAGTCACATTTTGTGGCAAATCTAAACTGGCTTGTACTAGGGAAGGTCTTACATGGGAAAACAGAGGATTAGGAGCAATATAATGATATTTCCATATCAATGACTCTCATCCTGCAGATAAATGATTTAGGGAAGAGTCAGTTCCTGTGGCATCTTGTTTTTCATTGTAATCATCAGATTGGAGGTTTTAGAAGATGGTTAATGGTGAAACCTTGGTTTTTCCTGACCTCAGAGTTCTTTCTGCCACAAAGAACTCAGTTCTTCATAACTCTGGCTCAGGAAGTGCCACCAGGCTTGTGCTGTGGGCTCATTTTGGGTGGGAGGGAAATACCTCTGGGACTCCAAGGGCCTGAAGCAAGTTCAAGGTTAGCACCCATCTTAACTCTCACACCCTTTCATTTTTTTTTTACAGATTAAGAAACTTATCAGGAAGTACATCCAGAGACAAGAGACCATCAACCTGGTGGTGGTCCCCTGCAATGTGGACATCACCACCACAGAGGCGCTGAGCATGGCTCAGGAGGTGGACCCCGAGGGAGACAGGACCATAGGTGAGAAGAGGGAAGAACCTGAAAATGCTAGGTGGTCTGATAAGGGAAATGTGTCCCTTGAATCCAAACGTGCATTTGTGGGCACACACGCAGGGTGGAGGGTCTCCCCTAGCAGACGAGAACTGCTAAGATGTCCGGCTTGGTGCCCACTGAGACTGGATGACACAGGTCAGATGGACCCTTGTTGGCCACCAGTTGGCTCATAACGCTTGTCTACCTGCTTATAAAAGCAGGTGAGCTCAGGGGGTGGGTCAGAAACAGAAAGTCATTATGTCAGTTCATGGATCTGAGGTGGAAGAAAAGGGAGGACATTGTGACACATGCCACAACATGGATAACTTGGAAGACATTTTGCTAAGTGATATAAGCCAGACACAAAAGGACAAATACCACGTACATTAGGTCCCTAGAGGAGCCAGATTCATAGAAGCAGAGAGTGGAATGGTGGGTGCCAGGGGCTGATTGGCAGGGGGAAATGGGGAGTTAGTGTTTAATGAGGACAAAGTATCAGGTGGGGAAGATGGAAAGTTCTGTACCTTGTGTCTATTGCCCTATTGCCTGCCCTCAAGCAAGGTCGGGGGGCGAGCATGGGCCTGAGACTCCTCCCCCCCAGTGGAGTGAGCTGTCCACTTCTCACGCCAACGAGACTGTGAGTGTCCTCTGACGGAAAAGCTCTGGTTCGCAGGAATCCTGACGAAGCCCGACCTGGTGGACAAAGGCACGGAAGACAAGATAGTAGACGTGGTGCGAAACCTCGTCTGCCACCTGAAGAAGGGCTACATGGTTGTCAAGTGCCGGGGTCAGCAGGACATCCAGGACAAGATGAGCCTGGCCAAGGCTCTGTGTAAAGAGAAGGCCTTCTTTGAGGAGCACCCACATTACAGGTACGGCGGTTTTCCCAAGGCCCCACCCAGACTGAGGGCCTCCGTCCTCCCCGGGAAGACTGCCGCTTTCCGAAAGCAGGTGACTGGGGTGTGTGTGTGAGTGTGTTTGTTCCTTGACAATGACCATGGGGTTTGCCTGGAAGAATACTGGAGGAATTCGCATGCATGGCAAAAAAAAAAAAAAACTTAAAAAAATCAAATTTAAAGAGTGAACTCGTTACGGTGACTTAAATAGTATGGTGCTGGAGCCAGAATAAAAACATAAATACAACAGAACAGGAAAATAGTAGAAAACCCAGAAGCAGACCCAGATACATGCACGTGATAAATGATCGATGTGGCATTTCAAACCCATGGGCTGTGTCAGTGTGACTATTCATCGGTGGCATGGAAATTTTTTTTATCTTTAGAGGAAAAATAAAATCGTGCCCTAACTTAACACATTACACCAAAGTCAACATCAATTAAAGCTTAGAGTTTAGAATCCCAGGATAAAGATCTTTCTAACCCTAATGCCAAAGGCAATTTTTTGTTCAAAAAAAAGGGGGAGAGACCGGTAAATTGGTTAGATTAAAATACCGAGGAGAGGCACAGTTGGCAGGAGAGGCGGAGCCTGGCTCTCTCCCCCGCAGCCCGGAGCCTGCGGCACAGTGTCTGCCAGGCGCTTTGGTGGGTGCCGGGCCCGGAGGGTGTCACTGAAAAGGTGCCTGCGGGGTGCTGAGGGCCCTGTTCGCACACACGTGTAGCAGGTGGAGCCCCGCGCATGTGTTGACATTATTATCGTCGGTTCTCCCGGAAGCCTGTGGAGAGGCCTTGTTCAGAACTGACCGGTGTGTAACCAGACCCTTGTCCACCATTGTGCACAGCAGCACTATTCACAAAAACCAGAAGGTAAAACAACCCACGTGTCCATCAGTGGATAAACCAGATGTGGTCTATCCGTCTGCTGGAACATTAGCCTTAAACAGGAAGAATGTGCCACCACCTGCTACGGCGCGGGTGAACGGTGAGGACATTGTACTGAGTGAAATGAGCGGGTCACAGAAAGACAGTACTGTGTGATCTCTGTAAGGCCCCTGGAATGGTCATATTCACAGAGACAGAGGACAGAAGGGTGGGTGCCAGGGCCTGGGGGTGGGATGTGGCAGGTCAGTGTTCAGTGGGGACAGAGTTTCAGTTTGGGAAAATGGAAAGTTCTGGAGATGGATGGTGGGGCCGGTTGCACAACAATGCGAACGGGCTCGATACCCCTGCACCGTGCACTTAACAATAGTTAAAATGGAAAATTCCGTGTGACGTGTATTTTCCGATCACTAGACAAGTGGACGGGGTGGAGAGGGAAACTCAGGTTTGCATGTAATCTCACAACACAGCCTGCCCACGGTTTCCCTGCCTTTTACCCTAAAGAGCTCTTTGCAGAGTTCAACGCACCCTGGGCACGCAGGTCTGTGTGGGGCGAGGACAGGGGTTGGCTTCCTTCCGCCAAGCAGCCTCGGTCTGCTTCAGCTCTCGTCTCGGGGAAGGGCGTGTCCCCGGTTCAGTGTTCCTCCACCCACCTAGGCCAATATGGCTCAATATATTTGTATGAAGCCCTATACCAATATGCATTATATGTATGTTTTTTATATTGGGTTGGCCAAAAAGTCTGATTCATTCTTTCCATAAAATAGAAGACACATTTTTCATTTTCACCAATAACTTTACTGATTTGGATATTTTGAGTAGGCCGGCTATCTCCTGCTATTGGCTTCTAGTGGGTAGGGGCCAGGGGTGCTGCTGAACATCTTCCAGTGCGTAAGACAGACCCATGGCAAAGAATTATTTGGCCAAAATTTCAATACTACCAAGAAACTTCACAAACCACTTTGGACACATTCAATCAGTCACAGAACCTTCTCCATACACTGAACAAAAATTCACCAATTTTGATGTTTTTTTATGCATGCTGATATGACAGCTGTCACAATACAGTCTAACAAAACTGTGTCAAATGAAGTTAAAGACGACTAAGCACTACTAGAGCCATCGTACGGGAAAAACAAATGAACATTTGGCCCACCCGGTACCTGTGCTACACACAGGAGGGTGTGTGTGTGTGTGCGCGCGTGTGTGTGTGATGAAAACTGCTAATAGGTGACTGCATTTTTGTAAAGACACACTTGATATATCAGCTGGAAGGAGATGTTCTATGCCATTTTTGAATGATTCAAATTTACCAAAATGCAGTCATAGTTCTATACGATCCAATTCTGAACACCGACGGGGCTCCAGCTGCAGGGCGGGCGTTCTGCCTGGGCGGAAGTCAGCGGGGTCGCTGTGGCCTCCCCAGCAGCAGGAAGCAGACCGGCGTCTTGTGGCTGCACGGGGTAGGACGTGTGCATTGTCTCCTCCCGCAGGAATCTCCTCAAGGAGGGAAGAGCCACGGTGCCCTGCCTGGCGGAGCGACTGACCACGGAGCTCATCGAACACATCTGTGTAAGCGCGCGGAGAGCTGTCTGTTCTCTGGGTCGATTCCTACCGACACGCGGCAGAACCGTGGTGATGGCTGGGATGTCCGTGCGCACAGGCAGTTCCTGGGGAGCTTCGTGCGGCCCCAGGCCCCGGTGCAATGGGTCTGGGGTGCAGCCTGAAATCCTCCGTGTCTGGAGAGGGCCCGGGTCATGTGGGGGTGCTTGTCAGAGACCACACATTAAGTGGGATGCTGATAGACTGGATCCACTTGGCCGAATTAAAAATCAGAATCTTCTCAGCATTGTACTAACTCTTCCTTTCTCATCACCGACCACTACCCTCATGTCTTGGTCATTGTTACGATCGTATTTTGTATCTTAAACTTTTCTGGTTCTTTTCCAATCTGTCTGGACAGTCTCTTGCTTGTTCACACTTGCAGTCCTTTTACAATATGTCTTTGCACATACTTCTATTGTATCTGGACCTTCATGAGTCCAGTATCAGAATCCCGGTGTGCTGGGCTCGGCTGGTCATCGCCCACATTGACTTGGGCTGGACTTTGGACTGGGGGCCTGTCTCTCCTGGAACTTGGCCTGTGGATATTTATGGAAGCCTGCATTCCAATGGGGTGTCTTCAGGGAGAGGCAGCGTTTGCTTCTCCAGGCACCTGGAGGGGCTTCCAGCTTGAACTGCTTTAGCTTTTTAGCTTGAGGTTTGGGGGACCATGCAGTGAGTGTGAATTTGGGCAGCAACCCAGTTTGAGGGCTGGCTTCTCTGTGGAGATTTTCTTTTCCCCCCATGTGGCCCCAGAGTTCCAGCATTGCATGCAGCACCCCCCGGGGCAGGCTGGTGGGCAGGGCTGTGCCTACCTTACCATGAGAACCCAGCTGTTGGGGCCCCAGCTTTATGTAGAGAGAAGGTGCTCGCTCATTAGATTCCTACCTGGAGCAAACCCACGGGCATTTCTCCTTTGCCTCAGCACCAAGTCCGTTCCTCTAAACGGGAAGCTTAAGTTTGCTCCCCTACAAACGCCCTTGAGGCCAAACCTGGCTTTCCTCTTACGTTCATGGTCACTCACTGTCACCTGGCTGTGGCCTCTGAGTGTCTGTTACATACCTGCCAGCTGACTGACACATTGAAAGGGGTGCTCTTGCCATAAGAGCCAGTGTATTTAGACGTTTGCAGTGGAAGGTGGAGCCAGCACATTCAACCAACCATATCATTAGGGTCAGAAGTCCCTGATAACTTTTCATCTCTAAACAACATACAAGTTGCTGAATCTCCAATTGTTGCAACTGCCGCTTTTTTAGGACCTGCTAGGCAAGTGGCTCTCTCTGACCTCCCTGCAGAGTTCTTGTTAGTCGGTCAGGAAGGGAATTGCTCCTTGCGTTGCTTTTACAGGGCCTGGGATCCACACAGAGTGGTCTTCTTGGCACGGCTCTGTGGCTCTTGGCCCAGGAGCAGGAGAGCGGGCAGGCCTGGGGGGAGGGTAACGGTGCCCTCCTTCTGGAAAATCTTTCTAGAGGAAGCCAGGAGGTCAAATGCACTGCTCAGCTGCCCTGCACCTTCAGAAGGAGGCCTGGGACCTTCTTTTCATTCCCTGTTCATATTTATGTATTTCCAATACCTTGTCTCTATTTCCTTCAGAAATCTCTGCCCCGGTTAGAAAACCAAATAAAGGAGAAGCAGCAGAAAGTTACAGAGGATT
The DNA here is from genome assembly GCA_028533065.1 of Trachops cirrhosus. NCBI lineage: Eukaryota > Metazoa > Chordata > Mammalia > Chiroptera > Phyllostomidae > Trachops > Trachops cirrhosus. The sequence continues at coordinate 186,093,299 of CM052539.1, read as the reverse complement.
TGCAGAGGTGTGGAATGGACATACCGGAAGAAGAAAGTGAAAAAGTGATCTTTCTGATTGAAGTGAGTACTGCTCGTTGCATCATGTTGGAGGGTCATGCATGCAACGTATGAAAGGGGCCGGGTGCTCTATGCACGTCTCTCTTCTTCTGCCCACCATGCAGCAGAAAGGGGCTGGGGCTGTGGACAGAGGGCAGGGTGGGGTGGGGTGTAGAGGGGGGATGGTCACATTGCCCTTTGACACTTCATCATGAGACTCACCCGAGACCCCGAAGGCGGTAACTGGAGAGTGGGGTGGTCTGGTGGGCAAGCCTCTCCTTTCCCATTACCGCGCAGTGGCCGAGAGGCAGCGAAGAATGACTCACCCACCCTCGGCACACATACGACCTCCAACCCCCCTCAACGCTTGCATTGGCAATAGCTCCACTTACGTTTCTTCTTCACAGAAAATTAAAGCATTTAATGAGGACATCCGCACTTTAATAGACGGGGAGGAATTCGTGGAGGAGAACGATACTCGGATGTTCAACAAAATCCGGAATGAGTTCTGCCAATGGAGCACCATGGTTCATCACAGTTTCGAGAAGGGTGAGTGCAAGGCATGTCGGGCTGAAGTGGGGGCAGGGGAGGCGGGGGTGCAGTTGGTAAGGGCGGTGGGCATGAGGAGTTAGTGACAGGAGAGCCACGCTCGCTCTGTTCCACATCACGGAACTGGAGGCGGCGAGCATCCATTTCAGAGGACCTTGATAGAGGCTTCTAGAAGAATCAGTGGGTCTTCACGGTCTGTGTGTCATGCTCTTTGCATTGCAAATGGTGAAATGACCCAGATGGATCTTGGTTAACTGGCCAAGTTCTTGAAGTGGGACCTCTATCTTAGTGGACTTTATGGTCACAGCAATAAAAACAAGGGAGCCACCCTTGCATCATTAAATCCTCAAGAGTTTGAAAAAGGTAGAAAACGTGGTCTGAAATTTACTTTCTAACGTTTCAAGGAACCTAGAGAAAATCCTGTGTTGTCCAATGAGAAAGCGGTAGCAACCAGACATATTACAAATGTCTGGTAATTGTGCTTTCATTCAAGCGACATGGTGGGGTTCCATGATTTATTTCAGCTGAGCAGAGGTTCAACTAGACAGTGCTGGGCTTTAAGTGACGTACGTGGGAAAATACATCGTACAATTAATTTTTCCCATAACTCTGGGCTACACCTTTGAGTCCATTTGTTCCTTGGCAGAGGGGTGGAGGGCGAGACAGGATGCGTAACAGTGTGCCTGATGGAGAAAGGCAGGGGGGCGCATTTCTGGGGTGGTCTCTTGCCATCGACAGGGCAGAGCTGAACCCCTGCCGTGTGCATTCTCACGCGAGGAAAAGACCTTTTTACCCGTTTCAAGGAGGAACACAGGGCTGGATTCCGGCCAACCCCTCATGGGCCAGCGTGTTACATGTTACAGCACCAGTGTGTATGGTGTGCAGCCTGTGAGGAAGGAGCCCTCTCTTTTTTTTTAACGCTAAATTCCTCCTAGCCAAGTATCAGTTACAAATCACTGGATACCCACCAGCAAGAGAATTTGGACCCCTAACTCAGCCCTATACAAAAAGTAACTCAAAATGGATCAACAACTAAAATGTAAGAGCTAAAACTATAAAACTCAGGACGCAGGGCTAAACCTTCGTGATCCTGGACAAGGCAATGGTTTGTTAGATAGGAAGCCTGAAGCATGAGCAACAAAGAAAAAAGTAGATAAATTGGACTTCCTCAAAATTAAAATGGTTTTGTGTTTTTAGGTAGCCCACAGAATGGGAGGAGATAGTTGCAAATCATAGATCCGATGAGGTTCTAGTGCCCAGAATATACAAAGAACACAAAGACAAATGATCTGATTTAAAGACGGACAAAGGATTGGAATAGGCATTTCTCCAAAAATAAGATATGTAGGTGGCCAATCAGCACGTGAGAAGAAGCTCAGTATCATTAGCCATCAGAGAGATGTAAACCCAACCCCAAATGAGATCCCACCTCACATGTACGGGGATGGTTGTCATCAAAAAGACAGATGAGAAGGGTCGGCAAGCGTGCGGAGGGATGAGGACACTCCTACACTGCTGGGGGAGACGCCAGTGGTGCAGCCACTTTGAGAAACACTGTGGTAGTTCCTCACAAAGCCCGTGGGCCAGCCGTTTCCCTAGTGGGTATATACGCAAGAGAATGAAAACATGTTCGCGTAAAATTTGTATATGCCTCATCTGGGCAGAATCTCCAGAGCCAGAAAAGCAGGAACAACTCGAATGTCCATCAGCTGATGATTGGATAAGGAAAATAGGGCACATCCTTGTGTGTTAGTCTGCTGGGGCTGCTATAGCAAAGTACCGTAGACTGGTTGTCTTATTCAGCAACAGAAATTTCTTGTCTTCCAGTGCCGGAGGTTAGAAGTCCAAGATCAAGGTGTGGTCAGGGTTAGTTCCTCCTGAGGCCTCTCTCCTGGGCGTACAGACTGCTGTCTTCTCCCTGTAACACTATAACACTATACAGTGGAATGTTTCTGAGCCACAGAAAGGCATGAAGTCCTAACACAGGCCACAACATGGATGAAGCCCGCAGACTCATGCTAAGTGAAAGAAGTGAGACACCGGCAAGCCACATGTTGCCTGTAGGATTCCGTTCATATGCAATGTGCAGAATAGGCGATCCACAGAGGCAGAAGGGAGATCTGTGGTTTCCAGGGGCTGAGGAGGGAGGTGGGGAGTACCTGCTGGTGAGAGCAGGGTTCTGGGATGATGGGGACTTTCGGGGATTAGAGAGAGGCAACGATTGCATGACTGTGAATATACTAAAAGCCACTGAATCGTGCACTCGAATCCGGTGCATTTTATAATACAGAAACTGTAGCTTACTTTATTATTATTTTTTTTGGATGAGAAACTATGTCCTGACCAAGAAAGGGTACCCAGGCTGCCATCCCTGGTTAGTTCTTCAAAAAGAGGACCCAGTGCCTGCTGAATATTCTCCCCCATTGGGGGGGGGGGGTTGTTCTGCGCAATCCAGTGCATTGAGAGTAAAAAGAATTTCAAAAGCAGAAAGAAAACGTTAATTGGTTTTTATCTAATAAACAGTGATACCATATCACATTAATGTGAGGTTATGGGCCCAGGTGCTCTGTTATCCCCTTTCATCCATAAACCCTTCCTACTGAGGGGAAGCACACGAAGAAGTGACGTGTAGCTGATTCCAGATGCTATTCATGGCCAATCCTACTTTAAAACAAATTTTTAAAATTTTTTTAGAAAGAGGGGAGGGGAGAGAGAGACACATTGGTGCGGGAGAGAAACATCGACCCGTTGCCTTCCACATGGACCCAACGGGGGCCAAACCTGCAACCCAGGCAGGTGTGCTGACCCAGGAATCGAACCGGCATCCTCTGAATGGCAGGATGATGTCCAACCAACTGAGCCACACTGGCAGGGGCCAATCCTACCTTTTAAAGGAACTGCAGGTCCCAATAGTCTATTATGATACAATTGCTTTGGTAAAAATCAAACTGGATTTGTGAAATTTCATACTCAAGTAGCTTTCTCAGAATCTGTCTGCGTTCACCGCTTTCTGGCACTGCCTCCCGGCTCTGTCCTTGCCAGCTCAGGGTGAACAAGAAGTATGTCGAGATCTGTTTCTTTATTGCAGCCCTGGAAATTTTCTGATTTGCAAATCAGCTTTGACTTTTTCCCTTGCTCCTCTGTGCTTTCAGAAAGTCCAGAATGGTACGGTGTTTAGAAAAAAACCCTGCCATGTTATTTTTGTAAAATGATTCACATCTCTTCTGTCTCATGCTAGGTTATAAGAAAATTGTAAACAAGATCGTGGAGTTTGAAAATCGGCATCGTGGCAGAGAGCTGCCAGGATTCGTGAATTACAAGACGTTTGAGAACCTTGTAAGAGAGCAACTTAAAACGCTGGAAGAGCCTGCTTTGGACATGCTGCACGAGGTCACCAGTGAGTCCTTGCTTTCACTTTTAGGACAGCGCCAGCCTTCTGAGCTCTCCCCCGGGGCGTTTTCCAATACCAAGAACCTGTTAACCTAAAAATAAAACGCCAAAGTGAGAGGCAACATTATTTTATTTGAGTTCCAAATATAAGAATAGCTATTCTGGAAACATTGATTCAAGCAGAAGCCCAGAGAGGGTTCTGATTAGGAGGCAAAGGCCAGGGGTATTGAGGAAAAACGAGGGGGACAGCCACATCCATAGGAGGAAGGCGCTGCATCGTTGTCGGTGCAGATAATACAACAGAGTGACGCTAATTTGAATCGAAACAATGGTTTTTGATTTCCAGTGCTGTCATCACCATATCTGCTTGCTTGTTATCCTTGCAAACAGTCAGTCCTCTAGGACACAGTGTTGCCCTAGGTCCAGTCCGAAGGTTATTTTGCCTGTTTCAACATTCCAAAGTTTGAGGCGTAAGACGTGGGAGGCAGTTTCTCCATTTTGAAGTGGTTCCGTTTATATGATTTTTTTTCCCAAACCCAACCAGTTCTCTAATTCCCTGGACATCAGCTGGGTACTCAACAATTCAACTCAGTTCTGGCACTAACTCCCCGGAGTCAGCACAGAACCCACAGCCTAAGGGCTCGGTCCTCCAGCACTGCCCCACTTCTGGTGGCAGTCACCTGTCCTCTGTAGTCAGAATTCCTGTACTCTCCCCAGGGCCAATAATTTGCTGGAACCGCTCACAGGACTCAGGACCACACTTTACTTACCTTTACTGATGTATCATAAAGGACTGAGTACAAAGACAGCAAATGAAACAGATACCTAGGGCAAGGCCTGGTGGTGTCCCGAGTCGGAAGCCAACGGCCTCTTGGCATGTATTTGTGTCACTAACCTGGACGCTCTTCGAACCCTGTCATTTTGGAGTTTTTATGGAGGTACGATCAGTGATCTCGTAGGCATAAGCAGTTGTTAACTCAGTCGTCATCCCTCCTGCCTGCCCGTCTCCCCAGAGGCTGGGGAGGGGAGGAAGGTTGGGCTGAAAGTTCCAGGCTTCTGATCAACGCTTGCTCTTCCTGGCCTCCAGCCTCCACCCTGAAGCTGTGCTGGGCCACCCAGAGTCCCCTCATTAGAACGAGAGATGCCCTTATCCCCCAGGAAATCCCAAGGGATCTAGAAGCTCCGTGTCAGGAACCAGGAACAAAAACCAAGCTTATATTTCTCAGGACTCAACACTTCCACTCTGTCCCCCTGCTGTGCCCACCTTGCATTCTCAGCACACTCTATCTGTTTGAAGTCTCTGAGTGTTTGGGGTCTTCTCTGGGTGGTCTTACCTTTGTCATGTGTGGATGGGACACCATCCGCAGCCCATGAGGACAAATGCAGTGTTTATGGTGACAACCGCCCTCTTTTTCACATACTTTGCCTCTTGGCTTCTGGGGCGTCACCAAATCCCTTCTCTTCGTCCACTGCTCGGCTGACACTACCACACACAGGCGTCAACCACCGCATTTTAGCAATAAGTAATAATCCTTTGTGCATTACTGGGGGATGGCCTCATGACAGCTCATTTAAAAAAATAGTTACTTATTTCTGGAGAGAGGGGAAGGGAGGGAGACAGAGAGAGAGAAACATCGATGTGGGAGAGAAGCATCCATGGGTTGCCTCTCGTATGTCCCCAGAGGGGGGACCGAGCCTGCAACCCAGGCCCGTGCCCTGACGAGGTATAGAGCTGGTGACCTTTCGATTTGGGGGATGATGCCCCAAGCAACTGAGGCACACCGGTCAGGGCCTCGTGACAGCTCATTAAAAGATGTATTTCCAATAAAGGTTTACCTTTCGGCTCAATAATTATATGCCAAAATCTGACACTGTGTTGGGTTGACCAGTTGTACTCTCTTTATCCATTCCTGAAGAAAATGCGCAGCGCTAAGAGCCTTACAGTCATTGAAGTAACTAAAAAACATACATGCGTGTGTGTGTAAACTTCTGTTTTAGAAAGATAAGCTGTGAAGTCAATCAAAGATTTTCAAACATAAAGATACTGTATATCATCTTAGGATAAAATTATGCAAGAAAGTTCAATGGAAATACAGTTTTCAAAAATAAAAATAATGTCAATTTTCTGATTTAAGGACTTGTTCATGTATTTCTCTTCAAATAGATAATGTCGACATTTTGATTCCATTGATAAATTTAAAACAGTGATGTAAGGTTTCACTACAAAATATTGATACATGTATAACTTACTAGAAATTCTCTTCTTTGCAACTATTTATACTCGGGATGAAAACTTTAACTGTCAAATGAGTATGCCAGGGGACATTTGGGTTTTAAAATTCTTCTAGGGAGTTCTTGAGCAAAAAAAAGTATGCCTCTCTCCGGGAGGGGAAACAAGAGGGGCGCAGGTGAGGTTGGAGGGGGGGGTTGGGGGGCACTTCTCCCCATCATTTCATCCTCTTACTTTCTGCAATTTGTAAGGGTGATGAATGATTCTACAGACTTTTTTTTTTGTCTTTCTTTCATCAGAAATAGTCCACCATGCCTTCTCAGATGTTACCAAGAAAAATTATGAGGAATTTTTCAACCTCCTCAAAGTCTGCAAGGTAAAACCGACCATTGGTTATTTTAAAATAATAATAATAATTAATCCTGACACTAGAAAATAGATTTCTTGGATTAAGAGCATTGCAATTTTATTATATACTTTGAGAATCAAATCATGAAGCTTATTAGTGAATCTTACTAACCATAGGCCCAGTGAAGTCTGATTAAAAGCAGCCAAAGACTCAGAGAGAGAGACGGACAGAGACCTATGGTGTCTCTTTCTGTAAAGACACTAACCCCATTAACTGTGAGGACTCCATTCTCAGGACCTAGGCCTACCAAAGCCGCCCAACCCCCAAACACCATATTTTGCTGTGTATCGCGCGCCCATGGTTTTGTGCGCATTATACACAGGATCACCGTACCTACGGTATGTAATCGATATACCCATGCATAATGTGCATTCTTATTTTTCCCTCAAAAATTGGACTAAAAACTGTGCGTTATATATGACAGAATATGGTAGCATCACATTGGAATTGGGCTTTTAATATATGGCTTTGGGGGAACACACACACTCAGTCCCTAGCACCACGCGCACAGACGGACGGGCCAGCGCCGCCCCGCACACTCCAGAGGTCTAGGGCCGGCCCGGGAGGCTGCCTGCACCTCCAGCTCCCCGTCCGCCAATCGCCGGCACGAGTGGCTTCCTCAGAAGGCTGTGAGGACACGTCTCTCACCGTGGCACTCAGTGAGGTCCGTGGGGGTGGGGTGGGGGGTTTCAGATGTTTTCTGCGTGAAAGAGCTCCCTGACTTTCAGGCAGCCTGTTTCTCTAAATCCCAGGAACAAAACAATGAGAGACTTGGACTAACTTAAATCCGTCCTTCATCGTACCCCATCAGTGAGCCAGCTCTCTGATGGGGACACACGCCTCCTCGGATGAGAAAGGACGAAAGGAGCTGGCCCGCTCAGGCCCTGAAACAGCCCTAAGGACTCCCAGGCTCTGGAGACCAGGGGTCGGGTCACACGAGTGGCACAGCCTCTTCGGGCGATTCTGACCCTCCGTGGGGTGGAAACCCCATCTTAGACAAGCCAGGGTGGGGTGCAGAAGGCTGCCCCCAAGCAGTGTGCTGTTTCAACTGGAGTTGGAGAGCCTGCTCTCTGTGGACTAGGCATAGGGCCTATTTTCCTAAGACCCAGCGATTCACTTCTCGAGGGGAATTTTGTTGTTTCTCATGCACATCAGGCCAACATTGAAGACATTAAGGTAAAACAAGAAGAAGAGGCTGAGAAGTCCATCCGACTTCAGTTCCAAATGGAGCAGATTGTCTACTGCCAAGACCAAGAGTATCGGACTTGGTTACAGAAGATCAGACAGACGGAACTGGAACAACAAAAGAAGAAATCAACCTATGTGCCTTCTGAAAGCAATTCTTCCCAAAGCTTCCTTGATGAGATCCACCAACACCTGTGGGCCTACCACCAGGTGAGTCTGCGCGTGCCTCAGAAGGTGGTTTTCGTCTCGTTTCCTGTCTTGCTGTCTCTTTAAGGTGCCCGAGGGCCGCTGGCTCTGTCTCTCAGTCCTTTGTTATTCCCCATAGAAACCACTCACCTTAAATGATGGCTCAGAGCCAGCCGCTCATATCTGCTGTGGATTGGCTGTCTGGCCCTGGCCGAGTTCCTTAACCTCTCTGAGCCTCCGCTTTCTTCTCTGTACAGTGGTCTCTCCCCATAGGTTTCTAGTGACTGTGCAGTGGGGTGAGAGTGCGGAAGCCCCTTAGCCCAGCGGTGGGTTGCAATGGTGGCTCCCCACATGGAAGCTCCCCGTGGAGATGCGTGCTTTGATCGCTATTCCATATTTCCAGTCCTGTGAAGGGTCATCTGATTCATCCCGGAAAGGCTGCACAGCTCAGCTGAGCACACCTTAGTGAGAACCGCTGTGATAGTAAAACTGGTCAGGTAAAGCCAGTAGGACTCTTGCTTCACCAAGTGTCTCCATCATTCCACTGTTTGTGTGCTGAAGGCAGTGCTCCTCAGACTTGACCTCCTGGGGTCTTCTTGAAATGCAGGGGTGGGCCACAGGTCTGAGGTGGAGCCGAGATTCTGCATTTGTGATGGGCTCCCAGGGGAATGCGGTGCTGCAGGAGAGAGACCACGCTCCGAGGCTCTGAGCCGCGAGCGAGGCTGAGTCCCAAGGGTCGAACTGCGTTTCCCACAAGCCCTGGCAGGGGGCGCACTTGGGCGTGGAACCAGTGGAGGCCAGGCAGATGGACACTGTGCACCTTGGCTTCTCCTACAGCCAAGCTTACCTCCTGTCCTCTCACCTGCCTCGTAGAACCTGTGAGAGGAGGTAATGCGCGCACACAATGCGACGACGAGAGTGAGCGACGGCGCAAAGTGGGTCTCCCACCCGCCGTGTCCCCTCCCCAGAGGCCGCAGAAGCAGTCCTCCAATTTCTCTATCTCCCCTGAGGGACAGCTGACACGTGCGTGCAACCCGTGCACGTGTGCAGACTGTTTTCACTCCGAGGCTAGCAGCGCGTGCCGATCCGCCTCTTGCTTCCTTTGCTGTGCCTTGGAGATCGGTCCACTTCACGGGGAGACGCCCTGTTCCTTCCTGTTCCTTGGCCGCGGCAGAGCCTGCTGAGCCGTTTCCCTTGTAACAGACGTGGTTTCGTTTCCAGCCTTTCGCTGGCACAGGGGCGTTGCAGTGAAGAGTCTCGTTCGCACATCACGTGTCTGGAGGAAGAATGAGGTTCCTGGTGTGTTAGTCAGGGTTGCACCACAGAAACAGAGCCAGTAGGACATACCCGCAGATGAAGAAATGCGTTTCGAGGCACTGGCTAACGGATTGTGGGGGCTGGCCGGACCAGGCAGGAAAGGCAGGCTGGAGATTCTTGGCAGGAGTTCAGGTTGCTGTCTGCCGGCAGGATTTCTTTCTATTTTGCTCATAAGGCCTTCAGCGAATTGGATGAGGCCCACCCCCATTATCGAGGATAACCTCCTTTATGAAAGCCATCTGACTGTAGATGGTAGGCATATCTACAGAACACCTCGGTGGGTGTTTGATCGGATACCTGGGCCCTGTCGTCTGGCCAAGCTGACACGTGAAGGTGACCATCACAGACGGGGGAGGAGGGCACCTGCTTTGTGTTGACAAGTGTTACCTGTGGAAGACCTGTTTCTTCCCACACTTGCCCACTTAGTCTTTCCTGAAACTGTTGGGTGTTTTGGACAGTATGACAGGTGAGCGATGGTATCTCATTGTAGTTTTAATTTGCATCTCTCTTGTTGCGATGAGATACTCTTTCCGTAGCAGAGGAGTTATTTCTGCCTCCTGTTCCGTGAACTGTCCACCCAGTTGGAGCTTTTCTTTCTTTTTTTTAAGAGGATTCATGTTTTAAGATTTTATTTATTTTTAGAGAGAGGAGAAGGGAGGAAGAAAGAGGGAGAAATATACTGATCGGCTGCTTCTTGTGTGAGCCCTGACCGGGTCCAAACCCGCAGCCCAGGCACGTGCCCTGATTGGGAATCAAACTGGCGACCTTGCTCTTTGTGGGATGACACTCGACCCACGGAGCCACGCCAGGTCAGGGCTAGTCAGGGCTCTGTCTACAGGGCGGTGTGAGCCCCTGGAGGGTCGCGATGCAAACCCTGTGAGTTTGTCCTTTGCCCTCTGACTTGGTGTATGGTGGCTTCAAACTGTGCTGAAGTTTTCTCGATTTGTGGGTTGGATTTAAGAGTCATTTCTTTTTGGGCTTCTGTGCTCTTTGTCATACTTTGAAAGGACTTTGTCTCTCTGAGTTTTATAAAAAGTATTTTCTTCAAGTAACTCATTTCAACTTCCATATTTAGACCTTCGATCCCTTTGGAATTGTTTGATGTCAGGAAGGAGATTTGCTCCAGCTGGCTAATAGCTGTCCCAGTACTGTCACTGAAGAATCTCTCTTGTCCCCACTGGTGGGTAATACACCCGTTCACACTCTCTCCCTGTGTATGTCAGTCTTTTTCCAGATCCTGAATTCTGTTCTCTCTGTTTGCTATTCGAGTCAGCATCGACATGATACATCAGTAGGTCTTTATACAATGTGTGATTCTCTAGTCCAGGAAGGGATCCCTGTGGCCCCCCATTTCTTTTTCGAATAATGCAGTCAAACATACATCACATAAAATTTATCGTTCGAACCGTTTTGCAGCATGTGGTTCAGTGGCATTCAGCTCACTCACATGGCTGTGCAGCCAGCCACCACGCCCACCCATCTCCAGACTCTCTCATCTTCCCAAACTGAAACTTTGTTGCCCTTAAACACGAACTCCCCATCCCTCTCCCCCACCATCCTACTTTCTGAGTCCACGAGTTTTCCTATCAGGGACCTCATATAACATTTGTCCTTCAGAGTCCGGCTTAGTGCACTCGGCATCATGTTCTCAAGGTTCCCGCCCATCCCGGTGTGTGTCAGAATTCCCTTCCTTGTTACGTAGAATCACAGTCCGTGGTCTGGACGGCCCGCGTTCGTCTCTGCACTCCGTGCCCATCGCGCCAGTCCAACCCGGCACCGCTCTGCATGGCGCCACCGTGGACGTGGGCGTGCGGTGGCCTGCGCTCGCCCCTCTGTGCAGATTGTCCTGCTGTTCTTGTTTGCTTCGGCTTTAACACAAACTGTAGAGCACACTCACTCATCCAGTTCCTTCTGAAAAAAGGCGTGTTTGCATTCTCACTAGGATTACACTCACTTTGTAGGTCTGCAGAGCGAGAGTGGATGCCTTCACGACCATAAATCTTCCCGTCCCAGACCTTCGCGGGTGTCTCCATTCCTAAGGGCTCAGGAGTGTTGATCTTTCTCCTTGTGCAGACTGTGCCCATTTCTGCAGTTTCTTCCTGCATGTGTTCTCAGCTTTGTCCTTCTTGTGAATGAGTCTTCCCTTCGACTCTCACTCCGTTTGCTGTTGGGACAGGTACTTTCCATCATTCCACCCCTCCCATTGTCCGTAGTAGTAGCTTGGAGTCTTCCCAGTGAACACTCAGCCCCCTGCAGTTGGTGGGAGCTTGCCATTCCCTCCCCTTTCCACTCCTGAACCTCCAACTTCCTTTTCTCGCCTTCTCGGGTCCCTTTAGTGCAACTTGAAACAGTGGTGAAACTAGTAGGCGGCCTTGTCTTGCCTTCAGTTTTAACAGGAATGCCAGCCACTCTTCCCCATTAAGCGTGATTCTCACCGGCTCAGATCAAGGTGTGGACGGGGTTGTGTTCCCTCTCGAGGCACTCGCTGTATCTTTGCCTGGTCCAGCTTCTGGAGGTGCCCTTGTTCCTTGGCTCATGGCCCCTCTTTCACCTGCACAACCAAAATGTGGGCATCTCTCCTGCTCTATAGTCACATGTCCCTCTGACTCTCCTGTCTGCCTCCCTCCCTCACATTGGATCCACCAGATAATCCAGTGTCATCTCCCTGTCTTGCTCTCAGACGATTAGCAATCTTCTGTCTGCCTGCAGCCTCACCTCCCCTTTGCCGTGAGAGTTAATGCATTTGTAGAGTCATGACAGGCACATTTGGAGTCATTGTTATCTCCAGCACATTCATCATTAAATAGCTTGGACTTCCCTGGGTCAGCTATGTGCACAGTGTCCTTGTGGGCATGGGAGAGAGGTCAGAGGAGCTGGTTTTCACCACTTAAAAATGTCTTCCCATCTACCAAAGAGAGTTTCGTGCAAACACGGTCCATCTATGAGAGTCTCTGTGTGGCAGCAACTTGGTGCCTGCCAGGGGGACCTTCTACCTCCAGCCTTGCTCACCAGTTAGAGCCCCTTCAGGAATCTGACATATGCTACTCCCTTTCCACCTGTCCTCCATCCCCTCCTCCCAGGTGGCTCTGCCTGATGGCCACTGTTCTTATTACATGTGGATCAGGGCTCGTATGGTACCTATCTCCTGCTTCCACCCAAACTTTGATGTTTGGGACGATCTCCAGGAGAATGAGGAAATGACTCTGGCAGCCATATTGGTACCAGAAGTCTCAAAAGATACTTCAGGTGCCTGACTTTGTCATCCAGATATTAACCACTCCTTTAGGCTTGTGTCTGTTCTCCAACATCAGACTTCAATGCCTGTGGCCCCCAATATCCCTCCTACATGCCTCCTATCAGCCTGTCCCTTCTCTTCTTTCCTCCATTTCAGTTTGGGAACAGGCCACCCTCCTGGCTTATTTCCCTTCTGGAACATGTAGCATATGTGCCCTGTCCATCTTGCTGACCCTCTGGATTAAATTCACTGAGTGCTTATTCCATACATGGTACCTTTCTAAACTTTTATCTTTTAGCTCATTGAACTTTTTAAATCATCCCACGAGGCCTGGAGCTAATATTTTATAGAAAAGTAAACTGAGGCACAGAGAGGTCACAGTGCTTGCTAAGTGCGAGTATATGAGAACACTTGTCTTGGGAAAGAGAAAGCCTTCACTAAGGTGGGGTTGGGGGACCGGGGGAGAGAAGGAAGGGCTGAAACTGCCATTCAACCCGCACAGAACTCACAGGGCCCCTTTCTGGGACTTCTGAGAGCTTAGCCTCTGTTCTGCTAAATAATCTCAGTGTTGATTTTTTTTTTAAGTCATAAAAAGTCTTTTTTGGCAGAGTTGTAAATAATTTGAAAGTGTATTTTCGGACTCTGTGCATTTACCTTTTTGGAGCACATTTTACCCTCTTCCATCAGAAATAACCCTTTAATCGTAAGGATAAGTCAGTGGGAGTTTAGCCTGCCCTTGAGTCTGGGCCAGTGCCCTCTGCCCTCGGGGGGGTCCCCGGCTGCCCCGAGCACAGGGGACGGAAACCCGCCAGGCCCGGGTCCCTCCTGGTGCTCACGCGGTGAGGAGGGAGTCTTTCCTCTACAATGTGCCCTCAGCCCCTCTGGGAACTGTTCCTTCCAGGAGGCCAGCAAACGCCTGTCCAGCCAAATCCCTCTGATCATCCAGTTCTTCATGCTCCGGTCGTATGGCGAGAAGCTGAACAATGCCATGTTGCAGCTGCTGCGGGACAGGGAGAACTACAACCTGCTCCTCACAGAGCGCAATGACACCAGTGACAAGAGGAAGTTCTTGAAGGAGCAGCTTGTGCGGCTGACAAAGGCTCGGCGCCAGTTATCCAAATTCCCCTGTTAAGTTGGGCTCTGTCCCACCCGCGTCTCCCTGACGCCTTTCCCCAAGAGCTGCCTTTGCTAATCACCCAGGACCCAGTAGGAGGCTGTGATGAGCCACTTGCTGTCTCGCATGAGACTCAAGGGCCTGCCCTCACGAAGGATGTAGTTTAGGTTGGGTGGATGCTGTCTGTCGTCTTCCCGGGCACTCTCCATGTCTGCGTCAGGGACCGACACACACGAGCACCGTAGAAGGGCTATCTCCTGCCTTTACCCATAACCTGTCACTCACACGATGTTTTAGGACCATTAGTACCATGTGTATGCATGCTCCAGGAGTCACACCTCATCCATCTGTATTAAACTCTTTGTAACAGACATTTCTCTGATGCCCTTTTTATTTGTGGGAAAAAGCTGAAAAGGACAGCAGGTAGGAACCCCGGGGAGCAGATGCTGCCCCCTGTGGCTGGGCTGGGTCCGGATGAGGGAGTTGAGTAAAAGATGGCGGTCTGGTTATTCACCACAGTCTGAAGGGAGATGAGGGACGGAGGTACACAGCGTGAAGCAAGCAGCATCCCTTGTTTGTCGTGTGCACCCATCAAGTGTCCAACCAGTAACTCCCTGGGCACCCACTTGGAGTTAAAGACAAATGCCCAAGTCCGGAGAGGTGGCCCAGCAGGCAGATGCTCCGGCTGGGGGTGGTCTGGGAAGCAGAGGCAGTGGAATGCTTAGCACGGTTACGCTGCAGGAGCTCAGTGGTCATGACTCCTGGTCTAGTGGGGGTGGGGACACTCGCAGATACCCAGCCACGGCCGGCTCAGGGGGAAGACCCTGAACAACAGGGGGGCTGTCCGAAAGGACCTGAACCATGTCCTTTAAAGTGAGTCGAAGCATCACAAGCCTACAGGAGAGAAGGCCAGGGGACAAGCAGAGAGAGGAGGTGTGTGCCAGCTGTGCTTAAGAGGAGGACCCGTGAGCGAAGGCTCTCCGGGGAGATCCACTCTGCACAACCAGCATGGACAGAGGGAGCCCTTTCCACCAAGGTGTCCAGAAAGGAAGAGCTTCTGGCCAAGCTGGGCAACCGCTTGTTGGGGCCGGAGAGGTGGGCTTAGTCGCACTGTCCGCTCCCATCACCCCCCGCAACCAGATCACTTCTGACACTCAGTGCTGTTCCATGCTCTGGGATGAGAATTTGTTTACACGGGGAATGCCAGGAGGACAGAGCACCTCTGGGGCAGCACCTCTGTGCCTCTCCCAGGTGCCAAACACCTGCAGGTTGACGCAGGACCGAGCGCTCACAGGAGCCAGCTTGACTCATGTTTAAAGGGAACACTATAGCAATACGCACAGACTTTTGTAAGAACAAGGGTAAGCTGGCAGTGCACGTGTCTCCAGACCAGTGCTGGCCCTGTCCCTTTAGGAGACTGGGCCAGCTTCTCACCTTGGTGCCTGGGCGCTGGTGCCCCCTCATGGCTGGCCTGAGT
This sequence comes from Trachops cirrhosus, assembly GCA_028533065.1. Lineage (NCBI taxonomy): Eukaryota > Metazoa > Chordata > Mammalia > Chiroptera > Phyllostomidae > Trachops > Trachops cirrhosus. Next base: position 186,078,169 of record CM052539.1, on the reverse strand, counting down.
AACTTCTCCAGTACCAGGTGTTCTCACCCCTGAGCAAAGACTCTGGGAGACCAGGGACATAGGTGGCAGTGTTGCCAAGGGTTCTTTGCTGCTATAAATGTCCTGGTAGTCCCAGAGAGGGTGGAGAAAGAAAGACCGTAGTGTGTGCTCCAGATGGGGATTTACCTGGTGGGGCAGGGATGGGTGCAGGGGATAAATCTGAAGGCGACCCAGGAGGTGCTCACAATCTTTCCTTTTGGCTAAGAAGAGCAGGTGCCCGGGGATCTCCCAGGCCTGTACTATCAGCCATCAATAAGTGAGAAGTTCACTGCCCCTCCTCCCAAGTGTCCAGGACACAGGAAGAAATATCCATGGAGTCTACTCTGGGTGATTTCTTCAGAAGGTGGCAGGACTCGGGCAAGGGGTTGAACTGCCCATGATGTCCCCCACCCCTGCCCCACACCCATGAGGGATGCCCCCAGATTCTACTGTCCAATCTGTAGCACCCACCAGCTGGAAGGTCATCAACCCGTGCAGGATATACTCGAATGTTAATGGTGCTCACTCACGGAGCCTTCCAGGCGTATCTGGGGCTCAGATGACCCACAGGCTTGGGCTGAGTTTGGAGCAGAGCAGAGCGAGGGGCTGGAGAGAACCGGACTGGCCCAAAGCCTCCCTTTTCCAGAACACACGGTCTGGCGTGCTGCAGGGACTTAATAATGCTGTGTGAGAGAAGGAGGTGTGTGTGGGAGACGCTGGGCCCTTGTTCAAGTGACTTTCTGGATTTGTGGTTACCCTCCAAGACACTACGGGGCAACTGCCTTTGTCACTATCCTTCCCAAGCAAAAGCACAGCCAAAAGCACTCCGATCCGAACGTCAAACCCTCCACCACGTACAGTAGAAGCAGCAAAGGGGAATGCCTCGGCTTTCCATGGGATCTGCGTGGTGCAGGGGTTGTTCGGAGAGGAACGAGCCTGCAAAGCAAAGTGAGGACCCACACACCACTATTTACGCAGCTAATTCTTTTAAAATGAGACAGCTGGGGCCTTCGTGGATTTCTTAAATGTTACTTTAGAAGTAGCATAAATTCCAGCCTTTTCTGAAAGTGGCTGGAGCATCGGGGAAGTGGGCTCCGGAAACCACTTCACACCCTCCCTGCACATCCAAAGCAGCTGAGGGCTGTGGTCTTGGGATTTGCGGTTCTTTACAAAATCAGTCTCCAGAGGACACCTCGGTCCCCATGGAAGGAGGGTCTGAAATCAGCCAGATCGGGACCACGGAACAGAGAGAAACTGGTCTGCAAACAGGCCAGGCCCCAGTGTAAAGCCGGAAGGTCGGCTCCGTGAACTCAGCAGGCGGTGAACCCAGGTGGGGTGCGTTTCCGGGCGAGGCACTTCCTGCGGGCCCAGCAGCGAGAAGCAACACCAGCATCGGCACAAATCCCGCACTTCCATCAGTACTCACGTTGGCACTTCTCTGTTCGTATTTCGGGTCATTTTATAGCAAGCAGATGAACTTGTTTTTATAAAGCTTCAAATACAAAACTATCAGCATTTCCCCAGTCTCAGCATTCTGGCTGGATCTTTTGAGAGAAGCCAGCCCCATCCTAAGGGAAAACCATTCACAAGAGGAATCCAAAGTGAAAAACATAACGGAAAAGATGGTCCAGTGCCCACGTGGACATTGTAGATACACACTCCATCGTCATTCAGGGTCTCTTATCTGTGAGCCTGCCCCCTCACTAAAATTCAGCCCTAACGCGCAGTTTAACACTAGCAACGCTTTCGGGACTGTGGGAAAACCTGCACACGCGCATCCTCAGCCTAGGTGGGGGGCTCCAAAGACTCGATCAATATTTGGAAAAAAAAAAAGTATAATTTATTTGTACAACATTTCACAACTCAATTTTACAGTTAAAAAAAGATACAAAACAGAAGACAGACGGGGGTCACATAAATAAAAAGACGCACTGGCGGAGGAACACATTCTCACCGTGACAAGGCTCGTTAAATAGTGCCGTGTGTCGGGGAGACCCCTGGGGACGCCGCTGCCCCCGGGGCCCGAGGAACAGAGTGTCCTGAGAACGGGGTTGTGAAACCTTCCATTCTGACTTCTAGCAGGAGAATCATTTCATTCTTGGAAAGCAGTACGCGGGACCGAAAGCAGTCGGGGGAAGTAGTCCTGGGGAACCATTGACCCGCCCCCCGCCCCCGCAAGTCAAGCATGACCCCCACCCCTCTCCAGGGGAACCTAGGGGCCCGGGAGGGGCCACCCGGAGTCCAAAATACACCTTTGTCTTCTTTGTCGCAAGCACGGTTCTGTTCTTCAGCAAACTCATTTCCGGAACATGAAATGAGGAGCCAGTCACTTGTGAAAGCAGCTCGAATTGACAAGGACAATAATTTCAAAGAACCAAATGTAGCAACTACTTAGAGGCGTCACAACCCAGATTCCGTGAGCGCTGAGGTAGTAACGTGTGGAAACGTTCGGTGGAAACAGCGTACCTTGAATCACACATCCCTGATTTCCCCAGGTGACCGCAAGTCCCTGTGGCTAGCAGACAGAAGAGGGTCAGCAAGCTGTGCACTCGGCCCCGCTGTGAGGACCACCGTGGGCTGTGCACATCTCCCAGGAGGCCGGGAGGTGGGCCAGGGAGGAGGGGGGCAGTGAGGCTGGTGCACCCGGCCCTGCAGTGCTCAGCGGTGATGGTGGGCAATGGTGGTCCTTGCTCCAGGGGCTCTGTCTGTACACTCACCACCACCCCCCAAGAAGAAGAAAAGGTTTCTGATACCCTTTCAACTGACAATCAAGTCATCACCCATGAAGGGCTGGTCCCTTTATTTCCAGCCACCATCCTGGGCTGCTAAGAAGGCACTTAAAAAATGATCAGTAAAAACGTTTGTGGGGTGGGGACAGGCCCTGGGGCTACCCTAAGTGGCCCCCTGTAGCAGGCCCCCAGAGGGTGGCTGTCCCACCTGGCTTTGTCTCAAGCCGCACAGCAGTGGCCGAGAGGTCCCCAGCCCCTCGGGCATCCCCTGGGTGGGCTCAGAAGAAAGATGCCCGTGGCAAACTCCATCCTTCCGCCCTGCGTCGGCCTTGGGCACCCACACCCAGCCCGACCTGTCACCCCTTTTGCGCTAGAGGTCAGGGAGCCTGGGAGCAGCCACCATGGTCTGCACAGAACTGTGGAGAGTGCCAGAGACAGACGAGTTCACTATTTAATCAAAATGAAAGGACCTCTGAATCACTTCTAAAAATACATCATTACGCACAGGGGACTAAACATCAGCCCCTTCGTTTTCTCGTGGAACGGTGTCGAGGACAGGGCTGGACACGTTAGCTGTTTGCCTGTTCGAAAGGAAGAAGAAAGGATGTTATTTTCTTAAGATAAACAAAAGTAGAAAAATATTTTTCCCCCAGGATTGGCGCGGTACTCACACACCAAATGAGCAAGCTTAAGGGCACAAAGGGAAATGATTTCCCTACGGCAGGGGTGTCACACTCATTGTCACCGGGGGCCACATCAGCCTCGCGGTTGCCTCAGAGGGCCGAAGGTAATTTGAACTGTTAAGGAG
>CM052539.1:185987048-186074514 GCA_028533065.1 Trachops cirrhosus | reverse complement strand
GCTGGGACGTGGGCCTCCACTGGGAAAACCAAGCGTGACTCAGCCGCTGAGAGACCTCAGGTGCTTAACAAGCCTGGCTCTCGGCCCACGGTCCCCCCTGCCGTCCAGCCTTTCCCTGGGTGCTCTGGCCGTGCCCAGCCATCGGCCGTGCCCTGGACATACCACGCAGTTTGCTCTCTCACATACTGGACGGCAGTCCACCCCTTGGCCTGGCTCAGCACCCTGGCCCACCCAGCCCCACCCGCTTCCCTCCGCCGCCACGCAGCCCCCAACAGGACAGCTGGGTTGTCTATTTCCAGCACTCGGCCCTTTGCCAGGTGCGGACAGACCAGCCACTGTGGTCACTGGAAGGTATTAGGTCCCATGGTTTTATTTGGGGGCCAGATCAGGTCCTGTCCTTCCCTCCCCAGACTGGAGACTCAAGAAGATACAAAATAGAAGTTTTCCTTTCACCAGCAGCCCATCCCTGGCAGGGGCAGAAACCGGTGGAGACTGCCAGTCGTGGACCCCTGGGGCGGACGGCACCTGGCTCTCGCCCAGGACGCGGGCAGTGCCAGGAAGAGGCCTCTGCCAAGCAGCGTGGCCCGGCCAAGAGCCCCAGAGGGCAGGGTCTCAGGCAGCCCCTGGGACCTCCCATCTTCACCACCTCTGTTTGCACAGGAGAACCCCCGCTGCTCCCCACCTCCAAACTCAACAATCCAAAAACGGACAGGGCAAAGCCACACCTCAACGGGCTGACACTGCCTGTGACCCCGTGCGCTCTGCCCCTCACCAAGATTTGCATGTGAGGCGGTGTGGGGGAGCCCGCTGAGCCAGCACGGTGCAGGTCGGCGAGCCACGCAGAGCGGAGCACAAGCCCATGTGCAAAGCTCTCCCTGCCAAGCTGAGCCCCAAATATTTTCGTCCAAGCACCACTGGGCAGCACATAAGCGAGGTCAGCCAGTAGTGACAGGGGGCACTGGCAGGGGCGGTAGGGGGCAGATGATGCTAAATGCAAATCGTTGTCAAGAGAGACGCTGTTTGCATCATGCTGATGGGTGGGCGGCAGTCAGCCGCCCGCAGCGGGGCCACGGCTCATGGACACCCGGGCTTTGACACAACGTCTCAGTCAGGAGGACGGGACAATTACCCTCATCTGTCGATGAATCCAGTCTGTGAATACTGTCACGTTTCCATACACTCCTGGTCTATTCGCCTTGGCACAGCCGGATCCCCAGCTCGTTTCCCCAATCAACCACCAGACGCTGTTCTTAAAAGTGACCAGAGGACCGCCACTGTCACCCTAGGGGACGGAGCAAGGAACAGAAGTTCAAATGCACAATCGTGCAGGCACCACTGATCTGGCACAGGCGTGGGGGGTCAGGTGGGGTTCCCAGCAGGACGTCTGAGTGGGTGTGTGGGTTTCATATCTCCTCCAACAGGTAACAGTATATAAGCCCCCAAAGAGACTATACCAGCAATGAACTTCAGTCTACGTCAGCTAAGAGTTACTAAATCAGGTGGTGTCTGTATTTTAAAAAATAGTCAAAAATGTCTATCTCTTCCACTGACACTTAGACAGTAAAAATCCCTTCTGGAGGAAGCATGGGCGTGTGGGTGTGGTTGATGGTACAGAACCTTTCACACCGTGACCGTTAGCTGCCACGATGTCCCCCAGCTGCCCGGAGCTGACTCTGTCCCAGGGACACGGAGCCCTCTCTCCATGGGGCAGAGAAGGGCTCATCCGCTCAGCAGGGTGGGCGAGGCCCAAAGGTCAAGCAGAAGGTCGCAGGCACCTGGCAGGAGTCGACGTTCCCCTGCAGGTACCCAGCGCAGATCATGCTCGGCGTGATGAGGTTGTTGTACACGTATCTGCTGTTGCACAGCACGGGCTCGATTAGGGGCACCATCACGGCGTTCAGCATGTCCGACGTTTTCCCTGAGAAAGACAGACAGTGCTGTGGCGGAATCACTGTGGCCAGCAGCCCTCGTGGGAAGAGTGGACCCCTCCTGGGGATATGCAAGGCAGACCCTAGAAAGGGGGGCCCTGTCCCTGCCCCCCTCCCACCTCCCAAGCCATCTGCTGGGGAGCCCGGCTCATCCTCGAGGCTGCCGGGTCTGAGCTGAATGCAGCTCTAGGTTCTGGTTTCAGGCAGAAGACGTCCTGCCTCCAACTGTGGAACTCCACCCGTGTTCCGAGAGCGCCCCCGGCCATCACTCGAGGACTGGGTTCTGTCGGAGCACCCTGCCTCCCTCACGGCTCCCTCTTCACTGGACCATCAGCGAGCCGGCCTTTCTCGATCGCACACCCTCCTCCGCCTGCTGTCTCACTTCTCCAACTTCCCTGAACACTCCGCACACCCTCCTCCACCTGCTGTCTCACTTCTCCAACTTCCCCGAACACTCGTCGGCTCTCGCTGCCCCCACTTCTCCCTTCCCACCTTGCTACCTCCACGTGGTGTCTTCTGAGCGCCGCGGGCTCACTGAGCTGAAAGCGAACCTCACACTGCCCATCCTCCACCGCCGTCCTTCCCACCAGCACCCCCTGGCTCGGACGTGGCGTGCCACCACCCTGGGGCTCCCGCCACAAAACCGGAACCCGTCCTCCCTTGACTTGTCACTGTTGCCCCTGCTGACGCCCCACCCCTCAGCAGATCTGGTGGCTCTACTCCAAATCTACACGGTCGCTTCCTCTACGCCCAAACCCAAGTCTGAGCTGCCAGCTCACCGTGGAGGGCCACAGCAGGGGTCCCCTCACCGTCGTGTTCTGTCTACTCTTGCCTGCATCCTTCCTGGGACAGCCACCAGATTATGTCACGCCCTTGCTTAAAACTGTCGACGGCTCCCCATTTGCAAGGGATCAAAGCCGGTGTCCTGAGCGTAACCCACAGGCCTGACATGAGCCAGCCCCTCACCCCTGGGTTGTCCTGCCCCAGCCACACTGGCCCTTCTGCTCTTTACACATTCTCGTCATCAGAATGTCAGCTCAAATGTCACCTCTTCCAAGAAGCCTTCCCTGACCACACCGCCACTGGGCCCTCTTCAAAGCGGCCACGGTTAGGTTTCCGGCTTGTCTGACTACATCCTGCCTCAGACATCCATGGAAGGATGTGAAGTAAGTTTCTGAGGGCAGAGATTTCTGCCTAATTTTGTTCACTGGAGCATTCCCACCGCAGCGGGTGCGCCACAAACGATCACTGTGTTTCCTTTCACCTTGGCTGCCGTGTGGCCCGGCTTGCAGCTCGAAGGCTCAGCCGCAGTGACTTCCTTTAGCCGAGGCACCCACCTCCACTGTCTCCCAAGAAGCCCGCACGTCACCCAGCCCTCGCCCTCTGCACCTCGTTCTGAGGATTCACGGTACGTGTACCGCGGATGCTTTTAGGAAGAAGGGCGTCAACGATACACAAAATGCTCCTCCATTCACTAGGCACTTTCCCACTCCACAGACATGCAACAGCCAGAATCCCTGCATTTGAAAATTGTCTGAGATGAGAGGAAATTACAACGGCAGGAAGTGGAGCAGGCCTATGCTGGGGGCGGGGGTCTAGTTCCTTCTCCCTCTCGGGGGGTCCGGATAAAGGCCATCCCGGGCCATGCATGCCCGCCCCCACCAAGTCCATTACCCTCAGCCATCAGAGGGCAGCTGACTTCCAGGGTGGCCTGTCAGCAACCACAAAACACGACCACGGGGAGACTTTAAGCTTCGACATTTGCAAAGCCTTTATCCCGTGAGAAGCAGTCTCCGCACATTGCTCCATTGGACCTGACTGCAAACTCGGTGTGTTAAGTAGGGCGGCTAGGATGCTTCCCAGTCAGCAGACGGGGAGACCGAGAACTGCCTCGAGTCATGCAATCATTCAGAAGTAGCACCAGGACGGAAACCCGGGCCTCCCACTTCCACACCCAGTGCTGTACATCACGTCACGGGACCTGCAGTCTCACGTGCCGGGAGCCTCACCTTTCTCGGAGGTGGCCCCCCACCCGGAAATCCAGCAGGGCTGTTTTGGCTCCAGCATCATGCCTGGGTTGGGCAGGCACACAGGTTTCACTCTGTCTGTTTCAAGAAGAAAACACACCGTGAGCGAGTGGGCAGGGGCCAGGGACCCTGCCAAATGCCCCGCAGTGCAGAGGACCGCCCCCCACGGAGCACTGGCCAGCCCTGGAAGGACGGTGGGGCGCGGTGGTCGGAACCCTTTTCTGCAGCTCCTGCATCGATTAAACTACCACCCGCCGTGGAGGGAAGCGTGCCGGTGGCTGCTTCCCCTACACACAGGGGCACGTTTTCGGGTGATCTGGCTTCCGAGGAGCGCACCTCTGTCAGCCAGCCCTCCCACACATCCCCCGCTGCCCCCAACTCGACACCAATCCCTTCCTTCCACTTATCACGGCACAAGCTTCTTTCCAATCATCCTCTCCTTCAGATTCGGTCAGAACCGTTCACATGCCCCAAACCGCCCCCCTTCCCCCCCACCCCAGACGAAGGAACACACCATTAAAAGGCAGAGGCGTCTGCAGCTTCATAAGAGCGACGTCATTGTTCTTGGTCTTGGAATCATAGTTTGGATGAGAAATCACTTTCTCTACTCGGTAGCCATCGCCGTAGAACATGGAGGACTGTTTCAGAATCCCCGCGAAGGCCGTCCAGTACCGTGGGTTGTTCAGTGGCCTGGGAGGCAGACACGAGTGCCACTCAGCTCCTCAGAGCCACACGCACGAAGCTCTCCCTCGGTGATCAAACGTCATCCGCTGCAGCCAAGGCTCCCCCGTCTGAGCCAGAGGGACAGGCGAGGAGGCCTCGGGCTCTCCTCACCCCCAGCTCAGCACGGCTGCCCAAGCACACCTTCCCTCCTTCTAGCCCCCGCTCCAGCTCCTGGGTGGTCCTGTGCCTCTTCTGAGCTTCGCAGCAGCAATTCCAAGAATGATTTTTCTTGGACCTAAATGCCTCTCTGAGGTCTAAACCTCATTTCCTGCAAGACCGGGTCTTCCCTACCTATATATGCTAGGGCATTTCCTGAAATACAGTGGGTGCTTAATAAATGCATGGTGATGGACAGACTCTAGGTCTATAGCCATCTAGGCATTACCTTTGTCTGGGTGCTTCCTATTAAGAACACCCCAAACCCTGGCGAGCGATCCGAGTCCAGGGGAGGGAAGGAGGGGGCAAGCTTGGAGAATGAGTGCCTCTTCCTTCGGCTTTCCCCTCAGGGGTCACAAGGAGCAGGCGCCCTGACTTATGGGTGCAGACACTGGGCTCAGACTCCCTGAGTGAACTGCCCGGGGCCACATAGCCCAGCCGGCCCAGCCACACTCCGAACCAGGAAGACAGCTCTGGTGAGTGAGGTTTCCTCAAAACTCGACGTGTGACCCCACAATTCTGAGTGCGTCTGAGTGGCTCTCTCTGAGGTGGATCATCCAGAGCTCCCGAGACGAGACGGCAGGAAAGGACAGTGAGCTCCCAGCCGCACCCTGCACCCCCGCCCCCAGAGCCCTGCATGCGGTGGGCGCCACGTGCCTGCTGGCTGAGGGATGGGCTGGGCCACCTGTTTCACGTGCAGCAGCCCACCTGACCCTCCCAGCGATGCCACAAAGGGGGCACTGTTAGGACCCCCAATGATACACAAGGAAACCGGAGCTGAACAGGTCGAAAGACTTCGCCCAGGGTCGCATGGCCGCAGTCCCCGCCAGACCCAGGAGCCCTCCCCCCGCCGTGAACGTACTCTTCCACGCAGTGGGCGGCCGTCACGACCCACTCGGGGGTGATGATGGAGCCTCCGCAGACGTGGACGTTCTGCACGTGCAGGCTGACCTGCCAGGGCCAGTCCCCGGGGGCGGCGCTCGTGCCGCCCACGATCCGACTCTGCCGGCCCATCCTCCTGTTGACCCCGCACTCTGAAGGCGACAAGCACAGCGCAGCTGGCCAGGGCGCAGCCCCGGCCCCGGCCCTACGCCCACCCCCGCGCCGGGAAGAACCACTTCTGCTGCCACTGAGACTCCAGACGCCCGGCTGGGGGCTCCTGGATGACCGAGGCCCTGGGATCATCTGGAGCGACCGAATGCTCAAGATCCCTGAGCAAAGTGAAGGAGGCGTTTCCTCCCGTGTGCTGGCCACATTCCCCAGCAGGTGGCTGGTGAGACCCCAGGGTGGGGCGGGCACCATGCTCTCTTGGTACCTAAAGGAGCTTGAGTCCATCCCGGCTGGGGAGCCCCTGCCAGGACCGCCGGGACATGCGGCCCCTGGGAGCATCTGCTAGTCTCACCCCTCCAATCAGAAAAGCCGAGCTTCAGGACCCAGAGCCCCTGAAAGAATGGGACAAGGCCCTCCCGGAGAGGACACCCAGGGACAGAGCCTTCCCTGCTGTCGACGGGCTCGGAAACCCTGAGTAACCCGGACCCAGTGTGGGGGCACCCACAGGCCTCCGGTCCCACCTCGGGGTGGTGCAGCAGTGTGGCCCCTTCTCTCTCCACCTCCCCAAAGACACAGGGGTACATGTCCGAAGGTACAGAACATGTCCCTTCTCGAAACACAGACAGGGAAAGCAGGACTCCCTTACCTATGCAGCGTAAAGAAACCACGGTTTTCGAAGAACAGACATCACTGCAAAAGAAGAAAGAGAATGTTGGCCACGGACATGCAGGAATGGACACTTTCTTCCAACGTCCCCATCCCCTGCCTCCCGAGACGTGGAAGGACCCGTGATTGAGGGCTGGATCAGTGAGCGAATCCACACAGCGGGCAGGGGTGAAGGGCAGACATGGAGCGTGGGTTCGTGTGTCCGCGGGCAAGTTACTTAACCTCTGCCTCAGTTTCCCATACGCAGAATGGGCCAATTACAGCACCAACTCATAGCGTGGTTTTGAGGGTAAGTACGCAATGTCAGCTATTATTATTATTATTATTACTATTATTATTTTTTATCCTCCCCGAGGACATTTTTTCATTGCCTTTTTAGAGAGAGAGGAAGGGGGAAAGGGAGAGAGAGAAGACGTTATTTTTAATCTGGAATTTAAAATCATTCTTTAATTGTTTAAGGGAACCATTGGTAAACTTTGTTTTTTTATGACTGCTTTACATCTCTTGCACAGAAAACAATACTATCAATTACTTGCCCGGGAGCAGAAGAAAAGTAAGGTACTGGTTCAGTAAACGATCGAGGTGACGGACGAGAAAGAAGTAACGCGCATCCCGTCGCAGAGCGAGTTTCCTCCTGAGTGCGGAGGAGGAGAGAAGGCCCGACCTCCAGCACGCACCGCTGGTCCCGCCCCACTGCACACTGACGCAAGACGTGGTGCCGGGCCCGCCCACAGACACGCCCACTGCACGCTCCTGCCAGAACAGACACACCGGGGAGCCCGGTCCAAACCAGCGACCACCCGCCAGTCCCGGAGGTAGCCTGGCTTCCTGCCACCCTTCTGAGAAAAGAAGCGCAAAGATGCCACCTCGAGAATCACCCTCAATTCCTGACAGCAGCCAATCCAAAGTGAACCCCTGCTTCTTTAACCCTTCCCCCAAATGACCCAAAAAGAGCCCAAACCCTCCAAGTCCTTTACAACACCTTCGGACGGAGACGCTCCGTGGTCCCCGGACTTTAGGTGAGTCCTGGTGCTCTTGGGCTGAGGGACCCTGGCAATGCCAAGAGAACACACACCCACGACCAGGTGTTTTCTAAGAATCGTGAGGTTGATCCTCCTCCACAAGGCGACACCGCCGAGCGGCCCCTCGGGTGAACCCCACTAGGAGCCGAGAGACTCAGATACTGTCAATGCAAGAAATGGCCAAACCTGAAAGAATTTTTCATGAGTTTATTGGAGCCAAACTGACGACAATGGCCAGAAAGCAAAATCTCAACGGACTGAGAAGATGCTGCGGAAAAGGGCAGCTCTGCACCTCATTTTACGCATCAGAGTCCACGGAGGAGGCGGGAGGGGGTTCCATGACATTTACTGATGACAGATTAGGGAGGTGGGAGGAAGCAAAGGGGAGAAGTCTCTGGAATGAGATCAAGAAAAACAGAGACACACTTGCTTACACTGGCGAGTAAAGGATATTTAACAGTTAACCATTAACATGCTACTCTGGTGCTGATTGTGTTTTGAGGGGTGGGGGGGGAGCAAATTACTGTGATATCCCAAAGATCTGTTATACAGTGTGCTATCTTAGATGCAAAAAGGTAACAGACAGGCTCAGTAAAGACTGGCCTTTGTTAGAGACACATACCACCCGCGGACATGACTGCCACCCCTGAGCTCCTTTTCAGTGGGAAGTTCTACTTTCAGGCCATCCTATGTGGCTACTTTCCATCTCTGAGTTCGTAAGGGCCAGCACGCAGGCCTCCCTCCAGCTCCTTGGGGTTAGTACGTGGCCCCTTTTCCATCCACAATACCGAAGGGCAACTTCTGGAAACCAAAGGAAAGTCTTCGCCACCCCCGCCACGGACAGGAGATGCCACGTGCCAGGCGATGACCGTCTCCTCTTTCCTCCAAATGTCAGGGCCCCTGAGTGAGCGCCCACCGAGAGACCGCAGCCTTCCCACCCTGCTCAGCCCGGGAAGACAAAGGGACACTCAGCCTTCAGAGAGAGCCCAGGCAGCTGTGTCCGTGCCTCACCTGGGCTCTCCTGGGCACACCTTGGCTGTGCATGCCCCTCCTCGGGGTCTCGCCCTGTCACATTCCCTGGGACAGCGAACCTCCCTGGGGAGGAAGCCAGCCCCCCAGCCACCTCAGCCAGCGGTCACCAGGAATGCAAACCTGCTTCCAGCCTCCCACTCAGGGCAAAGGAGGGGCGCAGTCATTAACTCACCCTTCCCTAAAACAGCAGCAGGCCTGTGACAAGCTGACAGCCTGGCTAACCACCTGGGGGGAGTGACAGGCACCTGGGAGCTGAGGCAGGCTCATTCACAGTAGACACTGAGTCTTTTACATTAAAGAACACTGCCTCCGCTGTTAATGACCCTGAGGAGACTGTGAACAATTTAAACAGGTGCAAAACAAATTGAGCCACTTAAGTCCACCCCTCCCCCGCCCCACTAACAGGTTAAGCTACCAACCTTGTGACCGGATGTTTGGGTTGATTTCCACCCACAGGGCACACACCGTGGCCCACCCAGAACCACTGGGACCCAGCGCACTAGTCAGCTTGGAGGTCCAGAAAATGCTGGCTGAACAGAACTAGCTGCTCCCTCCCCGCGCCCCCCAGGGCATCCGCTAGGCTTTGGGCCAGGAGACCCACAGTCCCTGCTGCCTGGGACGGGGGCAGGGGTTCCTGGGAAGCGGGACTTTGAGTGCTAAATCCAGCCCAGTCCCTGGCAGGCAGGGTGGGCGGGTCACCCTGCTAGGACCCGGAGGTGCTCTCGGTTCTAGAGTTCCTCCCCGACACACAGCAGGCACGCTCTAACGTCCGTATGGTGAAGAGAATAGTGTGGACTCTCAGTTCTGCAACGTCACCCGATACCGTGGAGGGCAGAGGGCACGACGAAATGGCACGTGAGCCTTGCTCCTTGCTGCGAGAACTCAGCCAAACCCAGCACCGCAGCTCGGAAAGGCCAGGCTGGGGACCGCCAGGCCCCGTGGCACCCCCCACCCCATTCTCATCACAAACTGTTCGCAGGAGACAGGAACAGCACCTGTGGTAGAGTTTCTGGTACAGGTCGCTGTGGCTGGCGCTTAGGTTCAGCTTCATGAAGCTGGTGGCCCCGCTGTCGTCTGCTATTCCTTGGCTAGAATAAAAACTGTTCCTAAAAAGGACAGAAAACCACATTTAAAGGAATGGGTAAGTCGTAAGCGACCCCAGTTCCTGTGCTGTATCACGAGACTCCTCCTGCATGAGACTCGGGCATAAAAACGCCTTAGCGTTTTGGAAAACAAAATCACAAGGTCTAAACAAGTGACCGTGTGATGGCCATCTCGATCGGATACACCTGGAGCAGCAGGTTGACCCCTCCCCCAGTCAAGTTTCTCGTCTGGTTCGGATGAGGATAAAGAAACGGACATGAGGACGGACTCACAGATGGAGAGCAGGGTGACAGCTAAGGCGGGAGGGGGAGAGGTTAGTGGGTGGAGGCAGTGAGCAAAAAGGAAAAAGGGATCCTGGACATGGACAAGAGCGTGGTGATGCGGGGTGGGGAGCGGGGTGTGTAAGGGGACTAAACGGTCATGGGGCAGAATAAAGAGTAAGAAAAGAAAACGAGAAATGGGAACAAGGACGCGTGTGTGCTGAGACCTGACATGGTGCACAGACGTTGGGATGCACCCCGTTATCAATGGGGGTCCTGGACGGGGGCTTCACCGTGTCACCCAGCCCTGCAGTGGGGGTGGCACTTCCAAGTGTTTCATTAGCCAAGATGCCAATGTTCTTATCAAGCGGTCCCACAGGGACACTCCAAGGAAGAGACGCTGGTCCTAAAATCCCACAGCCTTTCCTCGTGAAGCCAGACGGCTGCCAAGCATTTCCCAGACACACTCTGGGAGACTCGGCTGGGACTCTCGGGAGGGGACACTGTGTGTTTCCTCTCCCACCTTCCCTGTGGCCGTGTGCAGGAAGTAATTCCCTCCTGTATAAATCTGACGATCAATTCTCGCCCGTTCGATAGCCTTCATTGCCTCCCACATGCATGCTGTGAGGGTTGCACAGGGTCTGTTCTTGCTGACCCCCCCATTCACCCCCAGCCCCAGCCCCCGCCCCACTAGGCCCTGCATCAGCATCCTGGACCCTGAGGACCGCAGCACTGGATGGAGGTCCAGGCAGGACACCACGCCCACTGAACAAATCAGCTCTGGGATGGAGACGACTGTTCGTGGCTGCGACTTCCAGGGAGGGGCGGCGAGACCCACTGGCCTTTCCTAGGTTTCTGCTGCCTGTCGCTGTCCTCGGGGAGCCCCGGCGCCCCCTGTGAGAACGTGGGGCTCCAAACTCACCGGTAGCCCATGTCCTGGCACGCGGCCCTCCCGTAGCTCTCGCTCCAGTCATCCCGGCACACGGGATGCCAGGACTTCCTCTGGGGCGAGTACACCTGCAGGATGAAGTTCGGGCCGTAGAGACGAACTGCAAGGAGAGAGAGGCCCGTGAGTGCCAGGCAACGGTCCCGCCCTTACCTGGGACACAAAGGCTCGGAGGTGGCCAGTCCCCTCTCCCCCGCCCCACGCTGACCACCCAGGAGGGATGCCGCGAAACTCTGCTCTCCTCCTGAAAAGGGCTCTTTATCCAAAAGAATCGAAAACAGCGATTCAGACAAAACTTCGACCACGGGTGTCCGCGGCAGCACAGTCACACAGTCAAACGGCCAAAACAACCCGAGTGTCCACCGAGGGGTGGACGCACCCTGGACGGTCCACGCGCGCAATGGAATGCTCCTCGGCCACAAAGGGGGAAGAGGCGCCGACACGAGGAACATCCCCGAGCCCCAAAGACACTGCCAAGTGACAGAAGCCAGACGCAAGGGGCGGGTCCCACTTCTGTGCAGTGGCTGGCTGGAGCAGGACCTGGGCAGAGACCCGAAGGGGGTCGGTGGTTGCTTAGGGCGTAGGGGCCGGGAGGGGCGATAAGGGGGTGCCAGCTCAAGGACTCCTTCTGAAGTGACAAAAAATATTCTGGAATCAATCGTGGTGACGGTGGCACATATCTGAATAGGTAAGACCCACTGACTTGTACTGTTTAAATGGATGGATCTTACGGTGTGTGAATTACATCTCAATAAAACTGCTTTCGAGAAATAAATGACTAAGATAAATGGGTTTGAAAAGCGTTCTTTCGAAAACGGCTTTGAACGGCAGGTTGGCTCCCTCACCCACACCCTGGACCCGGGCAGAGAGCCCAGGGGCCTGCCCAGCACCTCGTGGAAGGCTCTGCCTCGAGATTCATGCACCTTTTGCCAGAACCGCAGCTTTTTAAAGAGATCCAACTTCATAAATACAGTGTGAGCCCCTCCCAATTCCATTCCTTCCTCTCCCTAGAAGTGTCGCACTCAGAATTCTGAGAACACTTCGTCCTGTGGGGGAGAAGTCGGTGGGGGGGTTCACAGAGCAGTGCTGCGTGACCTGGATGACCAGAGCATCGTGTGAACCCCAGCTCCATGGCTTGGGGGGAACGTGTGTGGGCTGGAAGTGACCACTGTGGGACCCTCACTGTTCCCGCCCATCCATGGCCCCTGGCTGGCTGGACTGTGTGACTGACATTCCTCCGTGAGATCCCGGCCTTGGTCTAATGATTTCCCATCGCTTCCGTGATGCGTGATTCCTCGTGCTGCCTGTGAGCTAGCCACGTGTTCGGGGTGAGTGGGTAGACAAATCTACTGGACCCAGACAACAGACTAGGACTCAGGGCTAAAAAAGAAATGAGCAGTCAAGCCATGAAAAGGGGGACACGTACATGCGTGTTAATAAAGGAAAGAAGCCAATCTGAGAAGGCTACGTACTGTGGGATTCCAACTCTGACATTCTGGAAACTGCAAAACCAGGGAGACAGTAAAAGGATCAGTGGTGGCCTGGGGGTGGGGCCGGGGGTGGCGGGGTGAACAGGTGGAGCACAGGGGACCTTTAGGGCAGTGAAACTACTCTGCGTGACACTGTGAAAATGGAGACACATCATTATACATTTGTCCACAATGTCGAGAGTGGGCCCTCCCATGACCGCAGAACTTGAGTCAATGATAATGTATCAATATTGGCTCATTGATTGTAAGGCACATACCACACCGACACAAGGTATGAGAAATAAAGGCAGCTGTGGGGGGGGGGGCATGGGAACTCTGTACTCCGCTCAACTTCTGTACAACTAACACTGCTCTGGAAAATAAAGTCTACTCACTTTTTTAAAAGTAACCAGAATTAAATATACTTCCAAATTTGAAAATAAAACTTAAACTGGCACGGTAGGCAGTAGGGGAGACAGCCCTGGCTGGTGTGGCTCAGTGGATTTGGTGCCAGCCTGCGAACCAAAGGGTCCCCAGTTCGATCCCCAGTCTGGGGCACGGGCCTGCATCGCAGGCCAGGTCCCCAGCAGGGGGCGCACAAGAGGCAACCACACATTGCTGTTTCTCTCCCTCTCTTTCTCCCTCCCTTCCCCTTTCTCTAAAAAAGTAAATAAAATATTTTTTAAAAGAAGAAAGTCAAGGAGACATTTCATTTTTGACTTGTGGATAATTTGGGAGATTTCCACCCCCCTTCCAACTATCTGCATTCCAGTGCAAACTAGCAGGACAGCTGATGCGCCAGAGAGCCTGTGCCAGTCTCGGACAGGATTTTTTTTTTTAATTATCACGATTTTTTTCAGCTTTACTGACATATAATGGACAAATAAAATTTGTAGATATTTGAGGTGTACAAGTTGGTGTTTTGATGGACATATGCATTGTGAAATAATCGCCAGAGTTGCGATTAACAGAGCTAATTAACATACGCATCGCTTCAACTTGTTCTTTGTTTCCTGGCCTCCCGCCTGCCTGCCTTCCTTGTGTGGTGAGAGCACTGAGATCTCAGGCGTCCACACAGCATGTTAGCTGTGTCACCTCGAGTGTCCTTCCATTCCTCTGCTGACACTTCAACACTCCCAGAAAGCACAGCGATAGACGTAGAAGGTGGAATTCACGCTAAGAATATATGTGCTATATATTTACACATACAGGCCCTTGGCAAGAAATCTCTGCACATTCTGGAATGTCCTCCACGGGCTGGGTGGCGTTCTTCAATGTCTGAAGACCAGCGCCCCGTGGAAACGTGTTTCCCTCTGCAGGACAGACTAGAGGCA
Organism: Trachops cirrhosus; assembly: GCA_028533065.1. Taxonomy (NCBI): domain Eukaryota; kingdom Metazoa; phylum Chordata; class Mammalia; order Chiroptera; family Phyllostomidae; genus Trachops; species Trachops cirrhosus. Next base: position 186,060,797 of record CM052539.1, on the reverse strand, counting down.
CCTCACACGCACGGTCTGCTCCAGCAGAGGTCACCCACGTCACGTTCGTCTACGTCGTTTTACATGAATAATCGGTGGAGAAATCGCGCCCCACTGAGGAGGACCTGGCGCATCGCAGACGCACAGCCCTCGGACGCAGCGGCTTACTTCCGGCAACGTTTCCCACCGTGCGCTCGGGGACTCGGCGCCAGCGCGTGCCCGCGAAAGCCGACCGAACTGAACGCCCGCCGGGAAGGGACTGGTGAGGAGGGCGCGCCCACACGCCGAGCTCGGGCCGCCGAGGGAAAGGGAGAGGAGCCCGTGTCCCGACTCCCGGATGCTCGTCAGCGTGTGCCGCGGAGTCAGCTGGATGGTGACCATTGGGAAATGGCCTTAACGTGCAAACAATACCTGCTTTTTTATGCAAAATCTCGCTTGAACGAGAAGCAAAAACTCGTGTGAGCTGCCTCGAAGATAAACCGTTAGTGGCTGGTGAACAGGCGTGTGTGTGTGTGTGTGTACACACCTGGTGTGTGCAAGAGAATGTGTGTTTGTATGCATGCTACATGGGCATGACAGTGTGTGTTTGCACATGTGGTGTGTCTGCATGTATGAGCATGTACTTTACATGTGTGTTTGTATATGGCCTCAGAAACTCCCCACTCCATGTAAGAAAATGGAGACAAATATTACCTATTATCACTAAAATAAAGTGTGCCGAAAATTGGAGGAGTGAGTCACTTGCAAATACAAACACTCCCAATCGGGAGCTCTTGGCACAGAGTCCGAGGCATTCACCCAGGGACGCAGGTGGCCATGCAGGCGGCAGAGGCCCACCCGGGGCACAGGCTTCCTCAGGGAGGAATCCGCAAGCCAGGACAGATGGTGCATCCCACACAGGTGTCCGACCCGGAAGCGAGGATGTGCAGGAAGGGGAAGCTCACCGAGGACGACCACAGGGGAAGGAAGATGACCACGACGTGGACAGTCTTTCCCCAGCGCCAGCTGTGGGAGGCACTATCAGCTCGCAGGTGTGGTATGGGTGGCAGCAGCCCAACCCCGGCCCACAAGCATCACCTCCCCGTTACAGCCACAAACACCTGGTGTGCTCCCCACTTCACACCTCACACTGGCTGCTGGTTGTCTGTCCTGTGGCAGACAGGAGCGGGCACGTCCCAGGGACTGGCCATGTCTTGTCCCCTCCCACTGCTGTGTGATGCGGGGCGAGGAGCACGCCCTCTCTGAGCCTATCTCCTTCTCTGAAAATCAGGATTAACCCAAGGCTCCAGGTAGGGAGTCACTACGGAATGGACTGACGTGCAGGATGCGGGCCTGCACCATCGAGCACTGGTCGAGGCAGCCCCCGGCCACATACACTCCCCCACTCACCGCACTGGTTCTCATCCTCCCCGCTGGGACAGTGAAGGATCCCGTCGCACCACTGAAAGGCGCTGACACAGGTCCCCGAGGAGCCACATTCCATCCCCGACACCGTGCACTTGCTCTCCGCTGGCAGAGAGACGAGAGGGAGACACCCATCAGGCTCAGAAACCAAGGAAATTGCCCCACGCTCACCAGAGTTCTGTCATGCACCCCACGTAACAAGAGGGAAGAAACCTCCCCCTGAATTTTAACAAGGAGGGACATGTCCTCGCTGCTGCCTACTGAAGGAATCAGGGCCACAGGCCAATGATGCAGAGCCCCGAGGGCGCCCTCCTTTCAGGGCGAGGGAAGGACCCTGTCCTGGGACAGGCTCCACGTCTTCTCTGCCCCACGGGGATCCCCGGGGGTCTGCGTGGCCCCAGGCTGTTGGAAAAGGGCTGGTGGCAGGGGAAGGGCACGCCGGGCCAGCAGTGGCCACTGCTGCACACTGGGGTGCAGGGACCAGCTGTGGCCCTGGGCGGGGAGCCTGCGCTCAGAGTGCCAGGTGGCACCGAGTGCCCCAAAGCACTGGGTAAACTTGAAATACTTCTCCCCCGTGTGTCAACACCACACAAATGGCGAGGGGTGAGGAAGAAGCATGTGACCCGAACAAAGGTTTGCCAGCTTCCAGGAGTGGCTACTCATGTATCGCCGTGACCAAACAGAAGCGAAGGAAGGCAGCTTGTTCTGTGCGAGAGAAACTTCAGGAAGGGCTGTGGGAGGGACCCCAGCCCAGAGAGCAGGGCCACGGCGTGGTCAGCACGCTGCCACAGCCTGAGCACCCATCCCCAGCCCGGAGCCGCGCCCTCTCCAGCCTCACGGCGGCTCCACACTTACTGAACTTCCAGAGCAAGACCGAGGCCACCACGGCTCCGGCGAGGACCGTCACCAGGGCGAAGGTGATGCCCAGCGCCTTCTTAGTCTCTGAGAAAAAGACACAAGCTTACAATGTATTGCAAAGTTCTGTGTGTGTGTGTTTTATAAGTTATTTTTATTTTTTCCATATTTTTTATTGTTGTTCAAGTACCGTTGTCTCCATTTCCCCCCCACCGATCCCCCACCCCAGCCATCCCCACTTCCCACCCTTGATCCTACACCCTTGGGTTTTGTCCATGTGTCCTTTATAGATGTTCTGCAAAGCTTTTTCTGAAGTCACACTCTCAAATTTTATCCACTACTTTTATCATACAGCATATCAAGAAATAATCATTTCTTATACACTTAAAAATGTGACTTTTAAGGACATATCCTAGGAGGTCTTAATTGTTCCATTGAAGTAAACTTCATGCTTTTTGGAGACTAAAAGCAGGAAGCCATGATATAAAGCAGCGTGAAATAAAGTTAGGCTCTTTTAAAAAGTATGGTCATGCCCTGGCCGGGCAGCTCCATTGATTACAGTGTCGTCGGCATGTGCCAAGGTTGCAGGTTCAGTCCCTGACCAGGGCACATGCAAGGATCAACTAATGAATACATCAACAAGTGGAACAGCAGAATCAGTGTCTCTCAGATCAATCAATAATTTTTTTTTAACATTTCAAAGTATGGTCTTTAATAGCGGAAAGAAGGAAAGGGTCAGGTCAAGGAACATACATATAAAGGACCCAAGGACAAGGAAAACGGGAGGGGAGAACGGAATGTGGGAGTGGGGGATGAGCAGGACAGAGGAGAGCAATGTGGGGAAAATGGAGACAACTGTAATTGAACGGCAACTAAAAAATTTTTTTAAAAAAGTATGGTCATGAAATTGTTACCGATTAATGTAAAAAATTGCCTGAAAGAGGAAAAGTGCCTTGTTTCAGTAATTACAAGCATAAGCAAAATAATACTCAAGTCCCCAAAACTACCACCCCCAGAACAGTGGTCCTCCAGGTGAAGAACCGTCTCCCCCAAGGCCGGCGGTGCATGAGGCTGCAGACCCGCACCGGCCTGCTCCAGCCACGAGCCACGTGTGGGTATTTGCACTTCCACTACTAGCGGCTCCGTGACCCCAGAGTTATGTAAATTCAGGTGCTCAGGGGTCGCTGGGGCAAGCTCTGCTGGGCAGCGCTGACACCGGCGCTTTGGTCTGAGAGCAGGAACGTTTTCTGCTAAGAGCAAAGACTCTGGAACAGGTAACCAGCGTCCGCTAGTCAAAACTGACATGCCATCGTGGGTGAGAACGCAAGCCAAAAGCTGTATCAAGGTTCAGAGGGCAGGGCCAGACGCCCTCATGCCCAGCCGTTCCCCCGTGGAGGGCGGCCCCTTGGGAAGGAAGGTGGAGAGGTAGAGGGGAGATGGGGGAGAAGGCACATAAACAGACCCTCCAACTGCCTCAGTTTATACAGGAGGACACCAGGCGGGAGAGGAAGTCGGCGTGGGGAGGCCTGGTGCACCCAGAAGTACACATCTGTGCTTCTGGAAGTCAGGCAGGGCTAGCCTCCCGAGTGGAGAGACCGGAGCTGACCCACGTGATTGGGGCTCAAAGCCACGCCTCTCGATGCTATCACATTCTTTGAATTCCAGTCTGTTCTCAGGCTGTAGCAGGCTTAGGGACACCTGGGGAGCCTGCTGACCAGTTTCCCGGCTGTGGCCCACAACCAGAGATTCTGATTCAGATGGGGGCCGGGAGGCATGAACCCGCAGCCCTGACAGGCTCGCAGGTGAGGTCAAGGCCCCCGGTCTGAGGAATGCCAAGTGCCACCCTGCCACATTATCAGCACTTGGCCTACGGTGACTCCGTCTTAGGCAGGCAGAGTGGAGTCCAGGGGGCCGCTCTCTCTGGAGAAATCCCACTCGGCCAATGCTACCCATTGGCCAAGAGTGGCCGTTTCCTTTGTACAACTTCCGTGTATGCCATTTTATTTAAGGGGAAAAAACAGCTTGCCTGGTGAGTTGAGGGATATTAAATTAGGTGGTCATATCCTCTCGGGTGTGGGGCAGGCAATCCGCCAGCTCCCACGGGGAGCAGTGGGCAGTGGGCGCCCCCGGGTTATCCTCTGGGGCTGCTCAGCCCAGACTTGACTCAGGGCTGGTTTGCAGCTGCGTCTGCTGTTGAGTTTCATGACGACTCACTGTTCGTTTACCTTCGTCGTTATCAATTGAGCCCGTTGTTGATTCAGCCCCACGGTTTCTAGGGTTCACGAGAAACAGCAGCACGGGCTGGTTGAGCCTCATTCTCCGAACCCACACTGTGAGATTAGCCTCCGGGTCAAGTGTAACTCTCTACACTCAGGTTCTCTGTAAGCCTGCAACTACGCTAACGATAGCAGTGGATTGTTGAAAAAATACTTCCAAGGCCAAACATTCCACCTATAAACTATACAGGGTCCGGCAGAAGTAAGGCCTGCTTCAGTGTGGTTGGCAGGGTAACAATATGGGTGTAATAGTTGATAGTTTTAATTTGAACATCTCACCTAAAATGCCACATGGTGTGCTTGAGTGTGATAGTGTGATGTTACACAATTACATGCTTGTGATTTGGTAATAAAAGATTTTGTAATAAAAACAGGGTGGTACTTGTGCCGAACCCTGGATGTTTTATATGCTATAACCCAACAATGTTCTAAAAATAATACCAAGGTAAGTTCAGTAAGCTATTTTAGAGTTTAAAGGACAATTTTGGAATGCAAACGTCTTATGTGTAGGCTCATAGTCTTCTCTTATAACAGTAACTGACAAGAGATTTACATCCCGCCCCCACCCCAGAAAAGTGAAAACACACGGGGGCTCTTTTCGTCAGCCTGGGTCTCAGTCACTGGTATGAACACCGCCGGCTGAAGGTGCTGACCTCAGGAAGGGACCCCTGGTTTCTGAACACTGTCCTCTCTCTTCAGGAGGCAAGTACCGCTGTGAAGGCTTCCTTAACCCTCTCCACTGGCTTCCTTCCCACCACCCTGACCGATGAAGCTCTCCGACGGGCACCTCAGCTGGATCCTTCTTGATTTGGGGGCATCCTGTGCATAGTAGGATGTTTAGCAGCATCCCCAGCACCCACTCAGGACAGGCCAGCAGCAACCTCACCCCCCACCCCAGTTCTAACAACCAAAACTGTCTCCAGACCAATATCCCTGGGGGTCCAAATCACCCCTGATTGAGAACCCACCGGTCTCAACCTACCCAACCACCAGAAAGGCATCAGCGCAGAGCCAGCATTTCCTAGAGCAGAGACAGAGAAGCTCGCAGGCAAGGAGAAGAGACGAGTGAGGGGAGGAACCAGGGAGGGGGTAACAAATGCTGGAATGAGCCCTGTGAAGGGGGACGGAGGCAGAAACACAGGAGTGAGGGTCTGCGCTGGCTGACAGGCGCTGGGGAGGCCGGGCAGGGGATACAGGGCCCCAGGAACACAGGCACTATGCACTCCAACGACCCATGCCTCGGTGAGCCCATGAGACTCGCTTTACCGCTCACCGGGAACAGCGTGAGCTGCACGCACCCGTGCGCACACCTCCCAGATAAATAAAGACACCGCCAGCGCCAATGTTAGTGGGGACCGCCACTGTACTGGCTCCAGGCGGGGACAGGCTGTTCCGGTCCACGGCTGCCCTGGGCAGCTCTGCACAGAAGCAAAGAAGGAGGAGCCCCGGGGAGGAAGGAGACAAAGTCAAATGCGAGCAGGGAGATGAATGCGAGGGCACAAGAGGCGCACGACCCAGCGATGAGCCCTTGGCCCTCAGCCCGACAGCCCATGCGGGTCCCTCCGTCTGGGGTTGTTAAAGCCCAGACAGCCTCCCATCACGACGACCATACGAGCCCATTCACTCCCTAAACACAAAATCCTTATCGAGCATCTCAGCCGCCGCGGGCTGTGTCTAGGGATCTGCACCGCCAGGAAAGGTTAGAGAGTGGATTCCCGCATTCCGAGCTCACCATTGATTTATTTAAGATAAACCACACAGGCGAGGAACAGTGAGAGAGGCCCATCCCGAAAGACCATCCTGGGAGGCAAAGCTGGGACAGGGGAGTTAAGGGAGCGCCAAGATCTCTGCAGCCCAGAGACTCCCAAGGAAGGCCCTGGGGCAGGAGGGGGCACCTGGCAGCAGGCAGCCTTGATTCGGCCAAGGGGGAGGGGGAGGGGGAGGGGAGGAGAAGGCACATTAAACAGACCAGCCCCAGCAGCGCAGGAGTCAGCCATGGAGCTGGTGGGAACAGTGAGCCCACCAGAGAAGATGAGGGACCCCAAACTTGGGTTCCGGTACAGGGAATAAACGCAAAAAAGGGTCCTACTTGAGGTGCACGGCGTCCCCGAGGAAGACTTGGGCTGCGTGCGGACGGCGGGTGTCGAAGTGTTCGTCAGCACCCTCACGGTGTAGTGAGGCACCGTGGGTGGGTAGTAGTTAGCGGGATACACGGAGAAGGCGCTGGGGGCCCTGGCGGGCTGCGGCGGGTACAGGCTTTCGGGCTGGTAGCCATGGTTTTCGTAGTAAGGTCCAACACCAGGTGGCAATCCCTAAACAATTAAAAAGAAGATGAATAATATGAAACCCTAATGACCCTAAAGGTTAAATACAGGGTCTGGCACAAATAATGTCCCTTTTTTATTACAGAATCTTTTCTTACAATCTTACACTCAGGCACACCATGTGACATTTTAGGAGACATGTTCAAATTAAAACTATCGACTATTACACCCACATTGTTACCCTACCAACCACACCCCAGCAGGCGTTACTTCCGCCGGACCCTGTATGTCCCCTTGCCCTTGGACACCACACTGGAAGCAGTCAGCGGATTCTTTTAGGGCGTCTATAATGTTGCCAAAAGCTAAACTCATCTAGAATAAAAGCTAACCAGAAGCTTTAGTTCATTGTCAATAGGTTCTAGTTTTCTTTGTTCACTATTCATATTTTTATTGAGGTATAATTGACATGTAATGTATTAGTTTCTGGTGTACAACATAATAATTCGATGTCTGTACAAACTATGAAATGATCGCCTCCACAAATCTAGTTAACTTTCATCAGCACACACAGTTACAACTGTTTCTCTTAGGAGGAGACCTTTTAAAGATCTGTTTCCTTAGCAGCTTTCAAACGCGCGATACGGTGTTGTTAACTACAGCCACCACGCTGTACATCGGCGCCCCAGGCTGTTTATCGTATAACAGGCAGTTTGTATCTTTTGGACCCTCTTCACCCATTTCATACGCTCAGGCTTTAAGGAAAAGAGTAGAAGTCTGGGAGTGAGTCAACACCTGGAGAATGGGGCGCGAGTTACGAACCAGCGATGCCAGAATTACAAATGCACCCATTTTGCAGAGAGACGCGTAAGAGACAGAGGTTAAGAAATTTGCCTATGCATGTTATTTGCAAATTCCTTTTCCAGCTCCTCTTGTCTTATAAAAATGTATCCCACTTCCTCACCATCTCTCAATGGGCGTGCACCTGATTTACAACTGGGGGCCACTGAGCCGCTCTGCCTAACACAATCCCCTTGTGCAGCACACGCATTTTTGGGGGGGAGAGTGTGTGGACTCCAGCAGCTCTCTCCCCGCTGCGGGTGGAATTCGGGGCCCCTGAGCCTAGACCCCACCAGCCTTCGATCTTCCCCGTGTCAGCACCCCTCAGTCACCCGCTGGCTGGGAGGCCACACTTGCCCCTCTATCAGCCTCTGAGGTCCCCACGCAGACCTTGAACACTCATTAATTTCTCCACTTATTTCTTATTGATTGTGATCTCAGAGAGGACGGCTACTCTGAACAGAGGCAACACAATGCTGAGAATTTTAGACGGAGCCTCCGGGGAAGGGCGATTATAAAGAAACGAGGCACATGCAGGCTCCCAGCTTAGTAACTCACCAACGCTCTCCTTCAGAAGTCCGAATACTGTGTGTCTAAACCAGAGCGGCAGACAGGAAGGGAACACGAGATGCAATCTGCCATCTAACTGGGGCGCCAGAGGCAAAAACAGGCAGTGCGTGTGTTCGGCCTCTATCGGCAGCGTTTGAGAACACGCCGTCCACCCAGGAAAGGCTGCAGCAAGCAGTTTTTCGTCCTGGTGGGTTCCAGAGCAGTGGATTTGAAATTTAAAATGGGCCCAGGGAATATATATACCAGTAACAGGTAAAGGGGTGTGTGTGGGGTGGGGGGGATGACAGGTGTATTTTCCAGCTACAGATCTAGAAAATTGTTGTCAACCACATCTCTTTACTAAGTGCACTTATTGCCAGGTACACGAGAGGTAAAATGAACAGGTGAGATAAGATGCTGGACAAGGGGAGGGCCCTTGTCTCCAGCGAGGGGCGGGGTCCAGGGAGAGAGAGCCAGCCCGACACCCCAGTCGGTCCTGCCCCGCCCCAGCGTGTCAGGGAGCTAGGCTACACAGCGGTCCGCTGGCCCCCGCACCCTGCACGCTTCCTGCCCCTGCACTTACCTCCTCTTAGCACGGTCCTGCCCCCATCTGTCCCCACACTGACGCTGTCCTCTGCCCCATCCCCACCGTCAGAGCAGGGAGACTACAGGCCAAGGTGAGGACCCGCATCTCCCCACACCCGCCCACGACTTTGAGACCCCCATCCGCGCAGCCGCTGTGCGGCCACACCCTGGCTCCTGCACACCTGTAACGTGCAGACCTTGCCCAACATCCCAGATCACACGCAGGCCCAGCAAACAGCTCTGAGCAGGCTGAGCAACACACACCCGGGGAAATAACAGAAGAGAACAAAGAAAAGTCCAGGAAGATAGTAGTTAATCACTTACTGAGTTTAAAGCCATTCCGACTTTATCAGCAGCATCAGGTAAGGGCAGGTATTTGGAACGTTCAAGATGACCTAGAAGAAAGAATGATAAGACTGTAATTTCCATACCAGTCTCCTTCTAGAAAGAACTAGCTGACTGCCTAGGTGAGAGTTCCCTCTCTCCAGAGCAGACAGCCTAGTCCTCCCAATAGCTAGTCACTGCAGAAGTCTGGGGGCGCGGCCACGCCCTCCCGCAGGTGACCTCTGCCTAAAGGAGAAGCTGGGGACTAGACGCACACAGTAGGTGACTCAAAGCCTCAGGTTCCGCGGAGGCCACAGGGAGGCCAACACCTGGGGCCGACTCCTGGTAGGGCCACTTCCTGGAGGTCCCAGTGGGCAATGGCTGGACCTCTCTGAGTCTCGGACAGGACGGACGTAGTCACCGGCACTGCCGTGCTCCGTTGAGGGTTCAGCGAGACGTGCAGGCAGTGCCGGGCGCCGAGTGACGGCGGGTGCCATCAGACACACAGAGGACCCCTGTGGGTGTGAGGCGAGGAAGGGGCCGCGTACCCTGAGCAGGCGGTCTAGGACTCAGGACCAGGTAGAGGCCACACCTGACTCTTTAAAGAAGCCATCCGGAATCTTCCGTTTCTTAATAAACACATACTTAAAAAATAAGATAAAACACATCCACACCCACCCACTCCATTTACTGGCCTAAATCCAGAAAGGAAAGAAATTCAGAACTAGCCCTTGGGACGGTTTCGGAGGCGGAGAGAGCCCTGGGCCGTCTGTGTGCTGATGTCTCTGAATAGTTCACAGTGACATCTAGAAAGACCGCCAACATGCGAAGCTCCACAGGGAAGCCCCTCGGACATCCCTCTCCCTCCTGGGAGCAAACGAGGCCCCTTCCCTGCTTTCTGGCCATGACCAGAGAATGCTTCAAGGAAGGGCCTTTGCAACCAACCACCTGTCCACAAGACCGCCTTCCAACGAGAGGGCTTTGGACTTTGAAGCTGGCCAGACCAGGTTTGACTAGTTTCCACCTGTGAAATGCCTGGCATACAGTAGGTGCTCAAACAGCAGCAGGCAGCGTGTGGTTAAGCCCACGACCTCTGGGACTAGCCTCTGGATCCAGACCCCAGCTCAGTCCCTCACTAGCTGTGACCTGGGGCAAGTCAGTGAATGTTTCTCTGCCTCTGTTTCCTCCCCGGCAAAAAGCAATAATAGTAACACCCAGTACACAGGCATTGGTGGGTGCCGGGAGACGGATGGATGCTGGTGCGGCTCTTAGTGCCTGACACACAATAAAATACGTTTCTTTTTTATTGAGTCCTTAAGATTGTATTTCTTTATTTACTTATTTATTTAAGAGAGGGGAAGGGAGGGAGAGAGAGAGGGAGAGAAACATCAGTGTGTGATTGCCTCTCAAGTGGCTCACAACCCAGGCATGTGCCCTGACTCGGGATCGAACAGGCAACCCTTTGGTTCAGAGGGGGGCACTCAATCCACTGAGCCACACGGAGCCAGGGCTGTTTCTCTTTTAAACAAAAGTGACTGAAAGGCTGACGGCCTGCTAGGGGCAGGGGGAGGGGAGGGGAGGGGGGCCAGTCTGCTAGGGGCAGGGGAAGGGGAGGGGAGGGGAGCCAATCGTGGCATTTGCAGATTTGCATCTGATAAGTGCTCAAGAGCTACCAGCATGACGTCAGCCAGCTCTGAGAATCCAGCCGAGCCCACGGCAACAGATTGCCTTGCTGTCTCCTTAGCAAAGTTATTATCTGATTCATTAATCTAAAAATAACATGAAAAAAAATACGAGGACAGTTTTTTCATTTTGGGAAACCTCGCTGAACAGGTCCCCTCAAACGCACCAGATCATTTATTCACTCTTGATGTAGATCCAATATAAGAACGAGGGCATACGGATAGCGCCGAGGTTTTTGAAGATTTTTTAAAAAGTCAGTAGCTTTCTGGGTAAGAGGAAAGAGGGCTGATCAGTACGCAAGAGGGAGGGGTCACTGTTTAGCATACAAATCTAACACGTGAGCCTTTAAATGGTGTGACGGTCACACAGGCATACACCTGCCCGGCCTGTGCCCCTTGAGGAGAGAGCCTTCTAGGACTCAACACCCACGCGCAAGCTCCACTCCCCTCTGGTCTAAGCAGGGATGAACGCGTCACCTTCCGAAGATTACTTTCAAAGGAGCCCTGGCCAAGCAAACTTCCTCGCCCCTCTGGTTCATCTGCTCCCGGGTGGCAGTCACGGTCTGTGCCTCTGAGCTGTCCCACCCATTAGAGGTCTGGATGAAGTTTCAGGAAACGAAAATCCGATCCCACTGGCGGCTTTCCCAGGCGAGGAGCCCTCTGAAAGGAATCGATGCTCCAAATCCAGGCTTCCTATTCATTCCAGGTCCCTAACGGTGAGACAAGGAAGCCGGAGCGGGGAGGAAGGCACACAGGGGGCCCCGGCTACGAATTGTCCAGTGAAATCCTGGGGATCCAGAGGAACGGCAGGGTGTTCTGTCTCGCCCCGAGATCCCACGGCCCCAGGTCACTCAGAACCCAAAACACTGAGTGTGCCCAGTGAAGCTCCCCGGACTTTGGAATGGAAGGCGGGGCTATAATGTTCTCCGGCCCAGCAGCAGGGATGGGGGAGGTTCTCACAGTGGGACTGGGTCTGAAAGAAGACCCGGAGAGCACCTTGGGCCTGGCTCCTCTCTCCAAAGGGCATGTCCACGCCCACGCAAGACAGCAAATCTCTAACTGGTTCCTGAAAGGAGCCAGGCCACTTAGAGGTGGGAGAGAGAGAGGGAGGGAGGGAGAGAGAGAAACACCGTGCCACGAATGTTCTTTGCTGTCATTTAAAGGACACGGGTGATTGTTCTTCCTTGCAAATGCCAGCCACAATAAAGCACTTTTCCTTTAAGTGACAAAAAAGCAAATGTGCCTTGAAGGTCCCAACCGCACCTTGTTGTCAACCAGCTCCACCGTCCTCCACGTGAGTCACACCACGGAGCAGGTCTCGTTTCGGTCCACCGTGGGCCTTCCTTCCCGGGAGCCGAGTCACACCTGAGTCACCGGCGATCGTGCCGTGGACGCCTACTAGCTGCACCCCGTGACCTGACAGCTACTCCCAAACCAGAGCAGCCTCTTCTCAGGGAGTCTTCCCTCTGGGCAGCCCAGCACGCATTGCTGGAGCCTCCTCTGGAAAGCCCCACACTAACACAAATGAGCCCAGTCTCCCAGATGCTGGTCCCCACGCAGGGCTCGGGGGTGTTCCCTATGACCGAGGCTGTGCCGGCTTTACCACTCACCCCCACGCATGCATCCGCTCCGGCGAGGAGCCCCACTGGGCGCCTTCAAGGGGCGGCCGCTGTGACAGGGTATGACAGGGCGGCCAGCCCCGCCTTCCTGGGCCTCAGATTCTATGTCCCTTCTTCAAACTCCAAAGCAAGCAACCGCAGCAGGTCCCCCCTTCCCAGGGAGCAAATGGCCCACGAGAGTCCCTGATGTCTCCAATGCGGAAGAAAACCACATTCCACAAAACGATGCTCTCGGGCCTGTGGGGACGTCAGGCATGGTTCAAGTTAGCAGGCAGTGGTGGGCTTAAGTAACAGTTGTACACAAACACATGTAAGGGAACGGACAAATGGCACATATACACGGCAACGGGAGACACAGACAGACGTCACCTCGGGAGAGGCACTGCCTGCAACGTCCCAAGTTCTTTGATGAATGCCTCATTGTCCCCACACATATTTTAGGGCAGGCATTGGGTGTGGCCCCTTTTTATTTTTATTTGTTTTAAATCTAGCTAGTATCATACAAAGAAATGGTTCCAGTGTTTTTTGTTTTTTTGGGTTTTTTTTTTTTGAGTTCTAAAGGCGAAATGAGTCAGATGCAATGTAAGAGCAAGAGAACAAAGCCCCACAGGTCCAGGTACTCTAAGCTGAGTGCGCCCCTGACGTGACAGAGCCCCAGGTCTCTCCAGGGGGGTGTGCAAAGGCCACTGGCTGACGAACTTGCCCCGGTCGGTCTGGGAAATGGGGACAATACCAATACACAAGGACAAGCCCGACGCAGGAGGAGCGCTCAGTCCTCACACAATGTCGGCAGCTGGGATCCACCTTCCTGTGTCTAAGGGGCCGTCCTGGGGAAGGGGCCCCCCTGACTCTGTGTGAACCCAAAGGACGAAACCAGGATGAAAATGGTCAGAAGTATCAGGAAGGCGGGTTTAACTCAGTCCAGGGAAACCCTGTTTCAACCAGGAGAAAGTTCAAATGTCACCTGGGTTGCCTTGGAAAGGACAGCATTATCAATGCTAAAAATGTCTGATTAAATACTGGAAGATCATTTCTCAAGAATATTCTAGAACAGAACAGGGCTTCAGCTGGGAGGCCAGACGTGAGGCCCTTGCCTTCTGTGTGGTCAGAAACTCGAAGAGCGAAGCCCGCCATCCCTAGAAAACCCAGAGCCGGGCTGAAATGAGGTCAGGGGCGGCGCCCGGCCAGGAAGGCCCCTTGGACGGCGGTGACCTGAAGGGAACCCGACACTGGGTCTCGCGCCGCGAACGGACCAGCGACAATAAAGACCGGGCTTTGTTTCATCTCCCAGTTCGGCTCTCACTTGGAAATATGTTTCTAGCGAGCGCCCACTGAACCGCCAGCGCCAGCACTACGCCCTGTCTTCTCGGCCTCCCCGAGCGCCCTCGTTCTTCCGCCGGCTCTGTCCTTGCGTGAACTTCCAGGCTTCAGCGGGCGCACCTGCAGACAGCTGGTGCCTCCAAACACTTTGCCTTTCTTACCGCATTTCTGCGCCCACACCCCCTCTTACATCCCGCCCGACGCTGCCCTCGTCACCTCATTGATGTCTGAGGCCTTACCTCTATCCAGACACCCAAACCAAATGCCTGCCATTGTCCCCTGGAACAAGTCCTTTCCTCCTCCTCCTCTTCCCTGGCTCACCTCTAATAAGAGCAAAAGCATGTCTTTGGGTCACCTCCCTTCTTCACGCTCCCCCTCCTGAAAATCAGTGTCTGCCTCCCTCCCGAGGTGCTCCTGCTGCTGCCCATTAAACTCCCCCGCCCCCCGCCCACGTCCCAGTTCTTCTCCTGACCACTGCCTGGAGGCTGGGACAAGCCGGGTCCCAGATCGGCCGGGCTCTTCTTCCTTCCGACCTCAGACTCCTGCTCCAAACGGTCCCCAGGCCGCTGCTCGAGCAGCCCAGCCCTCTGCTAGTCTCAGGAGCTTCCCCTGTAGTGGGGATCACGGGGGCACCGTGTGTCCCCTCGCCTTATACCAGCACCCACTGCCCTGAGGACTTGCCAGCCAGAGCTCCCCAAGATGGCTTCTGGGGCTCCCCAACCCCAAGTCAGGAAGGGAGAGCTCAGCAAGCCTAGCCCAGAACACATCTCATCTCTTAGGCCCATGCCCAGCGGCCACCTAATTGGTCCTGGGCCACACTCAATCTTAGGGGTTCCTGGCAGGCCCCTGGAAAGTAGGGAAGGGCCATGGAGAACACCAACGGCTCAGCAATTGTGGAAAGTGGGGCCTCCCTGGAGGAACCCAGGGCAGTGGGAGAGAACAGCGGTGGGTAATGCCCCTCCAGACCCCCCTTGACACCCCTCCCCCGCTGGGACAGCTTCCGATCCTTAAGTAACCCAAACCAACCAGTCGATAAATTGTCTTCCCTTTCTGCTTCCACACCCAAGGGTTAGAGTGGAGGGGGAGTTTCTGGAAGATTTAGAGAAACAGACTCCCCACTCCCAGAGTCTGCCACAGCAGCTGGAACCAGGGCGATGATCCCACATTGTTACAAAGCCCCCGCCCCCCGCCCAGGACTCCTGCAGCAGGTCTAGGAGGAAAAGAGTCAGAGTCGCCAGCCGTGTGCTGGTTTGTGCTTCCTGGCGGACCGCCCGTCACCCCCAGGTTGGACCCAGCGGGACAGTCAGCACACTTATAAGATGACGATTATTCCTGACACGGAGTCCTGTGGGCATCTAGGTTTCTCTCTCTCTAAGACATTTCACCAGCATCTTATCCCGGGATGCCTCATCCCCCAGGATGGTCAGGCCCACTGAGGAGCCCCAGGCACACTGCCAGGAGACACTGGAAGGGGCAGCACCCAGCCCAGGGGGGCTGGTCTCAGGTTCGGGGCACATTAGCCAGGCCCACAAGCAAGCCCCTTTCCGGTGAGGATCCCCAGGCCTTGTTCTCAGCATCCCTTCCTCCTTCTCTCCACTGGCTTTCACGCACTAACCCCCCCTTAGCGGAGGCAAGAGCCAGATGGCCAGCCCTCATCCCCAGGTCCCCTAGAAGAACTTGGACAGGTCGGCTCACCTCTCTGCCAGCTTCCTCTCAACGGGGTTAAATAGGGAAGGGATAACACCCGCCTGAAAGAAAGTGCCGCATCTTTAAGTGCTGTTATCCTAATATCAGTGTGGTCTGATTTGCTCCTGCAGCCAAGGTGCCCCTGCCCAGGGCGGGGCGGGGCAGGGCAGCCAGGGCGTGAGGTGCCAAGCTCCAAGGCACTCCAGGAACAACACAGCCGGCCATCATTAGAGGGCTGACCTTGGGGGCACCCATAAAAAGGAAGTTGCCAGGGAACAAAACAAATGTGCAAAAGAGCCAAGGACCAGGCTGCTCACCTGTTGCTATTTTTGAAAAACAGAAAGAGTTTTCAATGACCAATCTGCGGGGGGCCCAGCACTGAGTGTTTGCTCGCTGGGAGGGGCCCTTGCCTCCAGCTCTAACCTCATCTGCCCAGTAGGGTCTGCTGGGGTGGGGGGTGAAGGCAGACCTCACCTCTGGTAAAGCTGGGGGGGCAGGGCCCAACCTCTGGTGAATTCCTGGGGGCTCCCCATCACCTGGCCTACCAGGACCCCCACCCCCCCACCTCAGCGGCAGGGATGACCCAGGAGCCTGGGCCACTTCAATGCCTGCACACTCAGGTCCCCTGTCCTTGGAAACTGAGCCACATTTCCTGTCCTCACCCTTAGTGCCAGGAGGAGGGGGGGGAGGTTGGCTTTATTCTCACTTCCTGGTGAACCTTCCCACCTCCCAGGCAAAGTCAACAACCCTCCCCTCACTTCAGGTTTTCTAAACATCTTGGAACTCCTCTTTGCTGTCTCTGTAATTTTCCATTCTTTGAGTGGCTCTCCACAGCTGTGAGCGCCAGGAACACACGGTTCAGCGCGCCTCTGGGCGCCCCTGACCTTAGCCCCAGGAATACCGAGCGTGTTTGAATCGAGGGGTGCCGCAACCTGGAGGCAGAGCCCTGGGGAACCGAGCCTAGCAGGCCGACCTCGGGCTCCCCAACCCCCACCAGGTCTGTGGTCTGTGCATCCCCAAACCGGATTCGGGAAGGCAGCGTCCTGCCTTCAGGCCGGGCAGCCCGCTGCCCCACCCGCTCGTGGCTTCCAACACGTAAAAGCCTGGGCATGAGCCAGTGCCGGGGCCACCCGCAAACAGGGCCTCTCTGAGCGGACGCCCAAATTTTTAGGCTGTAAAGCAATTCTCCCGCAGGGACCGTGGGGCCGCGAGCAAGGTGCCCACTGCGTGGCTGGTGCGCTTAGCTGCCGGGCCACTGTCCGGAGTCCCACCTGCGGTGGACCGACGCTCCCCGGGGGCCCGAACTTCCCCTGCAGGGAGCGCGCGCCTAAAGTCCAGGACTGCTCCGCCCGACCGGTTCCTGCGGGCGCCCGGTGCCCAGGTAGACGGCTGTGATCGCCGCTGCCGGGGCGCGGCCATGGGCTCCGACTAAGGGCAGTCCCTCCCCGGGGACCGCCGAGCCTTTCCTGCCTCGCGCGGGAACCCTTCGGGAGCCTTTCCCCACCGTCCCCGCCGCGCCGGCCGTATCGCCCCGGGCATCTCTGCGGGTTTCCAGTTTCTCCCCACCTCGGGAGGGAACCAAGAAGCAGGAGTTCAGGTAACACTCCGGGCTGCAGAGATTTTCCCGAAACAAAGAAAAGGATCCACAATCCCCTCCTCTTCCTCGTTCCCGAAGGAGAAATGTGCACCCCTCGTCCCCATCTCGGGGCCACAGAGAGCAAGTGGCGCAGGAGCCGGTTCGGACCGAA
This sequence comes from Trachops cirrhosus, assembly GCA_028533065.1. NCBI lineage: Eukaryota > Metazoa > Chordata > Mammalia > Chiroptera > Phyllostomidae > Trachops > Trachops cirrhosus. The sequence goes on along the minus strand of CM052539.1, from coordinate 186,043,669 downwards.
ATGATCCGCCCAAAGGACCCCCGAGGCACCCTCTTCTTCGACCAGTTGGCCAGGGACTCACAGGACAACCTGCCCCGGACGCATCATGCCAGGGGCCTCCGAGCGGCGCGCCAAGGGGTCCCAGGCACGCGGCAGCCCTCCCAGGCCCCACGGAGGGCGCTTTGCCCCGCTCAGCTCCTCGTGTCCGGCACCTGCCGCGCTCGCGCTGTGCACATCTGGCCTCACCTCCCACACCCCCACCGAGTGCGGGGGTCGCCCTCGGCGCCCAGGTCCTCCTCTTGCCCCCGGGAGCCCTCACCCCGCAGGCGGCACAGAGACGCTTACCTGCAGCTCTCCGGACGCGGCACTCCCGCCCCTCGTCCTTCCTCCTCCTCCTCCGCCTCCTACGGAGCTCGTGTCCTCCTCCGTCCCGCGAGGGAGTCTCCGACCCTCCCCGGCTCTCGCTTTAATCCCAGGAGGCGGTGTCCGAATGCCCAGGGCGACACCCCCAGCGCAGGTACCGGTCACCTCTGGCGAAGGGAGGGGCGGGCCGGAGCTGCAGCTCCCGCTGGGCCGGTCCAGGCGGGGCGAGGGTGGCGGCGGGAGGAGGCGTTCCCCCAGGGAAAGCCCGGGACGGGCTCCTGGTCCTGGCCTGCGGCGGGACCTAGAGGGAGCTCCGGGGACGCTCCTTCGGCCTCGTTTCACCGCCCGCGGTTTAGGGCTGGAGAGGAGCGAGTTTCCCTCCCCAAGTCAGTTGGATCTCGGCCCTCCCGGGCGCTGCCAGCGCGAGGACTCCATTTGGGTTGAGAAGAGGGGTTCCAGCGGGCGCTGACTAGACCCCTGGTAAAACCAGGAGCTGCTGCTTCTTGGGCTCCTGTAGACGGCCCGCCCGAGCCAGGCCCCCGAGCCCGGCCTGGCCTCTGTGCCGGCGGCGAGGACCCAGGAGTCGGCTGCTGGGGACCGCTGACCCGGCCACTAGCGCTGCGTGCGCAGGACCCTCTGTGGTCCTCTTGAGCCGCCTTTCTCTGTCCTCAGGTCTTAAGTCCCTTCCCCCCACCTCGCAACGTCCCCAGAAGTGGCTCTAGGACTTCCCGCCCACCAAAGGCAAGGGGACAGCGGGTGAGGAAAGGGAGCCAGAGAGATAAACCTTAGTCCGGAAGGCATGGCTGCCCACCACCCAGCAGCCCCCATTAAAAGACTCCTTCCAATACTGTTTGCAATACACCAAATAATGTGGACTACTTCAGAATAAGGTGGAAACACAAGAAAACCGACTTCATTCCAAGTCACGTGCTGCCTTGGCTCAGCGCTCCTTCCTGGCCTGGCTTCCCTGGGAGCTGGACTTCCCTAGTAAGTTCTTCCACCTGGCCCCTGGGCCCTCCCCCTGAGATCCACAATAGGGGATTGTCCTGCGTACAGCCCAGTCCTACCCACCTCTCATACTTCACTGGTGTCCAGCTTGTCCTAAGTAGAAGACCCTCCAAGGCCAAATAGGCCGTGCCTCTTGTGGTGGCAGTTCTCCTATCTGTTGTGACTAGCAGGCTTGGAGCCCCCTAGGAATGAAGGACACCATTGTTCCCCAAAGCCCCGAAGTCTGCTACACACCAGGGAGTCTGTGTGTGTCTACATTCAGCCCTCCTGCCGTCGGTGTTTTCTCAACATTCATTTCCCCTTCTTTTGGCAACATTCTGGAACTTCTGTTGGGGTACACACAGCCCCCTAGGAGCAGACCACCAGCTCGGGGAGCCACCTCCACCCAAGGGTCCTAGGCTGGCAGTGCCCGGGGCACATGGCAGAAGCAAACTCGTGTCCTCTCTAGTGGAACACTGCCTGCCATGGCCGATTTCACGTGCCAGCTCAACTGCGCTAAAGGGACAGCCAGACAGCTGGTAAGCTGTTCTGTCCGGGTGCGTCTGCGAGGTTGGGTTAGGAAGGGGGTTACCATTTGAGTCAGTAGACTGAGTGAGGAAGATCCGTCCACCCCAATGGGGTGGGCGTCACCCAGTCCTTTGAGGGGCTACATAGAACAAAGGGGCAGAGGAAGGGGGAATTTGCTGTCTCTGCCTCAGCCATCGGCACCCCTGGTTCTCGGGTCTGTGGGCTCTCACTGAGTGACACCACCTGCTTTCCTGGTTCTCCAGCTTGCAGGTCACAGGTCATGGGCTTCTGGGTCTTCATAGTCACGTGCATCAATCCCTGTAACACACACACACACACCCCCATCAGTTCTGCTTCCTTTGGAGAACCCTAACTAATACACCCCTTCACCCAGGAGAAATCCCCACACCAGCCACAATCACAGTGAGATGTAACTAAAAGCAATTAAAATAAGACATAAAAGTAGGCAAAAACAGCAAGCAATATAATCATAGACATTGCCATTATTAGACACAGATGAGAAAGTAAGCATGTTTACTATTTAAATAAAGTGAAAGGGAGAATCTAAAAAATGAATATGAAGAAATGATTGTTTAAAATTACCTCGCAGAAATGGGGAGAGAATACTAAAGAGAAAATTTAGAAATAGAAAATGCAAATTTTCAATACCTGAGGAAGGAATCAATGGCATGAAGTATAAACCTCAAGATATTCATATACAGGCACTAAGTGATAGAAGCCAAGTGGTATGAAGAATAGGTATGATGATCTAAAATATGTCTAATTAGGCCTTCAAATGTGATAATAAAGAGAACAAGGTAAAATAATATTTGAAGTAATAATGATGGAGAACTTTCTAAAATTGATGAAAGTCATGAATTTTTAGATTATTGAAGCAAAACAAATCCGAATCAGAAAAAAGAGGAATCCACAGTTAAACATAACCTAGTGAAACTGCAGAACCCCCCAAATAAAGTCAAGATCTAAAAAATGCCTGAAACAAAATATCCCCAGAAAGAAGGCAGAATATGGTAGAATAAAATATCTAAACTGTTGGGGGAAAGTGATTGTCAACCTAGAATTTTACATCCTACGCAACAAGTATCCTTCAGGAAGGAGGGAAAAGACGTTTCCTGACAAATCGAGACAGCGTTGACCACAGTAGAGAAACCTGAAAAGTTCAGTAAAACATGAAGTGATCCCTGAAGGAAATGCCAGAGGAAACGGTGACCAAGAAAATGGTGAACAGCTGGGTAAGTCTAACCAAATATGGACGGCATAAACTAACACCGTCGAAAATGTCTGATTTGTAAAGGCAAGGAAACAAGGACAGCCACAAAAAGTAGAAGTAAAATGCTGGAAAATAACAGCATGAAAACCTGGTATCACCCCTAGTGGAACGAACAAAATTAAAGCATTTCAATGGCTGTATTATTCTGGAGAAGAAGAAATATACTGATTAACTTTAGACTTTGTTGAGTGTATTTGTTAAAAGGAATATTACAAAAGAATGAAAATAGAGTGCATATTGATTGTGTCTGCACCTAACGCAGAAACAATGGGATAAGGGGAAAAAGTCAAGGATACCAAGTGCAGTAAAGCAAAGAAGGACGAGGGGAGGAGGAGAGTGAAACTGGACCCAGGGAAACAAGACAGAGGTAAATGTAGAACTAACTATATACAAACACGCCAGTAACCATAATACATGCAAGTGCTCCGCACGGTCCAGCTTATATGAACAGAATTTCTAAAAATACAAGTTATCAGATCATCTGCTTTTTAAGGCAGCTAGAAGCTATTTATGAGGCATAGGTAGAATGGGCACATGTGAAAGAGCTGGTTTGGCTATGCTAACAGTAGACAAAATAGACTCAGAATAAAAAGTTGCATTGAGAATAAGGAGAATTACTTTGTTTATAAGATAAACAAATCACTTGGGCAATGTAACAGTTGTGAGCTTGTGTATACTTAACAACGTAGACTCCAAAATATTTGAAGAAAAAATGTCCGGAACCACAAGACCTTCACAAATTCGCCATCCTCCCTCGTGGTCATGAAAGGTCAAGTCAACCAACCAACCACCAAAACAAACAGGACGAAACAGTAAAAATGTAGAAGATTTGAAGAACACAATGAGCGAGTTTATTAATGGGCACGCACAGACACCTGTGTGAAATATTCAGCCAGAAATATCGAAAATACTGTTCAACTCATCAATGTCTCAGCCAGGGAGGATAGTTCAAGGAAAATTACAAGCCAACCTAATTCATACATATAAATGTAAAATCCCAAATGAATATTAGGAAAATGCATCTAACGATGCCTTAAAAAGATTATGACCAAGTTGGAATATCCTAGGAATGTGATATTGCTTTAACGTTAGAAAAGCAGCTTTCAGTATAGCCCGATACAATAACACATTCAAACAGGAAAATTATAAAGTTATCTTAACACATTTAAAATGAACATTTAATAAAATTCAACGCACGTCCAGAAGAACTTTGCAAAAAGTCCTTTGCAAAAGTGAAGTAAAAGAAAACTTTCTTACCTGATGAAATATATCTATATAAATCCCACAAAATACATTTAGTGATAAAATGAAAAAGATTATGCCCTGGCTGGTGTGGCTCAGTGGATTGAATGCCAGCCTGCCAACCAAAGGGTCAGGGGTTCTATTGTGAGTCAGGGTATATGCCTGGGGTGCGAGTCAGTTCCCCAGTAGGGGGCGCTTTAGAGGCAACTGCACATTGATGTTTCCCTCTCTTTCTCCCTCCCTTCCCCCTCTAAAAATAAATAAAGTATTTTTTTAAAGAAAAGAAAAAGATTACTTCTAGCAACACTCAATTCAACATCATACGGAATGTATAAGCCTAGGGAGTCAACGAGGAAAAGGAAATTAAACTAGTGAGAGTTACAAAAGAAGAGACAATTCTATCATTATTTGAAGATACGATTGTATACCTACAAAAACCTCAAAGAATCAAGAGAAAATCATGAGAATTAAGAAAGTGTAGCTGCCTATATTAGATGAGTACTGAGGAGATACACAGAAAAAACTTGCACTTTTCCATACCACCAACTGAGCATTGGAAATGCAAATATTAAATGTGCCCCTCGCCGTGCAAATGGTTGTGCGATCTGGTGGGAGAATGTGACTCTGAAGATGCATGTCACAGTGTCTGCATCTTAATTTCAAATGGTTCATCAAGAAAAAGCCACGTATGGAAAAGTGCTAGTAACTGTTGGGTCTGGGAGAGGGGTGTACATGTTTTCCTTGTACTGATCTCCTTATCGTCTGCATCTTTAAAATGTGTCATAAAAAACAGAAAAACTGCAAAGGTATGCCACTTAAATGGCAACAGAAAATGTGTTACCTGAATTAAGTAGATCTACCAAAATATGTGAAAACTACTATGGAGGAAAGTATAAGCCTTTACTGAAAGGTATCAAAGACTGAATAAATGGAGAGATATGCAATCGTGTGTAGGAGATACAATATTATAGAAGCTACAATGTTATAGCAACTGTCTCTTTACATTGACATAACGGATTTAATACAATTACAACCAACTACATGTGTCTTGGAGTGCATTGATGAGCTTAGCCTAAAATAAATATACGACAGCATGAAAGAATAAAGGGCCAAGAATCACCAAGACACAGTGGAAGAGCCGCAAAGACTTGGCAGGATTATTCCCAAATAAACCATCCCATTCAGAAAATCGAATGTAAGAGGCTGAGTGTGATAACGTCGTTGTAGAAACCATGAAATGGTGTCCATGTAGGGCACAGAGCAGCAACGGGAAAGAACGGAGCACACAGAAACAGAATCAGGTGCCTGTGCAGACGCGCGGGGCACGGGGGTGGGGCATGCAGATCAGCGCAGAGGTCTCATGGGAGAACCCATTATCCAAACGGAAAAACACGCAGTTAGCATCCTACGTCCCATCACACGTGTAGTCAGCGCGGGTGAATGGAAGACCGTACGTGAAAATGCTGCGTCGGAACTTTTAGAACATGCGGTGGCTTTGCACCGCGACCGCTTCACCAGAACGCGTTTCTGCTTAGGCTGGACCGCGAGGGATCTTGGGAGATTTGGAGGGCAGAAACAAAGCAGGGCGGGTTTTCGCTCCTACACCTCGATGCTGGTCAGCAGGCTCACCTCCTCCCACGAGGCAGCGGCCAGGCCTGCATGGCCCCCTTTCCCCCAGATCCCCAGCTTGCCCAGGTCCTGGGCTGGGTGTGTGTTTAGCTCTTTCGATGATAAGCCCACCACCACCTGCCCTCCTCCGCTTCCGCAGGAAACCCTCAAGGTCAGGGCTATAGTCTGGCCCTGTGGGCTTCAGCTCATGCGTATGGGTCCCAACTTGTCCTGGTCTCCCGGATTTTACATGGTCTGCGGACTGAATGATAACCACCCCCTCAGGTCTTATGTTGAAGTCCTAACCCTAAGGTAACTCTATACAGTGATACAGCTTCTAGGTAATTAAGGTTCAACAAGGTCCTAGGGTGGATTGGTGGGTGATAGGACTGATGGCCCTTATAGGAAAAATAGAGATCTCTCTCTCTCTCTCTCTCTCTCTCTCTCCCCCGCCCCCATGTGTATCTGTGTCTCTGTCTCTCTCTCCACATCCACACCCCAAGGAAAGGCCATGTGAGGACACCACAAGGAAGCATCCGTCTGCAAGCCAGGAAGAGATCCCGCACCAGGTACAGAACAGGCTGGCACCCTGACCTCGGACTTCCAGCCTCCAGAACTGTGAGAAAATAAATGTCCGTTGGTTCAGCCGCCCACCCTGTGGCATTCCGCCAGGCAGCCTGAGCCACCTAAGACAGCCTCTTTCCCTGCCCTGTGATCTTCAAGCTTTGGCCTCAGAATCAAAGACCGAATCATACGGAGACAGGTTAGGCAGCTCCCTCCACTGCAGGAGGTCAAGTCCTCCAGCCACCTCCTTCTAAAGACACCCGGACACGCCTCATTACAGTATGCGGGACGGGGGGAAAACAGCAAGGAGGACATCCGGCTGAGCGAAGTGAGCCAGACGGGGAAGGACAAACACTGCTGTTCCACTTAGGCGAGGTCCCCTGAGCAGTGAACCCCGCAGAACCACACAGCAGGTGGCGGTGCCGGGGCTGGGGGTGGGGGATGGGGAGGGAGCGTTTACTAGGGGCAGCGTTTCAGTTCGGGAGGGTGGAAAGTTCTGGACTCGGGCGGTGGCGATCGTTGCACAATGAATGTGCTTCATGCCGCTGAGCTGTGCACTTAGAAATGGTTAAAATAGTAAACTTCGTGTAATGCCTACTTCACTCCAAACACAAAGAAGTGCTAAGCTGGTGAAAATAAGTAAAGTCACTCAACACCGTGTGTACGGCCAAAATTTAGTCAGCCTGGGGGCAGTGGGGGGGCTGTTGGGGGGAGGCGAGAGGAAAGGAGGAGGGTCCAGGCTGGCAGCCGCGGTGGAGAACTGTCCAGTATTGTGCACTCATGTCGAAGAGATGGAAAATTTCTCCCGGAAATTCCACTGCTAAGTGTGTGCCCTGAGGATTCTTGCAGCATGCTCAGGAACTTCCACAGGAGAGCTCACAGAAACACCGTTTCTATTGCAAACACCTGGAAACCACCCAAATACTGACAGGTATATTCCTACAGTGGAATTCCGCACGGCAAGGAAGATGGGGAAGCCAAAGCTGCCCCCCACCACAGACGAGCCCCACCAACGCTGGGCCTTCCTGTCAACTCGCTGTTAAATGACAGTGCGTTCAGAGGCACACACCTACATGGTGAAACTGAGAAAGAGAAAGAGACGGACATACACGCGATTCAGCATAGTGGCTTCCCCTAGCGGGAATGGACGTGGCCAGAAACTGGGTGCTGGAGGTAATGTTATTGGTGACGATTCCTTTCTTAACCTGGACGGTGACGCCATAGGTGGTCACTTTATTTTCTTATGCCTTTTTACACTGACCATATTCTGTTGTACGTATGGAATATTTCATCACTTTACAAATGATGTATGTATAATCATTAAGGAACCGATTTTAAAGGGTCTGTACCGGGAAATGAATCCCTGGGTAGGAATGATGGAACTATCGCTCTTTGGTCCCATGCTGCTTAAGACAGAGACGATAATTCTGTAAGATTTGAGGTTCACTGGCTCCAGGAGTCCCATGGGTGCCCATGGGCAGACGAGCAAAAGAGAATTAACTAGTCCCTTGAAATACAGGGTGCAGGACCTGGAGAGCATGCTCCTAGGCAAAATGATGTAAGAGGAGGTTGGGCGCTTGGTTTTCAGAAGCCCCCTGAAGCCACCTCTTGGTGAGCCCTCTAGCATGTCCCTAAGAGGGGTGGAGGCCCCTTGCCCACTCCCCCCGGGGGCCTGTCGGCACAGTCACATGCTTTTGGCAGGTCCTCGGGAGGAATGCAGATCCCAGCGGTTCAGACAAGAACAGGTTTTGCTATTTGTCGTTCGTCATGGTTGAAGCATATTCTAAGGCTTGGCCCCAGGCTCAGCACGTCCTGGGTCTCTGGCCTATAAAAGGACAATTACCTTTTATTAAACATTTACCATGCCCGTCCCCACACTTGTGGAGAGATAGGTACTTAGATTTCTTCGCTCTACAGCTGAGGACACGGGCTCAGGGACAGCGCCTGATCTGCCTGTCCCACAGGTGGGCAGAGGCCATGGGTGGGTCTGTGGGAACAACAGGTTCGTGGGTGGCTGGGTCAGAGTCAGGGGCCTGGACTCTTGTCACCAAGACTTGGGAAGGGCCACTGCTCCCCGTCTGTACCCAGGGACCCCAAGACCCATAGGCCCCTTGGCTTCAGAGCCAGAGAGAGGCAGTTGTAGGGGAAAGGGTGTTCAGGGGTGTGGGAAGGGCCAACAGCAGCCGCCACCCCCCTTTCCACAGCCTCTTCCAGTGCCTGGAGCCCCAGTGCCCAACCTTGGTCCCCCACCCCCGCCCCAGCACTCTCTCCTCCACAGGGAGACTCCCCACATCGGGGTGGTGGCTGATAGGTGCTCACTGAGATCGGCAGGTCCCCTTAAGCCTGGCTCTGGGGGCAAAGTTATATGTTTGTCCCCAACACACCCAACTCCTAAAGATGGAGGAAAAATGGGATAATTACAAGGCAAACAAAAAAAATCCCACTCAGAAAGAGGAGGAGAGGTGGCATTTGGTGGCCACCTGCCCTTTTGTACACCTGGCCCAGCAGGAAGGACCAGGACTGGCTGCACTGCGGTCCTGAGACACCCTGGTGGCCCCAGCTCTGCCCTGGGGGACCTCCTCAGGAGGGAGGGCAATCCCCGCTGTGCCCGGCAGCGATCCAGGACTGCCGCAAGGTCACAGGCTTTCCTCGGCTAGAACCAGCCTCTCTGGCTGTGGGTCGGTGGCAGGCTTCCTGGGGGGTTGGTTCCCGTCCACCAGAGTTCTGGTTGGACAAGCTCCTCGGAGCTAGACTCAGGCTTGGTCTGGCTGGCCTCACCGACAGGTGTCCTGTTACAGAGCAAAGGGTTCTGGGTAGAGGTCCCACATCCCCTCTGTAGACCTCCCCTGTCCCAGCCAGGCCAGGTGGACTGACACAGCATGCTCTGGCCTTTCACGTGACTTTGTGACTCTCTCCTTGCACGGTGCTATTTATCTTCTACAGATACTAAGTTCCTGAGCTAACAGGCCTGCTCCGGACATAGGGACAAGTAACACAGTCTGGCACCTGCAAGGGTACGGACTCTTGGGTTCTGCCCTGGGCGGCTCCTGGCTGCGTGTGCCCAAATGCCCATCGTCACACCCACCCTGACCCTAATCCCATCCCCATCCTCTCCCAGCCCACCCTACAAACACGCTGCCCCGAAGAGAGCCACCACCTAGCCTGGGACCGCTGCCCGTCTCTGCAGGCGGTCTGCACCCAGCGGCAGCAGACCGGAACCCCCACGCCCCCCAGGTGGTGGCTGAGGCCCCTGCGGTGACTACACCTCAGCACAACGCCTTCCTCTGCCCAACTCTGCTTCCTTCGGTCCCCAGAGGGGTGCCCCCAACAGCACTCCTCAAGCAACCTCCTGCCTCCCAGGAATCCGGGCACAGGACAGAAATTACTTAACCTCTCGGTGCCTCAGTTTCTTCCTCTGTAAAGCCTCATAGCCATGTAGTTAGGTCCACATGAGTGACAACATCTGAAAGGCTTAAAAGGGTAGACAGCTGGCACCTACTCAACGCCTGGTTACCGCCACCGCTACTGCTGCCATTACTGCCACTGCTACTGTTACCACTAGTACTGTTGCTACTGTTACTACTATCGATGCTGCTGCTACTAATGCTACTGCTGCCATTACTGCCACTGCTACTGTTACCACTAGTACTGTTGCTACTGTTACTACTATCAATGCTGCTGCTACTAATGCTACTGCTGCTATTACTGCTGCACTGTTACTACTCATAGTACTGTTACTACCGCTACTACCATTGTTACTGTGGCTGCTACGGCTACCACCGCTGCTATTACTGCTACTACGGCTATTGCTGCTGCTACTAGTACTCAGGACGCACCGCCTTCCTCTAAAACACGACCTGTGGTAGCTTCTAGCAAAGCGCCTCCCTTTCTGAGACCCACTTCGTTACTGTGATGTAGTCTAGACTTTCAAGATGGCTCCCGCAGCTCTAAGAGGCATACATTGAAGGTATTCACTTCCTCAAATCATGTGAATTAATCCGTTTTTCACTAACCTGTTCTAGAACGAACCCCTGACGCATGAACCATCGGCCTCAGCCTGGTGCGTGTCGAGCCCCATGTGTTTTCCAACCACATTTTCACCTGGGACCACCGCAGGCTCTGTTACCGCCAGAGCCCCCATACCTACCCTCCCTCGGAAAGCCTCGGAGTCTGTTCTCTCTGCTTTGTTGAATAAAAAACTTCTTTTTATCATGTCAAGACTCATGTTCTTATCACGCTGTCGAATGCCAGCGTTTTAGACAGCGAACGGCACAGCTGCAGACGCCCAGGCACAGTGCGGGAGCCAAGCCTGTCTGGGTGCCTGTGTGCCCTTTGCGGCGCTTAGCAGAAGCAGTGCTCGCTCTGCAGGCACAGCTGATTGTTGAGCAAACTCCATTAAAGGTCAGCCTCTACAGTGTTATTTCAAGCCCATATCCTGGGCTTTCTGAAAAGCACTGCTTTGAATGCCAAGTTAGATAAGTCGGGACTGGTGAGGCGTGAAGGTGAGACCGCTGATAGGGATCCTTTTCTTTTAAGCAACACGATTTCCGGGAGAAAAAGACCGAAGAGTAAGGCCCCGCTGGCAGCCGTGGCGAGGGGGTAGGGGAGAGGGCGGCCGTGAGTGGCTGCGGTGTGGACAGAAGGAGCTGCTTCTCCCTCCTGTCCCCCAATGAACACACGCACACACACACACACACAAGCTAATTCTACAGGTGCTCAGAGAAGTTTGGGACACAGCAGGTGCCACAGGGCCATGGAGTTGATGCTTGGGGTGGGGACCACGGTGGGGAGGGCACCACAGGTCTGAACGCTGTCCTTGACCCCCTCTGCGCGGGTCTGCTTTGCAGAGCAGGTGCAAGATCTCTCCAGAAGAACCCGTGCTGCAGCTCAAAACCCCTGGGGGCCTGGGTCAGCCTGGGGAGCTCCCAGAGCCGTCCAAAGGGCTGGCTGGACCTCAGGGCCGGGGCGTCTGTGAGGGTGTCAGAGTGGAGATAAGCTGACTTCACACCTGTGCCGTTCGCCTGCTTGCCCCACCCCGCCCACCCAGGGACACGGCAGGGAGGGGAAGTGCCTGTGAGGGTCTCTGTGGGTGTGTGTGGGGTGTGCGGGGGGTGGGGTGCTCTGCGTGGCGCTCACGGAAGCCCAGGGGAGGAGTTTTAAGCTTTAGTTGCACCAAAAATCATCTTCTACCCTCCTTTTTTAAAAGAATTTTATGAAAATCTGTTTCTAAATAAGTAGTACAGTTTTTGTTACTCATGTCAGAATATACATTACTTAGGTCTTTCAGGTGAAATTAAAATATAGTAACAAATGCAACTGTATTTCCAGAAAACTTATTCATGAAATGGGCCATATGGGGCCCCGGATGTGAGTCCCGGGTCTGCACCCTCCTGTACCCTTCCCCGCCCACCCAACACAGCTGAGTTTTTTCCGGCATACCAACGATCTGAATAATTGCTTTCTTTGAAAAGAGAAATGTTAAACATATTATTTCATTCATAACAAGTTCTTAAAAATCTAAAACTTAAAGTTTTTTCCCCCACAAGCTTCTCTCATCATAAAACATGATTATTTTTCTGCTTATGTATGATTTCTTTGTTCTGGCTAAAAAGCACACAGATAACTTTGTGAAACAATTAAGCCAGCCAGGATCACTCTCCTCGCTGCTGTAGCATTTATCACCCCTCACCAGTCCCCTCCCACCCACCCCTGCTGCTCTGAGCCAGGAAGGCAGCTCAGGGAGCCGCACCTGTTTTCCTTCATCCTTGTTGTTCTCCTGGTCACGGCCAGGTTCAGAAAACCCTCAAGTCTCTGTCACTCAGAGACACACCACGTCCCGCCCATGAGGGCCGGTGCAAGGTGGACGTGAGGCCTTCGGGATGGCCTTCGGGATGGGGGCCATGTGCTCAGAGCTGAGCAGGACTCTCTGGGTGGCCACCAGCTTGCAGTGACCACCTGGCCCTCCTTCCATGTCCTGGGGGCATGAGGATGCGCCGGTGGCCACTGTCCTCAGCTGTCATCATTTATGAGCAGAGACACACAAATGGCGATAGAAACAAACCATAAGGGATCAATAAGCGGCATAGTTCGTTTTGACTCGAATGCCTCTAGTTAGATTGATTTTGAATATGTGACATGCAGAAGGCAATTTAAATATAAATACGTGTATACATGTGTGTGCATATGCACATATTTGTATGCCGTGTTATGTGTGTGCACATACACATTTCCGTGTGTGTGTGTATATACACATACGTGCACACACCTATAGACACACAGGGTGAAGCAAAAGTGGGTTTATAGTTGTTCCTATGGAAACTAACGCAGTAATTAAATAATAATACAAGAATTCACTCAGTGTTTTGCATACTCACAACTGCGCACCTACTTTTGCCCTGCCCCATACATATGATATGTGTATGTGTATACAGGGTCCGGTACAAATAACGCCCCTCTTTTTATTACAAACTCTTTTTTTAAAGATTTTATTTCTTTATTTTTGAGAAGGGAAGGGAGGGAAAGATCAATGTGTGGCTGCCTCTCAAACACCCCCTACTGGGGACCTGGCCTGCAAGTCAGGCATGTGCCCTGACTGGGAATTGAACCCGCGACCTTTGGTTCGCAGGTTGGTGCTCAATCCACTGAGCCACACCAGTCAGGGCTTATTATAAACTCTTTTATTGCAAAATCATAAGCGTGTAATTCTGTAACACAATACCACACCCAAGCACACCATACGACGTTTTAGGTGAAATGTTCAAATTAAACTATAAATCATTACACCCGTATTACTACCCTACCAACCACACTCAAGCAGGCCTTCCTTCTGCCAGACGCTGTATTTTTGAAATATCCAAGCACACAGATACTCCTTTCTGTCACTGGCTCGTGGAAAGCACAGCGGTGCTCGTGAATCTGCACTGCAGACAGTGGGAGCGGGAAGCCGCCCACGCCCGACTGGAAGCAGCTCGCAGGCTTCCACCAGCCCGACTTTCCTCTGGTGGGAGCCCAGGCAAACGCTGTGATCGTTCATTCCTGGAAACCCCCCAAAGGCTCACCAGCTGCTCAGCGGAAAGGAGCAGCAATTTACACCCTGAAAGAGTCTTTTTTATTTTTAATTTTTAGAGAGAAGGGAAGGGAGGGAGAAAGGGAGAGAAACATCGATGTGAGAGAGAAATGTGGACCAGCTGCCTCTTGTACGCACCCCAACCAGGGACCAAACCCACAACCCAGGCACGAGCCATGACCAGGAATCAAACCAGTGACCTTTCTGTTTGCAGGATGATGCCCGGCCCACGGAGCCACACCAGTCAGGGTATGATGAGTCTCTGAATCACAGCCTCAAACTCCGAGCCTGGCCGTTTCCACCAGGGTCGGCTGTTGTAGCCCCACTGCAGCCTGCCCTCATCACCCGCCCCCGCCCTGCCCTGCCCCCCCACCCCACAAGCCGTGACTTCACCCGAACCCCCAGTTCTCCGATGACCCCACCTGCCTTCCCTGCCCCGTCACTACGGGCTCTGCCTTGTCACCATGACTAATGACCTGGGCTTTGTCTTGTTGTCTCAGTCCTTAACTGCGGAGCCTGCTCCTAACAATAATGCACCAGTGTGGTATAGCTGGACACTGACCAATTACTCAATAAACTAATAAAGAAATTAAACAGCGGTCACGTTCCCGTTGGTAATGCCTGCAGCGCTGGGTACGAAACGTCTGCGGTGAAAGAGTAGATCATTCTGCTGCCCGGAAGGACGAGGACGAAAATCCACTTTCCCCTTGACCGACCACGGCCTCAGGAAAGGGCTGCACACAGGGGGACAGTGGTGCCCGGGGCTGGGGAGGTGGTTCCTCTACCCTCTAGGTTCTCCCAGCTGCTCCAGTCCTCAGAAAGACAGGGGCAGATCGGCGAGAGGAAATAGCCCGACTTAATCACATGCGGGTGTCTGGAGCCCCGCAAGCAGGACAGAGTCAGAGACAGAAGGGAGCGTGGGTAGGGGGCACGTTCTGAGCTAAGGACGAGGGAAGGCACCTGGGGCTTCGGGGGGTCGCTGCAGGGGAAGCACAGTTTAGTAATTCGTCGTTTGCCCCACCACGTACATAGGTAAAAAGTCATTTCTGTTGAAACGTGTATCATGGGCCAGGCCCCTCATTTAAATTCTTCTAGTTAGTAGTGGGGGGGGGCAGAAATTCCTCTTGAGCCTGCAGGGTCTTTGTTGCTTTTAACTTGAAATATTCTACACACCACGGAGGAGGCGGGCTTGGAGGTGGTGACTCATTCTGAACCCCTACACCAGGGACCCCCTGGCAATGTCATCGGAGGGGCTGGAGATAGACCCCGGAGTGGGCTGTGGGTCAGCACCAGGGTGGGCATGAGAGCGCCCACCTGTGGAGAGGAAAAGGGAGCAGACATCCAGAGTCACACAGGGGGAGACATCCAGGGGGCCCTGAGGTCAGTCTTGAAATGCAGAAGTCATTAACTCCTGCAGTCTCCTAGGCAGATAGCTGAGCTTCTCCAAGAATCAGGCCCTCTGAGAATTCAGCTAAACGCCACATTTCCAGACCCTGGCAGGTTGAATTAGCCAGCAAATGAGGAGACTCTGTAAATGTGACGAGCTGGGCAAATACAAGGTATTCATCCGTCTCAACGAGTGGAGACAGATCTCACCAACCCCTTTAGGCAGGAATTGAGACAAATCAAACAAACCCAGGGCTGGCGGGGGCTGGGGAGGGACAGCCGCACCCAAGCTGTCACGTGTGACGTGCAGGCTGGGAACCACCCACCCTGAGGGGATGCTTTCCACTCGGGTTCTCACGCGGGATGTGGATTTTCCCCTGACGGTTTCCCAGCAGATGCCAGCCAATGTCGTGGGGGAAAGACGACTTATTCTAATTCAGGGGAAACCACCGAACAAGCTCATACAGAGACTCCTTGTCCAGGCACCGTCCTGCCCAGGGGCCACTTGTGAAATGGGAGAGGCTGACCCTGACGTGGCACTCTCCTAGAGATGGTGTGCAGAGTTGAGTCACAGTTTTGGATTTTAATTGTGCTGTGACTTAAGTGTATGACCAGAGGTCAGAAGAAAGAGCACTGATCACTTTCCAAAAATGTGTCAGGCAACTTCAGATTGATCTTACTGGCTGCCGTGGGCCACACCAGGCATGACATACCTTACTATAGAAACGCATCGAATTCTAAAAACATCGAAACTTGACATTTTACAATTGGGAGATTTCATGTAAAATCCAGCTTTCCAGCTCCTCTGGAGAACCCGGGAGATGGGGCTGACCATGGGCTCACCACTCGGATGGGGCAGAAGCTGCGTCCGTGGGTCGAGCTGTGACAGAGGACACCACACGCTGATAAAGGGGTCTTGCCACACAGGATACCGGTGGAGTGGCCATGTGCCCAGCAGACTTACATCCCCTCGGGTGAGGGCGGTCAGCTGTCTCTACAGAGGAAGTTGAAACAGATTAGCTTCCACTTAAGGTGCATAGCAAACCCTCACCCACCTCCCCCGCCCTCTCTCTCCCCTTTCTCCCTTAAAAGGGAAGGTCCCTGCCCTCTGAGCAAATTCTTCCCTCCCTTCATTATATAGCCTTTAAAAATATACGGTACTGTCTAAAAGGTTCTTCTAGAGCTGGTGGATAAAAGAGGCCACAAAAAACCACTTCGGGTCAGTTCCCTCCATTTGTCACGTCCATTGCCAGCTCCCCTCTGAATGAGGGAGGGGCAGAGAAACTGTAAGACAATGTGTGGATTCATAGGTAACTGTCCAGCCACACAAGAAACCGTGAATAACACCACCACACAGGAGCAGGTGGCTGCGCAGACTTGCTTAGACCAGTGAGACTAAGCGAGACATCAGCATTTTAACAGTAAAGGCATTCATGGCCTCACACGGAATGACAAGGAGGTGACCGGAGAACGTGAAAATCACGACACAATTGCTTGTGACAGTGAAACGGTGGAAGTCGATTCACAATGGACCAGAGCACATTTGGAGAGAAAACAGTTCGATACCAGCAAGACCTCACCTTCGTCCGATGGAACGTAGAAAAACAGTTAAACCAAACAAAACAGGAGAACGCGCCACTCGGAAGAGGGGTTGGTCAGCCCCGGAAGATTAGAAAAAATGCCATCACAGAGGTCATAGGCACATATGAGGTCTGGCCAGAAAAATTCCAGCCATTGTTACTACAACAAGAACGGTTTGTGCGACATCAGTGTAACCTGGCAACCACGGAGAGTGGACTGGAATGCGTGTGCCTGAACCACGATGACTTCACTGTACCGGTCAATGGGGGCCGTAGACGCTGTTGAGTGAGCGTGTGCACTGTGTGGCTGTCGCATTCAAAATGACTGAGCAAGTAGAGCAATGAATCTGCATCAAATTCAGTGTTAAGCTTGAACATTCCTCCATGGATACTATTCGAATAATTCAGAAGGCCGCAGCTATGGGCAACTGGTGATTGGCAGCTTCATCACGACAACGTGCCCACTCATGCATCACGTCTCATGCAGAGTTGTTTGGTGAAACATCAACTCACCCAGGTGATTTGGACTTAGCCCCTCTACAGCCCAGATTTGGCGTCCTATGACTTCTGGCTTTTCCCAGAACTGAAATCACCTTTGAAAGTGCAGAGATTTCAAATCATCAGTGAGATTCGGGGAAATACGACGAGGCAGATGATGGTGATTGGGAGAGCTGTGTGAGGTCCCAAGCTGCCCACTTTGAAGGGGACTGAGGCATTATTGTCCTGTGTACAATGTTTCTTATATCTTGTGTCTTCTTTAATAAATGTCTCTATTTTTCATAGCACATGACCAGATACCTTCTGGACAGACCTCTCGAGTGCACACACTCGTGTGTGTGTGTGTGTGTGTGTGTGTGTGTGTGTGTAACGTCTCCAGGCATTCTCACATTTCTGGGCCCTGCCTCAGAGAGCCTGCTTCGGTGGTCCCAAGGTCCAAGACACATTGTCCCTCCCCCCAGTAGTGTCTGGGCATGGGGGTTGTCAGGCTGCCCCTGAGGGGTTTGCCTCTAGTGGGGCCTCATCTGTAGGGATAGGGTCAGCTCTGCATGGCGACTTCACCAGGGGTGTCCTCCTGGCCTCCGGGGGTAGCACCTAGATAATCCATGCTCCAGAGCTTGCCGTCTGCTGGCTGGCTTTTACTAACTCACATTTTAAAACCATTGGGAAAGAAATGACATATTCACAGCCATTCATTTGCAGCTTGGCTGCGACGCTGACGCTGTGACGGTGAGTTTGAAGTGGGAGTGGTGCCACAGTATTGTGACAAAGCTCCCCACTTGGTCTTCAGCCTGCTGTCCCTGAAGTGCCCTCAGCGTGGAGATGAAAAGAGGAGTAGATTTAAGTTCCGTCCCGTGACAAGTAGTCAAAGGGTCACATCTTATATTTTCCAAGTCGTGGCAAAAGCCAGCTGGACTCTCCTTTTAAATGTGGTGGATGAGCAACAGAAACATTGAGTGGGGAATCCGAGAGGGCTCACCTGGGCCAGGGGGCAGGGTGGCATGACAGGGGAAGGGGTAGCAAGCTTAAGGGGACAGGCAGGTGGTGGGCAGAGGAGAGCTTTTGGGGGAGGGAAGGGAGCAGAATCCATCATGGAGCTTCCCAACACGGGAGCAGGAGGGGGTGTTGGCTAGAAAAGTGTGAGGCAGGAAGAGAGGCAGAGAGAAAAGCAAATGATCGGGATGACTCCCAGTCATTCATAAAAATACTCTTAACTCGGGAGACGGTTTTGCTGGAGCTACCTCGGTGAGGACATGCCCCTTGGACACTCTGATCCCATAGTTAACTCCATACTGAAAAAGGGGTGCTCACGAAAGAGGGCCTGGCCAACCAGCGTGCGCACTTCAAGTTGGTCAAATACTGATTTTTCGAGTCAAGCAATTGGTTTTAAACCCTGGCGCTGTTATTTACATTCTCTAACCGTCCTCCACAACAGGGGACAGAGTTCACCCCACAGGCTACTGGAAAGATGAAAGGACGCAGGGTGTGCGAGGACGCAGGGTGTGTGAGGACGACGGCACCGTGCTTGCTAGGTGCTGAATAAGGGCAGCCTGCTGTCATCATCCTTGGACAGCATCTGACAATTGTCAAGACGCGTGAACAGGTGCTCTCCAGGCCCCAAGTCACTCAGGAAGGTAGAGAGGCAAGGAATCTTCCTGCTTTAAGAGGAGAACGTTGAGGACAGCTGGATGCAGAAGCAAAGGGAACAGAGAGGGGAACCAGCCCAAGGAATCGAAACCCCGAGGGCCAGTCTCGGGAAAGAAGCCTGTGGGCCAGGTCTCAGAACCTGGGCGTTTTGGTCTGCTCCTCTGTACACTCTAGACTCATACTCTCATCCGTGGCGTTGGCGATGTTGACCTAGAGCTTGACCCTTACTCATCGGTAGCTTGACCTCTCTGTGCATCGGCCTTCCCCCTTCCTGACATTTAATGAAAAGGTGGGGAGAGGAAACCACACGCCTTCTTGAGTTTCACAAATCCCAGCCGGACGTCACTTCCTGTGGGAAGAAACCGACCAAGCACCCCTGTGGGGAAGGAGTTTGAGAGGATAAAGGGATTTCACGGTGCTGCTCTGGTTCTCGTCCAGGGGCAGCAAGTGGCGCCCAAAGCAACTGAAAAAAGATATGTCAGGAGGAAGAGTGTGAACTCTCCTTCAACACTTTTAGAAAATATAACCTTTGTGCCAATTATATTGTGTAATTACAACAAATGCTTACATTTAACATTCGTATTATTTATGATGGAATTATAATTAAATAGGTGGGACCGAATGTTTGCCCCCCACCCCCGCCGGTTTTATGTAGTGAGATCATGACTCCCAAGGCGCCCGTGTGTGCGGGGAAGCCTTCCGGAGGTGACTAGGTCGTGAGAGTGGGGCCCTCAAGAATGGGATTTGTGTCTTCATAAAGGAGACCCCGGAGGGCTGCCGCCTCCTTTCTGCCATGTGAGGCCGCAGGGCAAAGACGCCCCCCTCTGAACCAGGAAGCGGGACCTCCCCAGACAGGGGAATCTGCCGGCGCCCTGAGCTTGGACTGCCAGCCGCCAGGGCTGCAGGAGCGAAAGGTTTGCTGTTTGACCCACCAGCCTGTGGTATCTTTGTTACAGCAGCTGCAATGGGCTAAGAATATCGGTCTCATTTCCTTTTTTTTTTCTGTTTGAAGAGGATATCTGCCATGCTCTTGGTACTCGAATCGTGCTTCCTGGATGTGGTCTCCTTGGATTTCGGGAGTGGCGTCGAGAGTTAGGTGTTATCAGCCCCGTTTTACAGACGAGGCGGAGTCTGCCCATGTTGTTCAGAGCTGCACAGTGGTCAGGGCTGAGCCAGGATTCGCGAGAGGTGAGGGCATGGGGCCCATGCCCACCGCATGTCCTTCAGCGTAGCTGGGGAGTCCGGTGGGCACCCGTGTGGCCAGGGGGCTGTGCTCCAGGGGAGGGAGACTGGGAAAGGCTCCGGGCCGGCATCCCGTGACCTGGAAATGGTGGCAGGGAAGTCACGTCCAGGCATGATCCCCGGAGGCCGTCCCTCTGCACCCATGTGACCCAGCATAGGAGGTGGTCAGGTTCTTGCCATTCTCAGTTGAAGTCTAGGCCGTGGAGACGGAGGCCACCGGTCAGGTCCTTGGAAGGTGCGCATGGTCGCCCGTCCTATCTAGGAGTTTGCTGGTAGCTGGGAGACGGTGAAGGGGAGACGGGGAGCTGGCAGAAATCAGGGACTCGGCCAGGGAGAGGAGAGACAGAAACTCACAGTGAGCCCGGGCACTTCCTGACTGGGGCCTGTGCCGTGTCCACAGTCCGGTTGCTGGACGCAGGGGCCCCACGCTGCCCCCCGCACCTGCGGGAGGGAATCTGGGTGGTCTGTGTTTACTTGTGTGAATGATCCCACTTCTTTTCTTTCCTTTCCTCACTGCTTCCATCAGGAAACTTTTCTCCTTTTCCCACTGGCAGCCTGCAGCCACCCGGAGCCCCGCTGGCTGGCTGGTTTTTCCAGTTGGACCAGAAACGTGGGCAGAGGCATGTTAACCCCTGGGGTTCACAGGAGAGATTTCAGAATACGTCCCTCTCTAGACCTATCTGCATGCAGGCAAGGACTGCAGTGTCCAGGAAAGCTGGGTTTGGGTCCCAGCCCCCGTTTCCAGCGGGGTGTCCTCCTACCTAGGACACGGCCCCGGCCTTGGCTGGCGTCCTCTGTGCAGGCAGTTGGTGACGTGTCCTCACCAATGATGCCTCCGAAGGGGTGCTGAAAAGGGAAGAAAGCGCTGAACAATGCACAGAACCAAACCTGAAACCACAGCCCCAGCCACAGGGACAGGAAACCGGCGGCAGGCGGGAGGGACCGGCTTCCTTGGAATTGGCTCCTTCCAGCTCCCCAGCTCTCCCCTGGGGCAACAACGGCAAAATAGACCAGCGGTTCACACAAGACCTGCGCTCAGCGCCAGAGCTCCCACACCGTGTGGCGGCTGAAGTCTGTACAGTTCGGGGGAAGCTTCACGAAGAAGCGAGACACAGAATTGTAAATACAAGAGCACATCAAAAGCAGACATCTATTCAGAACGAGAAAAGCCACCTCAAGAACTTACAAATTCTAAAACGCTCACAGGACCACAATATCACAAATCCAGGGAAAATAGCATAAGGGTTTTACTAACTTCATGATAACTTTGTAACTACACTTTCGGGGTGCATGCTTTTTACTTCTTATAACAATTCTCAGACAGCGCTTCTGTCGAGAGGATGGTATGGAGAACGTGGTAGCTTCTACCTCCACACATTTGGGAAGTTTTCTGCCCTCCCCTCCCCACCAATGTAGGGTGCTGGGCGCCAGGGGGAGACGCCTGGCCTGCACCCTTACACCCTTGCTGGTACGGGGTAGTAGGAACATTCTGGAAGCCATTTCCACACCTCACAGTAAATAACAAATTACCTGTGCGTGACGGCAGACAACAGAAACTTAGTCATCCCAACCGACAGGTATCCCCAACTCAGCTCTACTTAGCACCCCCCAAATAAGCCCACGGAGACTGCAGCAGCACCAGCAGAACCGGAGTAGAGGGAGAGCACCAGCTGAAAGACAGCGGTCCTTACGACTGCAGCTGAAATAGCATCTTCCTTTTGCAGCATTTGCAAAACGTTACATCATGGGAGCGCCCTCCCAGGGCTCCAAGGCTGCTGCTGCATTGGCTTCCGGGTAAACCCTGCTCTGTGCTCCTCCGGAAGCGCCAGAACCCCTGCACGGCTGCTGCCTGGGACAGACTCCGCTGCCCACCGAGCCAGCAGGAACCTGCTGGGAAGGCGTCACCTGGACCCCGCCGAGCCCTTCCCGCCTCTGCTTCTGCAGGAGACAGAGGGGCCAGGACCAAGAACACACCCGCAGTCCACCGAGCACCTTACAGGATTACAGGTGTTTGTGCCTTGATTTACCCGCTGCCTGGCTCAGTTACTTAGAGGAAAGCCCCACTTATTACTGCATAGGAACAGCGCACAGGGCTACGCTCTGGGGCTTTGGCCTGACCAGTCAGAAGGATGGAGTTGTCCTCAACTGAGGTGAGACGTGGCAAGTCTCGGGGGGAGAGCATCAGCTCAGGTGTGGACAAGTTAGCTCCGCGGTGCATGCCCAACACCCGAGAGGGGACAGTAAGGAGCTGGGAGGAAGCTCTGGGCCGCAGGCCCTAATCCTACCTACTGGTGTCCTCATAAGAAGAGGAGAGGTGGACACAAGAGAGACCCCGGGTTGCCTGTGCACAGACCATGTGCCTGTATGGGGACAGGGTGGCCATCAGCCCGACACAGAGAGAAGCTGCAGGAGAACCAACTCTGCCGACACCTTCATCTGTGACTCCCAGCCTCCAGGGCTGTGACAGCAGCCTGTGACAGGTGCGGTGGTGGGAGCCCAGGAGAAAAGATGTGTCACGGACGGAGGCCAGGATCCATCATGATCATTGTTCGGGTCTCAGTCAGGTGACAGCTGACAATGTCCCTCCTTCCCGATCTGTGTTTTTGAAATCTTTTTCTGGTAATAAACAGCAGAGAAGTGCTTATAAGGTTCAAATGTTGCAGAAAACATAAAGAGGAAAATAGAGGTTGCTACAGGGTGTGGTACCTTGAAATTTTTCGTTGTCTGGAAACACACAGCGACGCCCACAGCACGTGCAAAGAGAGAACAGAAAGAGAGACAGACCCACAGCCTCCGTGGGGCAGACGTGGAGCAAAGGGGTGGGCGGAGAGTGGGCCCTGGCGCCACAGGCTCCGGAACAAGGGCTCCTGCCCCCAGGCCATCACAGACCTAAGGGTTGCTTCCTGGGCAACGCAGAGACCATGGGGCATCCAGAGAGATGAGAAGCCAGAGTCAGACTGGGGGCTTGGGGAGCAGATGGAATAATCTGCAGACCTCCCCCCTGGGACACCCCTCCTCAGGAAACCAGCCCCTGCAGCCTGGGCACAAGGAGCTTCAGGGGGAATGGGAGAAACACAGCCACCGGCAGCAGCTCCCCAGGGAGCGCAGGGCAGGGGCCTCAGAGGCGGGGTTGGACCTGGCTCTGGATGGGGAGCAGCAGGCCAGTGGGAGGCAGCCACAGAATCCAGGGCTCCGGAGGGTAAGCTCACCTGAGAGGCGCTGGGCGACAAAACCCAGTTGTGAACCCCGATGCTGGGAGCCACACGAGAAAACTGACCTGCACGGCGTGCATTCTCTCCGGGCAAATTAATTTTACGGAAGACTTGGCGTAGACTTTTAAATAGGGATGAGAGTCTGTTCTCAGGGTAACTGAAGGAGGGGCTCTTTTTTCCCTGCCTGGGTTCCGTGGTGTCCTGGAGAACGTCTTCTGCACGTGGAAAAGGCGATTTGCAAATACCTTTGCTAAAGATTTAATGTTTGATTCATCAACAGTTACACATTGCGAAACCTGTTGTATCCTTAGACCTTTATGATCAATTTATCTTCTTCTACTCATACAAACGGAGAACACTGACAATCCCTGGGGATTGGGGCTTCAAAACTCGTTTATTAAGTGTCCTTGAACATTTTGAATGGCACTCCTTATTTTTTAAATATATTTTATTGATTATGTTATTACAGCTGTCCCATTGTCCCCCTCCATCCCCCTCTACTCTGCACAACCTCCCCCACCCACATTCCCCCCCCTTCTAGTTCATGTCCATGTGTCATAAGTTCTTTGGCTTCTACATTTCCCCTACTATTCTGCCCTCCCCCTGTCTATTTTCTACCTACCATCTATGCTACTTATTCTCCATACCTTTTCCCCCTCTCTCCCCCTCCCATACCCCTGTTGCTGACCCTCCGTGTGATCTCCATTTCTGTGGTTCTGTTCCTGTTCTAGTTGTGTGCTTAGTTCTTCTTGTTTTTGTTTTATAGTAAAATGTCAGCAAACTCACAATTATTAACAACCACACCTAAAGCACTCCTTATTTTTAATATTTTTAGCTTTGTTTCAAGCACTTCGATTGTCTCACAAGCAAAAGTTCTTGAAGCACCGATGAGGTTTTGAGCAACCTCACCTTATAAATACCGTGACTTGTAAACTGTCTTAAAGATTCTAATACTGTTTTAAAAGGCAGTAAAATTCTTTCAGCTTGATGTCAAAGATCTAAATCAATTCCTCAAAAACACATTAAACTGAAATCACAAGTCCAATCTGTTATATTCTGGAATAGTCTAAATTCTCTTAAACATCGCTAATATTTTGAGCAGCAGTCCTGCCCAGGTTATTCCTTAACTTGACGCTAGTATGCTGGTGCTCTGGCCTTTTCATCCTCTCTCCTGGATTTGGTAGCACCTGTGTTCTGTGGGGCCTGACGCAGATACAACTGGGGGTCCTCTTTAAGAAAAAGACAAACTTATGAACATACAGGTGCCCCTGTGTTCATGGGAGCACGATCGTAGAAGCCAAGAAACGGAGACAGCCAAAGTGTCCAGTGATCGAGGACTGGATAAGGAAGACGTGGTCCATATACACACACGATGGACCACGACTCAGCCATGAGCAAAGATGAAATACTGCCATTTGTGACGATGCGGATGGACCTGGAGAACAGCACGCTAAGTGAGATAAGTCAGTCAGAAAAAGCTCACTCAGATGTGGGCTATAAAACTGAAATTCGTGGGCGCAGACAGCAATGGGGTGGTCGCCGGAGGGAAGCGGGGCGTGGAGGGGGCCTGATGGAGGGTGACAGAGGCTGGTCGGACTTTGGGTGGTGGACACACAGTGCAATGTACACAGATCCTGTAGCGCAGACACGTACACTCGAAACCTCTATGATCTTACCATCTAATGTCGCCTCCATAAATTTAGTTTTAAAATATTTTAAAAGAAATAAAGAGAAGGGCAGAAGTTTCTCTTGAGCCGGAAGCTAAAATCACCTTTAGCTCAAAACAATCTGTACCCCACTGAGGCACGTGGGGTGACTCATTCCGAACCCCCGCAGCCCGGAGTGTCTCCGACTTGCCTAAACTCATGACAGTGCTGCGTGTCCCCAAAGATCAGGGACACTGACCATTAAAGGCATTTTCATATAAGAAATGCTATAAAAGATTTAATGACTCCGATTAAACTGTCCAATCTGCACTTAAAGATGTAAAATGTATTAATTTTACACTACACGCATTAAAAAAAATCCGAGGTCACACAGAAAAATTCCCAGTTCCATATTGCCATCCGATGAAGCCCCTGTGTTCAAACTGTACCACCGCCACAGCCATCATCCGGTTTCCTTGCCTTGACAGCCACCGCTTCGGAGCTAATAGTTCTCTGGAGCCCTTGAATGGTTTTCAGTTTTGTCCAGTTCCTTTGAGCCCCAGCAAACCGACTCAAGCAGGGTGTTGTCACTAGAAACTTTATCCCAGACTGTTAAGTATCTCTTTACATAACACGAGAACATTGTGTCTCTTGCATTCCTTTTGTGGGCAAATTTATATAACACAGACACCCTATTGCTTTTAAGGTGGCCTTTTAAAACCTTGTTTTTAACACCCTAATCCTCTGAGTGTGAGATCCAACAGCCTGGAATAATAATTCAATCAAGTTAAATATCTTTTCTTCTTTATCTTCTGCCAGTGAACCAACCAGGTGGCTACCCTTAGCATCCCAACCCAGCGCCGACTGGGGTCATTTCAGGCCACTGTGCTTCCAGGAAAAGAAGCTTGCTGTGCTGGTGTGGCGGGAGCAGCTGGTGTTATATTTCACAATAAAAACACTAATTTGAAAAAAACAAGTGTGAGAGCCCTACCTAATATATGAGAAAGTTTAGAAGAACTTAAATACTAGAAGGTAATCTTTTCCGGGGGATGATTTTTGGGGGGGCACTTTATTCAGAGATATATGCAGTGACGGTGACCCCCGAGGATTTGGATTTCGTGCCACCATTTGTGCTATTTGGGGATGGCTGTGGCTTTCAGCTGCTGGTTTCATGCTATTTATGAATTACTCTTTTCTTAGATATATTATTATCCATTTAAATTGTTTTGGGTTGTCTGGTTATTTAAGGGGTAATGCATCAGTAGAATTTTTTAAGTAGCATTTTCTAATAACTACCCTCTGTCCCACTGGCATTCAGGGTGGTCCCCAGGCCCGTCCCGATGTGCCTGGTGGGATGGCTCCCGCACAGCCACCAGCGGGGGCCGTGATGACGCAGGTTCAAGTAGTTGCATGTTTTCTCAAGGGAAGTAGACGGATGTGATTGGTCGTTGGACATATCACAGAGCACTGCTTATAATACTGAGTAGTATGCAGAGGTTGGTGCTTTTCTCTAAAGGAGGCACGAATAGATGTGGGGGTGGGGAACATCCCCTTTCCCCTCCTAGTTCTTCTGGCCACTGGAATACTTAAAATCACATAAGACAGCCCTGATCGGTGTGACTCAGTGGGCTGGAGTGTCGTCTCCTAGCTGAAAGGTAGCAGGTTTGAGTCTGTCAGGCCACATACCTAGGTTGCGGGTTCGATCCCCAGTCCGGGAAAGTACGGGAGACAACCAAGATGCTTCTCTCTGGCATGGATGTTTCTCTCTCTCCCTTCCTCTCTCTCTTAAAAAAAAAAAAAGGCAATGAGAAAAAATGTCCTTGGGTGAGGATAAAAAAAAAGAAAGAAAAAAATGACATCAGACAGATTAGCCGAAGAAAATAATTACATTTAATTCCATATGTGCACACAGAGGTTCCAGAAGAGCATGGGCCCGAGGACAAATTGGGCAGTTTGGGTTTCTGTGCCGGTCTGAGGAGAAAGGGGGTAGTCCAGTTTGGGCTTTAAAGGGGACGGAGACCGTTTACATGGAAAAGTAAATGTTTGACGAACGTTTCCTGGGCCAGCTAACAATGGGACACAGAGGACTTTGATCAAACAGGCCTTGCCAGGGGTCCCCCCTTGTCTATCACACAGTCCACGTCCAGCCGCAGTTACCCACAGGGTAGCTCCCTTCCTGGGGCAGCTCCTCTACGAAGTCCTTTTAGGCAGTGAGGGGAGGTCATGGGTTCTTTCCGAGTCTCGTTTCTTTAAAATAGCCAGCTTACAACAGTCCTTCTGCCGAAGAGACATATTTCGGGGTGACAGACTCTGTTCCCCAAGAATGTGCATGTCCAGGGCGAGTTCACTGTTGAGTCTGTCCATTTTCTGCTGCTGTCGTTGCTGCCCCCAGGCAATTTTCCCCTGCCGAATGCAAATGGTAGCGGCTGGCAGAGTTTGTCCTGGGCTCTCATTAAACATATGGAGATAAAAACAACATTGGTTTCTGGGAGCCCAGGAGACATGCGCACAGTGGAGAGCCTAGTTGTGTGGGGGCATGCGCACACGCACATATGTTCTTGCACACACGTGTACACACGGTCTTGCGCATGTGCGTGCCCACAAATGTCACATGTGCACACCCACGTGTATACAGACACACATGTATATATGCGCTCACACGCTTACATACAAACACCCATCATCCCTTGCTTCCTTTTCAACAACTCTCTAAGTCGGCGTTCACCCAGGGGAGTGGGTGAGCTGGACATTTTCCTGATGACAGGAGAAGGGGAGGCAGAGAGAAGGAAAGGGTGTGAAGGGTCATTACAAGTTTCGTGTGCTCCGCATACAATCGCCCTTTCGGGGTTACGTGGAATAACCTGAGATGGTTCGAGGGACTTCTCATTTCTCTTCTCATGAAGAAAATGACTTAAAGGATACATCTTGAAATTAAAAACAAAGTCCAGTTCCACAGAAAGGGAGAGAGGTTGCAGGACTTGGCACTCGACACTGTTTGCGTCCGGCCCATCGTGAGCGCTCCCCAGGCCTCTGACGGTGGCTGAAGGCTGCCGCGTGGAGGGGCAGGAGGACAGGGCCGGTCCCGGGGCTGTGCCTCAGCCTGGTCGGTGCCCCCACCAGGCTCGACGTCCTCGGGAGACGCAGATCTCCCCTGGTCTGCAGGGTGCCGCTCAGAAACCCAGGGCCTTTCGCCTCTTGGTCGT
The DNA here is from genome assembly GCA_028533065.1 of Trachops cirrhosus. Taxonomy (NCBI): domain Eukaryota; kingdom Metazoa; phylum Chordata; class Mammalia; order Chiroptera; family Phyllostomidae; genus Trachops; species Trachops cirrhosus. Next base: position 186,015,627 of record CM052539.1, on the reverse strand, counting down.
ACTCTTGCATTTCGGGACTTGTGAAGATTTTAGGAGCCTTTATTCTCAAATAAAAGGTGTTGTTTTTTTAAATTGGAAGTATTGGGGTGACATTGGTGAATAAAATTGTGTAGGTTTCAGGTGTACAATTCTATAATGATCCTCTGTATATTGTACTGTGTGTTCACCACCCCAAGTCATCTCCTCCCATCACCACTTACCCCCCGCCCCCCTTCTACCTCCCCCGCCCCCTTTCCCTCTGGTGCTCACCATAACTGTCCGTATCTATGAGTGTTTTGGTTTTTATGTTCTATTTTTTCACTTAATCCCTTCCCCTTTTTCACCCAGCCCTATAATCCCCTCCCCTCTGACAGCTGTCAGTCTCTCCTATGTATCTAGGAGTCTATCTCTAATTTGTTTGTCGGTTTATTTCGCTCATTAGATCCCACCTATGAGGGACATCACCTGGTGCCTGTCTTTCTGTGACTAGCTTATCCCACTTAGCATAACATAAAAAGTGTCTTCTGAGCCGCAAAATTCTGTAGACTTCCAGGCAACGTGGCAAAGGAATTTGTCGTGGAAATACACCCTGAGATTCACCATGTCATCTTCTGTCCTCTCCAACCTTAGCAGAAGTAAGTGGTGGTGGTCTCCTGCCAGCCATTACAGCTGCCCTGCCATTGGAGGATGGCTCTCAGAGCTACAAAACCTAAGCCAATCACAGAAAGCCCAGTCTCCTTGATAGCAATTGGTCAGAACGCCCCAGTGGAAGCCAATCAACACATGGCATTTTCTTGGTGGACACGAATTGTCTCAGAGACGGACACCTGACTGATTACAGTCAATGAGCTATCAAGGAAGGTTGGCTGGTGGCTTCTGGAAGAGATCCCTGAAAGGATGGCCTCTTTCTCTCTCAGTACATGTTAACATGAATTCACAATTACTGCTGGCAGCCATCTGACAACCAACCACCTTTCAAAGGAAGCTCATACTAGGGATGGCAGACTGGAGACAGAGAAATACTCTGATCTTTGGTGACTGTTAATTTTTTTTCTTTAAATCAGGCCAGGTCCCAGTAGATGGCACATTAAAACTGGGATCATTTGGTAGTGTTTAATAAGCTAAATGTTTTAAAAAGTACAGAAGAGATAAGAGCATTGCCCACTTGGAGTTGGTATCAGTGGGGGTAACGGCTCCATCCTAGTCCCCACCCCTCAGGCCCTGAAAGGAGAGAGAAGCCTTCCAGAACTGGAGGCAGAGAGGGCTACGTGGAGGGGTCTTCTGAGGCAGTGGGCCCATCCATGGAGGCTGCAGCTGGCTTGAGGGGTCCCTGCAGAGCGAGAGCTGGGAGAATATATGCCCAGGCTCACTCCCTACTCAGCTAGGATCTCCCGCTGGTGTTCTCCATGGGCCAAATTCAGCTGGAAGCCCATCCAGGCAGCCTGCTGGGCTAGACAGCACTGGGAAGGCTGGGGACAGTAGTGGGGGTGCCGGGGTCGGGGCAGGGGGGGAGAGGTGGCAGGGATCAGGAGGAACGGAAGCTCTCCAGCACGTCATAGAGCCACCAGACCGAGAACGACTGGACCTGAGCTGCATGACAAGGTCACTCCCTCCTCTTAAAGTCACTCTGAATTGGATTTTCTTTTCTTCTCTATCAAAATAACCACCTTACAACCTCAGCCCCACTAGGACCCTACTTCTTAGGCAGGTATCGGGCTCTCAGCTGCCCGCTGCTCACTAACTTGCCCTGCGTATTTGGGGTAATCGGTAGAGCCTTTCAGGAATTCCCCCAGTCTCCACCCTCTCCCCTTTGGCAACCATCTTCTCGTTCTCTGTATCTGTGGGTCCCTTTCTGTTTTTGTTTTGTTCAGATTCCACATACACGTGAAATCACGTGGAATTTGTCCTTCTCTGACTTAGTTCACTCAGCACAATAACCTCTAGGTCCATCCATGTCGTTGCAAATGGTAAGATTTCACTCCTTTTTATTGCTGAGTCATATTCCATTGCGTATATATGGCATGTTCTTTATCCTTTCTCCATTCATCTATCGATGGGCACTTAGGTTGCTTCCATATCTTGTCTATCACTTGTAATGCTGCACTAAATGTGGGGATGCATAGATCTTTTCTAATCAGTGGTTTTGTTTGCTTTAAATAAATACCCCAAAAGTGGAATTGCTGGTCCATAGGGCAGTTCCATTTTTTATTTTTGTGTGAAAACTCCATACTATTTCCCACAATGGCTGCACCAATTTACATTCCATGAGGTCTCCCTTTCCCCACATCCTCCCCAGCACTTGCTGTTTGTTGATTTATTGGTGACAGCCATCTGACAGATTTGAAGCGATGTCTTATTGTCGTTTGATTTGCATCTCTCTGATGATGAGTGATGTTGAGCATCTTTCCATATGTCTGTTGGCCATCTGTGTGTCCTCTTTGGGAAATGTCCTTTCAGGTCCTTTGCCCATTTTTTAATTGGATTGTTTGTTTGGGGTTTTGTTTTTTTGTTTGTTTTTTAGTGTTAATTTGTATGAGTTTCTTATATATTTTGAATATTAACCCCTTCTTAGACGTATCATTGTCCCATTGGCAAATATCTTGTCCCATTCAGTAGGTTATCTTCTTGGTTTAAGGTGGTTTCTCTGCTTTTTGCATCCCAAAGCACCCTAATACACACACAATATTTTATGTACATAACTGTTCTAAAACAAAAGTAATGTTACGGAATGCATGAAAGAGAATGAGGAAACTCTTTGAAGGGGCACAAGCTACTGGCCTACAGGTGCCCAGGCCATCGGAATGCCAACCCCTAAGTGGAAACAGAGGCACCAAGGGCACCTTGTGCGGCAGGAGCCTGGAGCCAGCTCCGTGTGGGAAACAAAGGGAGGGGTGTGGTTTCCCTGCCACGCACGAACGCTGTGCAACTTTCCCTAAAGGCTGTTTGCTTGACCTTGGAAGGGGGCGGAGTTCAATAGCCATAAGCCTACCGGCCACAACCAGAACGCAGGAGAGGAGAAAGAGGAGCCCTAAACAAACAAAACCAGAGGAGATTGCAAAATAATGTTTCAAAGCAAAGGATAAAAACAAATGCCTTGAAAACATTTCCACTGAGTGCAAGGATTGGAAGACTGCTTCTGAGGAAATCTAAACATTAGAGCAATCAACAAAGGATTTTAGCTTACTGGGTGAGATCCAAAAAGAGACAGAGGAAAGGATAACAATAGAAACATACAATAGGAAGAGGAACAACTCAAGCAACTATGAATCAAGACGAGGTAGATTAAAAATGACTCCTTGGAAATGCTAGAAATTTTTAAAGAACAGTAAATGTTGAAATAAACAACTTAAAAAAAACAGGATACACCCTGAAGTGGACACAGTTAAAGAGAAAATTAGAGAAATAGAAGACTGTACCACGGAATTAATGCTAACAGAACAGAGAGATAAAGAAATGAAAAATATGAAAGGGATTTAAATAATACGGAGAATAAATTGAGACATTCCAATGTACATCTAACAGGAGTTTCAGGGCTAGAGAACATGGGGAAACGTGGAGGAAATATCCAAATCATGATAGCTGGTGATTTTCCAAATAGAAAGAGAACACCAAGGAGCCAGCTAGGTACTGGAAAATAAGCCCACAGTCGGACGCATGGCAGTACAAATGCAGAACACCAAAACAAAGAAAATCTAAAGGCTTCCGGAGAGCAAAGCTAGGTAACCTACACAAAGAAACAACCATTAGGCATCTCACCCCCCGACGGAAGGTGGTGAAGGAAAGCTCTCAGAAGGCGGAGGACGATGTCTTTCAGCCCAGAATGCTGTGAACAGCCGACTCTGATCAACATTGAATTCACAATCAGCTCTTTGGACTCAAAAGCACTGAAGAGTGTCACGCAGACTTTGATGGAAGAACCACAGAACCAGGGGTTCTCAACCCTGATGCTCACTAAACCACCTGGGGAAATTTTACTTATTTATTTACTTATTTACAGATATTTTATTTACTTACTTTTGGAGAGAGGGGAAGGAAGGGAGAAAGACAGGGAGAGAGAAACATTGATGGTTTGTCTCCCGCAGGTACCCCAACTGACCAGAGACTGAACCCACACCCCAGGCACGTGGTCTGACCGGGAACAGGACCGGTGACCCCTCACCTTGCAGGACGACGCCCAACCCACTGAGCCACACCAGCGAAGGCCCAGGGAAAGTTTTAAGTCCCAGTGCCCAGGCCACATTCCAGAGCCAAGGGTCAGCTCTTTCTCATCTTCCTCGGTCATTCCGATGCCTGACCAGGGTTGAAATCACTCTTCTACCTCATCCCTTTGGTGGATGGAAAACAAAACCAGGAGATTTTACCAAGAGCACACAAATCAGTAACCTCTTTCAGTTTATGTCATTAACTATTGTTTGCGGGGAGGAAACCCCTCCGCAATAATGTTATTGGTTCAGGGGAGGGAGCTCTGGGGCAATCGGAATTTCGATGGTTCATTCCACTCCTCGGGGCTCACTCCCTGAAGTCCTGCTTTAATCCATAGGGAGGAAGCGCTCAGGGACAGGAGCTTTCAAATGTCCCCAGGGCAGCCAAGCTCGGGAACCCCGGAGTCAGGGTTGTCTGTGCCAAGGACTCCAGGAGAAGCGGAGAAGGCAGAAGCATCGAGTCTCATGAACAGTCCTGGAGACCTCGTAGACACCATGGGTTGTATCTTTATAAGGTACCAATAGGGCTCATTTTTACCGTGATGTTCGACAAAGAATTCACACACTAACCAAATGAATCTTTCTGAACACGCGGGAAATATCTAGAGAATTTGCAGATAACTTAAAGAATCGCTTACTTATATTTATTTGGGGTCTACTTTGCCTTTCATATCTGGAGGGTGACGTTGGTTCAGAACCCTTATCTTCTTCGGAGGACTTTGAACAAATCAGCTTATTATTTGGTGGGGTTACTTCCTTAAGAGCTAATTTAGTTATGGAAGATAAGAGGGTTGCCTGGGGCTACCATGGAAGTCCAGCGGCCTTTGTCCAAGCATTTCATTTTAACTTATTTCGCCATATATGCAGAGCACCCGCAGCCTCCTGCCCTGACATAAACCAATCCAGGGTGAGGAAGGCAGCTTTTCTGCCCTGAAACTCGAACTCCGTCTCAAATGACCCTGCTGGGAACAGGCGCCGCACACGTCACTGCCTAAGGAATCCAGTAACGCCGCTGAGTGGCCCAGAAGGCAGGCTCGCAGGCCGGTGTTGTCGATGGGGGCACTCAAACCCAGGGGTCCATCGACAGGGCCCACCGTCTATGCCAAGGGCATTTCTGGGCTGTGGGGAGACCCTTCACGCAGATAAAAGCTGGCCAACTTTGCAAGGACTCAGGTGTTTCCTTTGATAAATCAAACATTGCTGCCCGGCCTCCCGGGCTTTTCCACACTTCATGCGCATGAAACCCCGCACGTGTGCGGTGTAACCTGCAGAGGCCCCGGGCCCACCCTCACAGGCCGTCAGTGGGTCTGGGATCTGCGTTCTACGCCGGAGTCCCACTTGGAGGAGCACCGCGCCGACGGCTGTCACCGGGAAAGGCCATCCAGTCCCAGGGCGGGGAGGCAGCGCACAGGGCGCCGCAGGGAGAGCCGGTCCGGCCCATTCGTGTGTCCCCGAGAGTGTTGGGCTGGGTCGATTCGCTCCTTTCGCGTGTGGGGAGGCTGAGGCGCACTGTGGCGACTGGCTTGCCCCGGCCGTGCTCTGAGGCAGAACCAGCCCCTCCACTTCAGTCCGGGGGCTTCACGCTGTTTCCTTCTGGCTCCACCAGACTCTTCCGTGTGTGGGTGGGAGGCACGAGCAGCTTCCCACAGTTTGAGGGCTTCCAGAAGCAGCACAGGGGGTCTGCGGTGCGCTGACTTTCTGGGCCGACGAACCCACGCAATGTGTCCAAAGCCTAGGAGTGTGGCCCAGCTGAGGTGTGGAGAGTCCCCAACTCCTCTTGCTGGTAAAGGGACTTGACCTTTTACCTGGGGCAGAATCACTCACACTTCTCGGGAATTTTCTGTAATAGAGTTTGGCAGGGCTGTAAACTCGCCTCTTGTTTCTCAGGAAGGTAGTGGGCTTACAGCTCTCTCTCTCTCTCTCTCTCTCTCTCTCTCTCTCTCTCTCTCGCTGTCTCTCTCTCACACACATGCACAAACTTGCACACACACACACACACAAACTTGCACACACACACACACACACACACACACCCTCCCAGATCAGTGGCTTCCATTGGTCTATCTGGCCAAGATCACGGTTCTGGGGGGAGGACAGGAAGGTGACCCAGGTCAGTGGCAGCCTCACCGCACTGTACCCTCACTGTCCCCCAAGCAATGTGGATAAGGGAGGGCCAGGGGCTGGGATCAGGGACCTCCACTTGTGGTAGCCAGAACGAGCCCTGGGCAGGTCGTGGTCCCCCGATAAGCGGAGAGAAAGTGCTCTTGAAGGAAGGCGTTCTTAGATTTTTACTCCCCTGCAGCTTCCATGAGTTCCAGACGGCAAACCAGCAAAAGCAGCGAGCAGTGAGCGGCTGCAGTTGGCAATGCTGCGTCCGGGAGCCGACGGGAAGGCAGGAAAGAGATCCCAGGAGGACCGGAGGGAACCGCAGGGCTCTGGGAAGGGCCCACGGAAGGGGGACAGGTGAGAGAAAAGCCTTGAAAATGGGGAATCCTTTAGGTGCGGGGCACTTTCCACCAAGGTGGGAGGAGGAAGAGGATGTGAGCGAGTATCATGAGTATCACTGAGAGGGTGAGGAGGCTGGGTGGCGGAGGAGGACTGGCAAGCAGCACGGAGATCTTTGAAATGCACACAACGCCCCCTCCGCTCCTCCTTCTCCCCCTTGTCTTTGTCCTCCTCCTCCCCAGCCTCCTCCACTGCCTTCTTCTTCTGCTCCTCCTCTTCCTCCTCCTCTCTTTCTCTCCCAGAATAAAATTCTTCACTTTTATGCATCTCCTCTTTGAGTTAGACGCGATACATGCTTCCAGCAGGAGGGCACGATTTTCTGTGAAGCAGCACACATAACCGTGCCCACCGCCTCGTCTCCAGGGCACGGCTCGTGGCCTGCTGTCAGGCAGTGGCAGGGCAGGGCAGGGTGGGGCGGGGCGAGGCAAGGTGCGGGGGCTTGCAGCTCGACCTGAGCGGGGCTGGGGCTCTGCCCTGGTCACCGTCACCCCTCCCAGCCCAGTGTCTTGCCGAACACACTCGAGTCTCGGCTGCAGGATCCCGGAAGTGCCTACAATGCACTTGCCCTCTGGACGACGCTTTCCCAGCTTTCTCCCCCGGGTTCAGCAAAGTGGTTTCCAGCGGTGACTGGTGTGTTTATGAATCACTTGTACCTGGAAGCTAGAGCTAAGTGTGGCTCCCCAAACGCCTGCATGTTTCCTGGTTGTTAAATCTGGGGTCTGGGGGCAAGACGAGGGGTGTTGTTTTAAAGCTTTCTCTTTAAATGATGTTTGCTGGATTCTTAGTGCAGCATTAACTTCCTCAACATGTTCCCACCATGCCTTCCTCTGGTCAGGGACTTACCGTCCTGACAGCTCCAGGACAAGGTACCTGGACTTCCTGCAGCTGCAGTCGCCCCTAACACCCAGCACGTCGGTGCAAAGCCCACCTGTTGTCCATCCCCCATCCCCCCTTCCTCTCCCCCCAGTTCTGCCATAGATTCCCCCCGCAGAATATGATTCAAAGGTCGCTGCTGAGACCTGCAGTGTTCAGTCCAAAAACGCAGCCAGACTGACGTTCATCGCACAACATCGGTTGTCGTCTCTCAAGCAGCCGTCAATGCATCTTTGGAGTTATGCCCCCGAAGGTCGTGTTTAAAATTAGCAGGCAGAGTTCATGGCTTGTCACTCAGATCTCCCACAAATGACACAACATTCAGGGTTTTTGAAATTGCGTATGTTCTGGGACCCACTTGCTCCATTTGAACGTTATAAAAGGTGTTATTTGTTCCTGTCGCAACATAATAGAAGCGATCACAATCCAATGAAGAATAATAGAGGACAGATTGATTTTTAGTTGGGCTTTTAGGTTTAATGCATGGAGACGTATGGTGAGAAGGGAAGTGGTGATAAACTCGGGTGTCCGAGCATGTCCCCTCCTTGAGAAAACCCTGTCAGTGGTTTAGAATAAGGGTGAAACCCCTCATTCCAGCTCTTTCCCCTCCAGCCACGCCCACTGCCCACTCCCTCTGGCCGCAGGAACCCTCTCCCTGAATGCTGTTCCCTCCTCCCTCCTCTTTGTCTGAATTGCCCTCACTCTGGCCTCAGAACCCCCCTTCCTGGGCGGGGGAAACTTCCTCTGACCTCCTAATGGGCTCACATCACAGACTCCTGCTTGGAGAGCGCCCCCCACCCCTTGCAGCTGGTGTGTAGGACTGGGGGTCCATCCACACCTGCTCCTGCCCAGGGAGCAGGCATGGGCCATGCAGAGGCCAAGCTGCCGAATGAGGGACCCGCCGTCCTCAGTGCTTTGTGAGTGTGTCACGGTGAGTTCACGCCATAAACCTGTAGGGGAGGGCTCTAGGATGGGAGTGACAGGGCCGCCACCACCTCCTTTCATGGAGGAGGAAACTGAGGCTTAGGGAGAGCAAATCTGTGGTCCAAAGTCCAAGGATGGTGAATGGTGGACTCCAAATTCTAAAGCCAGACTCTTAACCATTGAGCTAAAGACTTGTCAACATTTTCTTAAATGAGACATGGCTTCAGCTGAGAAATCCAGGTAGTTGTCCTAAAACTTACCTCCCTCAGGGCTCCTCAAAGCCTGATTTGTCCCTGAGAGACTGACCTGATGGGGGTCTCTTGCAGGGAGGGGATGGGGGCCAGCTCCCAGGGCTCCACCTCTAGGAAATCTTGGGGAGGGTGGGAGAAATGGGCACAGATGTCCACACCAGGCGGAAGGACGTCCTGTACCCTCCCCTAGGAGGGAGGGGTTTGCAGCTGCTTCCACAGTGAAATTCAATGAATGAATGAACTAATGCACGAATGAATTTTATCAGCCTTGCAATGATAGCCTGGGTGCTGCTTTTGGAGATTGGCTTCTATGTTAAACGTGATTCTGTCATGAGGTGTAACTCACTACAATCCTTACCAGTCTTTTATACTTGAGTGAGAATTAGTATTGGCTTGCCCTCCGCCTGCTGGTTGACAGTTGGCTGTGTAGAAAGAAGGGCAAGAGGACACCTGCATTCCACAAGGCTGAGGGATCTAAAGTGCCAGGAGGAAGAAGGGCCCTGAATACAATCTCTGTCCCATTTACAATCTTTGCAGGATTGCCCCACCTCAGCCGCAAGCCCCGGAGAAGTGACCAGGTATCCAAGAGCCATGAAGAATTGGAACACCGAGCCTGGCTTTAGGATCAACTCACTCCTGCCACCTCCCTTCTCTGGGACAGATGGCACGGAGCAGACACGCTCCCAGCCCAGGGACGTGGGTGTGTGTTCCTCCAGAACCCCAAGAGGCTCCTCTGTGCCGAGCTGCCCTGCTCAGAGGTTTGGGTGTCCCCACACAGCACGTCTATGTTTGAGTGGGCTCCAGGATGAGGGTGATCAGGCCACCGCTCTGTTAGCCAGGGCGCAAACACACCTCGTGTCTCCCGGGAGATTTATTACGGGGGACTGGATGACATTCTGGCTGCTTCACAGGGTGGCGATGGATAGACTGTTGGGAGCCCACTTGTGCTCAGGGCAAAGCTGAGAGGCAGATGACAGATGAGCAGCTGGGGAGCAAGCTGCCTGCAGTCTGCTGCCTCCCAGTGCCTCCCAGTGCCTCCCGGGGCCTCCCAGTGCCTCCCGGGCTGCGAACGAGCATTTCCTCTCCTCTTCACCAACCTGCCCGCTCCCTCCCACTCCCTGGGCTCTTTGCTCACTCTCTTTCATCACAGGGGGGCCCCCGGGGGTGGGGGTGGGGCGTGGCCTGGGGGGGAAGCTGGTGTTGGGGACAAGCCCAAGGTCCCAAGCTGTGGACTTTGCCAACATGCTGGGAAGCAGCAGTTCTGGAATTTTCCTGTCTGCTCAGTCGCTGACGGGCTGTGCAACCGGAAGCCAGTTGTCTGTTTGCTAAGCTCATTTCATGAAATGAAAATAGCGCTCCATCTACTTTACAGGAACGTTATAAAACAAATCCAGTATTTTATAGCGTTGTAAAAGAGCGGCAAGTCCAAGTCCAATTAAAACGTTGTTAAAAGTAACGTCGGTGTTCACGAGCCATCTTGATACAGCCCGTATGTGCTGGGCATACAGGTGCGTCAGATATAAACCCACCACGCACCCCTGTAGTGAGCTGGTTTTGTGTTAGAAGGACAAAAAGTCCCTCATGAGACATCACCACCCCAGGGCCCAAGTTCACTAGGTATGTGGTCCCCAGATCCTCCAGCAGAAGGTCCAATGGGAAGGGTTTGTAGTGTTCCGGCCGAGGAGAAACACAATGGTCAAGTTCTCCAGAAATTGCATCTTCAACCCAGAACCCAGAGTATTCACACAGATAAAGTTCTTAGAAAAATGAGTGGTCTCTGGTCCCCCCACCAAAAAAAAATCACAAAACTCACAGGGAGAGCCCGTAGAAACAACAGACAGCAAGCTCAGAGCCACGGAGACTTCAGGCCTCGGAATGACCAGAAGCCTCTGCTGTGAGTGCGTCTCCTTTGTATTGAGAAGAGAGCTTGCCTGTCGGCGTGGATAGAAAAGCACTAGTGCAGGGGTTAAAAGCGCTGAGTGGATCGCCCCCAGATTAAAGCGGTAACAATGAGAATTGAAAAGTCCGTGGCGGCAGAGAGGAGAAAGCCCTTCCTCAGAGCTCCAACCAATAACTAAGAAAGCGATGAGAGACATGGAAAACCTCCATTAGGCCAACAGCACAGAAACCCCTGTTCCAAGCAAGACTCGTCAGCGGACGCTAAAATTAAGGGGCGAAAATACGATAAGAAGCAGGGTGTGTGCCTTGTGGCAAAGTGCATCCCCATCGGGGCTGTGTGCGAGGAGGGATGGTGACCTGAGGGCGTGCGTCACCTGACCAAGTGGTTACAGGCAACACCCCCAGGAACAGGACCCCTGACGTCAGAGCTTCCAGATGTGGTGCACCAGGAAGGGCACGCGTCGCCGCTGTGGCGTGTCTGCCAAAAACACACAGCATGAGTCACGTCACAGGGAAACACCAGAAAACCCAAACCGCAGGACGCGTGACTCAAGGATGGCTAGCCCTCCTCAAGAGTTAAGATCGTGATGTCAAAGAGAACAAAAGACAAGGAAGGCCAGGTTAAAGGAGACCGAATAGACAGGGAGACTTCACGCAACGTGTGATTCTGGACCAGAGGAAGGACGTTTGTGGGACCTGGCAGGATGTGCGTAGGGCTGGATGAGACGCAGCGCTGTGCCCACGTCACGTGCTGGCCTTGCTGGTGCGCAGCGCGTGGGGAGGATGCTCACATTTGGGGCAGCTGAGTGAAGGGTATAAGAGAATTCTGTGTCTATTTTTCTTTAAAGATTTTATTTATGTATTTTTAGAGAAAGGGAAGGAAGGGAGAAAGAAAGGGAGAGAAACATCGATGTGCAAAGGAAGCATCAAACTGGTTGCCTCTTGCACACCCCCGACCAGGGACCTGGCCCACAGCCCAGGCACGTGCCCTGACTGGAAATCGAACCCGAGAGTTGTTGGTTTGTGGCCCAAACGAGCCACACTGGGCAGGGTCTGTGTCCTGTTGTATAACATTCTCAGAAGTCTGGAATTCTTTCAAAATGAAAAGTTAAAAGATGAAAATATATAACAGTAAGGTGAAGGATAGATATTTTTTTAAAAAAACCTATCCAGAATATAACTCAGAAAGAAAAAGATTTGGAGAATACACAGGGAGACTGAGACATGGAAAATATGGAATTATCTAATCAGAATTTCACAAGAAGATGATAGAGAAAATGAACAAGGTGCAATATTCAAAAAAATAATGGTTAAGAATTTTCTAGAATGATGGAAGATACCAACTCTTAGATCCAGGAAAACTAAATGACTCAACGGCAAACAAAATTTAAAAATCTATATACTAACTGCAAAGCACCAAAACAAAAACAAAATTTATATTCATAGAATCATATTCAAACTGGGAAAAAGCAAGGGAGTCTGTCCACTCATCACATCAGCTCGGCATTAGAAAAATATAGAAGAGGAATAAAAATTGGAAAAGAAGTAAAACAACATTTATTCACAGGCATCATAGTTATGTATGTCATGTAGAAAATCCTAAGGAATCTACAAATACCAATGATTAGAACCATAATGTAAATTTAGGAAGATTTCAGGATGCAATGTCAGTGTTTTAAATAAGCAGCTTTTTATGTATATGAGCAAAAGAAATGAAAAATTAACTTCAAAAATATGACTTACAACACTATCAAGAATAAAATACATGGAGATAAATTTGACAAAAAAGCATACAGTACCTCTGCACTGAAAAGTAAAAACCAGCACTGCGAGAAACGTACAAAGATCCAAACAGCGGAGATGCCGCATGTTCTTGGGTCAAGGTGCAAACAGGGCGGGTCCACGGGGTCCTCCCCAGCGCCCACATGGACCAAACACCATCCCAAACGAGGTCCCTGCAGCACAACTTTTAGGTAAAATGTGTCCAATGAACAGTTTCCACTTAAAATGTTAATGCTAAAATTCACATGGAAAGGCAACGGACCTAGAAAAAAAATGCTTTGAAAAAAGAGTAACGTCGGAGGACTGTCACTGCCTGATTCAAGGCGTTCTTTAAAGCTACGGTCTAGACCGAGTGGGGCTGACATTGGCAGAAGGATAGACCAGACCAGAGCTCAGCAATAGACTCCTGCTTGTCTGGTCAATTGAGTTTTGACAAAGGAGCCAGCGCATTTCAATGGGGAGAGCAGAGCCTGGGAGCTGGAACAGAAGCCCCCGTCTCAGGGCCTCACCCCTCCCTTATAATCACACATGACAGTGAATTCTCAGTGAACTACTGACTGAAACATAGTAACTGCAGCTACTTCTTCTATTTGGGGGGAGGCAAGGACTTCTTAGGCAGGACCCAGAATGCCCTAGACAGAAGAGGAAAAATGGGTCACTTTATGGCATCGAAATCACAAATCATTGAGACAATGAACAGGCAACGCAAAGACTGGGAGAATATACAGGTGATGCCCACATCTGACAAAGAACTTATCCAGAATATATGAAACGCTGTTATAACTTGATAATTAGATGAAATTATACAAAATATAAAAACACAAATGACCCAATAAAAGTGTGGACCAAAAGCTTGAACATGAAGAAGATATACAAATAGTCAATAAATACACGAAGCAGTGCTCAGCAGCATTGGGCATCAGGGAAATTCAAATGGACACCGCAATGGGATGGTTGTGTAGACAGACGTTAACGACACCAGAACACTGATTCACGTTAACAGTAGTGCTACCGCACAGGGTGTGGCCCTGAGCGGGTCTGCCTCGGGCAGCCCGCAGCGGGCAGGTTCATGACGTTGTGCAGGAAAGGCTTCACGCCATGAGTCCAGGTCGCGCTGCGCTGTGAGGACACGTTTACTAAAGCCGGGACAGTGACACAGGGAAGGGTTCCACATGGGAGACGCAACAGGAGAGCCCAGGCTGGGCTGCCTTAGCTCCCTGGGAAGTCAGACGAGGGGGCTTTGGGGACAGCTCCCTGTAAAATGCTCACCACGGTCGGATATCGAACATCTCCACCCCCCAACGCGCCCTTGCGCCCTCCATGACCCATGCAGTTCGGCCCATCCCACGTCTTTCATTGCAGCCAGGTGTTTGGAGGTACCATCTACCTGGATCATGAGAACACAGTTTCAGTGGCCGACGTATTTGCGGCCACTCAGCTGAGCTGTAGTCCACGGGAGGGCTGGTTTTGTTCCTCCTTACTCCTGCCATGTTGCCCACGAGGCTCCCAACCCCAAGCTTCCGGGGTCACGAAGACCCTGACCCTGGGAAGGCCTCACTCCCGCCCTCGCCCTCCTGCCTCGCCAGGCGGCCAGAGCTTCCCCTCTCTCTGGGTCAGCAGACACCCCGGTCAAGGGCGGCTGACGCGTCTGGCCAGATCTCTCTGGTCTCACATTCGCCCAGACCTTCATCCACACGGTGTTACCAGCTTGTTGGTGGCAATTCCAGTTCCTCTCAGCAGGGTTAAAAGACATTCCACCCACCCGGTTCATGGTTGTTTTCACTGGGACCACCGCCCCGAACTGTCTGTTCAGTCCCAACAATCGGAGTGGAATGACTTAAGCCCCCGATGAACAAAGGGAGCTGTCTCACATGGGCTCTTTTCCTCCGAGTCTTGGTCCAATAGTGCTCCACACTCCACACATTTCTGTCACAGTCGCGATCCACGGCCGCTCACTGCCACTGTCTCGGGACCAAAGTGTGGACCACGACTCACACGCACAGTGGCTCTCGAACATTCTCTGCCATTCATTCTAGATCACCCCAGTGACCCGCACTTCTCCACGCAGCAGGAAGAGGGGTCACTGATTCCAATCACAGCCACAGAGCCGGACGGACTGGATCCGAATCAGCAGTGGTGAGTCTGTTAAGGTGAACGGGTTCTCAGAGAAGGTTTGCAAACAAACATCCACCTACACGTCAGCTGTTGGGGGAGGGGGTTATGGGTGACAGGGGAAGGAGGGGCCTTTGGCACAGTCTCTCCCAGAGGTGGTGGCGGGTGGTGGTGCAGTAGGGGCTTGAAATGTTCATGGTAAGCTTCTCCAGGCTGTCCCCCACACCCCTCCCCTGCCAACCCCAGTCTCCCTCCTCTGTGCCCGCGCAGAACTCCTGCCTGCCCATGCGTGATGCGCAAAGTTCAAGTGTCAGGGTGCAGGACCGAGGTCTGGGTGGGGCGGGGTGCAGGGGCCCAGCTGGCAGCAGCATGCTGCTCTGAAGTAGGGCACGCACACGTCGCAGGTATGGAGGTGGTTTTTGCGACGTCAGCAGCTGGGACTACGGGGTCAGCAGAGATACGAGGTGTCACGACTCAATAAGATTTCATTTCAAAGTCTAGAAACTGGGGGGCGTGGAGAGACGGGAAAAATATAAAAAAGAACTCAGGATTCCCATTAAGTTCAAGGGTCTTTAGAACTAAAAACCAAAGTAAAATCTAATCAAGTAAGGGCAGCCTGAGGGGAGACCGCAGACCTCCAGGAGAAGATGGAAGAATTAATAAGACTCTTCTCAAGGACGCTGGCTAGTGACTGGCCCTTGTTCAATTTCTAGAATCCACGCCACAGTGAGTGCATGAAGGGGTGAGAGAGAGACCGGAGCTGCTAACGGCTGAAGCAGGGGTGAGGCTGGATGGAGGTTGGGGGCGTGGGGAGGAGCAGGGATCTTTGAGCCAGCTGTTGAGAGAGAGGGGGGATTTCAAATAGTTTCTCCAGGTGCTACGGAATAACTCATTCTATTTAGAGAGAACTCACGAAGAATTAAACACCTTTTTCCTGTGTCTGAATGTTACACTTGACCAAGCTGAGCTACACGGAAGGATCGGGAGGTTCCCATCCGGCATTCTGGCATTCTCTGCGGCTGAAGCGTGTTTGTCAGGTCACGGTCACAGCCACAGAGACGCTAGATTGGACGGGTCAGGCTGGCTGGAGGGAGGTGATTAGAAGTTCACCGCACCAGTCTGGGCAGGAGGAGAGGGTGACTCGGGTTAGAACTGGGGCAGGCAATGGAGAGAAGAAGCCTTGCAACGTCGAGGTTGACCAGTTTGGGGCGTGGGAGACAGAAGGGAGTCGGGGGTGGCCCTAGGGTTGTCTAGTGCCCGCTGTGACAGTGGTGACCGTCATCTCTGCAGCCCCCTCACTCAGCTCGCCTGGAAAAGAGGGAGAGAAAGGGGGAACAGAACAATCAGATTAGTGAGTGCGCCACACTGATTTCCCTTCCAGGAGCTCAGGATGCAACCCGGAACTCCGCCACTCCCCCAAGACAGCTCAGATTTCCTAGTGGCGCTGTTGTAAGTACACCTGGCAAATTTCTCTCCTCACCAGGAAAGGTTTATTGTCTATACGTTTTAATAGCGTCTGTGGCTGAAGTCCTCAAAAACGTACAAATCTCTTCACTGAGCTGTGAGTCACTCATTCTGAAAAGGAGGAGGAGGAGAGAAAGGAGGAGGAGGCATTAAGGCAGGCCTGCTCTCCTGTGCTCAGGGACTCTGAACCCCACCTAAGCTCCTCTGGACTGGGGGCTCCGTGCTGGCCGGGCTTTTGGGCATCCAACTTGCTGTTGTCCTCTCAGGGGAACGAGGTCTGGGGCATAGTTTGTGTCATCTATGAACAGAGGCCAACGCCACCGGCAGTCCGTTTGCCGGCGGCCCTGCAGGGGCAGCTGCCGTGGAAGCCGGGGGCTGTTAGGGCCTGGGGTTTGTGGGCGGGGGGCCTGGGCTGTTTCTCCTGAGGAAATAATTCGGGACAGCCTGCGGGGACTTGGTTCCCATTTGGCTCAGCAACACCGGCAAAGGCCTCAGTGAAACCAATGGCTCCCTAGGCTTTCCTTCCCCTTGCCCGAGGTGTCCCTGCCCTCGCTTCGAACCCCTGCTGAAGTCCATCCCAGCAACGTCTGAGGGCCCACAGGTGCTGGGGCCTCCGAGTCCCCAGGAGCAGACAGAGCAGCAGGCTCACTGGGCGGCTGGAAGCCAGAGGACCGCGGGCCTCTGATGGGGGAAGGAGGCCTGGCAGGGGTGTGGGAGAGAAGGGGAACTCCTGAGACATCCTCCTCTGGGCCCCGGCAGAGGACAGCAGCCCTGAGAGGGGCAGGAAGTGTGGCCTCTGCACAGATGGGAGAAGAGCCAGGGACGAGGCCGTGAGCAGAGTGGGAGCCTGCGCTCAGGGTCACCAGGGACTCAGGTACCTGACAGTCGTCCCGCCTTCCTGCTGCAATGACAATAACCCAGTTTCCCTCTTCCTCAAAGGGCCTTGTCCATGACTCAGCCAGGTGTGGACCAGACAAAACACCCCTTCGCTACCCGGGGAGGCCGGTGGGTGCAGCCAGTGCGCAAAGGCACCGGCCCCCTGGGTGAGTCAGGGTCAGCTACGTGCTGATGACATCGCTGGAGCCACAGGGAAAGCCACTCGGCGAGGCCTGTCCAGGAAGCTTCTTCCACACCCTGGGCAGCAGAAAGAGACGCGCTCCCTCTCTCCGTCTCTCCCTGTCTGTGCCTCTGTCTCTCTCTCCCTGCGTTTGGGATGGTGACCAGGCCAGACGATGCTCCCCTGGAGAACCAGTACCAGGAGCAGAACCACCCAAACAATCAGCTGCGCTGGGCGGTTGCCCGAGGGCCCGTGGCCTGTGTGTACTTTCGGGGCAGGGAGAGGGCCGCGTGGTGCCCGCCCGTGACCTGCTCTGCCGTCCTCTGGCGGGCCGCTCTGCTCGGCCTCTGCCGATTACTTATCTGCCTTGTCGCAGGGCTGAAAGGCTCGCAGACACCCGCACAGGTGACCATACAAAGCAGAGCCGGGGAGGGGCACAAGATAGCAGGAGTGGGAGGGCGTCAGGGCGGCAGGTGAACCCCAGGGCCCGCACCCCGGAGGGACTGCCCACCTGCCTGCGAGGGCACCCAGGGGCCAGGGTCTGCTCCATAATCTCCGGTTCTTCAGCCAAACATGGCATTTCCATGTGACCTCGATCCTCTCTGTGTCACAGCTGTCCTTCTGGCCTCCCCATGGCCTGGAGTCTTGGGAGTCCCTTACCCCAGGGAGCAGGCCGGGCCTTGGTTTCAGAACCCAGACCCTCTAACAGGATGAGGGGCCAGGAGTCGGAGCTTGAGGTGATGATTAAGGCCAGCGCCTGAGTCGGGAGACACGGGACAGGTGGGGCCATGGGGTGGCAGGGGCGGCAGGGGCCGGCGTCTGGGCCCAGCGGCT
Organism: Trachops cirrhosus; assembly: GCA_028533065.1. Taxonomy (NCBI): domain Eukaryota; kingdom Metazoa; phylum Chordata; class Mammalia; order Chiroptera; family Phyllostomidae; genus Trachops; species Trachops cirrhosus. The sequence continues at coordinate 185,997,745 of CM052539.1, read as the reverse complement.
GCTCACCGCCTGGGAGGCGCCAGGCAGACCTGGGCAGGGGTCAGCGGGCAGACTCATTCAGAGGGAAGGATCCTGGCCCACCACGGGAGATGCTGCCATGTCACGGTCAGGCCCTTCCCAGCTCCCACCCCCTACGCCCCTGGGGCCCAGAGGCCCAGCCTCGGTCCTCGTGGGTTAGGGAGCCGAGAACTGCAACATGCTCTGTGCGCCCCTCACGGGTCTCGGGCGCTGCGTTCTGTCTGCTGACCCACTGACACGCTGGGACCTCCACCGTCCCCAGAGTTTGAGCTCGGGGCCTAGTCTCCCTCCCACCAGGCACAGTGGGACAGAGACCCGGAGTCCTTGGCCTGTCTGAGCAACAACGATTTCCTTACAGGGGTGCCCAGAAAAGGAAGCAGCCGGGAAGGCACTGAGGAGCTGCCGGTCTGCTCTCCGCCAGGCTGAGCGGTCAGGGGGCCTCGAGCCCCACGGAAGTGCTCTTACTAAAAGGACAGCCAGCGAGGAGGGCCCACAGAAACACACGGGGCAGGGTCCAAGGAGAGGCCGCCTGCAGACGCAGCCAGCGGAGAGCAGTCCCGACGGCACTGTGGCCGCAGGCAGGCCCTGTTTGGGGGACACGTGCAGGTGTGAACTGGGAGTTTGGGAGGCTGCTGACCGAGCTCCTCACCCCAGGTAGGTGACACCCCTGTTTTGTTCCAGCACACACGGAGATCGTCCCAGAGCATGCAGCCCTGTGCCAGGGCAGTACCTGGCACATCACCAGGGCGCCGGTATCAATATTTGCCATCCTTTGTTGTATTTTTTTTCCCAAACAATAGACGCCTCTGAGATTCAGGTGTTTACTTCGGAGATTAAAGTGGGTCAGGGAAGTTGGGCCCAGAGTGATGCTATGAGAGGCGCTGGGTTTCCCCCCTGGCTGTGGGTAGAAAGCCAGCGCACCTGCACCGAAAACTCCGCACCCCCAGGGCTAAGTCAGAGCGAGGTGTGTGCTGGGTGGGGAGGCGATCTGAGCAGGCAGAGAGCGCGCTGGGACCCTCCTCGCTTCAAGGCCACCTCCCAGGCCGGAAGGTGCCCCGTCTGGAGCCAGGCCCTCTCTCCCTTGTGCCCAGCAGAGCGCCATGCTCGGTTCCCGCCCCGGGAGCTCTGCAGGTCGGCGGAACAGAGCTTCGTTTTGCTGAAATGGGCCAGCGTCCTCACGTCTTGAAGGCTGAAAGTCTGACATTTCCCCAAAGAGTGGGAACATTCAGCAGTAAGACCCTACAATTTTAGCAAGATGTAAAAAAAATACTGCTTGAGAGTGTGTGCTCGCCCCGCCCCCCACACTGAATTTACTGCTTTTTAGATCACACACTTCACCCCTGGGCAGAGATTCCAGTCCCCCCCCCGCCACTGGCTGGGGCAGACACCATCAGTTGGTGACCTAATAACTGTTCCCCCATATCTCGACTGACAGGGCTTCAATGGTCCAGGCAGGCACGTGTCCAGCTGAAAGTACTCACCTTTTCAGACACTCTTGAAGCTAGGCGTGGCCACATGACCCTTCTGGGAAACAAGACCTAAGCAGCAATCTGCTAGGGCTTCTGGGAAAATTTTTACTTCCTTGAAACAGATACTATCCTTTCTTTCCCATTTCTCTTCCTCCTTGAAACACAGAGGCAATGCCCGGAGCTGCGGCAGCCCTCTTGTGATCACAAAGCAATGATCTAGAGAATGAAAGCCAACATCAAGGCCGGCAGAGGAGAAAGACGGGAAGAGCAAGGGTCCCTCGCTGGCGGCATCATCGGCCCCCTGCCCTGATGCGGGGCCTGGGTTAGTCAGATTGTGTGTTGCTTGCCAGTGAGTGCTCCTAGGACGTGCTGCAGTTTATACGGGAGGCTTCACGAAGTGAGCAGAGTTTACCTGGGTTCACTGTGGCCGGTCACGGCTGTGTTGCTCCAGATAAGGGCACAGGACACACCCACGGCAAAGACACGATGGGGTCCCCTGGACAAGAGTCAGCTGCGGAGGTGGTGTTGCGAGGTTTTGTCTGTCCCCAGAGCCCTTTACCTGGGGTTGCACGCAGTGGAATGGTGGCCAGTTTCTGTGGGGCCCACTAAGGAGCCGGGGGACGCAGAGGTAGAATCTCTGCTTCTCTGGCCACGTTTTTGTTGCTTTGATGGGCTCCCTTTTGTGTCACTCTCAGTGAGGGTTTCTTCTCCATCTAACCTTCTCATAGCGAGTCAAGGACGGCAAGACGGCCAGTTGGTGGAGGACGAAGGGGGAGAGAGATTTCCTTGGAAAGCCGTTTCTAACTCTGATAAGATAACCATGTTGGGAGTGGGGGCAGGGAGGTGTTTCCACACGAAACAGCACTGTTTTTATCAGAGGAGTGTTTTATTTTTTTCTTCCTGTTTTACAAGTAGAACTGGTGTTGGCATGAACTCAGTCACCCTCAACACAAATATTTACATTCCAGGCAAATTAGTCCTGCTCTCGTGACGGCTGGGCCTTCCAGGGGACGCCCGTGCGGGGGAAGAATGCCCTGCGCGGCTTGGAGGAGGCTGGCGCTCACAGACAGCCTTTGACCCCACTGGCCCAGTGAGCTCCTGAGCCGTCTCGGAGCGACCCCGACCTCGTGGCTGCCCTGCAAACACTCGGCCTTTGGCCAGACCCACCCAGCTGCACTCCGTGAGCTGACCAAGCAGCAGGGCACGAGTCACCGGTCACACGTGGAGCGCCCTCTGCCTCCCTCCGGAAGGACTGCTGGGGCTTTAGCGGGGGCTGCCAGAGACACCAAGCCCCATCGCCACTGGGAGGCAGGGCACCAGGGATTTGGGGGTGCAGGGCACACCTGTGCTGGACCCCTGCTCCGTCCTTCCCACCGGCCCCCCGACATCCGAAATGCAGCAGTGGGGGCATTCTCATCCGCGCCTCGTGCTGATCAGCAATAGAGTTCTTGCTTCCATTGCTCCAGCAGACCACTGTGACGGCTCGTAGGGCATTTTGGGGCAGGAGATGGAGGAGAGAGGCTGGGGCTTCATCTCTGACAACAGAGAACCACGCTGATGTACCCACCCCGCCCCCACCCAGATCAGCCCCACCAGGCTGTACACGCAGGACGTCAGGGCCATCCGTCAATTCAGCGTCTCTGGCTCGAGGCATGGTGATTGTATACAGTGGTCGCTCAATGCTTGTTGTGTTGAGAAACCCCTTTTCTATTGGAAATAAAGACATAGTTTCTGGCTTTGAAGAAAAGCGCTCTTCTTTGCTTTTGAAATGCAGAAAGAGATCTGGTGATGCTACAAGAATTTACACACTGGTTTTAATTTCAGGTGATACACACCACAATGTGTCTGATGCTCCTTCGCAGTGGGCCACTGGGGGCAGAGCACTACAGCATGCACCTGGGTCCTGGACAGGCTGTCTTTTATCGAGACTGAGCTCTCACCCACAGTAAGACACCCCATTATTTTATGTACCTCTCAGCCAAAGAGGCAGCTGTCAACTAAACAAGGACACATCATCTTTCGGAAGCTGTCTCCCCAGTTTGGAGATGTTAAAGTGTGGCTCTAGGTCCATGACATACAGGAGTTGTTTATCTTGACCTGATGTGTGATACCATGTTGGACAAGCCAGACTCATACATGTGAAGTAAATGTAACACCAAGACCATGCAGCATCGGGAGCCACCTGGTTGGGCATAGGAGACACAGGTGACAGGAATTCAGAGGGAGAAATGCCAGCTGGTGCTGAGGAGGATCGGGGAAGGTTTTAAAAAGGTGAAGGTATTTGAGTCCCAAAGGGTGAAGCTGCAGAAGAAAGGAGGGCCAGGCAGTGGCATCCTGGCAACTCTCTGAGCTGAGGCGGGGACAGGGGGATAAGGGTGCAGCGGGCCGAGGTGGGCAGCAGGTGGTGAGGGGGTGCAGCGCCATAATGATAAGAATGTCGGCTCACCAGCACCGGATACTGGGCACATACAGAGCTGGAGGGTCCCCGGAAGTCCCTCCTGAGACAAGCTTCACGCACAAGTTGTCAGGTCTGGAAGAGCTTCCCAGAGAAACTGGTAAAGGAGCAGGGCAAGCAGACCAGGGGACGGGAAGAAGGTGAGTCCTGGGCTCAGCCTGAGCCCACAGGGCACTGGCGTGGACGGTCCACCTCAGAGTGAGGACGCTGGGCTCCCTCCTATCAGTCTGGGCTGCTCCGGCCTCCTTCCCGTGGCTGGACGATGTCCCCAGGCACGGGGACTCACTGAGATGTGTGGGGAGTGGCTCTAGCAGCCTGTAATATAACAGCCTTAATATAAGGCCTGTTAGAGGCCTGAGCAGGGGAGGGGTGCAGGGGAGGGGAGGCAGGCCAGAGAACATCCGCTGCTCCCCTGTACAGGTGAGGTGTGAGAAATACACGGAGGCTAATTAGGCCCCCAGGGTGATATTATCAGGAACGAGGCACAGGCCCTCTGTCTCTGCATAAAGCGCTCGTGCCTTTGCCCCATCACGGGGCGGTCACTGATTTTCTTCACTCCTTTCACCACCCCCGGCCGCTGAGAGAAGGACGTGACTGTACAGGAAAGGAAGCTGGGCTGCAATGGGAAAAACAGAACACCGGTGAGCTGTAAAAGTTTCCATCTTTTGTTCTACATAAAAATGGATAGAGAGATAGAGAGATAGAATGGTAAAAATAATGCCGTAATAAAAGGTTTAAAACCAAAAAAAAAATTTAGGAGAAAATAGCTACCCCTTGGACCACAGAAAATGTGCGATGTCCCTAATATTTAAATGCTGCCAAAGATCAAGGAAGAAACACATCACCGAATCAGTTTTTTCCATGGGCAAGAGGTATGAACAGCAGGTCACAGAAAAAGAAAAGCACGTGGCCTGAAACACACAAAAAACGTGCTCAGACGCCTACTGAGAGAAAGGCGAGTTTTTAGGAGACACGTACTGTATCCCAGCTATCAGACTGATACACAAAGCACAAGCTTTTGGGCACTTTCTGTTGGAAGAATGGTACAAAAGGCAGCCTGGCCCTGACCGCCATGGCTCAGTGGGCTGGACGTCGTACTGCAGACCGAAGGGTCACCAGCTGGATTCCCCATCAGGCCACGCGCGTGCCTGGGTTGTGGGCCAGGTCCTCACCTGGGGGCGAGTGAGAGGCAGCAGATGGATGTTTCTCTCTCTCTCCCTCCCTCCCTTCCCTTCTCTCTAAAACTAAATAAATAAAATCTTTAAAAAAACAACAAGAAAAGGCTTCCTTGTGCACTACCTGTGGGACTGCACAACGGAAGAAGCAGGGCAGAGGGGAGCCTGAGACTGCCTTCCCAACATACATGGTGACCCGGTGATAAATGATAAAAACAAATTCTAGGTATGTATCCCAAAGACACACTGTCAAATCCTGCAGTGCTGCGGTGACCCCCACCCCCTGCCGCATTCTTCAGAGCAGCTAGCGAGGAAGGGAAAACCACTGCCCGTCAGCAGGAGACTGGCTGCACAGGCCAGCGGTGGTCATGCACGGAGCACAGTGCCGCTGCAAAAAAGAGGGGAGGTCTCGGGACGCTGCAGAGTGGTGGCCAGGACAGGCTGGTGAGCGACAAGTGCCGGGTGCAGTCCAGTGAGCATCCATGCCACCCTTTGTGTGAGAAAGGGGAAGGATACACCCATATTTTTGGTTATATGTTACGAAATGGAAAGATAAACCAGAACTTAATAAAGCTAGCACCACCAGGGAAATAAGGAAAAGGCAGGGGGTGGGGGGAGGGGGCGGCACTGGGCTGCAAGCCAGACCTCGGGGAAGGGGCCTGGTGGGGAGCTACTGGAGGTGGTTTTCAGAAGGCAGACTCCCCGGGGAGGTGGGCGGGAGTGCTGGGCAGCCAATGAGATTCCTGATGGCTGTGGCTGCAGCTCCCCGGAGCTGACTTGTACTAGCTTGAACAGTAAATATCCAAGAATTTGTGAGTTGGTTGTTAAACCATTGGTAACTTTACACTAGGGGCAGTCAAGGTGTTTCTGTCTGAGGGCTGGCTCAGATCCAGGACGTGGGCAAGGGATGGAGGCTCTCTATGGGGGGGGGGCCGGTGGATTATTCTCCCCTTTCTGATCATCCAGGCTTGATTTCTGTTTTTGTTTTTTGCAGATTTTGAAGAGTATGTGAGTGATATGCTAACCTTCCAAAAAAAAAAAAGTCAAGATTTGTGGCATTTGCCAATTTCTTTGGTGTGAATTGGAAACCCCAGAAGGAAGGACCCCGCCATCAAGACCAATGCACATAGGAATGCTTCTCCCAGTCCCTCGCCTTCCAGAACTCACACATACAGCAGTGCACCAGAAAAGGGGAGTACCCCAGCATTTCAAGGGCCATTGAACATAGGATAGGGTTCAAGTTGCGGTGGATACTGGAGTCCTGAGACCTCTTTATAGGAGCCCTGTCAAAATGAGATGCAGGGAGGGTGGGCGGTGAGGGGAGTCCCGGCTGCATCCGGCTCTGAGTGACTCCGTGGGGCCCACGGACAGACCCAGCAGCCATTCCTAGGTCCCTGGGTGTGCAAGTAAAGCGGACGTCCTTGGTAGTTGATTCGACTCCTAACATTCATTACTAGGCTTTGGGAAAGGAGCCGTCATATTGAGGGAGGTGGAGTAGAAGCTCAGAAACTGCTCTCCGACCCCCACCCTACCCCTACCCGGACCCAAGTCAAGACAGTGATTCAAAACCAGCATTGCAACCTGCAGGTAATGGCGGGAATTGGGGCCCCATTAAAGACCCAAAGGATGTGCGTGTGTATGGCGGGGTGGAACATTCTCACATCTGCAGTCTGGTGCCTGTAAAACTAGACGGATCCGGAGGGTGACTGGACTGCAGACTCAGCCAAGCAGTGGTGCCCACTGCGGCTGCCGTGGCAGGCCAGCTGCGTTTTACAGATAAGTTCACCCGGCATTCCTTCGGGACCCAGTAAGCCACCAGTGATTTGGCGAAGGCGTGCTTTTTCATCCCATCATGGAAGAGGCTCAAAAAGAGTTTGTATTCCTATCAAAAAGAGGGTCTGCATTTATGGTTTTGTCCCATCCTCGGACATAACGCACTCAGAACAGATCTGAACTTCCAGGACATCTTGTAGGACATCACACTGGTCCACTACATCAGTGACACCATGCCACTGGACCCTCATGAGCCAGAAGTGGCTACTACATTGGAGGCCTTGGTAAGACGTGTGCTCCAAAAGGTGGGCGATAAACTCTACAAAAATTCAGAGGTCTGACGTAGGAGTAAAATTTTAAAACTATTCTGGGAGACGCTGCAGCATTCTCTCCAAAGTGAGGGACAAATCACTGTGTCTCGTGGGGAACACCACAAAGGAGGCACGATGCCTGATGCGCATCCTTGTGTTCCGAAGATAACACGGATTACACACCTGGGAGCAAACCGGGACCGCACACGGGGTGGCGGGAAGACAGCCCAGAGTAAGAACGGAATCGGCAGCAGGTTCAGGCTCCAGAGCCAGCTGTCCCTGGTGGGGCCAGCAGGCCGAGTCGTGTCGGAAGGGTCAGCGGTGGGAAAAGTGCCGTGTGCGATTTGTGGCAGCTCCAGTGGAAGGGTCCCTACTCGGGACCCTGAGACTTTGACACAGTCAAACCACACCCAGCAGCATATCAAAAGGGCTGTACAGCGTGGCCAGGTGGAATTCATCCCAGCAACGCCAGAGTGAAGAGTAGGAGAAGCAATCAGTATCACGCACTGTGTTAACAGAATAAAGGGGGAAACCCACACAATCGTTGCAGCTGATGGAGGAAAAGCCTCTGACACAAGTCAACGCTCTTTCCTGATAAAAACACTCAACAAAGCCCTGGCTGGCGTAGCTCAGTGGATTGAGCATGGGCTGCGAACCAAAGCATCGCAGGTTCGATTCCCAGTCAGGGCACATGCCTGGGTTGCCGGCCAGGTCCCCAGTGGGGACCACATGAGAGGCAACCACACATTGATGTTTCTCTCTCCTTCCCCCTCCCTTCACCTCTCTAAAAATAAATAAATAAAATCTTTAAAAAAAAAAAACACTCAACAACCTAGGAGGAGAAGGGAACTCTCTCAACCCAATAGAGGGCGTTACAAAAAACCCACAGCCAACACCGTCTGTGCCCACTGGTGAAAGGCTGAAAGTTTTCCCATCGGGATCGGGAACGGGACAAGAATGGCCACTTTCCCCACGTCTGTGGGGAAACACTGCATTAGGAGCCCTGGCCCGATAACTTAGGCAAGAGAAAGAAATACAGGCATCCAACTGGAAAGAAAGAGGTGGAACTAACCAGAGCTACAGTGATTAAAACAGTGGCGCACTCATGAAGACAGACACGCAGATCGAGGGATGAAACCGAGAGTCTAGAACAACTCTTACACGCCTGTGGTCAATTGATTTTCAACAAGGGCATCAAGGTCATTCGGGGGGAAGAATGGCCTCTTCAGCAGATGGTGCCGGTAAAACTCTTAGAAGAAACAGAGGGTAAATCTTCATGGCCTCAGATTCAACAATGGTTCCTAGATATGACATCCAAAGCACAGTCAACAAAATATAGATCCATTGCACTTCATAAATACTAGAAAGTTTTAAGTAGCAAAGGACTCCATCAAGAGAGTGAAAACACAACCCACAGAACGGGAGAAAGTATTTGCAAATCATAATAGTGTTCAGAATGCGTAAAGAACACGTATAACTCAACAACGAAAAGACAAGCAACCCAATTAAAAACAGGCTAAGCGTTTTTGATAGACGTTCATTCAAAGAAGATGTACAAATGGCCAACGAGCCCATGAAAGGAAGCCCAGGATCACTGGTTATTAGGGAAATGCAAATCGAAACCTCAAGGAGATGCCCCTTCCTGCCCACTCGGGCAGCTATAAGGATGCCAACCAGATACCGCGTCGGCGAGCGCGTGGAGACAGCAGAACCCCGGTGCATTGATGTTTTGGAGGTAAAACGATGCCGCCCCCATAGAACACAGTCTGGCAGGTCCTCAAAAGTTAAACCCAGAGTCACCACACGACCCAGCAATTCCACTCCTGGGTGTACATCCAGGAGAATTGAAAAGAGGCGTGCGAACAGAAGTTTGTACAAAAATGTTCGCAGTGTAAGTATTCGCACTAGCCAAAAGGTGGAAACAACTCAAATCTCCGTCAACTGCCGGTGAGCAGAGGAACAACACGTGGCCGGCCACGCTGCGGAACATCGCTCACTCACACGCAGGAGCGGGACGCGGGCCGTGCCCGGTGGGATGAACTTGAAACTCCGTGGTGAACGAAATGAGCCCGACGCGAGAGGCCACGTGCTGCACGGGGTTTTGTGTGAAATGTGCAGACGGGCAAACCCACAGGGACAGGAAGCGGAGCGGCGATCCACCAGCACAGGGAGGGGCTGCCTAACAGCACAGGGTTCCCTTCCTCGCGGTGGGAATGTTCTGGAACTGGGGCGTGGGCACGGTTGCACAACAGGGTGACTGTACTAAATGCCCCAGGATGACACACTTGAAAATGGCGAAAACGGTGGACTTTATATTATGTGTTATCACACACACGGGAAACACCCCCGCTGAGGGCGGCTGAGGGCGAGGCCCCCTCGCGGCAGCCCTGGGCGTGATCCGCGTTGTGAGTCTCAGTGGATCTTGCAGGTGGGACATCTGTGTTTTAGTTTGAGAAGCTTTAATTATTAATGAGATCCAATAGCTTTGCCCATGGTTATTGATCATTTCAATGACTTGAATTTTGTATTTGACTCTTTTGTGTTATGCTCTGTTTGAGTCCTAAGGACTTTTTAATGTTCATGCTAAACTTTCATCTATCGTGCACGTTGCAAGTATTTCCTGGCAGTTCAAGATCTTCACTTTGTACACCAGAAAAATTCCCTTCGGACTTTACTTGAAACGCCGCCAGTGGTGGGTTGACCGGGGAGAGTGGGGGACTACACAGCCCTAAGGTTTTTGCCCGTGACTACCTCAGGTCCCCAGTGGGCGTAAGTTGTGTGTGGATTTTGGCGCCACACACAAGTGTCACTATCCCGTTCATGTCTGACCCTCTTAACCGTCCTCTCGGGTGCTTTACGGTTCGGGCTGCGGCCGCGCTGGGCAGTCACTCAGCAAACACTTGCCTCATGATTTTCACAAGTTTTCTGAAGCCAAAAAAAGAACATACAGGAAAACAGAGTCCTGCGACATACTCACAGGTTTAATGAGTACAAACTAATTATAGAAAATAAACCAGCACTAATGAGGGTTCTCCGGCAACCAGTCTAAACAACAACAAGGAAGGGAGGGCGTGGGGGCCTCCTGCTGGGGCAACACACACGCATCAGGAGGGGTATAAAGGCTGACAGCCCCAGCACCTCACACACTCACTCACCTTCACACACTCACACACTCCTCCCAGCTCACCTCCAGCCCCACCACCCCACCATGGCCGCCTCCACCCTGTCCACCTGCTCCAACGGCCTGAGCTACAGCAGCCGCGTCTGCCTGCCCGGTTCCAGTGACTCTGGCACTGACTCCTCCTGGCAGGTGGACGACTGTCCAGAGAGCTGCTGCCAGCCCTCCTGCTGTGCCCCCAGCTGTGGTCCATCCACCTGCTGTGTCCCCAGCTGCTGCCAGCCCTCCTGCTGTGCCCCCAGCTGCTGCCCATCCACCTGCTGTGTCCCCAGCTGCTGCCAGCCCTCCTGCTGTGTCCCCAGCTGCTGCCCATCCACC
>CM052539.1:185967378-185986948 GCA_028533065.1 Trachops cirrhosus | reverse complement strand
CCCAGCTGCTGCCCATCCACCTGCTGTGTCCCCAGCTGCTGCCAGCCCTCCTGCTGTGCCCCCAGCTGCTGTGCCACCACCTGCTGTGTCCCCAGCTGCTGCCAGCCCTCCTGCTGTGCCCCCAGCTGCTGTGCCACCACCTGCTGTGTCCCCAGCTGCTGCCAGCCCTCCTGCTGTGTCACCAGCTGCTGTGCCCCCAGCTGCTGTGCCCCCAGCTGTTGTCAGTCCACCTGCTGCACACCCATCTGCTGCACACCTGTCTGCTGCACACCCGTCTGCTGCAAGCCCGTGTGCTGTGTGGCCATCTGCTCTGGGGCTGCCCCCTGCTCAGCCTCCTCATGCTGCCAGCCCACCCCCTGCCCCTCATCCTGCTGCAGACCCTCCTCTTCTGTGTCCCTCATCTGCCGCCCTGTGTGCAGACCCTCCTGCTGCGTGCCCATCTCCTCCTGCTGTGCTCCCACCTCCTCCTCCTGCCAGCCCAGCTGCTGCCGCCCGGCCTCCTGTGTGTCCCTCATCTGCCGCCCCGTGTGCAGACCTGCATGCTGTGTCCCTGCCCCGGCGGCCCAGACATCGTGCTGCTGACCAGCCTGATCTCAAGCTGCTGTCCTCGCTCCTGAGCACGGCTCTCCCCTCCCACGTGCCCCTGGGGACCCTTGGCTGGTGCCCGGACCTCCCCTCTCCCATCAGGGGACACATAGGTTCTGCTTAATGCAGATTCAAACATGCCGCTGTCCCTTTTTGACAAAAGATGACCACAAATCCCTCCCTAGGGGGTAGACTGCAGGACCCCAGGACCCTCTTCTGCAGGACCAATTGCTTGCTCTCTATGTGCCAAAGGCCAATTGGTATAACAAATAAAATGCTTGTGCCAGGAAATATGTGTTTGGTTTCCCTTCCTTTCCTGAGCTCCCAAGACTCCAAATCTGGGCATCTGGTAGAAGTCACACAATAAAGCCATGTTCTCAAATCCGAGTTCAGAGCAGCTGAGCAACAACATCTGGGAGTGATGGCAATCTGCCTGCCCGTTTCCCTTCCCGACCCCAGCAGCCTGCCCTCCCCACAGGGGACAGCCCTCTCAGGCTGGGTCCAGGAGGCGGGTGTGGGTGCTGGAGGCAGGGACCCGAGTGGACTTGGGGTCCTGCCCACACCCACCCCCCTGCCCATCCAGGTGCAGGGTGAGTTGCAGAGCAGCGAAACCTTGCTGGCCAGGAGCTGACAGAGCAGCACCTAGCACAGTGCTCGCTTCCTGGGAGAGAGGAGTGCTTCCGCGCTGCTCCAGGCACAGGGGCCGACGCCCTGAGCATCGAGAAGACCCCGTGGGCCCCCAGAGGAGTGCAAAGCTCGTTTCAGACATCACTCATTCTACCTGGGTCTCCAGGCCTGCTTGAGGAGGCACGGAGCAAAAAGACACCTGTGGACACACCCTCAGGACTGTGGGGGAGGATGAGCCTGCAGTCTCAGTGGGCCACTAGTCAAGACACCAGTTAGAGTGATGGGGCAGCATCGGGGGCCCTACTTACTATCCCTTAACCCAGGGGTGTCAAACTCATTTTCACCGGGGGCCACATCAGCCTCATGGTTGCCTTCAAAGGGCCGAGTGTCATTTTAGGACTGTGTAAACGGAACTACTCCTTAACAGTTAAGTGAGAGCTGGGCACTGCCGCCGGGTAGAAACAAGGTGCCAGGCCAGATAGAACAAGGTGGAGGGCTGGAAATCTGCCCGCGGGCCTTGTGTCTGCCACCTGTTCCTTAACCTCTCATCAGGAACAGACCGAGGAGGACCACAGGAACAGGGGAACAGGGAAGGCCAGGCAGACATCCCAGTCACTCATTCATTCATCGCCCTGGCCGGTGCACGAGGCCAGCACGTCTCCACCGCCAGCGCACGGCGTGCGCCCTTTGTTGCATAAACAAGTCAACTTCTGTGCGGATGCTGGGCAACCGTCGGGGAAGGGCAGACAGCAAGCATTTCAGGCTTTGCCGTCACACGGTCTCCCCCGTGAGTGCTCGGCAGGCTTGCGCAAAAGCAGCCCTAGACGGCGCAGAGACGCAGACGGGGCTGCGGCCAGGGGAACTTTTATTAGCAAACGGGCAGCGGGCCAGACTCACACCGCAGACCTCAGTTTGAAGATACCTGCTATAGTGTTTCTTGTGTCTGGCTGGTGTGGCTCAGTGGATTGAGCACTGACCTGCGAACCAAGGGGTTGCCGGTTCGATTCCCGGTCAGGGCATAGGCCTGGGTTGTGGGGTGTGCAAAAAGCAATGGCACATTGATGTTTCCCTCCCTCTCTTTCTCTCTCCCTTCTCCTCTAAAAATAAATAAATAAGATCTTTAAAAATACAAGTTCAAACTATGTATGAGACAAACGTGACTAGAAGGACACATCACTCAGCACCGAGCCGGGGGACCCTGTGCACAACAACGGCCTGGGGAAACCACGCAGGCCACGTCGTCAAACCGGATCACCCTGTTCACAGAAGGGGAACCAGGCCTCCAAGCCAAGCGTACTCACGGGGAGCCCAGCACAGGACGGTGCGTCCCAGGAAACAGGGTGCTGGGGAAACACGTGCAAACAGCCACAGGGGACCAACAGTCGGGCCAGGACGGCCACAGCCCGGGTATAAAGGCCACCAGGGAAGGAGCCCGCGGTCCCCACCGCCCTCCACACCACACTGGCCAGCCCCACGACAGCATGTGCCACACCAGCTGCTCCACAGGCTGCCAGGCTGGCTGCTGCTTGCCCAGCCCCTGCCAGTCCCCCGTGTGCCTGCCCGTGGGCTGCAAGCCAGCTGTGTGCATGGCCCCCTGTGCCAGTCCCCCGTGTGCCTGCCTGTGGGCTGCAAGACCACCTGCTGTGTGCCCATGAGCTGCAAATCCATTGTGTGTATGGCGCCCCCTGCCAGTCCTCCGTGTGCCTGCCTGTGAGCTGCAGGCCTGCTGTGTGTACACACACACACACACACACACACACACACACACACATTTGTATGCATCTGTGTGTATAATTGGAGATCTATAGAGGTTACCAGAACACCAAAAAAAGTATTCTGAAAATTGATAAAAAGGACAGAATGAATCATGTATCCGGTCTTTCTTATTAAAAACAGTATTTTAGCTAACCAAATATGCGTGAAAGTTATTTTCTGTTGAAAAATTTTAACCAAAAAATGTAGAAGGAATGGTAGACTTAGGCAATCGCCATTCTGCAAGGCCCGGTGACATCATGGATCTAAGCCATGGTTGTAAGGGGCTGCTCCACCCAAGGCCGATAGGCCTGGGGGAACAGGCAGACATCCCCTGACCCAGTGACCAACCCCCACGCCCCAAACTGAGGCGGCCAGACGTCACTGGGCTCTTGAAGTGCGGCCCTGGGCAACACACAACTCTGCCTGCGAAGTGGTCTTGTCAAAGAGTTGGGCTACATTTCAGCCGACTGCAGGGTCTTCTCCCATTTTACGGGAAACGTAGGAGATGGAGGGACATTTTAAATAATACCTTAAAGACACACACAATCTAATCCAGAGGGCAGGAAACTCCCCAGGACAAATAGTTAGACTTCCTCAATGAACAAATGCTGTAAGAAGAGCTGTCAGCCAGAACGTCGCCCACACGCTGGGTGCGAGCCAAGTTTGGGCTCCGTCCAATTTGAACAGACCAACGATTTGTCTTGCTTTAGACAATCAGACTGAATTAAATAGATCAGACTGACACCGTTCAGAGCTTAATGGTTCAGACCGGTATAAATGCTCACAGCGTGTACATTCCGTAAGCATCATAGACACGCGTGCCTACCCACACGGAGGTTTTTATAATGAACTGATGCTTAATTTGCCCCTTTTGGTAAAATATCAAGGACTTCTTCCTGTGTCTACACACACAGATCTATCTGTACCATTCTTCTTTTTTAAAATCCTCACCCAAGAATATATGTATTGCTTTTAGAGAGAGAGAAGAAGGGAGGAGAGAGAGAGAGAGAGAGAGAGAGAGAGAGAAACATCCACGGTTGTCTCCCATATGCACCCCACCGAGGATCAAACCGATGACCCAGGTATGTGTCCTGACCGGAGATCAAACCCACGACATTTTGGTGTGCAGGACGACGCTCCAGCCAATGGAGCCACCCGGCCAGGGCTCTATCCTGTTCTTTTTAATGCCTATGTAATACTTTATAATATAGATAGGCCAAAATAGCATTGTTCCTCTAGGAATGGTGTTCATCCTGTCTCCTTTCCTGTTGTTGCTATCACACTGTGATCACAAACACCTTTTACATCTATTTTGGTGGAACCGCTACTGTTAAGCTGATTCCCAGGAGAAAAATATCCTTTTCTTTTTTTTTTTTTTAAAGGAAAAGGAAACCTGCTCAGGAAGGCTGATGGCCGCAGGCTGCGGTCAGTGCTTAGCAGAGCAGCCCTTCAGAAGCTGGTCGCGTGTCCCATCTCCCGCACTGCCCCCAGCCCTGGGGACTCTTCAGAGGTGCAGTGAGCAGACTGTAAAAACCTGGGGAGGGGGCTGCAGAGGGTCCCACCCAGCTGCCCACGGCTGCAGGCGTCTGAAACCTACAGTCACTGACTCCCCCTGTGATTGAGCGACATTCCTCAGATTGGCGTCCAGCAAACCGACGGAGCCGTAAGCCCCGCCCCCCCTTCGGCAGTGCGGTGATGAGGCGATGGCGGGTGATGAGGCAGTAGAACTCCTCCGGGGATCGCTCCTGGTAACACACACCAGCCACACCCAGGGGCTTCGAGGCCCGTTCCATTGAATCGAGGACTCTGGAGGAGAAAGGACAACAATGCCTCTTGAGTGGGTGGCCCCGAGAGAGGCTCCCCTGTCTTGTCTCCTTCCCGGGGACAGTGGGGCTGACCTGAACACGAAGGCTTCTTTTCTGGTATCTCCCCCAACCTGTTTTGTCCATCTCTGCGAAGGAGGCGTTGCCTAGCAACCGAAGAAGGGCAATGACGTCCTTGGACTATTCTGTTCCACTCCTGCGATACTTAACTCTGGTTGATTATTAGCACAGCCTGGAGAGGGGACAACCTACCTTAAAGAAAAACGACTTCTCTACAGTCACCAAGGGGCAGAAGGGGACCCGGAGCATGGCTTTGGGAAAGGGTCTGATCTATACTAGATTTTCAGTTCTCAGGAAAAAAAAACAACAACAAACCTTTCTTCCTAAACCAACAAGTTTCCTTGGGCAAGTGGACAATAGGTGTTGAGAAAAGTCTTTGAAATGTGAGCCATGCCATTTACTTTCTAATCTGCAAAGCTGCCGTGCAAATGCGGTGTTGGCTGGCCTGCCTCCCCGGGCAGTTCACAGCCTTTATACTTTGTCAATAAATCAGGCGGCTACAAAGTAATATGGTGTAGGTAACTGCAATACAGATATAGCAATCGGGCCTGCCCTGTCTGTGTCTATAAGAATGTGTTAATAATTTACATTCTAACTAAGAGCTCCTGTGGACACAGCGGTAGGAAGACTTTTCAAAGAGCCACTTCTACAGGCTGGAAGTAATCCTAGATCAGCTTGGGTAGCTTGGGAGCTTTAAGGTATGCCCTGGGGAAAGTTGGGTTGGCCGCTCTCCTCCTATGGTAAACGGGCACCGGGGCACCTCTCCACTCGTGCGCACAAAGAACAGAGATTTCGCGTCACTCACGGTTCCAGGTCGGCGCTGCAGGACAGGCCGCCAGGGCGCCTCCACCCTGCAAGCTGAAAGCTCTCGGAAAAGGAAAGGGAAAGACGTCGCCCCACATGCCTACTCCCAGAGAAGCACCGCTGAGTTTTTTGGTGTGTTTTAAAAAGTTCTTCTTTCTGTAGCATGAGTATCTGCTGTTGCAGGGGAAGACTGTGCTTGTTCTTCTTATAAGGTTGGGGTCCTAGTGTTGGTACAACTTTGTTTCCTGGTTGGTTGGTTGGCTTGTTTTTTCCCTCAGAAAAACCTTTTTTGTGATACAGACCTGTTTGCAAAAACCATTTGCCAGGGTGGCCCTCATCCTCCCATCTCGGGTCCTTGATGCTGTTTGTGCAATGCTCTGCTATTTAAAATAATCCGCTGTTCTGGGTACGGAGGAGCCCTGGAAAGTAATGAATCAGAATTCAGATCCCGATGATGGTGGCGGGAGCTCTGGGTCAGCGCCCTGTCTAACACGGGGACTGGGACACAGTTCCAGCTGGGGAGTGTCCGTCCTTGCTGTCTCTGGCCAACTCCGCCCTGTTGTGCAGTGCGGGGCAGCGGGCTCCGAGCTGGCCCTCAATGGCCCCAGCGTTCACGTCCGGTGTCGTCCCTTCCCCTTGGGCGGGGCTGGACCTAGTGAACCAGACACAGCCAGAGTGACAGGGTGATACTTCTGTGATTAGGTTTGCAGCCTGATTTCCGTCCTCTGGGACTCCTTCTCTGCAGCGTCCCAGCCTGCACGCCGCAATGACGCAAGCAGCCTGATGGGGAGACCTGGGCCCACGTGGCAAGAAACTCAGGGTAGCCTCTGGCCAATAGCCAGGGAGAAACTGAGTCCCTCGGGCTACCAGCCGGGCCTAGAGGACCGTGTCCTGCTGACAAGGGTTGACTGGGGCACAGGCAGATGCGTCCCAGTTGACCCTTCAGATGACCGTGACCCCCACCGACACCTTGACTGTAACCTTGAGCTCTGAAGAAGCTTGAGGCCCACGCTGTACCTGGATTCCTGACCCACAGAAACTGCAAGATGAGAGGGGTCGTTCTGAGCCTTTGCACTCTGGATTGCTTGGCTACGCAGCAGTAGCTACTAACACAGAACCAGCCCCTCCCTCTGCCTGCAGAGTTGTCTGTTCCCTAAACAGAAATGCATTTCCTCAACTGCTGTGCGTTTATTAACACGTGCTGCCCACAAAGCGCCCGTGGGGATCTGAAGTCAAAATAAGAGCTGGTCCTGCTCTTCGGAAACAGTAAGCCCCCACGGCATCTGCGGAAGCGGTGACGGGACCACCACGGACTGTGAGGCCCAGCCAACTCGTGAAGGGCAGACACTCTTACAGACACACAGGGCTGAGGATGAAGACGGGGCTCAGCGGGACACGCCAGCGGGGCTGCGCATCTGGTCCCTGAAATGCTGTGGGTCTCGCTGCTTCCCCAAGACCCTGCAAGCGCTCCCATGGGACCTCTCTAAAGAGGTCAGCCCTGGCTCGTGGGGGTCCCTAGGGCCCTCCTCCTGCACCACACCACGGCCAGTGTCCATCTGATTGACCAGTGCCCAGTGCCATGCAGCTGTAGGAGGGCCGAGCCCCCTCCTGGTTGAGTGAGAGAGGCCGCCAGGTGCTGGACACGCCCAACCTGGGGTTGTGCAGTGTGGGAAAGGCCTCGGGGTACGTTCTGCGGCTCCTCCCACAGCCCTGCTAATCCTTTTGTCAAACAGGAGAAGACAGGGCTCCCTGTACAAGTTCAGGCTGGAGGCAGAGGAGGCACCGTGGGCGGGGCCAAGTGAGGGGGCACGGTCTCCTGGGCAGGGAAGCCCCGCTCAGCCCTCAGCAAGGAGTAGCTTCATGTTTGGAGAAAAAAGAAACCCTGGTTCTGTCCCAGCAGGCAGGCGTTAAATTAATTAAACGACACAGCCACGAGGCAGAGGTGGTCGCGTGCCCTGGCGGCCTACCTCAGCAAACCAAAACCTAAGCCTATAAAGGCCTCAAGGTCGCAAAACCAAGCCACGAAGGACAACCAATGAAGGCAGCCCAGCAGGCTCCCTGCCGCCGCCCATCCAGCCACTCCTCCCTCGCTCCCACTTCAGGCGAGTCTTTCCCCGGCACTTCCGGTCTCACGCTGCCCCATTCCAGTCCATTTTTGCTCAAACTCAAAATGTTTAACATGCCGCAGCGGATCTCGTGCCACCGGAGGGCAGCTGTGCCTGGGAGCCAGAGCGGCTGCGCCAGGCTGCCCTGGGAGCAGGAACAGGTAACGCCAGCACCCGGGAGGGATCCTGAGCCTCTTTCACTGCCATGCAAATGAGGAGAGTGAGGCCAAGACTAATAAAAGTAATAGCATCATTGTTGAGAGCTGGGCCTTAGGCTAGTACCTTACAAGCACTGTGTCACTTAGCCCCACCAGGCCCCATGGAGGGGGACTCCTGTGAGCCCACTTTGTAGATGGGGTTACTGAGCTGAGGCCCTTTCCCAAATTCCTGAAGCTGCAGAGGCAGAGCTGGGCTGGGATGAAGTTGACCCCGAGGCGAGGCTGCCACGATTTACCAGTCCCCCCTGTGAGCCGGGTCTCAGACCCCAGAGAGCTCTGGATGCCCAGCTCAGCCCCTCCCCTGGCATGGAGCCACTCTCAGGCTGCAGCCAGGCCAGGCTGTCCACCAGAGGGCGCCCTGAGCGTGCTGGGGAGCAGCTATACCAAAGCCACTGCAAGGCCAGCCCCAGGCAGAGGCCCACCTCCCTCCCCGTGCCCTCCCACCCCCGGTTGTGGGTGGCCTGGGCAAGCTACTGGCACACAGCCCTGCAGTGCTGGCAGGGGTTAAAAGCCGTGCTGAGATTCTAAACGTGTTCAAGCCTGACATGAGATAGCAGGGAGAAGACACCTCTAGCTCGGGGCATTGTGCTGGGATGGCTTTGCTGTGGGATTTCTCACTGTCTCAAGTTAAGGAAGTTTGGGGCTCCGCATTCCTGAGGTTTCACAGCTATACCCTGGAGCTGCTGGCAGGGCTCTCCCTGCCCCAAGTTCCCGGGGGAAACTTGCCTGTGTTTGCAAATGGATTCAGCTGGGCTGCCTGCTGTGTGGGGCTTCTCCCCCACGGGTGTGGGGTGCATTGTGTCCCCCCTAAAGTTACATCCAAGTCCTACCCCCCAGTACCTGTGCATGTGACCGTGTTTGGAAACAGGGACTTTGCAGATGTTGTCAGGGTGAGATGAGGTCAGACTGGGGCAGGGTGGTTTCTAATCTAAGGACCTGTGTCCTTATAAGAGGAGCACAGGCAGGCACGCACAGAGAGAGGCCTTGGGAAGACAGGGGCAGGGACTGGGGTGAGGCAGCCACAAGCCGAAGAATGCCAAGCGTTGCCAGTAACACCAGCAGCCAGGAAAGAGGCCGGGCGTCCTCCCCCAGAGCCCTTGGAGAGAGCGTGGCCCTGCAGACACTTTGATCTTGGCCTTCGGGCCTCCAGACAGTGAGACGACACTTTCCGCTGTTCGAGCCCCCCATCCAATGGTGCTCTGGTCTGGCAGCCCCGGGACACTCCTACCCTGACCTGACCTCACCACTGCCAGGATCTCTGTGGCCCTTCTCCCCCAGCCTCATGTCCCTTTTTCGTGACCCAGTGGCAGGGTTGGAGCTTTCTCAGGCCTTGGTGGTCATATGCCTGCTCAGGCTGGGGGGGGGTCAGCCCCTGTCGCAGGTTCACGTGGCACAGGACCCTTGTGTCTTGAACTTCGCGGAACTTCTGTGAGTTCCTGCAGCAGGACAACATAACAGGGACCTGGGTTTGAGGGGGGTGGACCTCGCCGAGCTGCAGGGATGGCCTCCATGGCTTCAGCCCAACCAGATGAGTCCATCCCCTTAGCCCAGGGATCGGTGACCTTGGCCTAAGGTCGTCAGTGTACAGAATTCCTCTGACCAGAGACATGGGTTCAGAAATGAGCCTGCGGTCTGCTTCCTGCCATTGAGGCATGGGGACACTTGGCCTCCAGGTGTAGCCGAGGGAGTGGTATCCCTCCAAGTTCACATCCACCCAAAACCTCAGCAAGGGACCTCATTTGGAAACAGGGTCTTTGCGGGTGTAATAGGTTAAGGACCTGACGATGAGATCATCAGGTGGGTCCTGAATCCTATGACTGGGGTCCTTTGCAGAACAGGAGACACATGGAGAGACGGCGACGTGAAGACGGGGACAAAGACTGGAGTGATGTGCCTACAACCCAAGGAGCACCGAGGGTGGCCGCAACACCGAGGCTGGGAGGCAGGCCTGGGACAGAGTCCCCCCCAGAGCCTCCAGAGGGAACCTGTGATGCCCACACCTCGATTTCAGACCTCTGGCCCCCAGAGCGGTGAGAACACATTTCCTTGTCAGAAGCACAGTCTGTGGTGATTTGTTACGACGTCCTAGCAACCTAAAGCACCTGGGCATGTCTTTGCCTGTAAATCTAAATCACCACCCCCTTGAAAAGCCCCCGTGGTCACAGCGTGTTAGCAGGCCAAGTCAGAGGACCTCTGGTCCAGTCCCCTTCATGCTGTCCCGGGGCACCTACTGCCCCTGAAGACAGGACGCGGGGCTGGAGAGAAGTGCCAGGCTGGGTAACGCTGGGCCCACACTGCTCAGGGACGCTCATATTAGCACATCACCGGATCTGAGACGTGCGGGGAGAAACAGAAAGCTTAAAGCCAGAGTCTTTACAGACTTTTTATCAACAGAACTCTCCCTTTAATCTAACACTTATTAATATATCAGTGAAGAAGAAGCGCAGAACGCACTTGGGGATCCCGCACTCAAAGCGCATGTGTTGAAACCAGCCAGGCAGCAGCGGCTTGCCGCGGGTGCAGGGCTGGTCCCAGACGCGGTCCCGGCGCCAGTAGGAGCTGTAACGCGTTATCTTCCCGGATGATGAAGGAAGACGAGGGTGCCTGGCAGATCGGAGACAAACGTTGGGCCTAAGGAGAGTCACTTAGTTCTTTTTCAACACAGAGTCAAGTTTAATGCAAGGCATAGAATGTGAATTTTGGGAAAGAGATGTGAATGAGAACTGCGCAGGTTTTCTGTGCGTCTCCCGCCGTACCAGGGGGGCGGTGATGAGGCCCAGGCCCGCACAGAGCCGCAGCGCCATCAGATCCAGGGGCCACTCGAGGGGGGCCGTGCGTGGGCAGACAATACACACTGACCTTCAAAGACAGCGCGGAGCTTTTCAAAAAGCATAAAATGCGATATTTTGGATATATGGAGTTAAATAAATATCCTATTAAGATGAACTTCACCTGCTTTATTTTTTAACACTTTTTTGATGTGGCTACCAGAAAGCTCAACCTCACCCCGGGGCTCCCCTCCTAGCGGGCGTCCTGCTCCACTAGATGGAGCTGCGGCAGGACCCGGGCTCCCTCACCTCAGCCCCTCCCAAGCCTCCGCGGAGGGTTTCAGCTTATAGAGCCTGGGGAGACGCCAACTCCCTGAGGCTTGGGGGCTGTTCACGTTGGGTACAGGGTGCAGACAGGGCCATGCGAGGGGAGATGCTCATCCATGTCTCTAGCAGTGATGGCCCGCACAGGTGGGGAGCCGCCGGCCCAGAAGCAAAGTCCCCTTTTCCTTCTCTTCCCACTCGCTCCACTTTACAGAGCGGAGCGTGGCGTGAAACGGCTCATTAATCCTCCAGGCTTCCCCGGTGGGAGGAAGCAGGTCTTCGGGGAAGGTCATGAAGTCCTTGGCGAGTCGCTGAAGGATGAGAGCTCGATGCAGACTTTCTAGGACCCCGCCTGGCGCGGCGCAGCACTGAGCACGTCACAGGTGGCCGGAAGACGCCTGCTGACAGAAGGCAGGCGTCACTCGTGGCTTTTCCACCAGAGCAAGTCCTGCTGACAGCCGTGTAAGCTCACGGGCTTCCCAGAAGACCTGGGGTGGGTTGAAGAGCCTTCTGTGATTACTCTTCAGAGCCCTCTCCAGCTTACAGACAGCAGAGAAATTGCAGAGAAGTGGGGGAGACTTGGACACTTGGCCAGCAGGGGGCAGTATGGTACGTGTCTGTCCCCTCCCTGGCTGGGCCTTGCTTCTTAAGAACAGATGGTTGGCAGGGACATTTTACTGAAAAGGTTTTGGATGGTGCTTGGGGGCTTTTGTTCTTTTGTTTGGTTTTGTTTTGATTTTTTTGGTTGGTTGGTCTGGTTTTTTGGAGGCTACTGTTCATGGTGGGGAGGGATCACAAGGACTTGAGATGATGTACGAGGTCTGTCCAAAAAAAGTCCAGCCATTGTTAATATAAGGAGAACAGTTTGCACAACACTGATGTAACCTGGCAGCCAAGGACAGTGGACTGGAGTGTACATGCGTGAACAGTGACAACTTCACTGTACTAGTCGGTGGGGGTGGTAGACTCTGTTGAGTGAGCATGTGCACTGTGTGGCCGTCACATAAAAATGACTGAGCAAATAGAGCAATGAATCTGCATCCGATTTTGCGTTAAGCTTGAACATTCCTCCGCAGAAACTATTCAGGTGATTCAGAAGGCTGCAGCTGTGGGCAACTGGTGATTGGCAGCCTCATCACAACAACACACTCACTCACGCATCACGTCTCGTGCAGAGTTTTTCGGTGAAACATCAAGTCACCCAGGTGACTCAGCCCCCCTGCAGCCCATATTTGGTGCCCTGCAACTTCTGGCTTTCCCCAAAACTAAAATCACCTTTGAAAAGGAAGAGATTTCAAACCGTTGATGAGATTCCGGAAAATACCACAGGGCAGCTGATGGTGACTGGGAGAGCTGTGTGAAGTCCCAAGGTGCCTACTTTGAAGGGGACTGAGGCTCCATTGTCCCATGTACAGTGTTTCTTGTGTCTTTTTCAATAAGCGTCTCTATTTTTCAAAATGTGTGGCTGGATACTTTTTGGACAGGCCTCATGAGTTCACTCTCTACAGAGGATTCAAGCCTGTTTCGAAGTAAAATGGAGCTGTGGTCACATAGCAGGAATGCACCGAGATGTGTTCATGGAAAGACTGACAGCATCGATACAATATGAGGGGGTAGCAGAAAGTAAAGAGAGCGAGAGGGTGGGGCACCTGTAAGCCAGGAGCCATGAGAAAGAGCCAGAATGGGTTTGTACTTTGGGGGAAGAGCTAAGGCATGGGCAAAAAATGATCAATTATGTGTCAGTAACCTGTGTTGCCCACTGCTTCAAGGACTAAGGGTTTACGAGTCATTCCAGAGACTTCTCTGAGGTCTTTCTTTTTATTTTCATTTACATTTGCTTATGTATTTTTAATTTATCAAGTCAGTATTGCAAATGCCTGCCTTGGACGATGCCTTCCTTCCTCTCCCGGCATTCCCCGCAGGGCCTGTGGGCAGCCCGGCGCTCAGCCGGCCAGGAGATGAGGCCGTCCTCACCCCTGCACAGAATGTATCCCTTGGACACAGAGGCACAAGCATCAGAGCCCAGGTCTGCAGAGTTAAGAAATGATAACGTCCTTGGCTCTCTTTTCAGATACCATCCCCTCATCGAATTTCAGCATCTGGTGCCCCTTCTTTCCTCCCTGCTTCCTCTTTCCCACGGAGCCCCCAGGCACCTGTGTCAGCTCAGGGACCCAAGGACCCTCCTCTCCAGGGCACGAGACCAGATTTCTCCGGCCCAGCGACTTCCACTGCCACCTTAAGTGTGTTATGTCTGTAAGACACTCTGCGTTCCACTGTGTCTTACATCACCGTGATTTTTCAACTGCCTCTGATTCTTTTTTTTAAGTCCTCACCCAAGGATATGTTTACTGATTTTAGAGAGAGAGGAAGGGCGAGACGGAGAAAGCTTGATGTGAGAGAGGGAAACATTAATCAGTTTGCCCCTTGTATGGGCCCCAGCTGGGGATCGAGCCCGCAGCCTAGTTACATGCCCTGACCTGGGATCAAACCTGCAACCTTGTGGTGTACGGGACGACCCTCTAACCAACTCAGCCACCCGGCCAGGGCTCAGTAACCTCTAGATGGCAAGCTCGTGCCCCAAGCCTCCGGGCAGTGGAGGCACCTCTGTATCCTGTGAAAAAAGGTTTGAGGGTCTTGATGTGAGGCGGGAGGTCTGGTGGTCCACAAGCCAAAGACAGAGGCCCCCGCTCTGGCACCGAGCGTGAGCCCCTCAGGGACGCGGCCCGGCAGCCCCCACTCCCCAGCACGTGTGCTGTGAAGGGGCCTGCTGGTTCTCTGCGCAGGGAAGCTGCAGCAGAGGCAACGCGCCTCAAACCCAGATCCCTGTTTGCTGGAACCTGGCTGCACCTGAGCAGGACAGACACCCGGGATCCGAGCTGCAGCTTCCAGACGAGGGACGAGGGACCAGTGTGTCCACACCCTCAGCATCAGACAAAGCGGGCAGTGACCCCCTGCCACCTCCGCTCACACAGGCCCAGAAACACAGGGTGCTGGACACGCAGCGGCACCCCGACCCGGGAGATGGGGGGGCGGCAGAAATTCCAGAGCCCGCCTCTCGTCTCCTTGCACACACGGTCTGCAGTCCTGGGGGTTTGGAAGGCGCTGTGGTCATTCCTGCCCTTGCCATGAGCACTGCAACAATGGGGTGTTTTCTTCTTCTTTTTTTTTTTTTTTTTTTTGGCAAAACTGGACGCTGCTAAATGCCTTGAATCCTAGTCTGGAGTCCTCATCTTCCTGTACCTGCTGAAGGTTACTGAGCATGAGCAAAGCAGGACTGCAGGCTGAGCTCTCCAGGCACCAGACATTTGGGGGCAGAGGGTCTGGTCTGTCTCACTGGTCTGACACCCCTCCACACCTCTCCACGCACACTCACACTGACAGTAAGGCCGAACTGACAGTAGGGGGCGCTGTGGCAGCACAACCCACAGTCCCAGTGCCCCTGGCATTCCCGCCATGCCAGGCCTCCGCTTCGTGGAGGGCATCGTGCCGCTAGATTTAGCATGCATCCTGCTCCTAGAAAAAGCAGCGCTTCCCGGATTCCGTCCCTGCCCTCTGCCGGGAAGCCTCCCTGCCAAGACACCCGGCAGCTCTGGCCGCACCTGGATGGGGCTTTGATCTGGATCCCGGAACCCGGAAGCCCGCTGCTGCTCGGGCCTGGGAACAAGCCCAGGGCCTCCAGCCGTCCTCCGTGGCGGGGCAGCGCGGCCAGCCCGAGGCCCCAGGATGAACGCCCATCTCGTAGGACCAGGCTTCAGACCTCCACGTGCGGACTGCACGTTCCAGCTTCCGGCCCCGGACGCTCTGAGAGACTGGCGCGGTTCTGAGAGCTCTCGCGCAACTCCCTGCGTTCACGGAATGGAAGCTCGCTTCCTCCCTCCTTGTCACTTACTGCCAAGCAGCCCTTGTCTACTAGTGGCTCCTGCATTGACCCTTGCACGCTTCGTTCACTCCCATGGTGCCGTGCTTCCTGCCGGGAGAGAGAAGGGTCCATCTGAGCCTCTTGCCGATGAACTCTCCCCAGAACTCAACTCAGAAGACGCGTGGGGGGCAGAAGTATTCAGGGTGCGACGCTTCTAGCCTCTCATTTGTATGTGGGAGAGACAGAACATCCTTGGGAATGGAATTCTTGTTAAATATAAATAGACTTTATTTTTTTAGAGCAGTTTTGGGTTTACAGTGTATTTGGGAGGGGAGTACAGAAATTCCCGTATTTCCCTGCGCCACACCTGCATGGACACCCTGTTACCAACATCAGAAGGATACGTTTCTGGCCAAGGACAAACCTGCATTGACACATTATAATCTCCCGGAGTCCGTAGTTTGCACTGGGGCTCACTCCTGGAGCTGTACGTGCTGCGGGTTTGGGCAAGCATATAATGACATGCACCCACCTTATAGCATCATACAAAGGACGGGCACTGCCCAAAACATCCTCTGAGCTCTGCCTATTCTCCCCTCCCCCCACGGCCCCTGGACACTACTCCTCTATTTATTGCTGCCATAGTTCTGCCTTTTCCAAAATGTCCTATAGTTGGAAGGCACCTCAGATTGGCTTCTTTCACTTAATAATATGCATTTAAGATTCCATCATATTATTTCATGACAATAGCTCACGGCCGTTTAGCACCGAATAACATTCTGCTGTCTGGATGGGCCACAGCTTCCCCACTCACATGCTCAAGGGCATCCTGGTTGCTCCCAAGCCCGGGCAGCTATGAACACAGCTGCTGTCAACACTGTGTGCCGGTTTTCATGTGGACAAGTCTCCAGCTCTGTTGGGTAAATACCAGGGAGCACAGTTGCTGGATTGTATGGTGAGATAATGTTTAGTTCTGTAAGAAACCGCCCAACTGTCTCCCACCGCGGCTGCACCACTCGGCACTCCCACCAGCGGTGACCGAGAGTCCCTGTGGCTCCACGTTCCTGTCGGCATTTGGTGGTGTCCGTGTACTGGACTGTGGCCATTCTAATAGGTGGGCTGTGGTGTCTCGTGGTTGTTTTGATTCGAATTTCCCTAATAACATACGAGGGAGTGAAATAAAAATGTAATTAGGATCCACCAGAGACACCAAAAAAGTTGTTCCTTCGTTAGTACACATGTGTTGAATGTCATTTATGGTTCGAGGTTCTGTTAACATGCACACGTGTTAGACAGACTCCTTGACATGTCCGTCGTAAGCTTTTTATACATACGAAAGCATTAAAACAACTTAGGAAAGGAGTGTGCCGCTTCAAAAGTGATAAGAGTAGAACTTTGCATTATACATTTTTAGAAAGTGTGCTTTGAAAAACTGCACCCGAGTATTCCAGAAAACAGGACCCAAACAGGTATTGCAGCCTGCATAGGGACCACCCTAGAACAGAAGTAGAGTTCATAGAAAGCTCGTCAGTTGACAGACGTGTGGGAGGGAAGCTAAGGGGGCCCGTGCACCCCTAGAGTACACGCAGGGCGCGTGTGGCCCGGTGGTGCCCTCCTGCGCACTCGGCGATCCTTTGCTGCTGCTCTTAGGGCTGTTTTTCTTACCGACGCAAGAGAACTGACTTCTCTGAGGGTGAATGATAACATATTTTGTCCTGGGAGAAAATGTCAGGCTATGGGGAAAAAAAAGAATGAAGGGGAATAATTTAATTGTGAAATGTCATATAAGACCCTGAAAGAGATAAAGAACTAACAGGAATAGTATTGGCCTATAATAGCAATGCTGTTTGTTTACTTGATAAAATTAAAGCAGATGTTTGTTACTTGGTATCACATCAGTGGTTTTCTAGCTCCGGTCTCATCAGTAACAACAGAAGGGGAAAGACACCTGAGACGATGCCTGGCCGGTGACGCAGTCTGAGTTGAAGTGGCAGACGCCAGCTGGCAGGTGGACAGGGTGGGGTGAAAAGCCACCTGAGGTCCCTGGCCAGGAGACACGAGGGTGGCCGAAGAGACTTGAAAGGAGGTGACGGAGGATATTGAGGAAAGTTAGAATGTGATGTATACGTTGTCATCGGTTTTGCTGACCAGGGTGGTCTGTTCAGGACTGGACAGCCGGCTGCCTCCAGAGCGTGTGGTCCAGGGAAGGTGATGTATGGGGAGCCCACCTGGGATGGGCAGCTGGGAGGAGCTCTCTGGGAGCCGAGACCTGGGATAGGAGGGGGAGCCACGCAGGGAATGGAGACGCTGTCCT
The DNA here is from genome assembly GCA_028533065.1 of Trachops cirrhosus. Classification (NCBI taxonomy): domain Eukaryota; kingdom Metazoa; phylum Chordata; class Mammalia; order Chiroptera; family Phyllostomidae; genus Trachops; species Trachops cirrhosus. The sequence goes on along the minus strand of CM052539.1, from coordinate 185,969,706 downwards.
GGCAGAGGACCCCAGAGATCCTGAGTGGGGAACGTCTGCCTTGTCCCAGTACCCCAGGTACCCTGGGTATAGGCAAAGTATGGACCCCCAAAGATGCCCGCATCCTAATCCCTATAGCCTGAGGACATGTGACATCTCCTGGCCAAGGAGAGCTCAGGTTGCAGGCAGAACTAAGATTGCTAAACAACTGACCTTAACAGAGGGAGATGGTCGTTAAAAGTGTGAGGACCTGACCTGAGGTAGCTGGGAGAAGGTGGAGAAAGGAGCCAGGAGCCAATGAACGTGGGAAGCCCCTGGAAGCTGAAAAGACAAGGAAGCTGACTCGCCCTAGGGTCTCCAGGAGGAGCCAGCCCCGCCGACACCTTGACCTGAGCCCAGGGAGGCCCACTGCAGACTCCGGCCTTCAGGGGTGTTAGATGGTACACCTGTGCTGTTTAGGTTGCTAAGTTTGTGCTAGCTTGTTACAGTAGCAGAAGGAAGCTGATACCCCCCTGACAAAACCACTTTCTCCTGGGCTAAGTTTGAGTGCAGCACCACGAGATGAATAAGCTTGCTTATGAACAGGGACACTCTGACAATCCACGGGACCTGCCCTCTGTGGGTGAGGGTGGGGCAGGAGGTATGTGATGCAGGGCGGGGTGAGGAGGCGGCGGGTGGGTCAGTGGCAGGGAGGGCGGGCGGCTTCTCCAGCCAGGCCCTGAGCTGCCTGAGGCGTGTGGGTGCTGCAGCCAGGCAGACTCCCTGCTACCCCGCTGTCCAACCCAGGGCAAGCGAGTCAGCCTGGCCGGGTCTCAAATTCAGGGCCACCGTGACGATCCCAGGGGGCGAGGGTAAAACGTCCTCGCACTGTCTGGCTTTGAAGAGCAGCTCAAGAAATGGAAGTTTTTGTTAGCATTTGCACATTGACTTTTTTGTGACACAGAAGGCTCACCATCTGCCCTAAAAGGATGTGAGTCAAAGCATATACCCCATATTTTTCGGGCTATAAGACACACTGCCCTCCACCAAAATTTGGGAGGAACAATGGCTGTTAATGCTGCTATTGACTTCTATTTACATTTACATTGGTGAAATATTATTTATGTTATCAAATATTTTACCACTTTTTTTGCTTCAAATTTTTTTTCCTATTTCCCTCTAAAACCTAGGTGCATCTTATGGTCCAAAAATATGGTAAATCAGGAGCGTTACATTAAAGTTAAAATGAGAACAGAAACCACGGGGAGAGAAGATGCACAGGTGTCTGTGATGAGCCAATTCCTGCAGGTGAGAGCTGCCTCCCGCTTCCCAGGCACCTGTCAGAGGGGAGCCCCAGCATCAGGAACAGCTGCCCCTCACCTGCACGACGCCGGGAAATCCCAGAAGGCATTCCAGATATGCTTATGTGTGTGTGTGTTTGTGTAGGTAACACTTTCACGTGGTTGAACTGTATATTCAAATACAGACACATTGGATGAAATGCATACACACACTCACCATTTGTTATACAATCAGTGAAGAGTCCCTTCAACTCCTCCGTCAGCCCATTCCTACATCCTCTCCTCAGTTTCCTATATATCTTTCCAGAGTTTCTTTAAGCAAATACAGACAAATGAAAGACAGACCTCCTTATTCCCCACTCTCCTTTTTCTTTAAAGATTTTATTTATTTGTTTTTAGAGAGAGGAAGGGAGGGAGAAAGAGAAGGAGAGAAACATCAGTGTGTGGTTGCCTCTCAAACACCCCCTGCTGGGGACCTGGCCTGCAACCCAGGCATGAGCCCTGACTGGGAATCAAACCAGTGGCCTCTTGGTTCGCAGGCTGGCGCTCAGTCCACTGACCTACACCAGCCAGGGCTCCCCATTCCCCTTGCACATGGAAGCCAGCCTGCGGGTAGGATGCTGGCCAGCATTTACGAAGCACTCACCCACGGAGGCAGGGTCCTCAGGACTTGCACATACTAACTAATTTAACCCTCACAACAGCCCAGGGTGGTAAATAATTGATTAACTCTGCTTCACAGGCGAGGACCCCAGGCCGTGGGAGGGTAAGGGACCTGTCCTTTGTCACACAGTCAGTAAACGATCCAGGGTCTGGGTGCTTCGTGGCCACCAAACCTGTCCAATGGAGCTCCCCTGGCTTTGCTCTCTCTCCCCTTCTCTCTCTCTTCCTCTCTTCCTTCTTTCTTCCTTCTTTTCTTTCTTTTATTTTTTTAATATTTTATTGATTATGCTATTACAGCTGTCCCATTGCCCCCCTCCATCCCCCTCCACCCTGCACACCCCACCCACCCACATTCCCCCCTTTAGTTCATGTCCATGTGTCATAAGTTCTTTAGCTTCTATATTTC
>CM052539.1:185946456-185966878 GCA_028533065.1 Trachops cirrhosus | reverse complement strand
CCTTATCTGAGAAGTGCTTGACCTGCCCTTCCATTCTAAATGAAAGCTTTGCTGCATAGAGCAATCTGGGATGTAGGTCCTTGTCTTTTAGGACTTGGAATACTTCTTTCCAGCCCCTTCTTGCCTGTAAGGTCTCTTTTGAGAAATCAGCTGACAGTCTGATGGGAACTCCTTTGTAGGTTACTGTCTCCTTATCTCTTGCTGCTTCTAGGATTCTCTCCTTCATTTTTACCTTGGCTAATGTAATTATGATGTGCCTTGGTATGTTTCTCCTTGGGTCCAACTTCTTTGGGACTCTCTGAGCTTCCTGTACTTCCTGGAAGTCTATTTCCTTTGTCAGATTGGGGAAGTTTTCCTTTATTATTTGTTCAAGTAAGTTTTCCACTTGTTATTCTTCCTCTTCTCCTTCTGGTACCCCTATAATTCGGATGTTGGAACGTTTAAAGATGTCCCGGAGGTTCCTAAGCCTCTCTTAATTTTTTTAAATTCTTATTTCTTCATTTTTTTTTGGTTGTATATTTTTTTCTTCCTTCTGGTCCATTCCAATGATGTGAGACCCATCTTTCATTCCATCACTATTGGTTCCCTGTGCATTTTTCTTGATTTCACTTATTGTAGCCTTCATTTTTTCATCTAGTTTGCGACCAAAATCAACCAATTCTGTGAGCATCCCGATCACCAGTGCTTTGAACTGTGCATCTGATAGGTTGGCTATCTCTTGGTCGCTTAAAAGAATGGGTTCTGGAGCTTTCAGTTGTTCTTCTGTTTGAGCCATCTCTTTGGGTTTTTTTTTTTTTTTGTCTGTCTGTTTGTTTGTTTTTGGTCTGGTCGCACCTGTTACATATAAGGGGCGGAGCCTTAGATGTTCACCGAGGCAGGGTACCCCAGTCGCTCGGTTGTGATGATGTATGTGGGGGCGGGGTCCGAGAGGGAACAGTGGCGCTTGCTCCACTCTCTGCCGATTTCAGTCCCGTCCGCCACTTCCCCCAAGCAAACTGGGCCTTTCTGGTGCTGATTCCCGTGTGGGTGGGCTTGTGCACCCCGTGGGTCTTTCCAGCAACCTCTCTTGTGAGACTGGGAGTCTCTCCCTGTGCCTCAACCCCTACAGGTGTTTTCAATCAGTGCCCCGAGGCTCTATTTCCCAGCGCTGGGGCCCTGGGGTGGGCGCAGTGCCTTGCTTCGCAATCACCGCCTCGCTGGGTCTGTCGGTTGCTACTCCTTGGCCGGGGTCTGCTAGCTACCGCTTGCACACCCAGGGTCTGCCCGCTGTGGTCTTACGCACCTGGTTCCAATGCTCTCTGTGCCTCGTGACCCCTCTCAGCCCGGCTGCCCGTCTCTGCCCCTCCTACCGGTCTGGATGAAAGTGTCTATTTTAACTCCTTGGTTGTCCGACTTTCATACAATGCAATTTTCTGTCAGTTCTGGTTGTTATTCTGTTTCTAAATTGTTGTTGTCCCTCTCTTGGTTGTGCGAGGGGGCACAGTGTGTCTACCTAGGCCTCCATCTTGGCCGGAAGTCCTATTCTTTTATTTTTTAACGGAACAAGCTATCATTCCTTAGTGTACTAGTTTCCTATTGCTTTTGTAACAGATGACCGCAAATTTGTGGCTTAAAACAACACACGTTCATTATCTTACAGTTCTGTAAGCCAAAGGGCCGCAGTGGGTTTCCCTGGGCTGAAACCGCCATGTCGGCCTGGCTGCCTTGCCTTCTAGAAGCTAAGGGAGAATCCATTTCCTTGTCTTTTCAGCTTCCAGGAGCGCCCACTTTCCTTGGCTCCCGGCCCCTCCCTCCGCCTTCAAAACCGTAACCAGACCCCGCTTTCATCACCCCAGCTTCTCCCCTCTTCTGCCTCTTGCGTCCATGAAGTACCAGTGTGGTGACTCTGGCCCCACCTGGATGACCTGGGACACTGCCCCCACCTGCAGGGTGCCTGTGCCATGCAGACTGATGTCATTCCAGAGATGAGATGTGAATGTTTGCCTCGGGGTTGGGGGGAACGCGGTGCTGTTAGTCTGCCAATGTTGGGTTTAATATTCTCTTTTAAATATTTATGTTGTTTTCATATTTAATGTGTAAACTTGACTCCTTTGGTTTTGAGAATAATGACTCCTCTTTGGAGTTACGGCTGTCGTGACTATTTCTTTTCCTTCAGCAAGGGACCCCCTTCACCTCTAACCCATCACAGCAGGTGCCGAATGATATCCTGTTGTTCACTGTCGCTGGTTTCCATGCTGCCGAGACGCCAGAGAAGCTTCGCTCCTGTCCATGTCGACCGGCCTGTGGTGAAACTGCTTTTGTTCCAGGTCATTCCTCGCAAAGTCGCTGACCGTACCGACCACGTTAAGTGAGGGCTTCCTGTACTTTGATGATCCTAAAAATGTGAAAGTTCACCCCAAACTACAACAAAAAAGTAACTTGTAATAAGGAAGTCTACCGTGTTTTTTTCCTACTACACTTGCTGCTGACGAACTACCGGGGGCTCCTAGGAGAGGGACAGAACCCGGCCACTTGTCCTCCCCCAGTGGGGGGCCCGTCCTGCCGCTGTGCAGCAGGGCAAGGTCTCAGCCAAGGTCGGACTCCTCCTCCCGTCCACGTCAGGTGACCTTGGCTGGCTGCGCTGGCCGGCTACAAAGCCTTCACGCCCATGTTCGGCCCATGGGACTCTGATGAGAACCCCGGTGTAAGTAGGTGACGGGGCTGTGTGGGGGCAGAGAATTTAAAGTGGTCATAAATGACCCCTGTGTGTGTGACACAGACATGTGTGCACACACGTGCATGCTTGCACACACACATTCCCGTGCAAGCACTTACACCCACTTGCAAATATAAGGACGAAAGCACACAGTTAGGATGGCACCTGGAAGGCACCTGTTCCTAAAACAGTGTGTCGAGAGCCTTGTAAATAAAGTTGTAAAAGTGTGACAGGGTCTGCCGGTGAGTTGTGGGCGGGCCCACACTCGGACGCCATTGGAGGGAACGTAAACGGATGCCAGGTTCTGAGGAGCAATCTCACAAATTCAGACCAAACCTAAAACCTCCGTGCCCGTTGGCCCAGCTCCTGCAGGCTGTCCGTCATTCCCCAAGGGCACAGAAGTGTGTGTGATGCGGGTTTATGACAGCAGGCGTGTAAGAGCCAAATGTGGAAACGGCCCAGATTCCTAGCAGCGGAGGCTTGCTGGCACACCTGTGGCACTTGGACACACTGACAGAGCGTTCGGCCCCCGAAAGGACAGGGAGGGCTTGCATGTATGTACAGGACACACGTCTGACACGTGGCTAAGCGAGCTGCAAGTGTTAAACAGGGCGGGATCCTAGTGTCGTTTCTAAGTTAACATAGGCTTTAAGAAGCAGGAGAGTTTGGGCCCTGGCTGGTATAGCGCAGTGGATTGAGCACAGGCTGTGAACCAAAGGATTGCAGGTTCGATTCCCAGCCAGGGCCCATGCCTTGGTTGCAGGCCAGGCCCCCAGTGGGGGGCACTTGAGAGGCAGCCACACAATGATGTTCCTTTCCCTCTCTCCCTTCCTTCCCATCTCCAAAAATAAAGTGGAAGAGTTGGTAGCAGATGGCTTAAAATGGTTTATTTGGGGGCAAATTTGGAAGGATGGATGATGTTAACTTTTTAATTCATGTAGTAAGAAGGCACAATCCTTTTCTGTGTGTTTTAATTGTGCACACAGCCCTGACTGGCATAGCTCAGTGGGATGGGCACTGACCTGAAAAGCAAAAGGTCTCTGGTTTGATTCCCCGTCAGGGCACATGCCTGGGTCGCAGGCTCAGCCTCCCATCAGGGCGCGTGCGAGAAAGTCAATGTTGCTCTCGTACATCGATGTTTCTCTCTCCCTCTTTCTTCCCACCTTCCCCTCCCTCTGAAAATAAATACATAAAATCTTTAAAAAAGTCGTGCATGCAAGGGGGCCAGGCATTATTCTGAGGGCCAGTGATACCGGATGAGTAAACACAGCAGGCCCTGCCCCCTGGGTGGACGTTCTACCTCCAGGGACAGACAAGCACAGAAATGGGTGATGCATCCGGGACGTGACATGTTGTGTCAGGAGCCGGGGTGGGGGTCACGCTGAGGAGGCCGGGCCCCAGGGGAGTGGCGGTGACCGTTTTCTGGGACAGGATCGGTCCTCCGCCACCGTCCCCACTCTTCTTCCCAGAGGAGAGGACGGCGTGGATTTTCCCTGGTGCTGGAGCGGGAGGCCTCCATCCTGGGTAGGAGGGGAGAGGAGCACGGCTCCTTGTCCCCGGGGAGCTGCCTCTGCCTACCCCTTCCTGGGCCGTGTGCCGTGGTTTGGGTTCACTGGCCAAGGGCACGTGGGACCTGACTCATTATAACAACATAAAAAAGAGGACTTAAACATTGCTGCCCGATTCAATGGACTGTTGCTTCATGAGGAATCTTTTGAAAACTATCTTTTATTAAGGCTTTATTAGGCACCAGGGGTTTTACTTAGATTCACTGCCAGCCTGGCAACATCAAATAAGGCAGCTGTGTTTATCACTTAGTCAAAAGCTGCAGACTGGAGGGGTGGGATTCGAACCTGGATTTCGCCTGGTAAGCAAGCCCACGTTCCACACTATCCTGCCTCTCTCCCCAAAGCCGCTGCCCCAGGGGGCCTGCGGAGCACATTCTTAGAAATCCACAGCCAGACACATCACCTCGAAGGCTGCCCAGGGCTGAGGCCCACTCTCCACAGCGCACAAGGACACTCAGAGGGAGAAACTTTCTCCGAAGATTACTGGGTGGCCTTCTGAGCAAGAACATCGTCCCCACGTGGTAGCGAAGACTGCACCGTGGTCTGGAGTCTTCCTTTTATAACAGGGCCAGGAGAGCTGAGATTATGATGAAGATGACGGTGATCATGATGATTTCCTTACATGAGGATATGCCCACTAATTTTGAGAGAGAGAGAAGGGAGAGACAGAAGAAAAGAGAAATATTGATGTGAGAGAGAAACATCAATAGGTTGCCTCTTACATGTCCCCCCACTGGGGAGCGAACCCACAACCTGGGCTCGTGCCCTGACTGGGAATCAAACCCAAGACCTTTCGGTGTATGGGATGGCGTCCAACCGACTGAACCACACTGGCCAGAGCAATATGACCTCATTTTAATTTAACCAAGTCCATCTACAAAGACCCTATTTCTATTTAAGGTCACAGTCTGAGAGTCTGTGTGGACATGAATTCTGGAGGTTGGGGGGACACTATTCAAGCTAATACCTTCGAGGGGGGACCCCAAAGAACCCAGAATTATTTTCTGGAGGTGGACCCCCTGTAGTACAAGCTTCCCCGCTAGGTGAGTGTTCTAGGAACCCATCTGTATCAGTGCACCAGCTGGCGTTGTTGTGAGAGGCTGTGTTCAGCTTCGCTGAATTTTTTTTTTGAAGACTTTTTTCAACGTCTTCATGATGGGTGATTTACAAGAGCACCTGCCCACACCACCTGGGTGATTTACAAGAGCACCTGCCCACACCACACCGAGTGTTCAGCAGTTTTTGACCGAAAACCTGCATGACCCCCATGCCCCACCCTCCCTAGTCACCTGATCTCACCCCAAGCAACACTTTTTGTTTTCCCGGATGAAAAAAAGTCCTCAAAGGGAAACGTTTTGCCAATGTGGAAGAGGTGAAACAAAAAACGGCAGAAGCACTTAAAAGGCATCAAAATCGATGAGTTCAAAAACTGTTTTGAGCAGCAGAAAAAACGTCTCGATAGGTGTGTTGCATCCAAAGGAGAGTTCTTTGAAGGTGGCTGACATTTAAACATGTGGAATGTATACACAGTTTTTTATAAATGAATTCCAGGTTATTTGGGGTTCCCCCTTGTATGCGGTGGGAGAGAGACGAGGGACACACGGTCCCACACGTGACTCTGTGCGGCAGACAGGGGCCCAGCGCCCTGCAGTGTGACGAGTCCTGTGTTCGGGGCCGCCATCTACCTGCTCAGTCGGGATGGCCAGTATAGCCCTGGGCCCAGCACTCTCACTGTGTGGCCACACCAGCGACATGGCAGTCACGGAAGGTAATGACCTGGGTGACAATGAGCTGAGGCTCCCGTGTCTCCGGCCCTCTCCTGGGGCTCATCTGCCAACCCTTCTGCCCTCAGCTCGCTCAGCAAACTCAGTCCCAAGCCGCCCTTCCCTCCACGTCGGGTCTGAGTCAGGACTGTGGAAACTCCCTCTGCTCTTCCTCATGGCTCCGCGGGTGTGGGCAGCTCCAACCAGTGTCTCTCAGCAGATTCTGAGTCAGGCCCACCCCTGAGGTGGTGACGTGCACACACGTGTCACAGCTGGCGCAACACGCATGTGCACACAGGCAGAGCCCAGAGCCCAGGGGTTGGGGACAACTTGAAAAGGAAGGACCCAGAGACGTTTGGACGTCACTCACACCACTTCAGGAACTCCGACAAAGCCGTAGCCCAGAATCTTACCTGGGAACACTGTTGACCGATGTGACTTAGCCTGAGCCTCACAAAGTCCCCACTCACGTGTGGGGACACACGTGCCCCAGAGCAACCCAATGTGACATGAGACACAACTCAGTGGGCCTCGCCCTGCAGCTGGAGACACACAATGACTGGATGGACTGGCGGTGGGTTCGGATCGGCTCCAATTTTAGCAATTTTAAAGCTATACTTTCTTGAGAGAAGTCACTCGGATTCTCAAAGTCTCTGCTCATCATCTGCAAAATGGGTATATATTTAATTCTAGGGTCGCTTTGGGGGTCACACAGGATACTGCACGGAGCTCACGCAGCTCAGGCATGACCTGTGACATCATAGTCCATGTACAGGGGACCTTCATCTGCTCCGTCCCTTCCAATGAGAGGACCAATCACTAAGTCACCTGTCCTTTACCATCCTGGTCTAGGGGAGTGTGGTAATGCTGAGGACCGAATGCTTCAAGTTTCTCCTTTCTCCCTCCCCCCATGACCTCGCTATTTGCCAAAAGTATTTTGCATAATTTCTCTTTTTAATCTTGTAAAATAAAAATGGTTGCTTTAAATTAGTTTGCATTCCATTATTTTGTCTTAGTTTCAGGTATTCAGCAGAGTGGTTAGACAGTCCCCTACTTGAACGACAGCTCGGTTCAGCTGACCTTCACTGCAGCACCTCCAAGGCGCTCAGGGGAGAAGGCACGGGCCGGCTGGGGCTGGGCTGGGCCCTGGGAGTCACCGGCTGCAGAGAGAGAGATCTTCAGAGGCGGTCACTGTGTCTGCCACCGAGGACAGAGGGCAGTTACTTTTTGAAGAAGCTTTTCCAGCTAAATTACTCGAATTTTCTCTCTCTGCATCTTCAGCTAGTGGTGACTCTCTGCTCTCTGGAATCAGGCAGTGTCAAATTGGGCTTATACGGGTCAATTTTAAAATCCGTTTTGCCATTGACTCTGGTAAAAGCCATATAGGATATCAGGAAAAGAACCCCACTGTTTTCTGAGTTTGCAGCCTACCTGAAGTATGGGTGACTTCTCAGCTTCCTCCTCAACCTAATAAGAAACTCACCCAAGCCCCAGCAGACTACTCCTCCGCCCATTGCTTACTTATGTGCATAAAGTTTTATGGCCCACGTGGCCCCTCTGTACAACAGCAGCAAATCCGAGCACCTGGGACACAGACTGGTCTTCAAAGCCAAACAACCTGCTATCTGGCCCTTTACAAAAAAAACCGATCTCTGCTCTTTTCCAAGTATACATTAATCATTTTACTTCTTCGTTTTAACAAATTTTTAGAACAGTTTTTGGCTTACAGAAAAATTGTGCAGCTATAGAGGGCCCCACACAATACTGCTCCCAGCAGCAACTTCATTAGTGGGGTACAGTTGTTGCATTGAATGAATCAAGTCCGTAATTCACATAAGGGCTCACTCTTGGGGTAGGACAGTCTACGGGTTTTGACAACTTATTTTACTTCTTCACTTAAAATGTGTATCACTTTAATTTTTTAATCACAGAAGCAAAGGTTCTCCTGCCTGCCATCGGGCTTTCCCGAGGGTGCACTAACACAGCAGGCGTGCGTGCCCTAAGTGGGTTCTGTGCACACGGCGCTCGTACGCCTGTGGGCCTGGGGTTTCTCTCAACAAAGCAGTGTGCTAGCCGAGGGGCCTTGAAACTGGCTCCCCACTCACCCGGAGTCCACGGACACCTTCCTCAGACTCGGTGATGGCCGCGGGACATCCTATTGAGTGCCGAGGTTCATTTACGTATTTTCTTACCCAGAGACACAGAGATACCACTGACCACGAACTGCACGGGTGTGAGCTGCATGGGTCCACTCACACACGGACATTTTTCAGTAAATCTGCAATCGGCCCTCCAGACCCCTGGGTTTCCCATCCAAGGACTCAACTAACCACAGACGGAAAACAGTATTTTTGATCCGAGGTTGGGAATCAGAGGGCGGGGAAGGTCGACAGCAAGCACTGCGGTACGCCATTTTATATAAGGCGCAGGCAAGCAGACAGGGGCAACCTGGAAGCAGCATATTCACCAAACTATTATCCACAACTCCATTATTCCAAACAGTGTTCAGAAACCAGTTTTCAGCCAAACCATCTCCCTTCTCCAAGCCCTTCCCGGATCCCTTTCCTTTTTACCTTGCCTGCTGCCAGGTGGGAACTGTGGCTCTCAATGCCAGGCTTTGGCAAAAAAGGAGAGGAACTATTTATTCAAAAGCTCTAGGGGTTTAGAGCAAGGGCAGAATGTTGCCGTTAAAATCCCAACGTCCGTTTAAAACACCCACACACACACACACAGTCCTGCCTTCCCCGCTTTGCCCAACCAGGCCAGTCGGGGGTACCGTATCTCAGGAATAGCTCAGGAAAAGAAACAGAGGTCCGCAGCTGGGCTAGGCTCCTGGCTCCTCCCAGCGATCCGGGCTCTGCCGGGCAGGTCTCCCACAGTCCCCAGCACCATCAGGTGTGTCCCCGCCACAATCTCCAGGTCTTAATCCAAAAGCGCATGGCACCGCCTCATGGCCCACCAGCAAGAGTCCTTTCACCCCTTTCCTTCCTGCTTGGTCTCGCATTGTCCTCCTGCATCCTTTCAGACCGCTGAGAGAGAGCTCTGCACGGCTGCTACATCTTGCTTTCCTGCTTCCTAAGCCACGTGCTCAAGGGAGTCCCTCTCTGCTCCCCTGCTCCCGAAACTGTGTGGTTAATATCCAGCATGGCTGCTGCACCTGGGTTTAAATCCTGGCGCGAGCCTTCCTCTGCAGCCCCGTTTCTGACTCCTCCCACAACTGGCGACACCTGGCAGCGCTCCAGCATTTTCAGCCTTTCCTGCCGCCATAATTGGTCCGGTCGGGCGTGGCCCTGCGGGGTGGAGCGAACGGTCTCCAAACTCAGGCAGGTGTTGTAACCAGGGGACGCTGCCTCCCAGTTACATCACCGGTCAAAGTCAAGCCCATCTCCCTAGCTAGCCTGCTGTTGATATGCAAAATAACTGGTTTTGAACATCAGACATGAAGCTGGCCTGCTGTTATTGACATGTAAAATAACTCTCAACGGCCCTGCTCCACGTCTCCTTCCCCCCAGCCAGGCCTATGGGGTATATCCTATATTCCCACACACCCCAAGTTCTGGACCCCATTACAAATGCCCCCCTTGGGGGGCCCTGGAGCCTCCCAGACTACACCCCGTTACAAATGGACTGGAGCATCAGCAGATTTTGGTATCTGCAGGGGTCCAGGAACCAATCTCCTACAGAAACCAAGGAACACCTTAACTTTCGCGGGGAGTCAGAAGTTATATTTGGATTTTCAACTATGCAGGGGGGTGGCGCCCTAGCCCCAGTGTTGTTCAAGGGTCAATTTTTCTCCAATGCTGTGTCCTTATGGTCAGCATTGCACAGAATATTCTTGTCCACTCGTCTTGAAGCACTTGGATAACGTTTCTGTAGAATGGATTCCAGGAAGGGGACTGTCCTGCCAGAGGTTATGGACATACTTAACTTTGAGGGCAATAGAAATGCCATCCAGAAAGGATGCAGGATTTGCACACCCATCCTCCCACACAGAGTGTGGGCTGAGAGGCAAACTGTAGGGCCCAGGGCCCCAGGAGCCCCAGATGGAGTGTTCCCAGGGGTTAGGGCGCCCCCCAGTGGCTTTCTGGAGGAGGTGGGCTATAGGTCTGCAGGAGTAGAGGGGGTTCATGTAACAATCAGTAAGATGGGACTAGAATGTTAATAACAATTTATTCATAACAGACACGAACTGCAAACAATCCAAAACGACACTAACAATAGAATGTATACATGGTGGAATAGGCACCCAGTGGAATATTACACGGCCCTGAAAAGGAACAGCATACAGCCGCACGTAACATCATGAAGGGGTGGGGGGTGCGGGGCAATTCTGGGGGCTGCAAGGTCCTGGCTGCCTGTGCTCCTTCCCCAACCTGAGCTTCCCCTCCCCCTTTCCTCCTTTCTACTCCCTTGCTCTAGACGGGAATAACTTCCTGGTCATAATTAGTACCTAAGCGCACCTCCCTAAAAATCGAGATTTCTTTTTCTTTTAGTGGGTGTTTTCTTTTTTTCTTTCTTAAGGTAATGTGGATGGACTCCCGCAGGAGTGCCCGGGTGACGTGAATTTTCACTGCACTGTGCTTTTTTGTCTCTGTCACACTCCACAGTAAAGAAAGTCCTCCAGCTTTAAAAACCTGACAACCACTGGTTTAGCCCCACTTATTATACTATACCTACAGTATACACAGTACATAGTACACCTATGTAAGTGGGTATACACATATATATACGCACAGAGAGAAAGGGGCAGAGACAAGCATATATATATATACTGGTTAATACCTGTGTGTGTGGGATATCTCTGTGTCTATACTGTATACTGTATATGACAATGAAAAGAAACAATGGAACGGAGAAACGCCCTCACACGTGTGGACACGGTGGATGCTCGGCTTGCAGGACCCTGTGTCCGGTCCCCGTGAGTCAGCTCGGCGGTGCCCAGCCCGGCAAGCACAGCCGTGACAGACAGCTAATCTCCCTGAGAAGCCGCTCACCGGCCACTCACCCGTAAAAGCCCTCGAGTGACTCACGCAGCTCCTCGCCGGGCTGCTGAGATGTTCGTGAGGCAGCGTGTCTGCCTCCTCTCCCCGGGCCCTCTAAGAAATGATGAGCAATCCAGGCAGCTATGATTAAAAAGAAGTAAAAACGTTTCCACCCCGCAGCGTTCCTGACGGAGCACGAAGGCGTGGAGGTTGTGTTGACAGGATCTTCGCTGTTTTGTTCCTGGGGATTTAAACCTGTTGCACAATCCTCAGTGCAAATCGTGGCCTCGTTACAGCCACAGCTGGGGAGTCAGCCGTAGCCTCACGTGAACTGCTGACGGGACAAAATGCTTGCCCTAAAAGCCGGAATTTTATTTCAGGTTTATAGCTCCCTCCTTCCCCCCACAAAGGAGTTAGATCCCTAGGGCTGCTGTGTTGCAAAGTACCTCAGACTGGGTGGCTTAAAGGAGCAGATACTGATTCTGTCCCAGTCTGGAGGCCAGAGTCCACAACCAGGGTGCAGACAGGGCTGGTTCCTTCTGGAGGCTCGGGGTGGAATGTGCTCCTTATCTCTGTCCCAGCTTCTGGCAGCTGCCAGCCGTTCTTGGCATTCCTCGGCTGGTAGAGACACCCCTCCAGTCTCTGTCCCTGTCTTCACATGGCAGTGCCCCTATGTCTCTGTCCAAATTTCCTTCTTTTCATAAGGACACCAATCATATTGGACTTAGGAGCCACCCGAATCCAGCCTGACCTCATCTTATCTCAACGACCTCTGCAAAGACCCTATTATTTCCAAATAAGGTCACATTCACAGGTTTGGGGGTAAGGCGTGGACATATCTTTGGGGGACACCATGCAACCCGAAACATCCAGGAACAAGAGAAATGGATGCACTCCTACACAGAGAGCTGTGCACCCACGCCCCTGGCCTGCAGGGGGCGCCGAAGAGGGGTAGCTGAGTTGCTGCCCTGGAGCACGTGACATGTTCCGGGTCACCAAAAAAGCATCCCTGAGCTGCCGGGGAGCTTCAGCTTCCCATGCAGCCTCTCTGGCCCCCCCGAGTACAGAGCTGGCTGGGACAGAGGCCCGGGTTGCATGTGGCCACACCGCTCCACACCAGGAAGAACCCAGCAGAAGAGGACAGCAGCCTGCATGGTCCCCGTCCTGGAGCGAAATGCGATGTCACGCTGCCGGTGCAGCGCTCTGTGTGGTTGAAGGGGTCGGTGGGCCCAGGACTGTCAGGGTGGGCCTCACCTCCAGTTCGCAACGGAGCGCCGTTGAAATGCCGATGGGCCAGCTATCAGGAGTCCGTCTAGGTTTGTAGGTCTGTGTGGTTTACGGGCCCTCTGTACAAATATGAATTCCTGTTAAGAATGCTAACAAATCTCAAGAAATTACGAGAGCTATAGAAATTCAGGCGATTTGTGTATGCAATCTCTCTAGGCAATTTACCAGAAATGCCTCCATAAATTGCACTCTGCCTTCCCCTCCACGCCTGCAATTCTCTGTAGTTCCCAGCTCTGCACACCCCCGGGGCCTGCCCACAAGGGCCCTGGGGCTCACCCTCATTCATCCCCTGTAAGCTTCTCTCTGCCTGGAAAGGAGGTGTGCTTTCAGGCCCTCCAGGTAGGAAGGGAGCAGAGGGGCGGGGTGGGTGCCAGACTCTCATGGCAGAAAGGAGCAGCACCCTGGCTCGGCCTGGATGGCGGCCGAGGCTGGAGGCGACCAAGGCCTGGGAGCCAGGCCCAGCCACACTGCTTTGCCCGTGTTCCTCCTTTGCCTCTCAGCCTTCCCCTGCTTCCCGGGCACCCCACGCAGAACCAGCTACCAGGGAAGGGGGCTCCCTCAGCAGCAACATGCAATTAGTGCCCTCTTCCCCCTCACGCCCCAAGTTCCCAGAACTTCCATGGCAGCTCGTAAAGTCATGACACAGATTGAAAGGCACGTTCTGGACACTGCTATTTTATCCCCCTTCTAAGGTGGGGATATGATCACATCTCGCCGCTGTGAGTCAGGCAGATGGAAGGTGCCAGAGAACGGACAGGTGTAATCGCGCCCCCTGTTGTCAGGGCAGAGACAGACCCCAGCCGGATCCTCCCAAGGACCACCATCCTGGCAGGGGCCAGCCGGCCTGATTTGGGGGCGGGGGCGGGGGAGAGTGGAGCACGGCTGGAGGTCAGCAGAGCAGGAAGGCCACGGTGCCCCAGTTCTCGGCCCTCCCCTTCCTCCCTCGTTCATTCCTCTCCCCTGCTCTGCCCGCTGTCTGTCCAAGCCCCATGGCTCCTAAGGTAGAAGGTTGGCCCAAAAGTCCCAATGGGCAGCTTATGTAGGATATCGTGGCAGGGGGGTACTTTCTACACACTCCATGTTTAAGCTTGGCCCTTCTGAGCATGTTACTTAATGATCTGCTGCTGCAGTGGGGATTTTGGCAGAACCCCAAATCTCTTATGTCCCAGAATCCTGTTCATCTGTCCATCCATCCATCCACACATTATCCATCCATTATCCAATCCTTATTCATTACCCATCACCCATTCACCAACTATTCGCCACCCATCATTTATCCATCATCTCTCCGTCCATGTCTTTATCCATCCATCGTCCATCTGTCTACTTCTCATTCATCCACCGTCATCCACTCACTTAGCCACTGCCCATTCATCATTCACCACCCACCCGTCTCACGGAAAGCGCTGAGCATCTGCTCCAGTGCCAGGGCCTGTGCTTGTCCCTGCAGCTATAAAGGTTTTTGAGACCAGAGTCCTGCTACCACGGAGCCTTTGGTTTACTGAGGAAGCAGACGGAGCACGTCTGACGGGTGTCATCTGCCGTTGCGGGTGCGAGCAGTGTCACAAGCGTGGCACAGCTGGTGAGCTGCCACCTCCACCTTCATTCTCTTGCTCTTAGGCCTGTTTCTCAACAGCCCTGCACTCAAGGCGGGGAGCACCCCTCCGCCCTGCTGCCCCCTCCCTGCTCCGAAGCCTGGGAACCTGCTGGAGGAATGCTCACCTCACCTGCACCTCGGGCCAGGGGGATCAGCAGCCTGCCTCTGCCAGTCTCCACAGGACTTCCCCCGAGGCCACAGCAGCTCAAGAATGCTCTGCATTCTTCTCACTTCAATAAAGGCACCCAGGGTACTTCTGGAGCTAGGAAACCAGAAATCACGCCCTTTCTGGTACATTCTTGGCTGCAATGTTGGGGATTGTGGGTGTTTTGGAGGGAGGGAGCTGGCTTGTTTGGGAGTTCACCTCTTTGACTCAGCCTGAGGCATGCCACGCCCACCTGACTGGGAGACCCCTCAGCCAGGGCTTGGTGATGACAAGGAGCATGGTTAAGCATTAGCGGGGAGGGGTGCAAGGGCAGACTGAGAGGAAGGGAGCTCACCACAGCAGGAGGAAGGGTGACACGGGGCGCTGAGGCCCAGAGGAGCAAGGCGGCAGGAGGCCCCAGGGAGTGACGACAGGCAGAGGGTGAGCCAGGCAGCCCCGCTGGTCCTCTGAGGCCCCGCGGTGCCTGACGCGGTGTTTTCTTCTGCCCAAGGACACACCTTGGCCTCCAAATCCTGAACTGTACCTGTCTCACTTCCAGCCCTGACACACCAAGTGACTTAGGAGGCGTCACCTGCTTCCCACCCCCAAGTCAGGGCGTCCTCCCCTTGCGCTGTGAGAACCAGGGACTTACTGACTCGTATGCATGCATGTCCGGGCGCTCTCTGAGAGCTGGAGCGAGGCTCACCAGGGAGGCAGACGTTAACACAGGGACTGGCTCCCTTACTCACTCAGGAGCAGCCTGTGACCTTGGGCGAGTCCCGCCCTTTCTCCCGTCCCATCACCTTCCCTATTAAACGGTCATGATGATGAGAGTATCTCCCGAAGTGGAGTATCCTACAGCTTCACAGTCAGTAGAAGATGTTGAGCTCCCAGGGGAAAGGCACCGAGGTGCTGGCTCTGAGCTGTTATTAGAAGTAATCGGGCCTGCGATTGGGTAACCCTTCAAAGCCACCTGCCTCAGTCCCCTTCACCCAGGGTCTCTGTCTCCTCTCCATCTCTTCTCTCTACCCACCTGGCAATGGCTCCCCTTGCCCACTGCCCCAACCCTTTCGCATCCGGTCTCACGTGCAGCTTCCTCTCACACTTGCCCTCCCACCTTAAGACCAACCCCCCCTCCCGCCACCGAGCACTCTGCCTCCAAACAACCCCAGACAAGTAGAACTGACAGGGACCCGAGGGAACACTGAATTCAAATCTCAAACCACAGAGGTGGGATCAGCCAGTGGCTCTTCTGTTGGTCTTTCAGGTGGTCCCCAGTGTGGCTGCAGTGAGCTGGCGAGTCAGCTGGGGGCTGGCCAGGGTCGGGCGCCGGGTGGGTGGGCTCCTCTCCCACCGTGTGGTCCCAGGGCTCTATCACTTCCAGGCCCTTCTGGGAGTTTCTTCACCTAACTCTCGGGAAGACTAGCCAGCCTGTTCTCCGGGGGCTCAGAGGTCGGGCATGCAAAAGTGGAGGCTGCCAAAGTCTTCTTAAGGCCTAGGCCACAAATGGCCACTTCTGTCACATTCTATGATTAAAGTGCGTGAAGGACCAGCCAGATTCCAAAGGAGGGGACTTTGCAGGGGCTTGGACATGAATGCTGGGAGGTGTGGTCCATGGGGAGCCACAGACGTGACGGGTGGCTACACAGCAAAGGGCTCACAGAGGGCAAAGACCACCAGCAGCAGCCTCACCTGGGTGGGACCTTGGTAGAAAGGCAGGTCACCAGGTCCTCCAGCCTACACTGGGCCTCAGGGTCTCTGGTGCCAGGAAGCTGTGGGTATGCCGGCCCTCCTCTTGGTTTAGGAGGACCCCTACAGTTTGAGAACGAAACACCCAGGGCTCTGGGCTGGTTGGAAGGGCTGCAGCATTCGCTCTGTGAAGTTGGAAGCCATGGAGGGTTTGAGTAGAGAGCTAGACTGAAAATCACTTTTATAGAAGGATAAAGGCACGTGAGAGGCCAGATCGGGGCCGGGAGGGGCGGGGAGCTGTCCCAGTGACACAGGTGAGAGGGATGGGGCTCGGACCAGGTGGTGGGAGGTGGTGAGATGAGAGCGGGTCTGTATCTGGCTGAAGGTGGAGCCGGCAGGACTCCCCACGCGTTGGGTGTGGGCCACAGCAGGCAGGAGGGGTCTGCAGGCAGGGTCCTGCTGTGGCCTCCCAGAGGCAAGGGACAGTGAAAAGGCCAGATCGTGCAGCAGGGTGACTGAGTGTCGTTTTCAGAAAGCTGTGATGTTCTGGGTGCTGTGTTACCCCCTGCTTCCTCTCAACTTGAACCAGAAGTATGGACTTGCCATGTGCTGAGTCAGGGAAGAAGCGAGTTTGGGGTACAGCAGGTAATCAGGAGTTCAGGTTGCACCCGTTAAATATGAGATGCTCTTCTGTCACGGGACACACACTTGGGACACAAATTCGGGGGCCGAGGTCTATCCTGGAGAGAGAGAAATGTTGGAGTCACACAAAGACGTGCAAAGTTCTAAGATGGAGGAATCTGCTAGGGAGTGGGTGTGGAGGAGAGAAGGAGGGAGCTGATGTGAGGTGGATAAACCAGGAGATGGAGAAGGCAGGGCTGCTGGAGTGGAAGGAGAGCAGAGAATGATAGCCTTGATGAAGTCAAGTTGTTTTTCTTTTTAAGATTTTATCTATTTTTTAGAGAGAGGGGAAAGGAGGGAGAAAGAGAGGGAGAGAAACATCAATGTGTGGTTTCCTCTTGAGCGCCCCCTACTGGGGACCTGGCCCACAGCCTAGGCATGTGCCCTGACTGGGAATCGAACCGGCGACCCTTTGGTTTGCAAGCCTGCACTCAATCCACTGAGCCATACCAGCTAGGGTGATGAAGTTTTTAAAAAGAATGTTTAAAAAGTCAAAAGATGACTCTTGTACACAGTCAGCATCTGTCAATGATTTATTGATCTCAGTAACAAGGAGCCAGCAGGGCGGTCAAGTGGGTCCCAAAACGATAGAAAAAACGAAGGACCGCAGCGTCAGATAGAAGGCCCGTTGCCGTGCTGCACAGGGCTCCCTGTGTCGCCGACTGTCCCCGCGGGCAGTCCGTGGGTCAGTAAACTACGACCATCTCTACAGGCTGAAATCCAATCGTGTTGCCACCAGAGAGAATCACCTGCATCACCACCGGTTTCCTACAAGTTCACAGGAACCCAGCGGAGTTGTCAGCCCCTCCAGTCGACAGCAAGCAGTGCAAAAGGCACGTGCCCATGGGTGGTCTCCAGCATGTTTCAGGGTGGCCGTCTTGCGGAGCTGGGAGACCACTCTCCACCCCGACAGACCAGGAGCAGCTCACCCATCTTTCGGCCTGGGAGCTCCTGGGGGCAGCACCCAGGGATTACTAAAGCTTCTCCGAGGGGCTGGGCTTTCCAGGAGGGATGGGCGGGACTGAACCAGCCAGATTCAGAGGAAAATGATTCTTCTCGAATAGTGTTTAAGGAATTCCATCAGAAAGCCGTATTTGCCACTCAAAACCACAGGGCAACTCCCCAACGACCACAGAATTAACTCAGATGAGCGGTGAGATCGTCAGCCGGTGACCTTGGGTGGCCTGGCCTGCGGGCGGGCGGGCTGCGATCTGAAGGCAGAAGTGACAGGAAAACTGTCAGGGTGAGATCTGGGATGTCCTTGGGGCAGTTTTTGTGACAAAAAGACCATTGGTGTTTTTTTTTTTTTTTAATTCAAGATTATTATCAAGTGTCCTGTTTCACATTTTCATAACCAGTTCCCCTTGGGTTTTAAAGTTCAGCCTACAAATCAAATTACTTTGTTACAAATTCAGGAAATTTATTATCACTTTTAAGGAGGCTTAGCTCGATTTGCATTTGAACAACTCGGTCTGAACTGCTAAACTCCCTAACGTGGCCAACCACCTTGGCAAACCTGGTAAATTTTTAACCTTTTAAACTGCAACTCTAAGTAAATGTATCATCTTACTTCAAATGGCTCAAAGAGGCAACTTTTCCCAAGAATTGAAGTCTTTCCACTTCTGCCCCCAATGATGTGTACAAATTTAGTAAAATACTCTGACATTTTTCCACTTAAATCACAAGTCTAACATCAAATACTCGATAACATAATTTAAACCCAAATCACAAGGATCATCCAATGGGTCTCATAATGGGCCAGATTCTCTCAAAACAATACTTCAAACGCCTTTACCTGCCAAACATGCCCGGTATTTTCACTGTAAACTGAATCCGCCAATATGAACATTGTGGTTGATTGACTCATCACTCACATATTTAATTCTGAGCCTTCCCAGTATTAAAAAAAGCTCTTGCCAAATAAGAAAAATGTACCTTCCGAGGCAGCCTCGGCTTACCCTGGAGAAGTTGCTCATCAACCGGGGACTCTGGCGCGGAGCCCAGACCCTCCCGGCGGCGCAGGCAAGCCCTGCGGAGCCTTTTGGGCGGCCACCGAGTGTGGGCAGCCTCGGACCCCTGCAGTCTCCTCACGCCCTAGTCCTGTCCAGACATCCCCCCACCCATCAGTCTCAGCCCGCCGGCTCACTTCCTCACCTCGCTGCCCAGCAGGGCCACAACAGGTGTGGGTGTCGAATGGTGTCCCCAGGGATCTGGCACACGTTTCTAGCTGTCTGGCTCCACGTTGACAACAGCAAAGTCACGTTGGCAACAGGGTCAGTGGGTGAAAACCCAGGTAAAGCAATGCCCACGTGGAGTGGCAGGGCGGTGGACGTCCGAGGCCAAGAGATGGGGAACAACAGTACCCGCAGCGGGAGCAGCGGAGAAGTGTCTGCTGTTCAGGACAGCAAATAAACAACTGACCGCCCAGAGAAAGTGGGGGGCGGGGACTGCAATAGGAAACCCCGGCGGCGCCGAGGAGAAAGACCGCTGGGGCCCGTGCTCCTCTGCCCGCCCTTCAACCAGCAGAGTCCCCAGCACGAGAGGGGGAGCCGCGCGCCGCAAGGCCAGACCTGCACTGCGCGCCTGAGAAGTACTCACACACGCAGCCCTTCGTTGTCATGGGGTCCGGGACCTAGCTCAGCCAGAATACTGAACGCGCTTCCAAAATTCCTTTGTTTTTCAAAGTCCCTCGTTAAGGGACTGCATTCAGGAATTGTTCAAATAAAAGGGCTGTACTGAAAAGGAGGGAAACATCGATCGGTTGCCTCTCACACGCGCCCAACAGGGTGGAGCCTGGCCCACAGCCCAGGCACGTGCCCCGACCGGGAATCGAACCCGCGACCCCTTCGGTTTGCAGGACGGCACTCCACCCGCTGAGCCGCACTGGCCGGGGTCAGGGGCTATTTAATAAGGGAAAATGTCCATGATCTATGAAAACAATTTACTTTATGTACAGCATGATCCCAGTTGTGTACAAACATTTATTTGTAGTTTTTAAAAGCTAAATTGTAAGCAACTACAACAGCAAAAAGATTCAGCAATGAAGATTACTTATAAGCTCTGGCTGGTGTGGCTCAGTGGACTGAGCACTGGCCTGAACCTAAAGGTCACAGGTTCAACTCCCAGTCAGGGCACATGCCTGGGTTGTGGGCCAGATCCCCCAGTTGGGGGTGTGCGAGAGGTAACTGATCAATGTTCTGCTCCCTCTGTTTCTCCCTCCCTTCTCCTCTCTCTAAAAATAAATAAAAAATATATTTTTTAAAGATTAATTATAAAATTAAAAAGAAAAACAGTTTAAATCCAGGTGAACCCAAGGAGATTCCCTTGATTCCTGTGGAGACAGCTCCCTGCTCTGTGGATGAATGGGTTAGAAACCAGCAGAGTCGTGGGGGGTGGGGCTGCTTTGCTCAGCCAGCCTGCAGCCCTCACCTGGAGCAAGCACTTCCTTCCAGGCTCCTGACTACGGAACTTACAAGAATTGTGCTGTTCCCTCCATTCAGCACCTGCATGAGGAAAGGATGTCACCTGTGCGATCGGGAAATCTGGAAAATTTCCCCCTGACTCAGGCATTTAGTATCCATTCGACCTTAAGCAAGTTACTTAATCTCAGTTTAGGGAAATCAGATAATGCAACTTTGCTCCTAACTCCCAGGATGACTGGGAGGATGGAAAGGTGGGAGGTGAGTGCAGGCGGCTTGCAGGTGCCGGGTAGGAAGCTCGCTGCTGTAGCTTCGCCATGGCTGTGGCTGGGACGTTTGCCCCCACTGTGTGTCCTCATGGTTTGTTTGCACCCACTGTGTGTCCTCATGGTTTGTTTGCCCCCACTGTGTGTCCTCATGGGGTGTTTGCACCCACTGTGTCCTCATGGGGTGTTTGCCCCCACTGTGTGTCCTCATGGGGTGTTTGCCCCCACTGTGTGTCCTCATGGGGTGTTTGCCCCCACTGTGTGTCCTCATGGGTGTTTGCCCCCACTGTGTGTCCTCATGGGTGTTTGCCCCCACTGTGTGTCCTCATG
>CM052539.1:185836104-185946356 GCA_028533065.1 Trachops cirrhosus | reverse complement strand
CTCATGGGGTGTTTGCACCCACTGTGTGTCCTCGCCTCAGACTCTGATGTTGCCTTGTTAGAGGAGAAAATCCAGTGTTTACTGTGTTTTCTAAAACCTGAGCCCTGGCTGATGTGGCTCAGTGGACTGAGTACCAGCCTGAGAACCAAAAGGTCACTGGTTCGATTCCCAGTAAGGGCACATGCCTGGGTTGTGGGCCAGGGCCCTGGTTGGCAGCATGTGAGAGGCAACCAATTGATGTACCTCTCACACATCAATATTTCTCTCCAGCTCCTTCTCCCTCCCTTCCCCTCTCTCTAAAACTAAATAAATAAAATCCTTAAAAAACAAAACACCTGTTTATCACATTGAGGCCAATCAGCAAAGACTCATAACTCCACATAAACATCACGAATTGAGTTTTGATCATGCGCCACGGCCAGGCCCCATTTTAACTCCCAATGAGGAGGTTGGAGCTGGGTGCGTCCCAGGTGCAAACAGCAATGTAACAGGGGCCACTTTAAAACAGCGTCGGAGCTGCCAGCCCAGAGGGACTGCCCTGCAGGTCCGATGCCTCCAACTTCTGGAACGGGGCAAATCCCCTTTGACTGAGCCTGAGCCGCCCTGTGACCCCAAGGTAACAAGAAAGCAGCTGTGATGACAACAGGACTGGGGATCGCAGGACTGAAAACTAAAAACATGGTTTAGAATTAGCATCACTGCGTCACCTCATCTGCACCAATGGAAGCGTCTTCCTTCTAAGGACGTGGCTGTTCCCTTTCTCCTCAACGCCCCTGGCCTCTGCCTCCTGATCCGAACGCCCCTCCGGCTTCTGCCTGCGTGGGTGTCCGCCAAATAGCTGTGCTCATTGATCTCGAATGAATGCTTCCTGCCTCTCCCTTGGAAAGGCCCTTTTACTTTCAGGTTGATGTGTGTCTGCCGTCTCCACGGGGTGCCCGTGGTCAGCAGGTGGATCGGACGGTCGCAGCACCTTCCTTGGGTGTTGGGTAGCTGCACAAACACGCATCTCCACGGCACACACGAAGCACAAATACATTCTCCCTCTGTTCCTCTCTTGTCCGTTCCTCAGGCTGGCAACTCCTATGACCGGCCACCGGTGCAGGTACAACAAGGCCCCTGCTCGGAGGGGCGCCAAGCTCAGCTGAAGCTCTGGTCTCAGTAGCTTGACTTTCTTAACACTTTCTGAGCAAGGAGCACCACACTTTCATTCTGTGCCAGGCTCTGCAAATTCTGTAGGCGGCCGCCTGCCGTCAGCCTGGCAGGCACCACACGTCGATTTTGCCATAAACTGTACAAGACTGAGGTATGCCTTAAGAAAAAACCCTCAGAGCAGCAGAAGGAGGTAACAGAAGAACCACCAGGCGGTAGAGAAACAGGTCAGGAGCACACGGACGGCACCTTCATCCCTGCACCCTTCCTTCCTAATCCCAGGAAGGGACAGGGAGTTGCACCCTTCTTTGCAAAAAGCCAAGCAGAAACAGCTCTGCGGTCCACTGAGACACCCC
Source organism: Trachops cirrhosus (assembly GCA_028533065.1). NCBI lineage: Eukaryota > Metazoa > Chordata > Mammalia > Chiroptera > Phyllostomidae > Trachops > Trachops cirrhosus. Next base: position 185,944,851 of record CM052539.1, on the reverse strand, counting down.
CAACCACAGTTCTGAAGTCCAAGGGGCAAACAGGACTATTCCATGTTGATCTCAAAATACAAAACGACATCAAATCTGTTTTCTCCTTCCCTCGGTGAGTGGTCTCCAGCTGTCAGCCAGGGAGTCGGGGTGCAGGGGCGGTGAGCAGTTCAGGGGTTCATGGAGCTTGGCCGTGTCCTGGGGGCCCCTCCCCCAGCCTGGGGCGCTGGCCAGGGCAGAGCCTCTCCGGAGCGCACCTCCTAGAAACTGAGGGTCTCAGAGAAGATCTCGTCCTGGCAAACATCTTACTAATCTATAAAACAGTAATTCTAAAAGGAAAGAGAGATGAAATGTTCGTGACTCTTCCTCATTATTTCCTAACAGAGCTGCAGACAAAGCATTTAAAATCAGAGCCGACGATCGTAGACCCAGGGTGCTGTCTGTAATTCACAGGTGAAGAAAGAGAAGACAGACCAGAGAGGTGCAGCAATTTGCTCAAGATCACACAGCCGGCAGCAGAGCCGGGGCTGGAATCCAGTTCTTCTAGATCTGGGGCCTGAGGCAGAGCAGAGTCAGCTGGGCGGGGAGGGAAGGGTCAGAGCCAGGCACTGCACATGACCCAGCTGCGGGCTCCAGAGACTCTCTGGAGGCGACCCCTCAGGCCTGCTGCCCGGTCCTGGGGAGTCCCAGCCCCACCCCCGTCAGCGCTAAGAGGCGCAGGCGGGTGGGTGCAGCGGGTCAAGGACAGAACAGTCTGTGTTGGACTTGAGGCATCAGCGTCTGTGAGCGTGCTAGTGCGGAGGTTTTATTGTGGGGTTTTTTTCATTTTTTTATTAGACATCGTTTTTTAAACAGTTATTGATACACGGTTCACGTGCCGTACGCTTTACCCACGTAAAGTACACAATTCAGTGGCTTTTGGCACAGCACAGTCCTGTGCTCATTACCACAGGCAACATTAGAACGTCCTCATCACCTCAGGAGGGAGCCCTGCACCCCAGCCCCCCGTCTCCCCCCACGGGCCTAGGCAGCCACCGACCCACTTTCTGTCTCTGTGGATTTGTACATTTTGTACATTCCACATAAATGTGGCCTTCTGGGACTGGTTGTTTCCACTGAGCATGACGTCCTCAGAGCTCATCCGTGCCGTGGCGTATGTCAGAATGTCAGCCCTTTCTATGGCTAGACAACCACCCACTGATGGCTGGACCACCATATGGCTACTCCCTCCTACATCTACTGCAGCCTATGCCTACCCCATCCTATGTCTGCCCCATCCTATGGCAATACCATCCTATGGCTACTCCAACTTATGGCTACCCATCCTGTCTACCCCATCCTATGTCTACCCCATCCTATGGCTACTCCATCCTATGTCTGCCCCATCCTATGGCAATACCATCCTATGGCTACTCTAACCTATGGCTACCCATCGTTTGGCTACCCATCCTATGTTTGCCCCATCCTGTGTCTGCCCCATCCTATGTCTACCGCAGCCCATGGCTATGTCCCATGGACCCATGGACAGATGTCCTGCTTCTCCCAGGGCCAGGCAGCACACCCCAGGAAGCTTTCCCCCAGCGCCGCCTCTGAACGCCAGGCAGTTCTCTGGGACGCTGCAATGACCTTGCTCTCGGACTCTGGGTGCCTTCTCTGGGGCTCACCTGTGGAGTTTGCTGGAGGCTCACCCGACATCTTTCTCTACCTTAGATACCTTAGATACCTTTAGTGACAAGGCATCTGCCATGACCCATGGCCCAAACAACGGGGCTGCTCACACTTGGCCTAGACCTTCTGCAGCCTTTCTCCACCCTGGCCTCGCTCTCCACCGGCAGCCTTCCGCCCCTGCTGCCCTGGCCCCCGCTAGGGTCAGAGTGGTGTCCTAGGGCACAGAATGAGCTGTCCCCAAGCCCAGGGGGCCAGTCCGGCACTGTGCTATTGTCTCCATGGCAGGAGGGGCGGGGTGCAATGGTGTGTCCTTTACTCTGGAGGGACAGTTCACAGCCCCAGTCACTCCAAAACACATACCAATGTGACGGGCCCCTGGAACCTTTGTAGGGCTCACCGCTTGGGGAGGCCTGTGTCTTGTCGAGGCACCTGGAGTACCTGTCACTTCTTTCGCCTCGGGCCCAGTCAACACGCTCTCACCGCTAAGTCCCAGGCCGGGTCCTCAGGCTCTGTCAGCCCAGGAGAAGACTCGCTCTAGACATGTCCTCACATTGGCCTTCAATGGCAACTTTTTGCTTTAAATTGCTGATTAATAGAACCGAGATGATGACTTTTCTTTTTGAAGATGTTACTGCCCACACTGGTCTTTCCGGGGACCACACGCACCCCCCTCCCCCCACGGACACCTTGATACCCGGCCACATTTCATCCGAGGTACAGCCCTTTTTCCCTGGCTCAGCTATCAATCTTCCAGCCCACACATGCTGGGGTCCTCACTGCCGCCCCATGGGGGACCCCACCAGGGGGTCTCACTTCCCTGGGGCCAGAGCCTTGGTAGGACCCAGGGACATGCTTTGGTATCGGGGAGTGTGCTGAGGGCATGCAGTGGGCAGGGAACAGGAGGACGGGGAAAGGGAAGGGACCCGAGAGAGGAGTGAGGGAAGTCACACCTCAGCCTTGCCCTCCTCAAGACAAGGGGCTGTTGGTTTTAGTGTCGGCCAGTCAGTGCCGGGCTGTGGGCTGCTGGGAGAGGGAGTCACTTCTGGAAGCTCCTATTTGGCCAGGGGCAGTGCCCCAGAGAAGGGACATCCGGGAGCTGTGACAGCTGGGCGCAGTCAGGATCTGGGCGGTAGCAGCCACCTGCACTGTGCCTTATCTGTGGGTGACACTGAATGCTGGTGACAGTTCAGAGGTTGTGTGCCAGAGGGTGGAGCTGCCCTGCTCTCTCCACCAGCTGCTGCAGGGTCAAAGGCCCACAGAGGCCAGGCAGGTCACCTTCGGCATCTTGGGCTGGGAGCAGCCCCTCCACCCAATGACACTTGAGTTCACATTTCATCTCCCGGGAGGGACTGAACCTCCGTGGCGCTGGGGCCAGGCAGACCTGGCTCAGGGACTCCAGTCTGCAACCTTGGCCAAACACTGTCACGTGTCCCTCTATGTGCCAGCCCACTGGCATCGCCTTGACCGTGCCGGCACACTGGGGCACACACCTGGTTAATCGGCAGAGCTACCCGAGACCCTCTCTTTGCGCTTTTTAAAGTTGTTTTCTTTACAATTAAAAAAAAATTCAGAAGCAATGCGCATCTGCTTTTAGAAGGTGAAGCAACCAAGAGCACAGAAAGCCACAACGGCAAAGCCTGTGACGGCGTGCCTGCTGCCGCCACCCCTCCGTGAGCTGCCCCCGCTGCCCTCCGACCGGGGTCTGCACGGACACCCGTGCCCCAGAGCGTGGAGTCATTCTTGGTTTGCATTTCCCAAAACTGGACTCAGGCCGCCCCCGTGGTTCTGCCAGTGGCCTTTTCTCTTGCCCACAGCACATTCTTCACGCCAGGGCCCACGAGCCCCCTGGATCCCCCGTAGCCGCCGTGGGGGGGCCTCCCTGACAGCTCCCACCAGCAACCCCAGGTCCGAGTCTTCATCCCAGGTCCGGCCTCCCGGGGCGGGCCAGGCCCCTGCAGTTTCTGGAGGTTTTCCAAGTGATTCTCAAGGTCAGCTGGTGGAGGTCCACCCAGAGAGTATTTCCTTGCCTCCCTCTTGTCCTCCTCTTGTGCCCATCAGCATGTGACAAATGTCATAATGAAACCAAACCCGAGTTCAGCTGCCTGCCACAGCGAAAGCCAAGCCTGTGAGGCAGGTGCTGGTGAGAAGGAAAGTGGCTTATTCAAGTGCCAGGACTTGAGAAGATGGAGGGCTCGTGCCCTCAAAGCCCATCTTAACATCTCAGCGCAGACAGGGGTGTTTTTGAGGAGGGGGAGGGGAAGCAGAGCAAAGAGACCGGGGGAGGGGCTGTGGACCAGCAGGCAGTGTCCTTGCTGGGCCGGATGTGGATCTTTAACGTGGGCATCCTGGAACAGGTCGGTGCCAGCCAAATTCCTGCAGCTGGGCGATCTCGTCACCCACAGTCACGGTCAAGGCCGTTTCTTATACAAGCAGGAACCAGGGCTGCTGGCACCTGCCATACGCTCATAAAGAAACTGTCAGTGTGTGCGTTCTTCTTATCTGTGCATTAGTACATCTTACTGTAATTCTATGTCATGGTAAGTCAGAGGACTATAAAGTTTTTTTCCCTCTTACAGTAACTGCCAGAATTTTGTCACATGGACGGGGCTAGAGAGCCTCCAACAGAGGGTGGAGTGAGGCATCCAGCGTGCACAACCTCCCGGGCTGAAGGTCTCCATGCCGTGTCCCTCTGTCGGGCTTGGGATGGGCCGTTTCCCCGTCCCTCAGACGATGCCGGGTGTCCTCGGACAGTACCATAGGGTGGAAGGCCAGCCCGCAGGCAGGGAGCTCGGGCCTGGGCCTGCGCACAGGACAGGATGTCTGGCCCTCCGGGTTCCCGGCCCCGTCTGCAGAACCGCCGCCTCCGCTGAGGCGCGCAGAGAATTGGGGGCCGTCTCTTATTCTCCCTGAGTCTCATGACTCATGACAAAACCTCGCCCTGCACTTCGTGGCCCCACCAAAGCCCCAAGAAAAATGTGTGTACAACAAGGCCTTCTTTGAAACTCTCCCCTCCTTCCGAGAAGAAAAGCTGAAGCACAAAGAGGGACCTGAAGTGTCTCCTTGTCAGAAGCCTGATACGGGACCGGAATGTTGGCCGGAGCCCAGGAATTCAACAAGAGGAGCCTTCTACGGGACACGGCCTCCTAATCCTTCGCCCAGAATCCGACTGGAACCCCTCCTGTCTGGTCCAGCTCTCCCTGCTGGGCCCAGAGCCTCCTTCCGGAAGCAGCACTTGCCCGGGGCCAGGTCTCAGAGGGCAGGGAGTAAGCGTGGTGCTCAGGGCGGCAGGCATCCCGCAGGCCGGCGTGTGAATCCACCAACCCCGGTCTCAGGTCCACGGGCAGGATGTTACCTCCAGACCTCCTTATCTGTCACCTGGGGTCATGTTGGACTTTTCGAAAGAGTAGCTTCACAATCAAGGGATGTTCCTAAAGACAGGACAGCATCCAAGCAGTGGGGAATGTCCAAGAAAAGGGCGGAAGGGCTGGAGGGAGGGAGGCAGGGAGGTAAAAAAAGCTTTTCCCTGGGGTAAGGGTGTCAACAGGAAGAAGCGGCTACCTGGACATTCAGTGGCCACAAGCCCTCCAGCCCTGTCCCTGCCATTGTGTCCCCATCTCTCCACAGCAGCCTGGACGCCTCAGATACATCACTCCATTTCTAAATAAGACCGGTGAGATTTGACCTCGCTCTTGAACTTTCCTGTCTGTGCGCCCTAGCAATGACCCCTGGCCTTTGTGAGGAGCCCGGTGTGTTCTAGGGGCCTCAAAGCACTCACAGACGTGGGCGTCTCCTTGGAAGCTGCGCCTGGAGCAGGAGAGGGTCCTGCTGCAGGTCCCCTTGCTCGCCCTGGGCCAGGGCCAGGTGACAAAGGGCTGCTGCAGGTGGGGTCCCTGGCTCAGACACAGGGTGGGAGAGACCTGCTGCCCTTGGCCTGAAGCCAAGGCATCTGAAGCTGAGTGACAGGACCCTGGCAGGGACACTGGCCTTCTTGTCGGGGACAGCACGTGGCCCCCCCTTGTGCCAATGAGATGTGTTCTTCCTGCCACCAACATTCCCTGTGGAAGCAGCAGGCAACGCGGCCACCAGGCTCCGCTCACGCGAAAGAGCCAAAGTGCATTCACGTCCCTTCTGCGTGAGATGTACAGACATACTGGGGTGGGTGTGCTTGTCACTAACAGGGTGCCTGTCGCCCGCTGACCTCCAAGTCCTCCGCTCACTCCTCTGTGCTCAAGGTGAAGACATTTTTTCTCTTAAGGGACTGATGTGTGTTCTCTGAAATCTGCTGAGGCCACCACAGGTGGAATTGCTTCCAGGGGACACTGTGGTGCCCACGGGAAGGACCGCTGAGCTCTGGGAGACTTCATCCACGCAGGTGTTTCTGCTTGTCCAGTCACTGTGCAAGAATGCACTTAGAACATGCACGGCCACCTCCCGAAGCTTGAACTTCACCCACAGCCTGACTTCTCGACCTTTCCGGAGGCTGCCAGGAATCACAAATGACACGCCAGAAAAGCAGCATGTGTCCAATCAGAGGGGCTGAGGAGAGGCTTGAACTCTCCCCGCTTAGGGGCCTTGAACTCTTAAACTCTCTTTAACTCCCCTCCAGCGAGAGAGTCCTGTGGCCCCTGCACCCTCGGTCATGACAATGGTGACTCCATCAAAGGAAAGGCACTGGATCCTGCTGATGGGGCCCCACGAGTCCACACTGTGGAATAAACAGCCCAGACAAAAGATCTGCAAAGCCAAGTCTGGGCAGGGCATGTAGACCCGGGTCTGTCTGGGTCACGGTCAGCCCCTCCCACCCCAAGCCGTGCCCTCTCCTTACTGGATGACCCACCGGGGCTTTTTTGCTGGTTTGCTCTCAGCAGGGCTCAGCAGACTGGTCCTGGCGTGGCCAGATGCTAAGTGTCTGCGGGAACGCTCACAACACCTCGGCTCTGCGGCAGCCACCGCTGTGGGGAGAAAGCGGAGCCCTAGACAATACTCGAGACATGGCTGTGCCAGGTTCCAGTAAACTTAGGCACAAACGGGTCATGTCCACCCTGGTGTGTCGGCACTGGACGTGATGGACCTGCCTTGGGTCAGTCACCTCGCCGGTCTTGGCCTCCATTTCCTCATGTGCAGACGAGAGGGCGGCAAGCTCTGAAGGGAGGGCAAGCTGGGGGAGGAGCTGCACTGGGCGGGGGGAGGGGTGGGGAGCAGCCTGAGCCCCTATCTCCACATCTGCTGTCCCCCACGCTGGATGCCCCGCCCCCCACCCCGCAGGCCCGCCGGAGCCGGGGGCCCAGTGTTCTGGTTTATGGGGCCATCCAGCCTGCCTTGTCTTGTTGGGACCTGGGGATAATAACACTTACCTCACAGGGGAGGTGTGGGGATTCATGACTTCATGCTGCCGAGCACCCAGTGTGGGTCTGTGGCCCTGAGCGGGGAGCCCGGCGTGCAGGGACGCAGGGACACAGGCCCTCTGACTAACTCCCTGGGCAGGCAGGAGCCGGTGGCCTGGGGCCGACCCGCTCCTCTGCCCTTGGGGCTTTCAGACACCTGTTATCTCCAGTCCCATCCAGAACTTTCCCCTTGTGCAGCGGCCAACGCTCAGGCCTGGGAGCACTTACTCAGCCGGACAGCAGCCCACCACGTGGACACGGGAGAGTCCCGGTGTGCGGTTCTGGGGAGCGAGCTCAGCATCCACCTTCCCAGCCTTGTCCTCACCACATGCAGGGTGATGACATGTCTGCCACCCCTCGGTCACAGGTCTGGAGAGCACAGGACAGGAGGAAGCTGGTCCTTGCACACCGAGACCACCATTTTCGGTGCTCCGGACTGTCCTTAATGAAAGGGGTATTCCCGGTGCCTTAAAGTCACACAGGAAGGACGGTCTCAGCTCCCCAAGACTCTCATGACCTACTGGGGCCCAGCACTGTCACTTTTCAGTCGCTCTCAGGCAGTCCAATCGACAAAAAATGGAGCTTCTGTGAAAGAAAAGCAAGGTTCCCAGATCTCCGCAGGGATGTCTCCTGCCCTCCTGGGGCACTGTCTGCAGGGCTGCGGACTGAGATCCACGGGCGTCCTTGCAGGGACCCCTGTGTCGGTCGCCTTGGGCTGCCCCACCCAGGCTGGGCCGCTTCAACCACAGCTGATGCTCTTGCTGCTCTGGAGGCTGGAAGTCCAGGGTCGAGGCGTTGGGAGGGCCGGTTCCTTCCGGGGCCTCTCCCCTGGGCTCATAGACAGCCATCCTCTCCCTGTGTCCTCATGGGGCTGTCCATCTGTGTATGTGTCTGTGTCCTCATCTCTCTTCTTATAAGGACCCCAGCTGGATTAAATTAGGGCTCTGTGATCTCATTTTAAATTAACTGCCTCTTTAAAAGGCCCTATCCTAGCCCCGGACGGGTTGCTCAGTTGCTTAGAGCATCATCCAGATGCTCGGAGATTACAAGTTCCATCCCCCAGTCAGGGCACGTACAAGATGCAACCAGGTGTTTCTCTCTCACCCTCTCTCTCCCTCCTCCCCTCTCTAAAGTCAGCATAGATAAACAGATAACCCCATCTCCAAACACAGTCACATTCTGAGGTCCTGGGGGTCAGGACTGCAACGTGTGAATTTCCAGGGATACACTTCAGCCCATAACACTCCTCTCAGAAAAGCGACACATCCCTCAAAGAGGGACTTCCCCTACTTCCTCCCACCCAGGAAGCCACCCAGGCCTGCACTCATAGGCCTGCACCCATGACGGGACACCCCTCTGTTAGCATCAGCAACTGGGCATGAGGGAGTTGTTGCTGGGCACTGCAGACCTAGATGGAGTAAGACCTAGTGACATAGCCATTTGAAGGAGGTAAGTGCTCACCCTACTTTTCCCAGGTGAGCTTTATTTCAGGGTTGAAATAGAGCCAACCCTAGCTGTTGTGGCCTAAGTTCCTCCTTATAGGGAATTTGAGCTGATGAAAGTCAAAGGAGCGATAGAGTAACAAATCCCCCTTTCCCAGCCCTTACTGAGGTCACAGAGGGCAACACGCCTCTGTGGGTGACACCATCGGTGAAAGTCGAGGGGAGGGGTGGCCTTACCTGCTGGAACCACCTGAGACCGGCATCTGCCTGCGGGAGCTCACTTGGCGCTCCTGCGTTCCCCTCGGACTCTCCTGGGGGGCAGGGGAAGGTGTGCGCAGAGCCAAATCTGGGAAGGGGCCGGAACCAGCGATGAGCCTTTTCTTTCTTCTATCGGCTTCTCTTTACGGGCGGCACCCAGGGCTCCCGACAGGGCAAAATGCACCCAGGCACAACGGCACAACGGGCTCCGGGCAGGAAACCCCCTTCCGTCCTGGGGACGCGTGGAGGAGGGGTTGATGTTGCAGCTCCTGCTGTCCAGCTGGAGCCGGAACCAGAGAGCTACCCGGCCCCCAGCCGGCCAGGTCAGGGGGCAGCAGCCCGAAAGGCTAGGTTGGGCGCTGCTGGGACTTCCCGTTCAGGAAATGGAGGCTCAGTCCAGCCGGGGCCCTTACAGCGAGCTGTCGGGCCTCTGCCACTCGGGTCCTTGTGTCCTTTACCGTGTAACTCTGCAACTGTTTGTTTCCCATCATTTTACAAATTATTTTAAAGATTTTATTTATTTATTTTTAGAGAGAGGGGAAGGGAGGGAGAAAGAGAAAGAGAGAAACATCAGCGTGTGGTTGCCTCTCACACGCCCCCTGCTGGGGACCTGGCCTGCAACCCAGGCATGTGCTTCTAGACTGGGAATTGAACGTGCGACCCTTTGGTTTGCAGGCCGGCGCTCAATCCACTGAGCCACACCAGCCAGGGCTATTTTTTGCACTTCTAATAAACCCTTTTGGCCACAACTAACTAAAAGAAATAATAAAGTAACATGTTACATCGGAAAGATGATTGGATTTCTGTTTCTCAAGAAAGTTGATGTGAATGCCTAACTTACACAAAACATTTGTCCAAATTTATCGCCCGCCGTGGGGGCAGTGACGTCCTGGAGCATGCACAAACCGGAGGACACTGATCTGCTTAACACACCAGCATCCACGGCAAAGCCAGGGTTTCTTTGAAGGCTGTCGAAAGACAAAGACTGACACGCACCTGAGTTGGGCTGCCGCTCTGTGAAGATAATGACTTTGTACGCAGCTCAAATGACAACTCTAATTTCGTTCGTTTTCAAGCTTCCCCGTGCCCGTACAAGATGAAGAGATAGCTGTTATTGTGTTGACTGTGCGGGCAGAAGGGTTTCACAAACAGTCGAACGCTGCCAGGTTAACGTGTGATCAGATAGTTCAAATAGAAAAGCCAATTAAGTTAATTTGAATAATTATTTAATTTTCATTCCAATCACTAAATAAAAGTAAAGCGTTTAACATTTATGCTGTTGAAGGTGTGTCACTTAATGTTTTTAAAAATGCAAAATGTAAGTGTAAATTCAGTTACATATTTACCATTGATAACATCGCTTGTTTTTGTTGTGATAACACAAATACGAATGTCGTACAGCACCGTCGCAAAAAATGCGCTGTCATTAAGTTACGCAAGCGTGGCGCAGAAACAGCGCCGTGATGACTGGCAGTGAACGCGTAATTCCAAAATGAGCCTGAACAGACTGCGGTTTATCTCTAATTGAAATAAAAGCTGCAGATATGAAAACTTACAAATATTTTTACACATAGAGAGTTAGAGTAACTGAACCCCGAAACTTCTGGGGTGAAGCTAACGTAGATTACGAACAAGCAGTACTCCATCAGGGTGGCGCTGGCTTTCTTCCTCGGAGGTCCACCCTCCGTCAGACTGTGGCCACACGTAGCCTTTGAAGAAGCCATTTGGGAAGCGGTTTGCTTTACTTACAAGGGCACTGGGTTTGCGTGTGTGTCCTCTAGACATGGGTTGCATTTTGTTCAAACTAGTCAACAAATAGCTAGCCAAAACCTTCCTCTTGGGGAACGTATGGCAAATCATTGCAACTGCGGAAAACAAGATCAGAAGCTGAAAGAATGTTTAAATTTATCGCTACAAAAGGAAGAGCCGAGTAAGTCACGTGATGCCTGCCCAAACAGTGTGTGAGAGTGACTGGAATTCTGAAATTGCTCCTGGGAATATCTCCATTTATGGTGGGTTTTTGGTAGAGCTCATATTTTAATTGGGTGGATATTTTTTATATATATGTCATATATAAATATATATATTTATAGCTCATATATATATATGAGGTATCAGAGTGGAATAAAATTAAGTAGGTAGGCCTATGATTTTCAGCACATAAAATTGACAACGCATTCCCAAAATCATCACGAAAAAATGCCTATTTGACACATCTCCCCTTATAAAAACATGTATGAAAGAAAGATTCCGTGGACGGAAGCCCAGACGCAGAACCCGTGAAAGCATCCGGGCTGAATCACGGAGACTTTTACGACAAAACCCGTGAGACCGTTCTTCCGGCAGAGCTGGCTGCGGAGGCAGCCGGCAGCGTGCAGGGGCCGCCGCGCTCCTGAGGACATCAGGCGCACAGAGAAGGCTCCAGCAAACTCCAACTATTCCTCACAACGCGCCTTCTTCAGGGAGACTCCAGGCAGTTTCGTGAAAAATTAAAAGTCGCAAGGCGATTCTGAAAATAATACATGCTTCTGAAAAATTCCACTGAAATGGCAATTCAAGCAAGCCAGGTTAAAAGCTGATGAAAGAATGTGAGCATTTGTCAGTAATCATTATTCAGCTCATAGTTTGCTTGTACTATCTAGAGAAGTAATGCAGAGAAGGCTTTTTTGGCGTTAAGGTAACCAATGCTATTTTTATTTTGTAGAGAGTGTTCCCTTTTTTCTCTGTAAGTACAGTTTTCACTTCATGAGAAAGACAGTTAACACAGCACCATTGTATTTTCCCCGTCTTTATAAGCTAAGGTTTCTTGTAGAGCAAATTTATTTTCCCCTGGTTTTATTGAGTTGTGATTTACATCCAATTAAATCCACCCATTCTGAGTGTGCAATTTGGTGAGCTGGGCAATTGTAAACCGTCATGCAGCCTCTGCCACAGTGCAGACAGAGGACTACCCACCCCTCTCGGGCCCCTAGGGTTTCCCGAGTTTCTTGCATCCCTCTCCTGAGCCCTGCCCCTCATGACCACTCATTCTGACTGCATTTAAACACATTTTTAAACAAAGTTATTGAGGTGTAATTGCCAGTAGTAGTCTGTACCTGCTGAAAGTATATGTTTTGGACACACGTACACGCAGTCGACACTATCGCCCCCATCAGGAGAGTCACCATATCATATCTATCCTCCCACTGAAGGGAGACACGGTGTGCTGATCCATCCGGCCTGGGGAGGGACCGCTGAGTGGTTTCCGCTCTTGGCAATCGTCAGAGAGGCAGCTACAAACATCTGTGCAAAAGTCTTCACGCGGACATGTGCTTTCACTTCTCTCGGTCAATACCTGGCAGGGGAGTGACTGGGTCATGTCGTAGGTGTAGGTTCAGCTCTTTAAGAAACCGTCACGTGGTTTTCCAAAGGGGTTGTACCGTTTTACATTCCTGAGAGCGGTGCGTGAGAGTGCCAGGTCCTGAGCATCCTGGCCAGCCCTGGGCATGGCCATTTAAAACAGAAACTAAAAGCAAACAAGACAGAGGTGCGGGCAAGCGATCGATTCTGTCCAACGAGACCCAGGGACCTAGTGGGAGCTTCTGGGAGATTATTTCCCTCATTCTTAAAAAGGGACACGGGATGGAGAATTCCTCCTCCATTCTGAATATTATTGTCTGCACCTGATGCCGGGAGCAGGGGCAGGTGTCTGGGCACCAGGAGAGAGAATCTTCTGGAAAGGACAAGCCAGCCACAGGGACAGGGGAGCAAGGATGGAGAGAACCAGGTCTGTGTGGACATGGCTGAGCCAGTGAAGTCACCATCCTGCTTCAAGGCTGAGTTATGCAAGAATACAATTTGCTCTCTTTGTATAAGCAGTAAAAAATGTTTCCTAGTGCTTAAGCCACTTCCGGCTGGGTTTTTCTCATGCACATTATTAAGTCACCCCATTCGGCACTTAATGAATCTCGTGCATACAGGGGTCTTTGGGGGTCTTTGCCCCAGTACTTTGTACATGACCACAGGGCTTCTTTCTATCCCCCTCCCAACTCCTCGGAGATGCCGAACACATATTCATCCAGCCAGCATCTACTTAAACTTATTTATTCAAATCTGTGTCCAAAGTCCCAGCCCCACAGCCAGGCCCTTTCCGAGCACTCGCTCTGGGAGCAGGAGGAACCATGCACACAGATGTGACCACCAGGAACCCGGGATGGAGTTGTCTCTCCAAGGAAACTGGGTGCTGGAGCTCCACAGGGGCGGAGCCTGACAGAGGCTTCCTGGAGGAGGGGGCCTACAGACTGGGCTGGTTGTGCCTCAATGGTTGGAAGTAAGAATGAAGGTGGGTGGTGAAAGCTCCCAGGGTAATTGAGGCAAAACAAAGTCTTAAAGGAAGAAAACCCCACTTCCTTAAGGGCATCGTGGCCCAAGTAAGAACTTCACATGAGAGAGAAGTCTGGAAACAGAACTCAGACAGTGGGGGCCTCTCTGGGCCTCTGCAAGGACATGTTGCCTTCATCAGCCATGCAGGGAAGAGGAAATGCAATGAATGAAAATGTCACGTCCTCCGCTGTGGGAATAACAGGCTGTACTCCGGGGGAGTGGCCTGTCCAGGGCGCAGGCCTGGACTACTGGCTTCCGTGCAGGGCTCCGGGTCATCAGCCAGAACACGCGTGGCCACCTCCAGGTGAGGGTGGGTACGACACCTCCCAGGACCCAGAGCAAAATGGGGATCCCCATTTTCTGGTGACAAACCATAAGGTCCCTCTCACCTCTGTATAGTGGAGATAACCCTCAGCTTAAATAGGAATTTGAAAGACTGAATAATTAAATTGTAAAAATCTAATACACTGTAATAGCTCAGGAAATGGTATCTATTCGTCTTGCAAGATCTGATCAGCTGATCGAGGCAAAGGGAAAAGGTCACTCTTTCTGGCACCAAGGCTAAGCACTCACTTATTAAATCCAATTAAAAAACCATCCCTGCCCCTCTCCCCTCCCCCGGCACACACACCCATTCTCTCTCAAGTGAGCTTCTGCTGAGAACATTTGCTCATCCACCAGCTAACCAAGTAAGGACAACCCATTTAAGGGCTATTTTGTAATTTACTATAATGAACTCGCTACGCCAGCGCTAGGCATTAATGAGCCCCCAGGGGAGTAAGCATCATGGGGAGGCAGCAAGCCCTGGGCCCAGGTGTCCACTGGGTCACAGACAGGGCAGAAGGGCCAGGGTCCTGTCTGGGGGTGGTGGGCTCGAGAGCACCCTCCGTGTGGAGAATCAGTCACCAAGCCTGTGAACTACCCAGCGACCAAGTGGGGACTCTGTGTGGTCACGGAGGAGAGCCATGGTGGGTGTGGGGTCCCCTCTGTGGGGCCACCCCGCGGGCCTCTGCTGTCCCTTTGAAACAGCAGTCACTCAAAACAAGAATCTCACAGTGACTGTGTTTTGACCTGCTGGGGTGTTTGGTGTGTCTGACGGTCTTCCAGAAGGGGCTCTACTGCTGTGCGTCATCGATGGCACAGGTCCCAGTTCACGTGTTCTTCAGAGGAGGATGGAGAGCGTAAGCAGGTTCCTGGAGCCCTCGAGACTGGGAGGGAGGGAGAGGCCAGCACGTGCTGGGGGGCCCTTTGATCAGAAGTGCGCGGATTAGGGGCAGGTTACGTTAACTGTTAAATGGTGAGCTCATCTTGGTGTCTGCGGGTTATTCTCCGGTGGTTTGGCAAAGATTAGAATGAGTCTTCCTAACGCAGTCTGGGGACAGGAGCCCGGATGGGAGTGCTCTGGATCAAAGGCAGCTGGATTTCCTGGCATCAATTCGGATTTCTGAGTTTCTGACTGCATTAATGAATGAACAGAGAAGCCAGAGGAAGGAAGGAAGGGTAGGGGGCGGGAAGGAATGGAGGGAGCAGGGAGAGAGTCAGTCCACGAGATTAAGTGTTTCCCTTCCAGGCACTGGCTGAGGGTAAGAACCCTACTCTTAAGCAACTAACTGCCTGCTACCTGAAGAAAAGCAAAAACGCCCAGGTAAGTATAATGCAGGAAAAGGACGTGAATGTCCAAGAGGAAGCAGAGACGGGGCGATGGCTTTTAAAAAGGAAAGCCTTGTGGTGTTTAGTGACACCTGACAGTTACGGCGCCTGTCTGGCCTCAGTGCCAGCCGAACACACTCCAAACACCTGTACCAGGTGAGCATCTGCCGTAAAATAAAGCAGGTGAGTGAGGCCAAGTAACTCTCACAGAGCCAGCCAAGCCTGTGGTGGTGCCCCGTGCCCCCACCTCCAGCCTCCCCCCCCCCCCACCGAGCTCTGGTCCCCTGTGTGACAGGGAGGGTGCCCAGCCAGGCAGGTGCACTCCAGGTGGGAGGAGCCATTACCTCCACGGGCTAGGTCCCTGGCCCGTGGAGGAAGCTGATTTTGAGTTGGGCTTGAGGATAAGAAAGACTGTCACGGTGGTCCGCACATCGTACCCACGGCTTTACGGACAGTGGAGTCTACAGAATATCCCGGTCGAGAACTGCCATGAAGAAAGTCAGAGGTAGGACATGAGTGTGTTTCTCACGGGCCTCACTTGACCCTTGCACTGTGTCAGGGTTTCTTTCTTTTCCCTTTTCCCATTTTTCTTAAAACTCATGGTGATCACTAGGAGGAAGGCAGCCCTGCTTCTAGATGGCTAATTCTTATAGCCTAAGAGGTGTATCCAGGGCAACAGAAGGTAATTGAACACCAGCCATGTGCTTGGGCCTGCTGGAGTGAGCAGAAATCAAACATGTCAGAAAGACATGGCAGACACCTGGCAATGGCTCTCATTATTGATCAGGATGCATTGGGCTGCAAGTAACAGAATAGCCCACCCACCGTGCCTTCAGCAAACAGGGGCCGTCTTTCTCCCACCACAAGAGGACTGCACGTGTGTCCCTGCCGGAAGCTCCTGAGGTTCAGCTCTCTGGAGCCAGCACCTCAGCGGTTCTCAGCTCTTTTCTCAAGGTCACAAGGTAGCTGCAGCAGAGCTGCAGTCCCGTTCCCTCTGGTCCGAAGGGAGGCTGGCCCAGGGAGTGAGCATTTAGCTCTCCAGCCTCTGGGGTGGAGGCAGGCATCCCACAGTCACTCTGGGCACCCACAGGGTCCCAGTGTGCAGCTTCTGCAAGACGAGCGTGGTCCAGAGCCCACCTGGAACTCTGGGAGAGCGGGCGTGTTCTCTCGGAGGCCCTGCTCCGGCTTTCCCACCTGCAGCATGACTCACCTGGCTCTTGTCACAGCCTGCCCCAGCTGTAAGCACGGTGTGTTTGCTTCCTCCCTGGAGAACTGCCAGCCTGGATTTTTTATGAGCCCAATGTACACACGGATGGGGTTCTGATGACGGCCACTGAGGGGACAGCCTGTCTATAACCCCACACCCAAGTACAGGGTGCCAGGGCCTCAGATGAGGGCCACAGCCTTCCTCAGAAGAGGAAGAGGAGGGGGTAGGAGGGATTGGACAGCCACTTCTCTGGGACAGCCAGAGGTGGCCAGAGCAATCCACCCCTGCCTCCCACCGTTTCCAGGTGCCTAATCGTGACTTCGGTCACTGGGAGGTGAGGGCGGGGAACACGGGGAACAAGGGCAAGGGCACGTGTCTCTGGTCCCCAGCGCACAGCTCAGGCCTGAGCGGAAGGAGCAGGAGCCCAGACTGGGGCTATGTTCCAGTTCCTGGCTGAGACAAGGAAGTTAACCTCTCCATGCCTCAGTTTCCCCTCTGACCAGGAGGTTGTTGTGAGGGTTAAGTGCAGTGATCCCTGTGCAGTAGATTACTTGCAAAAACAGCCACCATTGTCCCCCTCTGACCCACGCCCCTTTGCAATGTAACTTTGCAGCTGCTCTTCCCTGAGGTGGAGTCTCTTCCACATGCCTGGAACCTGGGCGGGCCTGGGACTTCAGCTGGCCAATGGGATGCCACGCAGGTGCCATCATGCCAAGGTGAGCCCTGCTGCTTCTGCTGGTGGGGGCGCGAAATGGCAGAGCCCAGAGGCGGGATGTAACCGGCCCAGGGGATAAGAGGCAGAGGCCAGAGGGCTCGTCCTACAGGACTGCCCAAGGCCAAAGGCCATATACACTCTCCCCACGTGGGAATGTCACCTGGAAGGGAAGCGGGCTGTCCAGAGACATAAAGGAATACTGTCAAGATCCTGTCTGTCATGGCCGGATGTTCACGGGGGACTGAACTCTGGGTTTGGGGGGCAGGGTGGGGGCACACTGGCCCCACACCAGGTGCCTTGGGGTTGCTCAGTGGGACCAGTGGAACTTGCAGGTGCAGTGCGTTCCAGTGTGCCAGAGCAGCAGAACTGAAGGAAGCCCCTTTCCGGCCCGTGGACAGAGGGCGTGGGGCCTGCACGGGAGTTCGGGGTGGGGCGGGGTAGGCCTTCACTGGCTGTCTTTATAACAAGGATGGCTGGAGTGTTTCTAGCTATTGGTTTGGTTTGTTTTTAAGTCATCTCTCTACTCTTTGCCCAAAAGATGCTTTGCTTTCTTTTTCGTTGGGGGTGGAGGGGAGCTGAGGCCTTCCCTTTCTTTTGGTCTCATTAACCGAGGCTCTGTACATGGGGAAGTGGGTTGGGCCTAGAGGAGCAAGAAGCTCTGCAGCCCAGCACCCAGCCCAGTGCTCCAGGCTCTGCAGCAGCTCCCAGCCTGGAGCCTGGGCATCAGGAATATGGGCCACCAGATAGTGCTACTGGGTCTGGCACAAATAACGCCCCTGTGTTATTACAGAGTCATAAGCATGTAATTCTGCAACATAACACCATTACACTCAAGCACGCCATACGGCATTTTAGGTGAAATGTTCAAATTAAAACTATAAATCGTTACATCCATATTATTACCCTACCAACCACACTCAGGTGGCATTACTTCTGCCAGACCCTGTATTTTTGTCCTTAAAATCATCCAGTAGCCCAAATGCTGAAGCAAAAACACACGGTCCACCAGCTACCACTGCAAACCTCCTGTGTGCCTTTCAATTTTACTAAGAGGTCCCCGAATAAAACATAATGGGGAGTGTTACCAGGCATGCTCCATCAGCCCCAGGGACTCAGCCCTTTCACCGGCGGGTCCCTGGAGGACTCGTCTGCAGGGGACAGGAGCTCTCTGGACCCTCATCAGCCTGTCGGGTTTCTGATTCCTCCCTGCCCTGCAAAGAACATGACGGAACTGCACAGCCACCGATGACGATTTTGCTGGAGTCCGAGGCTCCTGCAGGAAGTGGGTGCTCACCGAGGTGGCAAGTAATTGAAGGAACCCCGGGCAAGCGTCAGAATGCTCATCCTGGAAGCCGGGCTGCTGAGCCCCATCAGAGTCGGCGGACTTGGAGTGGGGCCCTGAGAACTTGCATTCCCCACAAGTTCCAGGCACTGCCGATGCTGCTGGCTAGGGACCCCACTTGGAGCACCCCAGCTTAGAGGGTGAAAGTCTATTTCTGGTGCCAGCAGCCTGGCCGTGCAGTGTGACTCTGAGGGTAACTGGGTTCACAGTGGGGGACAAGCCCCTCAGGCTCTCTCTGCCTCAGTTTCCTCCCTGTGAAACAGAGAATATACCTACCCCACATGGCAAATGTCACATCAGCGATATTTAAAATGTAATTAAGTACGGCAGGGAGGGAAGAAGCAGAGTTCTGCCCTCCTTGAGTGTCCTTCCTTGCCTTCTGTCCCCCACCTGCTGGGCTGGAGTAAAGGGGACCCCAGCCCCATCCTGGGGAACTGGCCATAGGCACAGGCCCTGGCTCCCCTAGGCAAGAAGATCTCAAGGTCCAATTTAGACTCCCGGGTCAGGGCTTCAGTCACCTGCACTTACAGAACCGGGACAGCCAGTTCCCGTGCGCACAGAATAAACACTGGGCGCCGAAGGGGGGAGGGCAAATGGAGAAGCCCCCGGAGGAACCTGAGCGAGCCCGGGGCAGCTACGAGGAGGTACTGTGTTGTGTACTTCATCCATTTCCCGAAGAGTCGAGGGTCCCACACCTGTACCTCTCCCATGTCCCCCGGCACTCCCATGCCACCTTCCCAGAAGTCTCTGCTCTCAGGCTCAGGGTCCAATGCAAGGCCAGGTGATCGACCTCCCCCATGGACAGCTGCATGCGCTTTGCGGACGGCACTCGCCCTGGAGGAACGAAGCCCCTGCCTTTCTGTGTGCCTGGGGCTTCCCTCCAGCCTGGGGCCGAGAGCTTTCCAGTACATCTCTCTCCCCTCGTCCTTTCTTTCTCCTCGAAATCCTTACCAGAGCCTCTGGAGAACTCTCTGGAACAGAGATCCCGTAGCCACCATCATCATTGTTCAATGCTCGCCAGATGGCTCCTCATAAGCAGCCCGACCCTCCCACCACCTCTCACACCACCCTGTCCCCATCTCCCTCTGGGGACCATCAAGCATCGGGGCATTTCCCACCTCCACGCCTTTGCACCTGCTGT
This sequence comes from Trachops cirrhosus, assembly GCA_028533065.1. Lineage (NCBI taxonomy): Eukaryota > Metazoa > Chordata > Mammalia > Chiroptera > Phyllostomidae > Trachops > Trachops cirrhosus. Next base: position 185,925,703 of record CM052539.1, on the reverse strand, counting down.
TCCCTTCTGCACCCACCCACCCACCAGCTCCCGAGGCCAGCCTCCCAGTGAGCCTGCTTCAGGGAGCTCTGACCGTCACACTCATCTCTGCGCCACCACCCGTGCTGGGGCTGCTGCTGTTCATGTAACTGTGCCCTGCCCTACTTTAGACAGTGGCCTGCTCTCAGGTCTGGACCCCTCCCCACGCCCCAGAAGGAGAAGCCTCCACAGTAAGCCTTCTGTTCACCACCCAGGCAGGGTCTGACACTGGAGCCGCATCTGGTGTGGCCGACTCACCCCCACGCTGCTGGAGGGCGAGCTCTGGGCTCTGAGGATCTGCGACCCCGTTCCAACCCCATCAACAAGCTGGGGCAAGTTCGTGCAGCTCTCGGAGCCTCTGATTGCTTGTTTGCAGAACGGGGCTAGCCTCTGACTCAGAGCAGGAAGAGCAGCCTGGCACGGGCACGCCCACCCTAGACGGAGGCAGACTGAGAGCCCAGCTTCTGAGAAAAACCAGCGCCAGGCAGCCGAGCTGATGACCCGCTCCCTGCTTCGCCAGCAGACAAGCCACTGAACAGAAGTGCAGGGCGGGCGGGCTGTGCGTTTCCACAGCCCAGGGCAGCCGTCCTGGCTCCCAGGCCCCTACCTAGCCCGTGCTCTCTGCGTCTGTTCTAGAACATTCCTTTCTCTTGCCCACTCATTAGGAGGCATCTGGCCCTGCCCTCCACACTAAAAGGTTCTTGGTTTGGATGTGCTAACGCCGTAGGTTCGGCACATCCAGGCCGCCAAAGGAGGCAGGAGCCACTGGGACAGGCCTGGGTTTTGCATTTTGACATTCTGGGGGTGACTGACCTTAGTCTGTTTTTCTTGGTGACTGGGGCTGGAGGGATAGGACATGTGTCTCTTGTCACCCTCTTCCCTCTGTGTTGTCTTCAGAAGGCATACAATACTTGCCAGCGGACTGAGTTAAAAATGAATCCATGGGAAATGGGGATGCATCCAGTGGGTGGTGGTGGGGGGACAGAAACTGTCCTCACCTGGCTGCCCACTGAGTTACCAGATGACATCCTGCCTCCATCAAAGGGCTGGCGCTGCCTTGCTCGCCCGTTGTCCTGAAGGCTCTGGAGCTGAATTTGGGGGCAGAGACCTAACAGCCCGCAGACACACATCTAACACACACACACACACACACACACACACACAGGCACATGCATGCACACATGCACATACACAAACACATGCAATCCACTCAATACATGTGAGCACACACACACGTGCGTGCACACGTGTTGTAACGCCAACAACAGCACACCAGGTTTTATCTTTTTTTGCTTCAGATTCTCACATAATGGAGGTTAGTTCAGGCTCAAGAATGCAAGATTGTAGGTAACTCGTGGTCCATACGCGTGCGCATGAGCACAAGTCCGTGTGTGTCCTTGACACTCAGAAACCCACAGGAAACAGTGGCAGGGGAGGCCCTTTCCCCTCCACCTCTGATTCTGAGGGCAAGAGAGAAAAACAGCCTGAAGCTGCAGTGGAGGTGAAAACTGGAGCTCAGTGTGCGCTGTCCTTGCCCAAGGTCAGTTTCTGAGACGAGGCCGTGCACATGTACCCTGCACAAACCCTGAGCAAACCCTGTGCAAACCCTGTGCAAACCCTGCGCAAACTGCCGGGCGCGTCGGAGCCCAGCTAGTGCCTCCCCCGGGACGGTTCTGGCCTCCGTCTGCGCCCAGCTGAGGGAATAGGGACTGAGAGGAGGGGGTCTCTCCCCAAGGGCTTGGAGCGACCCCCACTGCCCCAGGGGTGTCGGGCCAGCTGCAGATGCCCTCCTCAGCAGGCGGCGTTGGCCTTGTGCGGGGACCTCGAGATCAGCCACTGGCCAGCCAGCACCAGCCATGTGGACTTGGGCCTGTCTCCAAACCTCCCACAGTTAGTTCCCTCATCTTCAAAACTGAGGTGCTACCAGCTGCTTTATGAAATGATTACGAAGGCAGGGAGAGTGTTTGGGAAGCCCTGGACACTCTGCACGGTTTAAAATAAGTGTGCAACAGATGTGGGCAACAGAGCGAGGCATGCGGAATGGCCAGGAGCCAGGGTACTTGGGTAAAAAAGGAATCATCCCTGTTTAGGAAAACGCACCCTTGAAAAGGCACCTGAGGACCTGGACGCCCATAGAAAAGAGGACAGTTCCTCTAACAAAGAGAAGCGGGTAAGAGGAGGGGGAGAGGGGACAGAGAGGGCGCGGCCAGGGGTGAGATTCGCCAGAATGTAACATCCCCTGGGTGGCGGACCCCACCAATATTCCTCTAACCATAGACAAGTTCAAACGAAGAAACACAAAATCTCCCCCCACAGATAACTCCTACTGACACCTTTAAAAATAAAGGCATTTATTGGTAGAGGATCCAAACAGCACAGGAAGGTGCAAAATAAAGAGAGAGGAATTCTCCCTGCCCCAGCTCCATGACGTCCCTCCCGTATCTCTGTTCCTGAGACAGCAGGACGGCCACTGGCCTGACTCACAGCTCCAGTTCACTGTGACAGCAACCTGGGTCCCCAAGCCCGTCCCGGAGCTCAGCCACCTCTCCGTCCTGGGACAGACAGTATGTGTTTTCCGGGCTGCTCTAACAAACACTACACACTCAGTGGCTCAGAAGAGCAAAGATGTATTCTCTCCCAGGTTTAGAGGCCAGAAGTCCACAGTGAGTCTTAAGGCGCTGAAATCAAGGCAACAGCAGGGACGGCTCCTTCTGGAGACTCCAGGGGAGGATCCTTGGTTCCTTATCCAGCTCCTGGTGTCTGCCCGTGTTCCTTGGTTGTGGCCACATCCAAGGTTGTGGCAGAGACAGCGGTCTCTGCCTCCCCGGTCACACGACTGCCTCATCTTCTGTAGTCAAGCCTCCCTCTGCTTCCTTCTCATGAGGATGCTTGTGGAGGCATTCCAGGCCCATCTGGATAATCCAGGAGCGGCTGCCCATCTCAAGGTCTTTAACCTACTCGCACATGCAAAATCCTTTCTTTGCCATATGAGGTCTCATTCACAGGTTCCAGAAGTTAGGATGAGGTTGTCTTTGGGCGCCATTGTTCAGGCTACCACAGGGACCACGCCTGAGTCAGGGGAGGGAGGGGCTAGATAAGGGGCTTAGCCCAGTGGTGCCAGATCAACTGTGCATTCGGTTCTGACCCACCTTCTTCTTTATTTTATTTTATTATTATATTGTAATGTGTTTATTGATTTTAGAGAGAGAGAAACGTCAATGTGAGAAAGAAGCATCAATTGGTTGGCCCCCCATAGGAACCCCAACCAGGGATCAGAATCACAACCTAGGGATGCGCCCTGACGGGGAATGGAACTCCCAACTTTTTGGTGTATGGGACCATGCTCCAACCGCCTGAGCCACACCGGCGAGGGCCTGACCCACCTTTTTCCTGAGAAGCCCCATCTGGTAAATGACCTACTACGCGTCCCCCTCAATGTTCCCAGTATCTGTAACCCTGCCAGGAACCCGGCTTTTCCAGAGCTAGACTCCCTGGTCCCCCACTGCTCACGGGACATGTCACACCTTTCTAGGCGGTGCAGACAGCCCTGGGCCCCAGGCCTACAGCATTTCGCCACTTCCCAGCACACGTCCCGAATGACAACCCCTTCCCACCTACCTCCCACCACTTCCTGTGGCCCTCCACCAGCTGGCCCTGCCTCTTGCTTTGCTCAGCTGCCTGGGTGACCCCCCAACCCCTCCTTGGGACCCCACCTTACCAACCACAGGGTTGCTCCAGCGTCTTCCTCTCTTCTGCACCTGGACACTCCTTCCTACACACCTGGCATCTTGGTGGGACCTGGGATCCGCCCCCAGTCTAACACCCACAGCCCTGGCTAAGCTCACATTAGGACCAGGAGGGGAGATGTGATGGAAGCAAAGGCAACCGTGAGAATGGCTCATGGCCAGGAAGACCGCGTGGGGTCTCTGCCCGCCGGCTGCACACTTGTCTACAGGAACCAGCCTCGGCCCCCAGGACAGGAGCGACAGCACAGACCTCCCCAACGAGAGCCCACCCCGTGTTCACGGCCATCGGCCAGCACCTGGGAACCCCCACGACGGGCCCGGAGAGCCCAGAGCGGGTACGCGGGTTAACTGTCTGGCTCTCTCCTCTGTAATTAGCAGCTGCCAGGTGGGCAGTTGGTTTGGACTTTAAACAGCTTCCACAGGTGCAGAGCCACGCCCCTGACCCTAAGCACCCCCTCATTGGCCAGCAACCATGACTGCTTCCCCAAAGGGGGGAGAAAACGTGTGTCTGATGCTATCAGCTGTCGGGCGGATCCTCAGTCCACCCGTTTGCTCACCGTCTCAAACCCCGGACCGTTCCTGGGACGGCGGCGGGGTTTTCTGTTCCGGGGGAGGTTGTGCTTGCAACACACATGCCTCGTTTTATCGTGCTTCGCTTTGTAGCTCTTCGTAGATACTGTGTGGTTGTCATTGTTTTGTGCACGTCATTCACATTTATTTTTCGATACAGTGTGCTCACAGAAAGTTAGAACAGCTTCAGATACTGTGTCTGAGCAGACCCGCCACCGGCAGAGCTGTCGGGACGCACTGAAGGCTCAGGGGGCGGTTACCACCTTTCCGCATTACAGTGTTTTTAAATTAAGGTAGGTGCATTGGGTTGTTTTTGTTTTTTTTTTTTGACATAATGGTATTGCACACTTAAGAGACTACAGCATTATATAAACAAACCTTTTCTACGCACTGGGAAACCAAAACTCCCCGTGACCCGCTTTATTGCGATATTGGCTCTTTTGCGGTGGTCTGGAACCGAACCCACAACATCTCCAAGGTCTGCCTGCACTTTCTGTTTGTCGTCTGCTGAACGCCCGTGACCACCTCTCGCCTTGGCTGCGCTCTAGCCAGGCTCCCCTGAGCCCTTTCTCCGCCAGGCCTCAACCTCGGCCTGTGCGGACTTGAACGAACACTAGCATTGCTTCTAACAGCTCGAGGCCACATCCCCGGGGTGGCCTGGCTCCCATCCAGCGCCTGCCGGAGGAAACCCAAGGCTGCCGGAAGCTCTGTCTGTGCGAGCCCACACCCGAGACAGCGCCCGTCAGAGCAGAGGTGTTTCCCATGGGCTGGCCCCACCCCACTCCACTGAGCCCCCGCTCACTGTCCCCTGTCCCTTCCTTCTCCCTTCAAAATGCCTCGTCACCTCGCTACACACGGAAGCCAGGGAATTCAATCCCCTGAATTCAGCTCTGCTGGGCCCGCTTCCCCATGGGGCAGTGTCGACGTCTGTCCTTCCCACTATGGTGGGTGCCCCACTTTGTTTATTGTTGACGCACACGACAGCAGGTCACCACTAGTGTGTGGGGGGGAGTGGGAACTTGAGGGCGGGAGTGTGGCATTTTGTGTCTAATTCTCCGTGTCTGACACAGGGCCTGTGATGGCGAAAGGAGGGAGGAAAATGTGGAGAACATTACATACTCTAAAAATTAAATAAGAACTGAAAATGGCATGGGACTTAGCTCCAACATTTCTAACCACCTTCCCAGCTCCTGGGCCCAGAGCAGTAACCAGGACCGAGCACTAGGTTCACTTCGCCCGCCCAGAAGTGCGGATCTGAAGCCCCCAGATCCAGCCCAGCCTGCAGCCCTCGGCCCTGCGCCCAGAGCCAGGCTCTGCACTGGAGGCAGAGAGCCTGGGATCGAAGTCTGACTGTGCGCGAGTCCTCGGGCGACTTGCTGAACTCCGTGTACCTCGGTCTTCTCACCTGTAAAAGGGGATAATCGAGGCCACTCAGCGAAGGGCCATCCTGAGGACCGAGGAGCCTCTCTTCGGCTGGGTTTTCCACCCGAGAGCCTCGGCTACCGAGCTGCCGCACCCCTCCTCCCCACGCCCAGGGGCAGACGTGCTCAGAATCTCCCCGTTTCAAGAACCCCAGTGGCCCATGTAGTAGAGACACAGGGGCAAGGGTGTCCGAATGTTGCATGATTTTTTAAAAAATGTCAAACCAAGAAAAGATGTCTAGGACAGGGCTGGCCCCCAGGAGCTCCACTTGGACAAAGCAAACCCGACACTCGCCACCACCAGCCTGGCCCACCAGAGGGTCCCCACCCTTCTGAAGCGCGTGGCCTCAACCAAAGCCTGGGAGAGCCGGGGAGAGGAGAAGGCGGCTGGAGTCTGAGGCGCCACCCTGGGCAGGCCGGCTGCCCCTGGTGCTGGGTGGGACAGCCTCCTGCGGCACAGGTAAAGGCGGGTCACACCTGGAGCGACAAAAGGAGTCAATGGAGAAAAAAATAATAATAGTAACTCCCCTGTTACATTCAACGAGGGCGGAACGTCCCCAGGTCACCCTTATCGCTACTAATGTCACCGCGCCTAGGTTTGAAGGAGGAGCTAGGGTTAGTCAGTCAGGAGGAGTCCCCCCTGAGGGAGCGTGCGCCCTAAAACTTCTGCTTTCCTCTTGTTTTCTTTCTCACTGTTGAAAACAGTATTACACTAGTAGGTAGGGCAGCCTCGTACCTGACAGCCGGCATTATCGCCACACCCCAGACCTTGGCAGGCGAGCCACCGGGGTCACTGTGGGGGTCAGGCCTTGTTCCCTTACTCCCCACGTAGGGAGTGTGAACGGACCAGGGCAAACGCACCCCCGTTCTCGGGAAACGCCCGCAGGGTGAGCGACCCCAGCCGCATCTGCTCGGAAGTGCGTGTTTCTCACCAAGCGTGACATGACTGCTCCCACCACCCACATGAGGCTCCTGGAGAGGAAGCCCCGTCCTGCCGCCACCTCGGACAGCCCGACGCAGGTCCACGAGGACAGGACGGCAGGCCCCGGGAGAGAGCACCGACAGACACGCCGGGAACAGGTGCCTGCCCTCCGGGCCCTCGGCCTCGGTGGGCGGGCGGCTCTGCCCTGGGCTGAGGCTTTCTGTTCGGGTTCCGCTCTGGAAACAGCGTGTTTCTGCCTCCCGACTTCGATGTCGTCTTTCATCAGATGACACAGGAGCTCTTTTGGCCCGAGTTTCTGATTTTTAAAAGCTGTTCCCGAGACCCACAGGTGCAACCAGACAGCCCCAAATCTGACTTTGGGGGTCTGGTGGACAGAGTAATGACACCCCCCGAAAAAGGCTGGCGCCCTGACCCCTGGACTTGTGGGTATACCCCTTACACAGCAATGGGGACTTGGCAGATGGGGTTCAATCCAGCACCTCGAGCTGGGAGATTTTCCTGGATTACCCACGCAGGCCCAATGGCATCCCAGGGACCCTTCTAAGAGGGAGGCAGAAGGTCAAGGGCACAAGCAGGCCCTGTGATGACCGAAGCAGAGAATGGAGTGATGCATTCAGGAGCCTCCAGCCCCTGGAGGAGGCCGGATGCTGCCCTGGAGCTCCCGGAGGGGAGCAGCCCAGCAGCACCTCCACTTCAGCTCCTTAAGACCCTTTGTGGACTTCTGCCTTCCAGAACTGTAAGAAAGTAAGTGTGTGCCGTCTGCAGCCACTAAGGTTCTGGCATTGTGTGACAGCGGCCCCCGGAAATGGCAGGGTCTGCTAGAGGCCAAGTTTCACGCATGGGCAAGTGTGGGCCCACAGTGAGATGGGAATCCCCTCCGTCCAGGTTTGAAACTGTCTCTCCCCCTTGGTGACAACGAAGTCCTAGACGGAGTGCTGTACCCCCTCACACCGGGCCCTCCCTCACTTAACCACGCGGGGCTTGCCGTACGGTACCTGCTCCGAGGCTCCTGGCAGGATAGAAGCTCAGATAGGAGGTGATGCCTCCCCGAGGGAGTTTCGCTGAAAGCAGGGGGAACAGAAAAGGGGACAGCGTCTATGACAGCCCCTCAACACCCTCGGACAGGCCTCACCCACACCTGAGGGGTTCAAAGGGACCGGCCTGGGCTGCAACAAGAATTTCGCACCCGCACGCCATTTGCACACCAAAGTTTCCACGGCGGCCTGCTCACTGGAGGGCAGCAGGGCAACTGTGGCCCCTCCTCTCACAGCTGGCGCAGCTGGGTCCGGAGGAGCCCTGCCATGGGGCCAGGCCACCGGCACAGGTGTGGGAACCTCGGTTGTCCCGGAAGCAGCCTCAGGACACAAAACCAGCAGCGCCAGGGACCTGCCTGCCAGGCCCTCCCAGCCTGGCCCCAGGCGGAGGCGAGGTGCCCTGGGGTCTTGCCTTCTGGACACTCCCCACTTCTCCCCTTATCTCACCCCTCGGGCCAGGCCTGGCTGCTTCCTTCCTCTCCCCACGTGGGTAGACGTCCACTATTGATCTTCACTCCCCGCAGCAGCGCGCACTCGCCTTTGGAGCCACTTTCGAAATTCCTTTCCCAGGCTCAGCCCTCGCCCGGAGCCATGGCCTTGCCAGGGAGGTTGATGGAGGAGGGGAACAGTGAGTAACAGCTGCGTGCCTTTACTCAGCCCTCCGAGTCTCAGCCTGCGGCCTCCTTGGAGTCCACACGGGTCCTGGGGCACAGGCACTGGGACCAGGACAGTCGTAGCAACCAGGGAAGTGCCTGATGGGCACCGGCGGTGACTTGGACCCCGCTCCAAGCCCAGGGCCCAGCTTCAGAGGCTCCTCTGTACTCTGCTGCCAAACCGTTGGCTTCCTTCGGCTCCCAGCTGCAGCCTTTCCTGTCCCCACTGCTCGGCCCTCTGTTGAGCAGCCGCCAACGGAAACAGCACGTGCAGAATGTTTACCTCCTCACACCCTCTCCAGTTTCTCAGAGGTGTCTCTTGCTCCAAAGCCGGACAGCAGGGACCGCCCAAGGCCTGATGATTAGGAAGTGACTGTTCCCGCTACTGTGGGAATAAACGAGGACCACCCAAATGAAAACAAGCCTAGGCTGTTTGCCACACAAGGGGATGGGTGCCCATCAGCTGCGCTGGTGGAGACTCAGAGGCAGGAGGGGGACTGGGAAAGAGATTTATGGAGGAGCAACCGGAAGCCTTCCGTGTCCCCAAGCAAGGTGGCCTCACAGGGAAGCTGGGCAGGCTGACTCCAAGTGGGGTGTCCTGTGTCATTGGTTAGAGGGACATATTTGAATTTCTCTAATTGGTCCTCGGAAGTGAGAATAAAAATTAGCGAAGCTGGCGCTCCTGACCAAGTCCTCGCCACTCTAAGCTGCGGAGGTTGTGGGTCAGTCTCCTGTCCTGTGCGCTCTGGCCGTTATCTCTGTGGGGGAGAAAAAATTCTCCTCTGCCCTCATAGGTTCTGTTACTAGGGTCTCCAAATGAAACTGAGAAAAGCCATTACCCAGAGAAAATGGCTTATTAAATATGCATCATATTGAAGCCAACTAAAGAAGTAGTTGGCTCATTAAATGGTTAAAGGCGTATACCCCTAGCCTAGTGGGAAAAAGGGAGGGGGAAGAGATGGTTTTTATGGGCTTCTTTATCTATGAGATAAACAAATAGGTGTCTTCAGGAAAGACAAATGAGTTTTTAGAAGAGATGGAAGAAAATGTGCAATGATGTTCCTCTAAACAGGTATGAGTGGATTTTCTTCTGTCTTCCTTAGGGCCGGGGAGAGAATTTACGGCCGCCTCATTTCCCAGAAGTTGCTGCTTTCAGTCAGATAAGGGAGGTTTCAAAGAGGTTTTTTTTCTGCAGCTATTGAATCTCAAAAGTCTTGGGCTTAAAATAATCTTTACGACAACTCTGTGCATGGAGGGGGTCCTCAGATCCGCACACACAGGCTCTCACCACCATCAGGGTAAGAAGGAAATGCTTTATCCAAGCTGCCCTCTGGTGGGGGGCGGAGCTGTCCTACTCTGGGGGGGTCCTTCCCACCGGGTCACCCCACTCCCAGAGGGGGCACCTGGGGTTGGGTAAAGATGACTTCACAGACGAAAATCCTACCCACCCACCCACCCACCCATCTATCCATCCCCCCGTGCATCCCCCACCACATGATTCAGCAGGAGTCATGCTTGATGCTCAGACTCTAAAGGTCATTATAACACATCCCTGATTTTAAGCTGTCCACACTCCAGTCCAGTGGGAGACAGAATCATAAAGAATTACTGAGAGTTCTAATAGAGAAGTTCAGTTATAATAGATATAAAATTCCAACAGTTTATCGTGGAAACGATCTGTCCGTCCATCTGCATCCCAGAACAGAACGTTGCCAGCACATTCAGGGATGGAGTGACGAGGAACTCTGTCACCGAGCTAGGGAGGTGGGAGCACTCTGCCTTCTCACGCACTGTGGTTTGTATTGTCCAAATGCTCTGTCCTCAGAATTTATCATTTTCATAATAGGAGCAGAGTTTAAAAAGCACTTCAATATTTCCTTATTGCTCAAAGTCTGGTTGGTCCTTGCGCCCCTTCTGCGCCTGAACTAACCCACCTTCTACCACCGCCTAGCCCGAGACCCCCACCCCACCCCAGAAAACCAGGGCTCCTCAAACCCGCAGCCCTTGCTCACCTTGAATTCCGTCTAGAGTGGTCTCACCTCCATCCTTGCTGGGGAAACTCCCCCTATTCCTCAAAACCCAGTTTAAACATCTTCCTCTGGAATCTCACTTAGAAGCACTGTCGGTCTGCTTCTAAGATTTTGTTGGTACTTCCCAAGCTCTCAAAAAATGTGCATAACATTTCCATATGGAAGCACCATAACTTATACTATCAGTCCTTGGTCTGGGAGTACAGTCGTTAGTTCGTTCCAGAACACGTGACGAGTGCCGAGGCGGACGGGTACTGAATGGTGAAGCTCCTTCTATTGCCGGGCAGGGTCGTGACTCATACAAGCTCCAGCAAGTGTGACGAGTTCCGAGCAAGTGCCGAGTGCTGAGACATTTTTTTCTCTTCCAAATGCAATGAGTACCAGGTGTGATGCGTTTTGAAGCTGACAAGTACTGAGGTGCCACTGTATTGAGGTTTCCAACAACTGTATTATAAAGAATGCTTTCATAAGCCTTCTTGTTCACGATTGTGTATCGTATCTCAACTTCCTTGTGCTGACTTTCTCTAGGTCAGAGAGTGAGAATGTATTTTTTTAAATATATTTTATTGATTATGCTATTACAGTTGTACTATTATCCCCCCTTCATTCCTCCCCACCCTGAGCACCCTCTCCCACCCACATTCCCCCCTTTAGTTCATGTCCATGTGTCATAAGTTCTTTGCTTCTACATTTCCCATACTATTCTTGCCCCCCTGTTTATTTTATACCTACCATCTATGCTACTTATTCTTTGTACCTTCCCCCCCCTCCTCCTCCCACTCCCTTGTTGCTAACCCTCCATGTGACCTCCATTTCTGTGATTCTGTTCCTGTTCTAGTTGTTTGCTTAGTTTCTTCTTGTTTTTGTTTCAGGCGTTTTGAGGCTCTTCCTAGATTTTTCAGGAACAGGGTGTACAACCTGCACTCCACACTGGTGTGTGGGCACACCTGCCCCGCCCCCAGCCTCACCAGGATGGACCAACATCATTTCAAAGAGTATTCGGTTCCATAGCCAAAGATGCTACTTCTTCATTGCTTTGATTTGCATTTCATTGACTGTTAGTGAGATTGAGTTTATTAAAATTAGCGTATTGTTAAAAGTTTATTTATACAGTGCAGTGGTTAAAGACTTCGGAATCCAAGATGAGCTGAAATCTTGGCTCTGTGGATTAGAACTTGGAGACTTGAGGGAGAATCTGTAACCCATCTGACCCTCAGTATCCATCAGCAAACGGGGGGCAGGCAGGGACCCCCCTCGCAGAGCCATTGTCAGGACCGTCTAGGACCCGAGTGCTCCATAAAAAATACCCTCCCAGTTATCGGAGTTCTTAGACCTTAATGCTTTCTGTTCAAATAGCCTATGCGTGGTTTTTGACCATTTTTTGGCTGAAGCGAATTTCTCACATTAATTTATGAGAGCTCTTCCATATATTCAGGAATTCATCCCTTTGCTTACCCATGCTTATGCAGATTATTTTTTAACATTTACCACTTATTTTGCATTGTTTTTACTCCAGGAGATTTTTATTTTATGTAGACAAACCTACTCATAGGTTTATGATTCCTTCCAGTAAGTTTAGGCCAACAATTAATTCCTAGAACTGAGATCAATTAAATACTTTTCTCTCCATTTTTAAAAAATAATTTGACTCTTACATTTATCAAACTGACAGTAACTGGAGGGGAGGTAGGAGGGGATAATGCAGGGGAACGGGGGAGAAGGGTTTTCAGGAACATCCATAAAGGACACATGGACAGAGCCTGGGGGTGCTGGGATCGAGGGTGGGAGGTGGGGATGGCTGGGGTGGGGGGAGTGGAGGGGGGAAAATGGAGACAACTGTACTTGAGCAATAATAAAAAAACTTAAATTAAAAAAAAGAACATTCACCTCATTCACAGACAGACTTTTGGTTGAAGTTAGTAGGAAGGATCTCACCTGATCTTTTGCAGCACCATTTGGAGAATAGTTCTCTTTTATGGATTTTGAAACAGGAGGCGACATAATGAGGTATGTTTGGGGGCAGTTTTGCTGGCTCCAGGGAGGCAGGAAGAACAATGGGAAGCTTTAAACGGCCAGTATGGACTCAGCGCTTACTGAGTGCGGGGCTCCGGTCAAAGCCCTCTTCTGCACGTGCTGACTCACTCAAGCCTCATACCCACCTGATGAGGAAACTGAGGCATAACTTGGAGTTTAAGTAACTTGCCCAAGGTCAGAGTCGCAGTGCAGCCCGGATGAAGGGCTGAGGAGACCAGCTTAGCCAAAGCAATGGTCCGATTCTTGTGTGTTTAGAATTCGTCATCTGCAAAAAAATAGACCGTACTTCCCATTCACTTGTCTTACCAGACGGGCCAAGGGGAAGGTCTGAGGTCACCCTACGCTCGTGCTGTCGAAACGGGACAGTGCTCTTCACGCGTGGAGGAGGAGCCTATTCCTTGTTCCTCCTTTTCCGGTAACTTCCCTCTTCTCTGAGCTGGAAGAGAAGGTGCGTGGGCCTGGGGTTCCTGTCCACAGGGCATCCATTTGTCCCTTGCAGAGAGATCCACTTTCCTCGTCTGTGCCAGACGGAAGGGCGGGGGGCATCGCCCGCCAGGGCAGTGGGCCGTGCCGCCTCGGACCAGGCGTCGCTCTGTTAGCCTGCCTTAGCGGATTGCTGGCAGACCTCCCCCTGCAGGCATGCCGCCCGACTCGCATTTCCTGCCAGGGAGACGCTTGTTCCATGACATCATCTCACTTCTCTGTCAGTAAAGCCATGCATCCCTGCTCCTCCACCCACCTCCTTCCCCGCCACCTTCCCCTCCGCCCCCAGCCGGGCTGGCTTTGTGCTGGGACAAAAATCAGGTCAGCACATTGGTGAGGTGGAGTCACCCTCTGAGTGGCCAAGATGAAAGGCCCTGGAGAGTCATAGAGCTCTCATTGTCTTTGGGGTTTGACATCTAAAGCCCTCGGTCCCTCGGGGAGGAGGCGGGGTGCAGGAGCACCCACGGGTCGGAGCGCCTTAGCAGCTGCAGGTCGGCAGAGCGGAGGCAAGCTCCCCACCCCTCACCCCTGCCCCCAGCCTTGCGCCTCAGCTTGAGAAAACCACCCCCCAGCCTTGGGTCCTTCAGCACCTTCAAGGCACCCATTCTCTGCACAGCAGGAGCCCAGTGGTTGCCATTCTGGGATCAGGTCCTGGCAACGCTCCATAGTAACCGTGAGCCGAGAGATTGCTGCAGGGCCTTCACCTATAAAATGGGGAGGATTCCTTCCACGTGGGTTGCCATGGAGGTCACACGACAAAGTGGCCTTGATGCAGAGATAGCTTCCGCAGAGGGTGGCTTTTGTCCCCAGAACACTGTGCAGCCAACAGAACTTGCCATGTCGCCACCCATGGCCACCTCCTAGGGGATGCTCAAGAAGGTGTGGGGACCAGTCGGGCAGGTCTGCAGGAAGCTGAGTGTGTTTGGATCACCAGGCTGGTCCACAGCCTGCTGGCACCACACCCCGTGTGTCAGCCTCCAGGAGGCACACTGGCCTGTTCCGCCGTGTTTCCTACCATTTCATCCACAAGTTACATGGGGCATAGGCGGTGCCTTGTGGGAAGAACCCCGGAGTCCCCTACCCCCTCGGCAGTGACTCCCCACAGATTGCTCACCTGTCCCAGCACCAGCTCAGGGCGCTCACTCATTTTGCTCTCACCTAACTCTGCAAGGTCTGAATTTGCTCAGCGGACAAGTGGTGAGTGCCCGCTCTCTGTGAGGTGCAGCATTCTTTTGAGAGTGGAGGCACCCTCTGACCCAAGGGAACCCCCACCCCAAATAATGGCTCTGGAAGCACCGGGGTGACTTAGACCAGGTGGTCTGTGGTCTGTCCCGTGCCTGACCAAGCACTACAGAGGACACAGAGGTGCCTGGCCTCAAGGAGAAGGCCATCAGCAGGAGGGCTGGGCTGTCATGGAGCACGAACCGTGCGCCAGGCGTGGCCCCGATGCAGAGCGCAGGAGCCTGAACGAAGCCGGGAGGAGGGTTCTGACTTGACAACTGGGTCAAAGGCACAGCGCAAGAAGAGCCAAACATGAGGAAAAGCACTCAGAGTCCTTCAAGAGAGCACGGGTTGGGTGGACAGTGCCGATGGGAAAGCAGAGAAGAAAAGGACTTTTTCAAGTTTCGTGACGAGAGAAGAGAGACGATGGCAGGAGTATAGCTTCTAGGGACAGCCGGTTGAAGGAAGAAGGTTTTCAGGGTGTGGACGTCCTGGCAGCGTGAGGGTGGAACCAGTGAGGAGTGTATTAAATTGTGTCCCCCTGAAAGATATGTCCACCTGCTGACCTCCTTCAGAACCCCTAAGTGTGGCCTTATTGGGAAGAAGGTTCTTGGCGGATGTAAGGTTTAGTGTGGGCTCCAAATCCAACGTGACTGGTGTCTACATACAGACAAGGAAATCCGGACACAGACACGCACACACAGAGGCAGGACAATGTGAAGAGACACACGGGCAGAAGGTGGTGTATAGACAGGGACAGAGGGGCAGGAAGCCATCTCCAAGCCAAGGAGTGCCAGCACCCACCCGACGCTCGGGAAGAGGCATGGAAAGTTCTCCCCAGAGCCTTCAGAAGGAGCAGGGCCCCACCAGCACCTTGATTTCTGATTTCCAGCCCCCAGAACCGTGAGAGTATAGCACTTCTACTGTAGAAGCCCCGGGTTGTAGAATTTGTTAGAACAGCTACAGTTCACCCACCAAGGCAGGGTGTAAACAGCTTGGTTCCAACTTCTTGGAGTTGGACACAAAATCAGATGGGACATGTGGTCTGAGCCGAGGGGTGAGTCTGCCCGAGAGCAGGCCACCCTTCCCTTCCACTCTCTCCCCTGGGGCAGGCAGGATGCTGAGGGATCCCTCTGGGGGTCTGACTGCAGGAAAACGCCCCATCCAACAGCCAAAGGAGGCCTGTGGCAGTATCTGAACGGACAGGAAATGACAAGCAGGACCCATCTTATGGCGGGAGAAAGTCCCCAAGCTCCTTTGCTGCGTAAATGCAACATTTGGGTCCCACTGGGAAAGAAAACAAGAGTCTGCAGAAGACAGTAGGAAAAGGAGACCAGAGTCACTGAACAGTCTCCCTCTCCCCCACTGTCTGTGTCACCAGTCCTACCTGTTGGAACCTCTCACTTGTTAATTGGCGGCTGGCTGTGTAGTAATAAATCCACCTGTACCCGCTCATAAACCTGCCAAAGGCAGGGGGTGACTCTGACTTAGTCACGTATGCCTGTGCTCAGACTTGAGCCTGCTCAGTGACCAGGGCCGGTGAAGCCACCGGACACAGCAAGAAACGAGAACCTCAGGCCGTGTCCCACAGGCCACACACTGGGCGTGGGTTTCTAAAGTCAACTCAGCAGCAATACCCATCTGCTTGTGCTGATTTTCTCCGATTGAATGTTAAAACATTGTTTAAAGAGTCAAACAGCATGGCAAGGCTTGTGGTAAACAGAGGTTGTTGCTGCTCCCCTTCCCACCTCCAATTCCCTCTCCCTGCAGTTACTTCAAGTCTCTTAATTGTTTTTTAGTGGTCCCCTCCACGTTTTAACAAACATAATTATCCTATAATTTCTGGGGGTTTTTTAAATCGCACTTACATCACAACCCCCACTCTCAACCTCTTTCACTCGACCCACCATCTTCACAATTTAGTTACATCACAGTCTTTGGCCAAATCGATGATTAATGTTGACATCATTATGACTCCCTAAATGTTCTTGCAATTAAGCCACTTAGGGTGCTAAGATTGTCTTTCTTTTCTTGTGCAACTTTTTGTTTTTCCTGGAGTTAACTCTTGCCTCCTTTTTTCATGCACTTATGTCTTTCTCTTTCCGGGTTTATTTCCTTGCTCGAGTAAAGCATGTCCCCCGGTAACTTCTTGAGAAAAGATGCATGTGAGGTACAATTTTTAAGTCTCACATATCTTCAAACATCTTTGTTCCACCCATTTATTGATGGTTTGTATAGATAAAGAATCCCAGATAAAACTTCTTTTTTTTTTAGAATTTTGAAGGCATTTTTGATCCTTTGAATTTATCCTGTTGTTTTTCTTCTGTAAATACTTAGGGTCTTCTTTTTAAGCCCCAGTGCTTTTAAATTTCAAAATTTGAAAATAGATAAAAGAAGGGGAAAGAAATGACGAGGAGGAAGTAGTGGCTCCAACGTTAGGAGCCGCATCTTCCTGTGATCTCCAGCAGACTTCCATGTGCCCGGGATCATGTGGGCATCTTTAAGGACAAGAGGCGCTGGGAAACATGTTACCTGGGAACGTTGCTGCCCCAGCCGAACTGGGACATGTCAGCAAGGAAGAAGGGAGAAAGGATGTTGGGGAGGCCACTAGCATTGTCTGTCACAGGCAGTAAGACCTGCCCATCCACATTTTTGTGGACACCTCTTGCCTGCTGCTGTCTCCTTCTCTTTATTCTGATGGATGGACTTCTTACTCCTCCAGTGCTGGCCTTTTAAAGGATGGTTTAAAGGAGTAGAAACAGTGAATATATTCAACCTACCAGGTTTAACCTGAAGTCCCAGGAAAGGCCAAGGACCATTGAGTTAATAGGACCATCCCTATTTCCTTAGGGATGGGGGCATTTCATAGTTTGAGTTGAGGGGAGGAGAAATCTTGCCTAGTTGCTTTGGGTTTTATCCCTCCTCTTGCTACATTGCTATGAAGGAAAAGAGCCTTTCTCTTTAAAATGAAGAGACTGGGTCAAGAAAGCATTCCCATGATATACTCCTACAGGGGGAAAAAAAGGAAGTATTGCTGGAAATGACAGATGGAAAGCACAGAAGCCCATGGAAAGATGCTCGATCATTAATCATCAGAGGAATGCAAATTAAAACTACAACAAGATACTACTACACATCCACTAGAGTGGCTAAAATAGTAACGACGACAATAATCATCTCACAATACCGAGTACTGGTGAGGATGGATGCAGAACCAAGGAAGCTTGCATCAATAACTGGGCAGCCACTTTGGAAAACAGGTCGACAGTTTCTTACAAAGTTAAACAAATAGTTATCCAGGGATCCGGCAATTTCCCCAAGAAGTAAAAACTAATGTTTACACCCAAATTTGTATACAAATAGTTATGGCAGCCTTATTCATAATCACCCCAAACCAAAGACAGCTCAAATGTCCATCACCTGGTAGATGAATAAACAAACTCTTATGACACCAACGGTGGATGTCACTCAGCAATAAGAAGGAACACGCTATGACACACGCAGCAACATGGGTGAGCTCTGGCGCACCCCGCTGAGGAAGGAAGCCAGCCACAGAGAGCAGCATCTGTGTGATTCCAATGCGCTGACATTCTGGAAAAGGCACAGCGGTGGCTTCCAGGGCCTGGGTAGGAGGACACTGACCCCAAAGGGCAATGGGCAGCGGTCTGGGGGTGTTAGATATATGTGTCCTATGACTTGATTGTGACAGTAGGTACACAGCTCCGTGCCTTTGTCAAAACTCACAGGACTGTGCACGAAAAAGAAGGAGTGTTACTGTATGTCAATCATATTCAATGAACTTGACTTTTATTTTTTTTTATTTTTTTTAAAGATTTTATTTATTTATCTTCAGAGGGGAAGGGAAGGAGAGAGGGAGAGAAATATCAATGTATGGCTGCTTCCTGTACATTCCCTGCTGAGAACTGGCCTACAACCCAGGCATGTGCCCTGACTGGGAATCGAACCATGATCTCTTGGTTCACAGGCCTGCGCTTAATCCACTAAGCTACACCAGCCAGGGCTGAACTTGACTTTTAAACTTCAGCTGGAGTCGAGCACGCCTGGGAAGTGCTGCACCCACGTCACTGTGTGGGGAGCCCCGGGCACAAGAGCAGAGTAAAGGCCCCGAGAAGCGCTGCGGGCCGTTCGCCGAGGGGATTCGCCCTCCAGGCCTCTGCCCGAGTGGCACACGTTGGCAGAGCTCAAGCCTGATGATTGCGCACCCTGCGGTACAGGTAGTCGGTGACCTTCAGGTGGGCTGGGACAATGCCCTCCCTGACGGGGACTCCAGGAAGTGGTTATCGGGCTTGGCACTTAGGTTCCTTTGCAGAGGGCCACCCCCTCTACCACTTTGAGAGACGGACTCGGGTCTTCTCTGGCCTCGGACGAGAGGGAGGAGGGCAGGCCCACACCCACTGGGAAAGGGCAGCTGTCACAGGGGAGGGCCACTGAGCTCCAGGCCTGGGGACAGTGCCAGCCCTACCCTCAGAGTCTGATGCCAGCCAGGGGACCCCAACCACCAGCATTAAGGGGCACACTGGTTGGCCACTTTCTCATGGGCTAAGTAGCGTGTGTCCATTTCACAAGGCCCCCTTGAAGGAGCTGTGACGCCCTCTCCATGTGTAGTGGGGCGTGGCAAAGCCAGGATTCCGACAGACTTCCTTCAGCCCCTCAGCCCTGGCCAAGGGCAGAGTCCAGGCCCCAAGAAGGCCTCCTAGGGGGTCAGAGCCCAGCACCAGATGGAACAGAACGAGGTTCAGATCACTTGACTGGGGAATCCACCCCTGTTCCCATCCCACGTCAGCACCCTTCCAGGTGTTTCCCAAGCACAGTTAGAGGGGGATGACTCAGCCCACACTGGAAACGTTCACATGGACTCCCACTGCCAAGGAAAGTGCCAGCTGCAGAGTGGGTGCTGTTTCCTCACTGGAGGCTTCCAGGGGAAGCTTGGTACCTCCCCCAACCCACATGGAATCAGCCCCGGGAGCTCCTGCTGGCCAGTCCGGCTGCTAAAAATAGTTCCAGCCTGCAGCCAGAATCAATACCATCCCATTTTCCACGGCAGGCATGAGCACAGGTTGACAACGAATCACTGACTTGCCCGTGGGCAGAGGGACCCACCGGAGCCGGAGGGTGGCTGCTGGACTTCCCAGCGTCGTTTCCAAGCACCTGCCAGCGGCGGGTGGCCACTGCCGTGGTCACACTCAGCCCCAGGAGAGGAGCTGCCTTCACCCCCATTTGAAAACGCCATAATGTTGAAATTGATGTATTTCTTGTTTCTGAGAAAACCAAGTCGGTGACATTATAGACAAAGTGCATCTATGAACGTGGCCCACAAAGGGATTCTTTATTGGTCAGACGAATTCTCAGCAAGCACACCTTTTGAGTCCTGAAAATATACCCAATTTCCCAAAATTTGGGCTGGCGTGCAACTGTCTCATAAACTGGAACAGATAATTGGATATAGTATTGCCCTTTTCAAGGCAGTGTTTGAAAAGGCATCTCTAGCATGGTGACTTAACTCCCTGTCTTTGTTTCCCACACCGCCTTACTGAGGAAGGCACCGCAGAGCGGGAGCTGGGAGGGCAGACACACGTGCTCTCGAAGCTCTAGAGACTGGGACTCTCAAACCAGATGCTGGCGGCTGGGTGCTCCCTGACAGCTTTAGGGAAGGGTCCCTGGCGTCCTCGTCACATCCTATGGCTTGCAGATATGACTGCAGGCACCTGGCCGCTATCTTCTCCCATGTCTTCCCACCGCGTGTCCCTGTGCAGGTGTGTCTCTGTCCGAAGTTCCCCTTTGCATGGGAATGCCAGTCACACTGAGTTAGGACCACCCTTCTCACTTCATTTGCATTTGATCACCTGTGTACAGACTCTGTCTCCAAATAAGGTCGCATTCTGAGGTTCCGGGGGTCGGGACCCTAACATATCTTCTTGGGGGGGCCACATCAGTCAACCCTCAGCACTGCCCATTCCTAATAGGGCAGTAGAGGAGAGAAACGGGAGGGGAGAGCCTCGGGAAGACGGAGAAGCCCTATCTGCTCCAGACCCGCCCGGTTCATCTCTATGGTTTGTGTCCATAAAATGTGCAGGGCAGACAGAACACAGGGCATTAAAATGCAAAGTTAGGGCACGAGGTCTCCACGGTGCCAGCCTGTGGAGGGAAGAATGTTAAGTGAAGGAGAGCTGACACTTTTCTGTGACTTGTCCAGAAGGTAGTTCACATCTGACCTCAGTCTAGCGTCTCTCGGTCTGGGTCAAGTTCTAGGTGGAGGCAGCAGGTCACTGAGCCTGGAATAGAAGCCTTGGCCGATGGACTCCCTGGCACCCGGAAATCTAGCACAGCTGCGTCTCCCAGACTGCCCAGTCAGCTGGCTGTGGCTGGGCTGGGACAAGGGAGGGGCTGGCCAGACCTGGAGGGCTGAGGAAGGATGAAGTGCTCCCCGAGCTTCACCCTGACCACACGGGCCTCATTCTGTCTTTTTGGAACATGTGGGTGGAGAGTATCTGGGCTCTCGACCCCTGGTAACGCCCTTCCCTCCATCTGGGAAATGGTGTCCGGGGGGGCTGTGAGACTCAGCCTGGCCAATGAGAAGTAAGGTGAAGTCACTGAGGGCTTCCGGACAAGGCAGGATTCTGTGATTCAAGAGCTGTGATGAGAGAAGCCCCTTTGCTGCCTGCCCCTTCTTCCTGCCTTGGATGTTGTCCTGAAAGGGCGTGATGCCTGGAGCCCCTGCAGCCATTCCGCCACCATGGGGAAAGCCGAGAAAATCTCACCAACTCCATGCCCGGCCTCCAGACTTCATGAGAAAATTGAAAGTATTGCTTCAGCCCCTGAGAGACAGAAATTCTATTATTTGTGGCCAAAAGCATCCTAACCATAGCACCCCTCGACCAGAGTCATTCTGCTTATTGGCAAAAGGTCAGGAGGCCAGACTGCATGTTCTTGCTCTCTGCACTTGGGCATTTTGGGTAGAATTTGGCTCTGAGACCTCACCTGACACCTTCAGACCAAGGTGCTATAAACGAAAACTTTGTCTCTTGAAATGTCCTCGTCTTCCCATTCCCACAGGGCCAGAACCTTCTGTTTGTGAAATAAGTCCTGGTTGCCACAGAGACCAGGACACCTGCAGTGGAGGCAGGGCTTTCCCTGGGGTCAAAGTTTCAGTCCTCGGGGCAGGGACAGGGAGGCGGACTCACAAGCCCTTCTCTTTAATGCCTGATTATTATCGTTTGCACACCACGGTCACTGACCGACCTTTCCCCCAGTAGCAGGGCCACGGGCCTGCCCAGGGCCGCCTTCCTTGTCTTCACAGCACTTTTCCTCTGTCCCCAGGGTATGTCTCGGCAGGGGAACCTGCAGGCGAACCTGGCTGGAGGCCCAGGGGTCAGAGGTGACACTGATCCGCTGATCGGCACTCCCTGGAGCTCGAGGTGGCACCCAAGGGGAAGCCTGCCCCTCGCTGCCCCCACCCTGTGACTGCACCTGGGCAGCAGGGCCAGAGGTACACAAAACAAGCTCCGTTTCTAGAACTCTCAGACCTGCTGGCTCTGGGCAACGCGGCAGGCAGGGGGGTAGAGGCACTTCCGAGGCCCCCACGGAATGCGTGCCCGGCTTGCCCTGCTCTTGCTACCTGTCCATCCAGCCACTTACTCTGCCACTCGGCACAGGTTCAACTCAGCACGGGTTCATCAAGCACCTGCCATTTCTCTGCTCATGGGCGGCAGGCAGAGCGAGGGCCCCTGGAATGATGACGTCCCCGACCTTGGACCCTGTGTATGCCACTTAAATGGCAACAGGGACCTGCAGCCGTGGTTCAGCGAGGGACCTTGAGCTGGCGGGATTATGCCACAGTAGCCCCGTGGGGTTGATGTCACCACAGGGTGACAGAGGGCCAGGAGAGTCAGAGGAGGAGTCCCCCAGCACAGGGAAAGCAGAGGTTGGAGTGACTGAGGCAGTGAGTGGCTTTAGGAGGGAAAGGAGCGGGCGAGGCCCCTCAAGTTGGGAAACCCAAGGGAAGAATTCATCCTTATAAGACAACCCCCAGGAGGAGCAGCCGTGCTGACTCCCCGAATGTCCCCCCGCAAGGCCCATTTCAGACTTCTGACCAGACCCGTAAGATGGTAAATGCTGTGGTTTTAAGCCACTGCTGTGGTAACGTGGCTCCTCTAACTTTCTTGTCCCCGGCACACACGTGGCTGGCCCTCCTCCTGCTGTCTCCGGCGTCCCTCCTCGCAGCTTCCCGGGCTCTCCCCTCACAAGGCGGCCTCTGAGCACCGGGCATCCAGGCTGAGAGGCAGGCGGGCCCCTGCAGGCCCCTGTTCTGATGGTCTGGATTTATAGTGGGGACTCAGAAGCCGGGAAAGGCCTCGTGCAGCCTGGAGGTGGACACCAGCTCCCCGAGGTCTGCCTCCGAGACCCCCTCCAGGAACCAGGCTCCACTCACGCCCACCCCCCCACTGGGGAGCCCCTTTGTAAACAGCAAGAGCACAGCAGGCTTCTTGGACACCATGAGTAACCCAGTACGGAGTCCTGGCCGCCCTGGCACTAGGGGCTGTGTCAGGACTGAGCAAACACCCTCAGGAGGGTCCTGGGAAGCCCAAAACCACAAGCACCTGTCTCGTTCACCAGGAACATGCACCAGGCTCACACCAGGGAGGGGCGGACAAGACTCGGGGGGCTGGGCACCGGGCAGCAGTGACTTTCTAGCATCGGTTTTACAGAGACCGAGCTCACGTACCATGCAAGTCGCCCACTTCGGTGTGCGGTCCAGCGGTTTCCGCTGCGTTCAGTGGTGCTTAGCATATGCGGGATGGGCAGCCACGGCCAGTCAGGGTTAGGACATTTCTGTCACCTCCGAAAGAAAGCCCCTGCCCTTCAGGGGTCAGCCCACAAGTCCTGCGAGTCGCGTCGCCCCTGACGACCAAGAATCGACTTCCTGTGTCTGCGGTCGGCCTATCCTTGGCGTCTCGTGTGAATGGAACCACGTACCGCATGGCCGTTTGCGTCTGGCTTCCTCTGCTTGGCACCACGTTCCCGCAGCGCACCCAGGCCGTCGCCCGTGACCACACCCCAGGTCCTGTCTGTGGCCAATACGCTGCATGGTTCCCGTGGGCCACATTATCCCCTCAGGACCTTGGGGCTGTCCCCACCTCTTGCCCTTTATGGACCGTGCTGCTGTGGACATTGGTGCACGCTGTGGTGAGGGCCCAGGTTTTCATTTCTCTCGGGCACGTACCTGGGGTGAAAGTGCTGGGTCACATGGTGCCCGTGTGCAGGTGGCGCCCCATCGCCCCCAGCCGAGGGCACGTGCCCCGGGTGCTCCTGCCCTGCCCACCAGCACGCCAGCTGCTCTGACAGGCGGGCAAGGACGTCTCATTGTGGTTTTGACTTGCATTTCCCTTCTGACTAATACCTTCAGCATCTTTTCATGTGCTTAGTTGCCATTTTTACATCTTCTTTAGAGAAAGTACCAATGATTTTGAAAACAATCACGTAGGCCCCGGCTAGGCGGCTCAGTTAATTGGAGCATCGTCCCATACACTAAAGGGTTGCAGGTTCAGTCCCCAGTCAGGACACATACCTGGGCTGCAGGCTCCACTCCCAGTGAGGGCGTGTAGAGTAGGCAACCCATCAGTGATCCTCTCCCTCTCTCTCTCCAGATTGCTTCAAAAAGACCCCAAATTGCCCTGGCTGGTGTAGCTTAGTGGATTAAGCGCGGGCCTGTGAACCAAGAGATCACGGTTCGATTCCCAGTCAGGGCACATGCCTGGGTTGCAGGCCAGTTCCCAGCAGGGAATGCACAGGAAACAACCACACATTGATATTTCTCTCCCTCTCTCCTTCCCTTCCCCTCTGAAGATAAATAAATAAAATCTTTAAAAAAAAAAAAGACCCCAAATCACAGACACCTGGACTCCTTTTCTGTTGGTAGGTAATAAATTTCCACAAATTGTAAAAGCCTAAAAGGCTCACTTACTCACGCACTATTGTGCAGCCTGACCGGCTTCTTACCTGGAGGTTCTGGAGAAGAATCCACCTCCAAGCTCACCCAGCCCCTGCGGTTGTAGGACCAAGGACTCTGTTTCTGAGCTGGCTGCCAGCTGAGGGCCACTCTCAGCTCCGAGGCATCCCCTAGGTTCCGTACCCCCTAGGCCCCCGTGGTCAGCGCCAGCAGCGGAGAACCACCCTGCCTCCAGTTGGTCCCTCTCACACTTCAGATCCCTGACTTCCTCTCCCTCTGACGCCAGACCCACACCTGGAGGGCTCACATGAGTAGGCCAGGCCCACCTGGGTCATCTCAGCTCAGGGTTCACTGATTTGGGACCTTACTTACACCCGCAAAATCGCCTTCAGCAGCACCAAGAGTAGTTCATTGTTTGGACAGATGGGAGAAGGCGTGTGTGCACCAGGGGCGGGAAACATGGGGTGGGGGCCCTTAGCATTCTGCCCAGCACAGCTTGCATCCACCCTCATTCAGATCACCTGCTGAGCACGTTCACAGGCTCAGCTTGGCTCTGGGACAGGGGATGTAACAGGGAAAAAAGCAGCTCCTGCCCACCCCCACTTCCAGTGTAGACAGGGCACCACGCAGAGCCCACAGGAATCTGATTGGTGTTTAGAGTTCGGGAGGGTTAGAATTTCAGAAAGCACCACACACACACACACACACACATGCCATCCTTCCTTCCCTTTTCTCAGTGTAGAAGCCCACTACCCAGAAGGCTGTCCTGAGCAGTGTGTGTTAAAGTCCCCTGCTCTGACTCCTGCCCCAGTGCCTGTCCTTGCCCACGCACTTCCCCCTCCCCACCACCTCCAGCTCTCCACCATTTATGACATCCATCTCCCTGGCCTCTGCTAGAAAGAGCAAGACTTTTCCCCTGGCGGGGAGGTGGCACTTATTGCGGAATTCTTGGGTGGCTGGGGGAGGGCTGTCTGGGAAACGCCTCACTGGCTCCTTTAATAGCACCTGGGAAAGTGCAGTCACTGAGGAAGTGCATCCTCCTACGGGGTCCAAGGCGGGGCACACGCCTGGGTGGAGGGTGGGAAGGCTGGCTGCAGAAAGCAGGGGCCTGAGTGAGGAGGAGGAGGGTGGGGCTATGGGCCAGGCGGGGTGTCCCAGGAGAAAAAGGACAGATGTGCTAGAAGGGCCACTGGACGCTCATGGGCTGGGATGAAGGTCAAGGGCGGTAACCCAAAATGAGGCCAAAGACTAGCTGTGGGGAGGGGCCTTCATGGGGGCAAAGAGGCCACTGAAGGGCCATGGGAGTCTGCAGGCCTGGGAGTGACAGTCTGGTTGCTTTCGAGGGGCTGGTCGTTGAGGGAAGAGAGGGGTGGAGGCCTGGAGCCTCTTAGAGGGCCTGGCTGGTGCCCCGGGTTAACCTCAGGGTTAATTCACGCTACCAAGAAGGAAAAGGCCGAAGCGCCAGCAGGACAGGGAGCAGGACCCTTGGCCGATGGCCGTGGGGGGCTGAGTGCCCACTGCAATGCTGACATTGCCCGCACACTTCCCACGGGACACCGTGGAACCCTGTAGGGGTGCGAGTGGGGGTGGGGTGGGCTGCCCCGCCTGACACCCTCCATCAGGGGCTTAGCAACTTGCAGAGGTCCCCCCACCCCCCACCCAGCAGCCTCACAGGGACTTGGGGTGGGAGGATCTGACTCTCCTCCCCAGTTTTTCCCATGGTGTCCCCAACCCAGTGTTCAGAGGGGGATGCCGTCAGCACCCCCGAAGTCCTTACCCCGTGGGACCAGTGACAAGAAACAAGGGACTTCCCATTTTGAGGGGAGCCATTTCTGCTCACTGTCTGTCTAGTGGTACAAATGACAAAGCACACTCTCTGTCATGCAGGCAGTGCCCCATCCGTGCTAATGGGGTCACGACATTTGCGGGTTCAGTAAAACCTACGGAGTAAACTCACTTGGGAAAAAATTCAAATTCTGGAGCATTGAAAACCCAAGCTTTATGCTTTTCAAATAACCAAGCATTGCTAAGAAGATGTTATGTAAGTAAAGTTGCCGGATAAAATACAGGGTACCCAATTAAAAGTGAACTTCAAAAGAAACAATTTTTAATGTAGTATTTATTGTATAAATACAAACATACAAGCATAAATTATAAATATTCATAAATCATTCATAAACTTTTAAAAGTCCCATACAATGTTTAGGATATAGTAAAAAATTACAAATAACTTTTAATAAAAATTTCAAGAGAGAAAATTTAATAAAAATGTTTTCAATTGAGAAATTTCAAATTTTTCAATCCAAAAACATTAAGAATTTAAATTTGAATAAGGAAGTTAATAAGCAGCACCATGGAGAACGTGTTAGTATAGGGACGTCCCGGGCAACATCTGGGCACAGGGACACTGAAGGGCTGCTTCCGCGTTTGCGCCACACTCCGGAGGGGCTGGGCAATCTGCACTCTCTCTGCCCTGCATTCCGCTCGCTGACCTGCAGGCAGCTCCAGCAAGGCCGCGGGGCTCGGCGCCCCTGCAGCCTCCGTCAGTAAGGGCTGGGGGTGTCGCACCGCCTGCTGCTCGCACGCGTCTGCCAGGCGCACGGGACACACCAGCGGCCCGACGTGGACGACGCCATCTGACAGTGATGGCTGGCAGGTGGCAGGTGGCCTGGGTCCCACCCCTGGCTCTGTCTTCCAGAAGACAGTCTTGATCTTGGGCCTCAGCCTTTCCACCCTCAGGCCTCGGTCGTACCACCTGTAAAGTGGGGTGCCAGGGCCCTCCCAGTGCGGGCACCCCACGCTCTCGTCCGCATTTAGTCAGGAGCTATTCTGATGGGGGAGGGGTGCAGACGATGAGAGGCCCCACCTCTTGGGCAGGTCAAGCTGTACACCCGGGGTCGGGGGTGGGCGAGTGCAACCCAGGATGGCAAGCCGTGAGCCCTGAGAGGGAACTGCAGGGACGGAGTGGAGGCAGTAGCCCCTCCAGGACCGGGCGTGCCCCTCCCTGAGGGCTGGAGGCCAGAGCAGAGCCCTGAGGTCCCCCTGGTCAGCTAAAGGACATGAAGGTTGGGGGTGAAGGTCAGGGGTACCCCAGGGAATGCTCTAGAGAGGTGGCTGACTGTGGGCTGAGGTCTGGTGGGAAGGACAGAGAGCAAAAGGCAAGTTCTAGAAGCAGTTAGGGTGCAGAGAGGCAGGACGGGGAGAGGCTGAGGGTCATTGCAGGTGGCTGGGGGACACTGTGTCAGAGATAGAGGCCGGAAAGGGAAAAGCCAGTGTGGGAAAGTGGGTGTCAGGGACAAGTTTTAACCCTCGCCATTATGGGCTGTCCTGACTGCCGGGTCCCCCCACCAAGGCCTCCGTTCGTGTGCAGGAGGAAGGCAGGGCGCCGGTCCCCAGGCTGCCCCCGCCCTTCGGCTCACACAGACGGGATGCCCACCTCCTCCTAATCCCCCGGGAGTGGCGGCATGGGCTCAGCGTTAACGAAGAAGGTCAGGGCACGTGGGCCCTGGCTCGAGCAAACCCGGAAACTTCCATCCAGGGGCAGTGGGACCACAGCCCTTCCCCTGGGCTGCAGTGGAGGGAGAGGCCAGCTGTGAAGGCAATAAGGAGGCCACCTGTAAGGTGGAGGCCTCCCGACCCAGGAAGGCCGCCTTCAGGTCGGCCCAGGTGACAGTTTCCTGTGGCAGGTCCCAACAGGCCGCCACTGGCTTTGATAAACGAAGGAAAAATGTGCCCGGATGAGTAGACGCGGTTCTGGTGACTGGCCAGCCTCGGAGCTGCGTGGTTGTCTGCGTTAACTCCTTCCCTCCCAGCATCCCCTCCCTGGATCAGAGGCATGGCCCGGCACCCACGGGCCTCCTTGGTCCCCTGAGTTACCTGGATGCTAAGTGGGGACGATGATGCTCATCCAGCTGCAAGGGGACTCACTGGGACCCTGGGTCTCGTAACTCGGTGACCTGTGTGGCCCGCAGCACTCAGGGCTGCTGATCGGGGAAGGACAAGGGGATGGTTAGTTGTATGCGTCACCGTGGCCGGGCCTCGGTACCCAGGCATTCGGTCAGACATTATTCTGGCCGTTACCCGGAGGGCGTTTTGGTTGAGATTAACATTTAAAACATGGAACTTGCAGTAAAGCAGTTTCTGACCTGCTGCCCTTGGACAAGTCATAAAACCTGAAAATGGATGGGGTGCAAAGTTTCGTGAACTATAAAAACCTGCTGGTGTCATATGCCCGGAGGAACTGCCAACAGGGACCCCTGTGAGCACACGTAGACCATGCTCACAGCAGCACTGCTCCCAACAGCCAAAAGCGGAAACACCCAAACGCCCATCACCGCACGAACAGATAAACGCACGCGGTCCACCCACCCAGGGGAATAGTATTCAGGCATGAAAAGGGAGGCCGCGCTGGTGCGCGCTACAACGTGGGTGGCCCTCCGAGTCGCTGCTCAGTGAGAGGGGACACACACGATAGGTAGCCTACTGCTGACCTCATTTGTATGGAGTGTCCAAAAGGGGCAGATCCATGCGGCAGGCAGACTGGTGGTCGCCGGAGGGCGGGGGGCAGAGGGAGAGGGAAAAGCTGATTCACGGGTGCACGGGTTTGGAGGGACGGAAATGCCGTGGAGTTTACACAGAGGGGCTCACACAGCCTTGCAAATGTACAGAATGCTTCGCGGGCTGTGCTCTTAAAATGGCTTATTTTATATTGTGTACTGGTCACCTCAATACGTGGTTTTCAAAAACTGGCTCCCCAGTGTTCTCGTGGCCGCTCGGTGACAGTGCTGGGAGGTGGGGCAAATAGGCCACACCCGAGACTGAGACCCCCTTGCAACAGCCCCCGAGGTGATGAAGGTCCCACGGAAGGCAATGGAAGGCGTGTTCCATTCACCTTAGCAGGCTGGGCAGCAGCCGGCAGGCCAGGCCCCAGGCGGCGTTGTCAGAGGTGGGGCCCCACCGCCTTCCCCTGCCCACCAAGGTCCGGAGAAACAGCCATGTTTGCCCACACGCAGGGGCAGCTGGAGGCAACCCGGTTGGGGCCTCAGAGGGAGGTCAAGATTCGAGCCTCCTGAGGCCAGAGGCGGAGGCCTTTGCTTCCTGGGAAGCCTAATCAGGAGTCTGGGTGGAGGGCAGGGAGCTGGAGGAACGAGCTCGTTAGGGAAGCCCCACCCAGTTACTCAGCGGCAAGTAAACACAGATTATTCCCACTCGGGGCTAAAGGAACATTCCCTGGTAGTGCTGCCTTCCCAGGAAGCCACCGTGGACCTCTGATGCTTATCTGCGTGGAAAAAGAAATCCGTGCGGAGAGATGACTAAGCCAATCGATCAGTTCTAAATCCACGGTGCAGGTCTTGGGGGTCATCGAAGTGGAACCTCCAGCCGAGAAATTCTCAGCACCCAACCCGGTCACCTGCCCAGGAATGTCACATTGATGTTGAAACGCAGGCAGCTGCCCTGAAAAGTGCAGGCAGAGCCCCGCGATTGCTGGAACCGGGCATCCCAGAGGGAGGGATCTCCCGCCATCACACCCTCCCTGCCCCTCAGTTCCCATCCCATCAGCCGTCAAACAAGGGTAGGCAGCTCTTGTACTGTGTCTGCTTTTTAATCAGATCAGTAAGAATGCGCAGTGTACGCAGTCAGAAACTCGAGAAAGTGGAAGGCGGTGTTCCCTGCCCTCTCGGCGGGGGGTGCCCACTCTCACCAAGCGGGGCGGCCATGCTCCCAGCTTGCACCCTTGCCCCTCAAGTTCACCCCGCACGTGCACGCGCTGCCGTCCGTCTGCTCCTTCTGTTAATGTTTTAGGTGTTCATTTCCAACTGTGGAACACGGAGACTTAGCTCTTTCACAGAAGCCTCACCCACAGCCACAGCCACTCAGTGTAGCTACGTTATCATTGACAGAGGAATCAAAATTCACTGTGACTCGGTCGGTGTGCTCAGGCCCAGCCCCGGCCTGGGCGGACGAATGTGAGCACTTTCCTACTGCACAGCCGGAAACGTCGCATAGAGCGTGAGGATCCTTTTAAACGACTAGCTGAGCACACCAGGAGGCGTGGGACTGAAATCTCCAGCAGCCAAAAGAGAAGGGAGAAACGAAGGCCAGCCCGGGCCACACAGTGCTTCAGACACGGGGCCGTCCCAGGGGACCGGGGGTGCAACGTCCCAGGGGCGGGAGATACGGCCGGGGTCCACGGTGGGCAGAAAACTGTACAGGACACCCTGAAGGGCCCCCTGAGGGAATATATCTACCCACTAGCAGGAGAAGACCCCAAACTGGATCTACCTCGGCCTGTGCCATGGGTGGAAAATATGCCCCTTGAGAAATCAGCAGTGATGGGCCCATGGTCTCCAGGTTTGGGACTGGACTGTGTACCACCTACAGAGTCCGGCACCAGACAGCCCTGAAACTAGCATAAAAGAGACCGCAGACTGGCCGTCCAGCTGGGAGGCTGCGAACACACACTCTTAGCAAAGGCACATGTTTAGCCCACACACGCAGGACTCCCACGTGTAGACAGACCCCTGATGAGAATGAGCTTGCAACCCCAAACCACAAAACAAGAGAACAGTCCGCCAGCGGACCCATAAACGGAGAAGTGAGACCCCCAAGAATCCCCGCTGACAGGAATGTCGGATAGTGGCTTAAACAGGCAGGTGTGAGGGGAAAACCACATCGAACATAACACGCTCTGGAGAAGTGTCGGAACCACCCCCCCAAACCAATGTTTGCTACGACCACTTCTACGCCTCCAGTCCTGGACAAGTCCTCGGGCGCACAGTAAGGCAGAAAAAATAAATGAACGGAAGGTATAGGGGTTGGAATGAAGTAAAGTAAAATAAAATAAGATGATTACAGGTGTAAAATAAGGATGTAAACACGGACGCTACTGCGGGGAAGAAGGCCAGCGCAGAAGCAGTGACGTGGGACTTTTGGAAATGAAAACGACAGTGAGTGAAATGACAGTCTCACCCGGTAGGTCGGCGGCGGAGCAGGCGCAGCCTCGCTGTCCCACGGTCAGCTCCACCCAGCAACTAGGAGACACAGCTCCCACTTCAAGGTCAAGTAGGCGGAAGGTAGCACAGGGAGATCAGCAGATGGGAATCCGAGCAGGAAGCTGAGAACTGAAGGCGGGCGTTAAAGGAGTGCTAGATTTTTAGAAGTCACTTTCTCAGAATGTGGGTGGCGTCCCTGTCTGGTCCTGCAGGTTCTCCTCGGCTGAGCTCGGTCTGCGGCCTCAGCCTTAGAAGCCCACCCACAGCCCTGGAAGGTTTAGGGCCACCTCTCCATCCCATTCTGACATTCCGGGGCACTGACCCCCAGGCTTGGCACACAGAGTGGCTTTCTCTGTCCGAGACTCGTGTCCTTTTGTTTGGGGATGTTCCCTTCTTTCTCTGTTTCTGGAACTCTTAGCATTGGGATGCTGGGCTCCATGGAAGGATTCTGACCTTTCTTTCCCTCTTTAAGGAGCTTCATTTCTCTCATCATATTAAAAAATTTCCAATTTCTATTCTCTAAACGTTCACACACACACACACACACACACACACACACACACTCCTGTTCTGGTTCCCCTTGATTTAAAACCTCCTCTTTTCTCCCTGAGATGAGTGTAGATTTTTCACACTTGTCTCCTGACCCATACACTAGCTCTGTTTCCTCTGGTTTTCCTCTCTGCTCGTTGGGTTGGTTGGGGAGGGCGTCTTTGTTTCTCGTGCGAGGGGCATTCTTTGTGTCCAGTGGGCTCACTCTTTATTTCCCGGACGTGAGTAGCTAACAGGAGTTTGGAAGTCCTGTGTGCAGGGGAGAGGCTCCTCCACGGGTGGGTGTCACTGCAGGGCCATGGGGCGCGGGACCTTTAGGTGTCAGGCTGCAGACGTGTCCCTGTTTGGAGGTGCTGGGTGCGGAGAGAAGGGAGAGGCTGCAGGGCTGGGAGCAGCTTAACTCTCTCACCTTCAGGTACGACGGGGGGACCCCAAAGCCCGGACTTTATTATTAAAAATTGTGTATTTATTCTTATGTGTTCAAACTTCGGTCACCTTCAAAGTACTCTCCATGTGATACAATTCACCCATCGAGAGGTTTTTCCCACTGCTCACAGCAGTTTCCGAACTTGTCAATTTTGATGCCTTTTAGTGCTTCTGCTGTTTTGTTTCACCTCTTCCAAGTTGGCAAAGTGTTTCCCTTTGAGGACTTTTTTCACTGGGGGAACTGAAAAAAAGTCACTAGGGGCAAGATCAGGTAAATAGGGGGGATGGAGCTGAGGGGTCACACCATTTTTGGTCAAAAACTGCTGAACACTCAGCGCACTGTGGGCAGGTGCACTTGCAAATCGCCCATCATGAAATGGGCAAACACCGTGAAAAAGTTTCCAAAAAAAATTCACTGAAGCCGAACGCAGCCTCTCACAACAATGCCAGTTGGTGCACTGGTACAGATGGGTTCCTAGAACACTCACCTAGTGGAGGAAGCCTGCACTACCAGGGGACCACCCCCCAGAAGATAATCCCAGTTTTTTTGGGTCCCCCACTTTGTATATAGAATCAACCTAATTCCTCCTGCTGAGCTCCTTCCCCACCCCCACACTTGGAGTGACTGGGTCCAGGCCCAGCTGATTCAAGCCTGACCGTCTTTGATGGAGTGTGGGCAGGGCGGGAGAGGCCTGGGGCTTCCTGCTCTTGGGGGAGACGTTCAGTGGTCCCATTTCTCTCCCATCTTCTCTCCCTTCGGAGTCTGATGCCTTCACCCCCGAAGATTCACATTATTATTGCCGGATCTAAACATCACAAACTCACTCTGTCAAATGGTTATTAATGTCCCAAAAGCTTGTTCTCAGTGTCTGTGCTTCTCTTGTCGTGGCCCAGGAAAGAAGTTCGCCGACCACACGGCCAGCAGACTGACTCACACCATCTTGCCACGTAAGTGTCAGCAGGCCCTGGCCAGTGACCACTTCCAGAAAGAGCCCCGTCAAGCTGAGAAAAGCTTCATCACGTGGACCAGGTGGGCTTGTCACAGCACAACTCTGCCCAGTCCCTGCATAAACGGAGACCCCAGGAAGCCACCTTCTGCCATTGCTGCGGAAGGTGTGTGCAGACACCTCCCTTGGTCCACGTCCTCTGTCCCCTCCCTCCCTTCCTCCTCCAGACCCTTCCATTCCAGACGGAATGAATGGCTTCGCTCCTCTGTTGACCCTTCCCACCCACCCTGGAAAGACCAGCTCGGCCTTGTGCTGGGCTCCTCGTGCTGGGGCACGTCACCAGCAGGGGGTCCTCTAGCGTCATCCCACGTTACTTGCCTCTCCCTTCCCCTGAAGGCCAAGATGGGGTCTCACATGCTCTGTGCCCTCCCCTGTGCCACCCAGGCAGCCCTCACACGGTGAGTCCTTCCTCCTCCGTCAGCTGTGTTC
This sequence comes from Trachops cirrhosus, assembly GCA_028533065.1. Lineage (NCBI taxonomy): Eukaryota > Metazoa > Chordata > Mammalia > Chiroptera > Phyllostomidae > Trachops > Trachops cirrhosus. The sequence goes on along the minus strand of CM052539.1, from coordinate 185,892,180 downwards.
CTGGGAGGCGCAGGAGAGGCAGGGAGGCGAGAGAGCATTCTCCTCCCGGGCGGCTGGTTGGCCTTCATTCCTTAGCAGGCTTTCACTGGGGTCAGCCTGTCTCCCCACAGCCACCCAGGGAGGACAGCAAGACAAAGGAGGTCCCACGGCCACCACAGCCGCGGAGGAGGCAGCTGCCACCCCAGCGTCAGCTTTCTCCCGGACCTGGGGCCGCCTCCCCACTGGCCTCACCACAGTTCCACTGGGCGCCACCTCACCTGGGTCTCGTTTTTCCAGTGGCACAGCTGGGTGCAGACGGTGGCACAAGGAGGAAGACACCCTTAGGGAGACCGAATTCTTTTTGGTTGCCACAGAGGGACTGAGGCTTGTTGAAACCTCTAGGCTCCATTCCAAGTGTCAGCATCCAATCCAGATGTTGTCATACGAAGTGTGGGGTCCCCCTGGCACCCTGGGCCCACACCCTCTGAACAGCACCACTCCCACCCTGGGGAGCCTCACCAAAGAGGTACACATGCTGTGTGTTTGTTCTCCAACCGCACACAGTACCGCGTGTGAGGGGAGGAGGAGCGTCTCCTGTCCTGCAGGCTGGTTACCTACCTCACGCTTCCTCACCCTCATCCGGCACCTGAACGCGTTTTTTCAAATCTGAGCTTGCTTGTTTCAGTGCATTTACGATACAGACGTCAGCACTGGCCACTGGCCAGGCAGACCGCTCACTCTGCTGACCCTCTCACCGGCAATCACCGGGCAGCTGCAGAAGGGCTTTCCTCCTGCAGTCGCTGCGGGGGGTCACCCCAGCGAGGGGGCTGTTTGAACGAGCTTTTCTCCATTACTTGGGGGCTTCATCCCTTTCAGTTATGTGGGTGCCTTCTTAGGTGTCTTCTTTGGCTTAGGAACACAGGGGTGCCACTCTCCTTGGCGGGGACCCCAGCTCTGTGCAAGCACCCCAGCTCGGCTCTGTGCAGGGACCCCAGCTCTGTGCAAGCACCCCAGCTTGGCTCTGTGCAGGGACCCGGGCTCTGCGCCCCCTCTCAGGCGGAGCTCAGGGACTGGAGATGACCTTCTTCCTCACTCCAAGGTTGGCTTGGGGGCTTCGCCGAGCGCCAGAACAGGGTTCTTCTCCCAGCTCTGATACATCTGTGGGGCGGGAGGGTGGGGGCAGGTTCTCTCTCTGACCCACCCACTGTGTCTTCAAAGCCACCGGGCAACATCTCCACCGCTGGGTCGACAGGTGATCCTTCCAGAACACCCACCGCCCTTCTCCCAGGGTTCCAAGAGGGGTGCTGTGGGTCAGGGAGCCCTCCGTCCGTGTCCCTGAGAAAACGCAGTCGCACATTCCACACACAACACCTGTTGTCTGCAGTTGTTCTGGCTCCTCTGTGACCTCTCCAAAGGGGCCCCGTGTGGCTGTAACTACCGGCCCCCTCCCCCTTTTCCAGTAAGAGCACCCTGATCTTCCTTTAGGAAACTACCACCCCACATGGTCAGGGAGAATCAACAGGCTTGTCCCAGCTTGGTCGACCAGAACATTCTCTTCCCACAAACGATTTTGGGAGAGGGCGGAGCCAGGCAGATGGTCAGCCGCACTGCATCCATCCTGAGATGCCATGTGTTATAAAATGTATCGTTATTGAAAGCACCTCTGAAAGCAAAATGTAATGCCCATCTCAATTGTAAGATGCCATAATTCCCAGGGCTAAAGAAAAGTGTCTAAGAATCTATGAATTATGTTTAACTTGGGGTTTCAGAAGGGGAGAAAAGCTCTCTTTCTACTGGGATCCTCGAGCTGAGGTTACTTACGCTTAGAGGGGTCAGGGCTGTTTCCCTAGCAAAGGGGCCCACCCAGCAGTGAAACCAACATTGAGGAAAGGTAGCACTGTGTGAACACTTAGATCCAGCCATTTCTGACGCTCTCTGTACCTTTTTCTTTGCCATGGCCTAAAGCAGTGACTAGTATCGTTGTGTGGAACAGACCACTCAGCCAGTGTCCCTTGTCCCCCCTTACTCCGTCACCATTGGTGCCACTGTCCCCTGATCAGTGTTGGTGTGCCTGTGAATGTCGGTGCCACTGTCCCCCTGATCACAGTGTTGGTGCACCTGTGAATGTTGGTGCCACTGTCCCCCGATCACAGTGTTGGTGCGCCTGTGAATGTTGGTGCCACTGTCCCCCTGGATCACAGTGTTGGTGCACCTGTGAATGTTGGTGCCACTGTCCCCCTGATCACAGTGTTGGTGCGCCTGTGAATGTTGGCACAGGGCCTTGTGTGGAGTTCTGAACCCCTGGCTTCACGTGGCAACTGATCACCAAGGCAGGGGAGGGACAGAGGAAGAGAGGGAGGAGGCGGACGGCAGGAAGGTGGCTAGAGGGAGGGAATGGAGGGAGATGAGTAAGTGGGGGAAGAAGTCCAGGACTAAGAGTCCACGTTCTCCAGAACTTGGCCATCCAAACGCATCCAAACTCAGTGCCCACAGACTACCCTTCTGCAAGGGCAACCCCAACAACAACGACTGCCCCAACCTCTGGTTTCCAGACATCCAGCTACTCAGGTTCATTCATTCATAAGAAAAAGCAGTCTCGCTGACTCCCAAAACGGTAGACAACAACCTAGCTTTATTTATTTACGTCCAAGCTTTCATGTTACAAGCAATCTTTTAAACAACAGGGCACATCGTAGTGAAAGCAAGAGGCATATTAAAACATAGCCAGTTCTGAGCAGTCTGGATATTTCCTGTCATAGAAAAGAAATATCCAGCCCACAGACTCACATTAATATACATGGTATATTAATATCAATCTCTGTATCATACAGCACAAGTCACGTTCGCAAACAGGACCATCTCCCGCAGCAAACGCACTCTCGTAACAAAGTCGGGGGGCACGCCGTATGCAGCACATATGACAGCGGTGAACCGGGCTAGGTCACCGCGTCTTTTAGAGCCGAGAGTGTCGGCTGGTCTGCTGGCGCTGCCTCGGGGGCTACCCAGCTTAGGGGATTGCAGGCAGGTCGCAGAGCCCGTCTGAGACCCCCAAAATGGCAGCCGGAAAGAGAACAAGTAAGGAGGTTCACCTAACTAGGTAATACTGTTTTGAGTACAAAACTGAGGTGACAGGTGAATTTTTAAATGCCTCTTGCATATTTGGCTCTAGGGTTCAAAACGCATTTTATGCAGTAAGACACGAATAACAGCAACAGGCCTGCTGGAAGGCGTGCTGTCCCCAGGAGCAATGGGGACGCGATCTCAGTGTCAGAGATGGAAACTTTCCGGCTTTGACAAGCAAACAGTATCAGAGTTTACACAGTACGCACAGGCCAGACTATCAGATGCTACGAACATTTTTAAGAACACGTTTAAAGGAACAGCTGATGGTGTGTTCACCTAGCGAGGGTGTTCCGTAACGTAAGAATTACACTAACACACTCTGAAATGACCTGCTTCGTCAGCCGCTGCAAATGAAGATCGAAGACACAGCTCCTCCCACCCCTGCATCCTCAGGCTGGGGCGCCCCGGAGGCTCCACTCGGGACACGGTGGACTGGACAGCACCCGTGACTGTCACCGAGGGACCCGCCTCAGAAGCAGGAGCACAACGAAATGATTTCCCCCCACCGTGCCTCGGACACTGGGCACACACTGATGGGTGGACGCATCACCACCGTTTAACCACCTTCATTTGGAGCGTAACCCGCACAGACTCCTGGGGCGCATCCCGAGTCGGCGGCCTCTTGATGGCCTGTTCGGTCGATGTGCCGCCAGGCCATCAACAAGGTGAGGGTTGCTGGCCAGCACAGCATCTTTCTGTCCCCACCGTGGATCATGACGATGGGACCAGAACCCCGCAGGGGGCCCCAGTCGCCAAGGGCAGCGAGCTAGGTCTTGTTTCTCCGGAGCAGCGTGGCAGTGGGGCCGTGGCTGCCCTGGAACTTGAGGCTCTGGAGGTTGACGTGAGCCCCGTGCTTGAGCAGCGTCTCTACCGTCTTGGCGTGTCTGCCCCGGGCGGCCAGGTGCAGGGCGCTGAGCCCCTGCTCATCAGACAGGTTGAGCACGTCGGCACTGACCAGCTCCTCCACCACCTCCGTGTGCCCGCCGGCCGCGGCCAGGTGCAGCGCCGTCTGGTTCCGGGGCCCCAGAGCCAGCACGTCAGCCTTCTCTTCCACCAGCAGCTTGACGGTCGCCAGGTGCCCGTTCCGGGCAGCCAGGTGCAGGGCAGTGAAGCCCTCCGCGGTCACCGCCTCCCTGCTGGCACCCCGATGCAGGAGCAGCCGGGCGGTGCTGGTGTGCCCCGTCTCCGCGGCCACGTGCAGGGGCGTCTGCGCGAGCAGGCTGTGGACGTTGACGTCGGAGTGCAGGTCGATGAGGATGCGGGCCACGCGGTAGTGCCCTCGCTGGGCGGCCAGGTGCAGGGGAGTCCTCCCGTCCAGCGTCTGGGCGTTCACGCTCACCCCCGGCTGCTTGGCCAGCAGCCTGACGATGGGCAGGTGGCCCTGCCAGGCGGCGTAGTGCAGCGGCAGCCAGGCGTCCTTCCCCTGCAGGCCCACGTCGACGCCTCGGCGCAGCAGGATGCGCACGACGCTCTCCTGCCCGTGCTGGCAGGCCACGTGCATGGGCGTGCGGCCCTCGAAGTCCGCCTGGTTGATGGAGGCGTTCCTCTCCAGCAGCAGCCGCGTGCTGCCCTCGTCTCCATTCTGGGCCGCGAAGTGCAGGGCCGTCCACTGGTCCTCGTCCGTGGCGTTGACGCTGATCTTCCGGGCCAGCAGGAGCTCCACCACGCCCCGCACCCTCCTCTCCACGGCCAGGTGCAGGGGGGTGGAGCCCTTCCTGTTGGTCAGGTTGGGGTTGGCGTTGTTGAGGAGCAGCCACTTGACGCACTCCTCCTGCCCGGCCTCCACGGCCAGGTGCAGCAGGCTGGTGCCGCCCTCCAGGACCAGGTCGACGTCCTGGGGCTGCAGGATCTTCATCAGCCGGTTGGTGTCCCCGCTCACAACGGCGTCCACGAGCTTCTTCCTCTGGATGTCGGTGGTGCCGAGGTCTGCGGGGAGAGCAGATGCCGGGAAGGGTCATACGAGGCTGCTCCCCACAGGCTTCCCCTGAGCGGGGCAGGGGGCCAGATGGGACCCGCGCCTCCCCATGGCCTCCAGGTCGCCTTTTCCCTGAAAGTGTCCCCTTGTCCCTGCTGGGTTAATCCCAGATGTGGTGGGCAGGCCAATGAATGACCTCATGGGGCCCTTTTGTCAATTTGCAAAATAAAAACCATGCTGGCCATCCTGTACGGGTGGCTTGTCAGAGACGGCGGTGACTGCCGATGGGACGAGGGGCGCGGGGCCCCATTTGGAGGTTGGGCCGGGAGCACGCAGCTCTGAGGGAGGTTGGGGGCTCCTCCCTCCGTCCTGCATGGGCCTTGGCACAGGTAAGACCCTCCTGCACAGCCAGGTGTGTGGCCCATTAACACTTAACTGTCATCAGCCTGGCCAGGGCATATCTTGGGCTCAGGGAGCCAACCATGCAACCGACACCCCAAACCAATCAGTGAAGGGAGGGAGGAAGCAAAGAACCAGGAGTCGGGACAGGAACCAGGGCGCCTCGTTCTTTTCGGTCACCGCACCCTGCCCGCTGCCGCCCCCAAATGACACTCGTCACTTCCCCCAGCACAGGGCCCTCCACTCACCACCCGTGGAAGGCTCCCGCTCGAAAGACAGGGACAGGGACCCTCTGGAGGAGAAGGCAGAGTCGACGGAGGACACCCCCGACAGCCGCTTGTCGCTGTTCGCTGACGGAAGCTTGGACTCGGAGGAGCTGCGGCTGAGCTCGTCCGGGCCCTCGAGTGTCTGGGAGATGCCCGAGTCCAGCTGGGACAGCAGCTCGGACAGGCTGTAGTCCTTATCGAAGGCCGGGGCCGAGGCTCGCTTGAGGATCGTGGACACGGGTGCCTGCAAGGATGCATGGAGGGAGGGGCATGAGGCTCCCTCCACCGCCCGGTGGGGGAAGGCGGAGGGAAGGAAGGGGAACACCCGGTCCCTGGTTCATCACCCAGGCAACTGAGCTCCTGCTTATTCTGCACACGGCCCCGTGGAGCCCAATGACACCGCACTGGCCCACGGGGTGGAAAGACCTTGTAAGGAAAGCCTGACTTGACAAAAAAAATGCCAAGGCCACCAGGCTGCCCTGGGCCCCGCTATGCTGTGGCAGATCACGGGGACAAAGAGCTGAACATCACCAGGCTAAAAGTGCACGCAGCTGAGTGCCAGGCAGTGTTCGCCAAGCAGGTCAGCACGGGTACAAAACAAAGAAAAGAGGGGGACTGGGGCCGGGGCACCCCCTTCCTCCCATGCCCCCACACACTGCCTACAACCTGCACCCTCTCCTCGGAGCTGTGCGAGCCTGGCTCGGGGTCATGTGTGCACAGGGCGGGGTTGGGGCACAGCTACGGTGACAACGCTGTGACTCAGCCTTCAGAGGGCTTCCCTAACAGACATCGGCGAAGGCAGACATCCAGCCGGCAATTTCGGGGCTCTTCCTGATTTGTGCCCATTTGACCCCAAATCCTCCCTCTCCTGGGGAGGTGCTGATCCGCGCTGACCTGGTGTGTGGCGTACGAGCCACACCCACTTGTCTGGTGCCCACACTTTCCTTATCAGGGGACCCAGCCACCTCCCCAGAGCACCTTTGCTCCCCAACCTCAGGCACACACTGTTCAGACAGTGGAAGCACCATAAATGTCCACTTATCTCCCAGCCTCACGCCGACAGCCTGGGCTAGGCTGCCCAACAGCAGACCACACGTTCAAGGTCAGTTATCGGGCCGTGCTTCACAAGGGTGTTCCGTAAGCCCCGGCCCTGGGAGCTCCTCATCACATCTTGCACTGCCCATGGGACACACACTGAACAGACCACGTATGAGAAGACCCTCAGAGCCCAGGTGTCCCCTGTCCCTGCCAACCAGGCCTGCCAGGGGCCTTCAGTCCCCCGGTTCAAACAAAGAGTGCCCACCTGGTGGCTTTAGTTTTTTAATATCACACGGGCCCACGCCACTCATGTGTCACCAGACAGGCGGTAGGGAGCAGGCAGTGAGGCAGGGAATAAATCTGGGGCCACTGAGACTGCCGTGGGACCTGCCCTCCTGTCACCGAGCACAGGGCTGCCACAACCGTCTGATGCAGAACGGGCTCAGAGCTCAGGCCGAGCCTCGGAACGGAACGAGGGGACAAGGGGCCCAGGCTGGCAGGGGAGTCTGCAGACCAGAGGCCTTGGTTTGTAAAACTCAACCCCCACGCAGCCCAAGGTCTGCCTCTCGGTCCCCGTACCTCGCTCTTGGGCGCTGGAGGGTCTTTCACATCTGGATCTTGAGCTGTCTCCTTCACCTCCTCATCAGGCTTATCACACAGATCCTCGGTTTCGGAAGTGATTTCTTTTGGGGAGAAAACAAAACAGAACGCGTCACTTGGACAATGACCTTGGCGTCCACTCTACGTAAACATGCCACCGCACGGTGACTTCCCTCGCTGCTGGCCCCCGGTTGACCTCACAGCCCACCCCGGGGCCTGCCGTCAGCCACCCTGTGCAGGTCTCACCAGACTCAAGGAGTCACGGTGCCCCAGGGTCCCCAAGCAGCCTTCCAGAGCCGGGGGACAGCTCAAGACCCGCCAGCACCCAGCATGTGCCCCCACCCCGCCCCCTCACTCATGGGTCCGCCTGTGTTTTAAATGCAGTGATCAGTTTCAAATCCACCAAAGTCACGTCCTAACCAAGTGACACATCTGTTCCACGGGGACAAGACCCCAAGAAAAAGGAAAGCAAGCCGCGAGCCAGTGGTCACGCCAGTCCCTAAAAGATGCGTTGCTGCATGTGGAACCTGAAACGCCAAGGACAGGCTCCTCCGGGCAGCAAGCCCAGCCCCTGGCTGCAGCGGGGGTGGGTGGCTAGCACTGACCTCAAGTTCCAGTCGCCCGGCCCGGCCCGGCCCTGTGCACCGAGATGCCGAGGCCAAGCTGTCCCTGCAGAGCTTGCCTGGGTGCACTGTCTCTGCACAGCCCTCCCCCTCGGAGCCAGCCCCCACCCTAGACCCTGTCCTGGTCATCTACTCTCTCCCGGGACCCCAGCCGATCGACCGAGCAGCAACATTCAGGAGCCCTGCACTGGGAGCCGTCTGCGGGCGCTCACCTTGGAAGGTGGGCCGCTCCCGAGGGTCCCCGTGCCAGCATCTTTGCATGAGGTGCAAGAGCTTGCTGCAGCCGTGCGGCCTGGCTCTGCAGACGGGCGGCAGCTCCGGGCGGTGGCCCTTCGACACCTTCATCATGATGTGCAGGAAGTTTCTGTCGTCTGCAAAGGGAAGGCACGTGGCTCAGGGCGGCCGGCCCGGCTCCGCTCCTTAGCTCCGGGAGGAAGCACAGCTGCGGGAAGGCGCTGAGGGACGCGTGTCCCTGCCCCCCCTCACACTGTGGCCTGGAGACCCCACGCGATTCCTTCTCAGAGCACGGAGCTTTCGTTAACCTTCTCTTCCCGGGCACACCTGTTCTCCACCTTCCTGGTTTGAGACACTAAATGGAACCTTGTGCCGTATCACAGAGCAAATCTTTCTGGGCAGCCAACTCAAAGGAAAACCGAGTTCAAAGGAGGGAAACCTCTGAGGAGACATGTTCCAGAGTGGCCGTGCCTGCCAAAGGGAGGCACCACGCATGCATGCTGGAGCCGCACGGTCCAGCCCCCGCGTGCGTCCCAGTCTCCCCTCGCTGACGAGGTCGCCCCGAATTCCGATTCCCGTCCCAAAGGGCAGACCGCCGGCTGGCCTCGGCAGTGTTTGAGGACAGGGCGTGCAAACAGGGTCTCCCAAATTCATAACGTGGGGCCCCACCTGTCCTTTCCAACCTCCTTCAGAAACGCACCTGGGCTTATTACCATATCATCATCACCTTGGTCACAGACTGAGGGTCCCCAGGGGGCCCTCAGCGGGCCAGACGTTTTTCTCCACTCAGCCTAAAACCACACCATCCGTCAAGCTGGACGCCCAGCACTTTGTCCCCAGCAGACCCGCCCCACTCCAGTTCCCAGCACACCCACGGCCAGGAGAGTCCCGGCAGAGGAGCAGGTGTGGGAAGTTGGCCCCAAGCCCCCGACGGCTGCCAGGATCCACTCCGATGTTCCGTTCCGCTTTCCCGCTGAATCTTGTGCAATCACTATCGTAGGTGTCCACACGCTATTTCCATGAGAACTCAGACTTCCCAACACCCAGCAGGGTTTCCGGACACGGCAGAAGCACACTGAACACCCAGAGATGCTCTGCTGCCAGGCGCAGATGGAGAAAGTCCAGGAGACACCTTCTGCTTCTGCACCTTGAACTCCGCCCTGTCTACCCAGCAATAGAGCAGCGGGCCTCAGCTCCCGGTGTTAGCACCATGTACCTGGCCTCGGGTGTCGCGTCCATCAGATAATTTCATGCCAGACTGGCACACTGCCACACTAAAATAATCCAGACCCTGGACTTCCACGGAGGAGCGGGGGGAGGAGTTAGGGAGACCGGGTGACAGGCGGGAAGACAACACGGACTTGACCCTACGGCGGCCTCGTCTGTGTCTCTGCCAGCAAAGGTTCCACAACCTGGGGCCACACGTTTTTAGGTATTTTTGGTCAGGACACTATGTTATGAGTGGCCCAGATATGCCAACAGAGGAAATGAAACTCTCCAATAAGGCAAAAAGTACTCAACCTCACCAAGCTGGGGCACTAACACTCCAAGGACGGGAACCAGAATAGCAGTTGCTGGAAGGGGGAGAAAGGCCACAGACAGCTCTGGGGCGGGCGTCGGTGACCCGGTCACCCATCTGTGCCAAAACCCACTCAACGATCCTGGCGCTGGTTGCCCAGTACTGCAAATGTACTGCACGCAACCAAACTGTACGCTTAAAAACGGGCAAGATCGTGAATTTCGGGTCCTGTGTATTTTATCACCATTGAAAATTAGAAAACTAGAGAAAGAACGAGCTGGAAATAAGCACAACAGGCAAATCCAGGGACAAGAAGCAGGCTGAAGTCGTGGGGGGCGGGGGTGGGGCTGGGGGACAGGAAGTGACCACTTAAGGGACACAGGGTTTCCTTCTGGGGGATGAGAATGTTCTGGAACTAGACAGTGGTGGTGAGTGTGCAATGCTGTCTATGCACTTAATGCCAATGAACTGCACACTTGAAATGGTTACAATGACCAATTTTCTTTGTGTATCATATCACACACTTGTCAGAGTTGGCTGGCCCCTAAAAACCCCACTGACCGGAGCCCTGCACACCTGTGCCTTTTCCTGTGCCCGAGTCACACCTCAGAGCACTGTGTCGGCCGGCACGCAGGGCCGCCTGCGATGAGGTGGCCACGGGTCTCCATGCCAAGCCGGTGGGCAGGACAGAGCAGCCGCTCCCTCAGGACGGCCCCTATGGTGGGAGTGTAGACCACAGCCCCCGCCTAAACACAGAAAGAACCACGCAGCGGCCCGCCGCTGTTCCAGAGCAGACGGAGGCACTGCCCCCGAAGGTAAGTGCACTCACCCTCAAACGGCTTCCTCTGCGTCAGCACGCTCCAGATGACGATGGCGAAGCTGGAGGGAAATCAGGCTGGTTAGGGTCTGTGGGCCACACCCGCACACAGAGCAGCGGCTCGTGCAAAGCGCCACAGCGGAGAAAGCGCCTGCGGTCTCCGAGAGAGATGACGGCAAGACGTTTCTCGCGAACCGTTTTAAACAGGCAAACAGGCTGACTGCGGATCATGAGGATGGCTCGGACGTGCACCGACGGACAAAACCCGGCCAGCGGGGCTGGACGCGCCAGCTCCGGGAGGGAGGGAGCCCCCCAGAGGGGTGCCACCGTCAGCTGCATTCACCCGTAGGCTGAATTCACCGCCACCTTCCTGCAAACACTGGGCCTCTCATGCTGACCGCAGCGCTGGGCCTAGCAGGTCACTTGCTCACCGGCGGGCCAGAAACAGTGCTCAGCAGACAGTGCTCAGGGAACGTGCTGGCAACCCCAACCCGGACCCCCCACCCCAGCTGCTGGGAATGACATCCAGGGCCTGGCAAAAGTCGGGTTACCGTTGTGAACGCACAAACCAGTTAATTCTTGCGTTATCATTTATTCACGTCTGTATTATTTTCCACACGAACACCTGTGAACCTCTTTTTGCCCCACCCTGTATACGTAACATATATAAAATGACTTCAAATACACCAAAACATAGCTCAATCTGTTAAATTTAGAAAAACAAAAAACAAAAAACCAGGAATCCAAAGGTAAAGCCACCCCCTAGCTCTGAGACGACGGTGGCTGTTCACGGAGACCCGAGGATTCTCCGTCGAATATTAACCGAAATCTATGAGCTCACAATCCCAACTCCCCGCTCGAACATAAGTAATCTGACCCTCCCCGAACTCAGCAAGCTGTGCCTAGCACCCCAAGTGCCCCTCGCTGGTGGCCTGCTGCACAGAGCCCCACTACGGGCGGGCACAGCCCGGCGGGCACGGTCACTCCAGTCTCCCAGGACTCCAGGCCACGGCAACGAGGAAGGGCGAAGCTGCAGGGCTCCGGGGTGTAGGTGCACACTCGCTCCCTCCCTCCCTCCTTCCCTCTCTCCTTCTCCAAGAAGTTCTTTGCCATCAAGACCTTCACAACTGGGGAGAGGCAGCCGCCAAGACTCGGGGACTGTCCTCTGGGGCAGGAACACTCAGATGGCACGCACAGGCGGTTTTCGAACGCGCGGTGCCTGACTGTTGAGTCGGGGCACTGGCTGCCCTCCCTTCTCTCAGACTGTCAAACAAAAAAACGACACCAGCCAGCACCACAACAGCTGCACGGGGTGGGGGGATCAAAATTACACCTATTTTTTGGTCAGATCAGCAAAAAATATAGTTTGTGGTGTGCACAGAATTTTAGTCATTACTTTGTCTGTGCCGTGAAAAATGATGAAAATCCCTGATCGAGGACACAAGTCCCATCGATGCTCGTCTATCGACAGCCTGCCGCTGTCCGCACTCCTCTGTCACAGGCGAGTGGCGTTAGGAGGTGTGAGCCACTGGGCCGGAGGGGCCGGGTTTCGGAGAGCCCGAACCCACAGACCACGAAAGCACAGGTGCTTTCAGCAGACACGCTGCACAACCCACATTTCAAAACGCCAAAGCGTTTACAGTGTGGAGGCTGTCAGTCTGGTCACATGGCTGGCCCTAACAATGGCACGATCCGCTTACATCCTCTGCCCTCGGTGGCAACAGTCACCAGAGACAACTGTCTGCCTCCTGTGGCCCTGGGGCAGCCTGCACCCACCAGCTGGAAGCCCCAGACCCCTTCGTTTGGCCTACACCTTGCATCTGATCCCAGCGAGGAGCCTCTGGGAAACTGCCCGTCAGAGCACAGAGACCTGGGATGCAGGGCGCCCGCCAGGCCCAGCACTCGGGGGCTGGGGGCTGTGCACAGCCCTGCACACACCTGTACACGTCGTGCTTGGTGTCGAAGAGCTGGCCCTCCTCTCCGAAGCGCTCTGGAGGCAGGTAAGCGACGGTGCCGCACACGCCATCCACGCCGAAGTCCTGGGACAGCCCGTTGCACTTGGCCAGCCCGAAGTCGGAAATCTGCAAGAGAGCGGGCAGAGGCGGCTCAGCAGGTTGCGCGGTGCGGCGGCGCCCACAGCACTGAGGCCGCTGTGTCAGAGGCTCGGTCCGAGTCTCGCCCGGCACCGGCAGGTGGTGCGGGCACATTCAGGACTCGCACCGAGAGCCAGGACCGTGCTCCCGGGGGCAGGCGGGCGAGCACAGCAGCTCAGGAAGAACCGGGTCTGGAGTGTTAAGAGCTTTTGTGTGGGCGGAAGATTACGCTTTAAGCAAGGAATTCACTGGGGAGAGAGAACTCCAGAAGGATCATCACGTGCGTCTGCCAGGCATCGAGTCTGCCATTGTGGTTGGCAGCCGGCGTCGGCACGCAGGGAGACGACAACGCTTAGAGGTTCTGGGTTTTCAGACAACACGTGCGAGCGAGGCCGGCCGGGCCTGTTGCTAAGGAAATCCAGTTATGCAACCACAGCAGCTGGGCAGGTGGCAGCAAGTTCTTTAAAGGGAACTGCACCTTCAGAAGCCCTTTAAAGCGAGCAAAACACACGGTGCAGCCTCGCCCTCTACCCGGAACGCTGTTCCACACAGACGCTTCCTGCCCCCTCCACCAAACACGTGCCCCCAAATAAAGAGCTGGCACGCGTCTCCTCTGTCCCCAGGGTCCGCCACCCTGTGGGAGCTCCTGGACCCGAGCCCCACACCTCCACCTCCACAGGCACGCACACCGGGGAGGTGAAGCCACAGAGACTCGCAGGGGTCACCAGCTGGCCCCCAGCCCCCCACCCCTCAGAAGCCGCTGAAGCACCATGGGTGGGGCTAGGCCACGGGCACTGGCATGAAGGGGCTCAGAGTCCACAGGAAAACAGGCCCTTGACGTCCTCTTTGAGGCTTACGGATTCCTTTCAGCCTCCTAACCAACTCTGGGCTCCCCCTCAAACACACACCGGTGGAGCGACAGGAAATGGGGCTGAGTCAGGCCTGAGTTCTGGGCTCCTGTGCCAGCTCACCGGCGAGCCAGTGGCCTGGTGTCGCCACCACTGCTGGAGGCAGGGAGGAGGCAGGACTGACGACCTGCTCCTTCACGGGCTCGCTGAGCACATCCGCGGGGAGCTGATGGGAGGAAAGCCTGCAAGGGCGCCCGGGCCCAGGGGGGCAGCCAGCTTGGCGTTTCTGGGGCCCCGGCAGCTGCCCGTTCCCGGGCCTGCAGGAGACTCCCCGCTCTGGAAAGGAAGGCGCCAGTTCCCCAGAATGAACCCATCACCCCGACCTGGCAGACGCATACAGCGCCTCACAGCCATGCGGGGGGGGCACCCACCGCCCCCACCTTGCTGGCAGCCTTTTCTCCTCCCTTCTGCTGTTTTCAGACACAGCCACCAGCTTCCGATGTACTTGGTGAAAGAAAATGAGCATAAATGCTATGCACAAAGCTCTGAGATCAAAACGCAAACTCCGAAGTCAGAACTCTGATTTGGGCAGGCTGACCCTCCAGCTGCAGATTTCTCCTCTCGGGTTTCCCCACCCACTCTGCAGAGCCTGCCCCCTTCCTCAGCCGGGAGACCCGGGCCATCCCTGTGAACAGCACACACGCAGCCAGGCTCGCAGACTGACGCAGGGCAGGGCAGGGCTGGGCTGCCCTGGGGGGAGAGGCCACTCACTCACTGTGGACCGAGGAGAGCAGGGCCCTGGGGACCTCTCAGGATCCAGTCTCCTCTGGGCGAGCTGGGCCAGGGGCGAGCACGAGATTTTAAACCGAAGTCATTTTATCTTCAATTTGAAGTGGGGCCTGATACATTAAAATTAGCATTTACTATTGATATTTTGTATATTTACTATTAATGTCAAGTGTGAACTTAATATTAATAGTCTTTAGTACACTTTGCAAAGTAGGTAGCTCCCGTGAAATTGGAGTTATCCTGGCCATGGACAAGAGACAGTCTGGAGGACCGAGGACCGGCTGACTTAAGATTCTAGAAGAAAGGTTTATTGCATCAAATAACCACCGGTTGAAAAGTGCCCGGTTGGCCAATCGATCAACGACGTGACACCCCAAACAAGGTCGAGCACACCCCACTAGCGATTTCTGAGAAGGCAAGATGTGCCGTGTAAACACGCCTTGTCTGTTTGGGGCTGTGCGAGGTGACTAACTGGCCTGATTAAGAGGGAGTCACGGCAAAGCCGCCACACGGGCCCGTCAGGGTGCCCTGGGCCTGGGAGCAGCAGCGTCACCGCGCTTCCTGCCACGGAGACCACTCCACGCAGGCGCTACCCCGCACCCTGCCCAGGACCCCCAGTGAGGCCCCACTCGGCTCTTTAAACGGGCACAGCCCCGGGCCTGCGACGCCAGGCGCTTGTCAGAGGGGAAGGCAGGTTCCCACGGAGGCCCCTCAAGAGCCAGTCAGATGTGACCTACGAGGCCGGCACGTCCACGGCGTCAGACAGACAGTGGCACCCTGCTCCTTACTGAGCAAGTAGTAGGTGCCTGCTGTGGCCCCAGCACTGGGGACGGTCCCCAGATGAATGGCAACATCCCAGACGTGGCAAAGGCGGCTATCCACTAGCCACAGAAATACCAGCACCAAGGACACGAGCCCTCACCCAGCACCTCCCCGGGCCAGGCACTCGCTGTCACGGGCCCCTCACAACAACAGAGGTTCCCCCCACCCACCAGGCAGCGGAGCTGGGGGAGGAGGGCTGTGCTCCTGTGCAGGACACTGAGAGGGACGCTGTCACTGGGGTCCCTAAGGGAGGCCCACACGCCCCCCACACTTCACACGACCTGTCAGGAGAGGTGGATATAAAAACCCAGCCGAAGACTATACTTTCAGGGATCATTTCTACAGGTCGTTAAAAGCCCAGCCAGGCCCTGGCTGGCGTGGCTTAGTGGATTGAGCGCGGCCTGTGAAACAAGAGATCACGGTTCGATTCCCGGTCAGGGCATGTGCCTGGGTTGCAGGCCAGTTCCCAGCAGGGAGTGCACAGGAAGCAACCATACATTGATATTTCTCTCCCTCTCTCCTTCCCTTCCCCTCTAAAGATAAATAAATAAAATATTGAGTAACTGCTGCCCACAGGCACTCCCGGCAGCCTTCATCACAACTGCAGTCCCTAACGCTGGGTGGGGCAGGGCTTTCCGGAACCCCCCACCCCAAATCCCAGAATTGCCTGTAAGTTTTCGGGCTGCTTCCGCCACCTGCACCCCACACCTGACAGCAGAAAAGCCTGACGCTCTGTGAAGACCCAGTCCTGCCCGGTACCAGCCCCGCCCCAAGCTGGGCAACACTGGCCCACGATTTCACCCCTCTGAGCCGTGGCTCAGCAGGAGCTGAAGGCCACCATCCACTCGGTCCCCCACTTTGAAGATCGGGGTGGCTCCTGCAGCAGAGCCCCTGGCACACAGCTTCACATGAAGTCGGCCTGACCTCTCACCTGGTTTCCCAAGACAGCCACTAAGACCAGAACCCGCAGGCCCACAGCCTCGTTCTCCAAGGTGCCCGGAATGCACAGCTGTGGTCCAGGATTTGGGGGCACGACCCGTATTCAGAGTCTATTTCCCAGCCACACATTTTGGTGTTGACACCAAGCACTGGAGATCCCAGACATTCTTAGCTGAGAGAGGCCTCTGCTTCCAGCCCTTTCCAACCCTCACACTGCCCCGAAGGTTCCTCCTGACCCCGCAGCCCCCCGCCCTCTTCCAGCACTCCCCGCCCCGCCGCCCAGGCCCCGGACGGGAGGCCCCCACCTTGACGTGGTAGTGGGCGTCCAGCAGGATGTTTGCGGGCTTCAGGTCCAGGTGCAGCAGCGGCGGGGACATGCAGTGCAGGAAGTTCATGCCCACGGCGGTCTCGTGGATGATGCGGAAGCGCAGGTCCCACGGCAACGGCTCGGAGGCCAGCAGCTTCTCCAGGGAGCCCGTCTCCATGAACTCCATGACCAGGCCCATGGGATCTTGGCAGATGCCGTATACCGGCAGGATGTACCGGAACTTGGCCATCTCCATCTTCTTGGCTTCTTCCAGAAGCTCCATGCGCTCCCTGAAAAAGGTGAGAGGCGTGAGGAATTCGCACTGGTCACCTGGCCACTGACACAAAGCACCACGGCCAAGTGATAACAGAGTCCACAGAGCTGAGAAAATTACTAACACATACACACACATGTATGTACGGGTGCCTGTAACACGTGCACGCACGGAGCTCACATTGATGTAGCATAATTAAATTCTGGGCTATCCAAACGCACCTAATTATTACCTGAAAACCCACAGGCAGCATGGAGCCAATGCGCAAGCAGGGGGCCTGAGTGAGGCGGCGGGTGCTGAGAATCCCTCCAGTTGGGGTAAGGGAAGAGAAGCTGAGGTTCCACTGAGAGCTGTAACAAATCATCCGCCTGAAGACCCCAACTTCCTGTCCTTGTTCAGGTCGACCCGTCAGCTGGCCCAGTTATTCCTGAGTCCGACTCCGCCCTTTAAATCAACGGTGTGGTATTCTCATTCAGGGGCTGCGGGCTGCTGCCTGAGAACCATCTCCGTAAGCCACTTTTTAATTTAGAGTAACATACTACGTGCCGTTTCAACCATGCGTGTGCCTACAACTCAAAGGTAACACAAATTGTGACGATGTGGTCCAACGGTCACCACTTACCACACACAAGATTTTCATTATCCCCCAAAAGAAACTGTACCTAATCAATAGCAGCATGCCCTCCTCACAGCATCCCACCCCCAACTGCATCTCCATGGGGTTTGTCTTTCAGTAACTGGCCTGCTTCACTGATCGTATGCTTTCAGTTGAGGCCCATATGGAAACGGTACCCTGTTCTTGGCTGCATAGTACTCCACTGTGTGACCACACCACACTGAGTTTACCCACCTCCCAGTGGATGGACGCAGGTTGTTCCCACCTTCTGGCTACAGTGACTAACGCCGCTGGGAATGCGTGGTACACAAGGACCTGTTCACACACCTGCTTTCACTCTGGATATACACCTAGGAGAACCGTTGGGTCGTGTGACTGTCCTGCTACGTTGAACCGTTTGAGAACCTGCCCCATTGCTGTCCACGGCCCGCCTTTTGTAAGGAAACTCGGGCTGCGAGACAGTCTCGCCCATCCTTGTCCGCACGGGCTGTGTCCGCACACACACTCAAGGCAGAGATGAGTGGTTGTAACAGACACCCCTCCCCGCGCCGGCCTCCATAGCCTGACATTTTTGCTTTCTGGCCTCTCAAGAAAGTGTGCAACCCCTGGTCTAAGGCCACTTCCTGAGGCGGCCTGTGCACTTGATGACTAGATCCCAGTGCCCTGGTCGCTGTGAGCACTTCAGGTCAAAGTCTCAGGCAGCATTCTGGGACAAGGCCAAACGAACTCTGAGGACAGAGCTTGACCGTGTGCCATCTAGGTTGGCGGTTCCCAGGGCACAGTACAAAGCACCCAGCAGGCGGGCTGACACGCAGGTTCCCAGGCCCCGCTCCTGGAGAATGGCTTCTGGGTGGATGCTGGGGAGCCTGCTGTCCCATCAGCTCCAAAAGGAAAAGCTCAGAACCCCAAGCCCAGACATGCCGCATGGAGCTGAGGACTGAGCAGCTCGGTGCCTGCTGAGGGACATGCACGCAGCAAGGCTGGGGCAGTCTCAGGGTCCCCCCCACGGATTCAGATTCCAGTGCACGCAGCCCTGCCCATAACCCACAACAGGCTAGTTCCCACCACAGGGTCCCCAGGAGCTCGGAAGCACCTGCGCGTCCACCTGCGCCCACCCCACTCCCCAGCCCCCTATAGATTGTGCTGGAGAACCCGACACTGCACCAACAAAACGAGTTCGGTTCTTACTGATCTACCTCCTTCCTCTTTGAGACCGAAGCGTGCTCCCAGGCTTCCCTGACAGTTATGAAAACAATCCCCAGGGAGGAGGCGGCCGGAGAGGAGGAGGGGCCGGGATTAGACTGTTTACCAAAGGCTGCTGCACCCAAGCTCTCAACACTCGGGTTCAGGCCCCAGGTGAGCGTCAGGAAAGGAGCCCTGTGTACAGACCAGCAGATCCTCACCTAGGGGTGACTTTGCCCCCAGGGGACACTGGGCGCTGTCTGGAGAATTCTGGTGGTCTCAAAAGAGGGCTGCTGCCGGCAGGCAGAAGGTGGGGCCAGAGATGCCGCTCACCATCCTACAAGGCACAGCGCCGTCCCCACGTCACGTGTGCCGACAGTGCCGAGTCTGAGAACCTCCGGTATAGACCAAACCTGCGCGTTTTCAGCCACATTTAAAATACACCACCGGTCTGGAGCCACCCACTCAAGCACTCCCAGCATTCACTTGAAGTTTGATCCGTATCTAATTAAAATTCGCTTACGGACATTACGGAGTACCCTCTGTAGATCAGAAGCTGATAAAGAGAATCCTTCTACACCTCCACCAGGTTAATCTTCTAGGGGAGAAGATGGAAAATTACAGCAACACAGGAAGTGGAGTTGAAAATCCGGGTACTGTGAAGGGCAGGTCCAGGTACCTAGGATTTTATACCGGAGCCTCCAGCGACCAGGAAAGGGCAGCGAGGGCTGGTGAGTGACTCAGAGGCCGAGACCCTCACAGGAGTCCAGGCTGGGGGCGACTGCCTGTAGAGGAGAGAGGCAGGAAGGACCACCCTGATCCCCCGGGGCCCCCCACTTCTGGGGAGCAGCAGCAGAGGGGGGAAGGCTGGGGTGGAGTGGTCAAAAGTTTGGGTTTTAACAGTCTCAAGAGCAAAGAGGGAACAAGTGGACCACAAATCAGGAGTGAATCACGGCATCACCGCAAAACAAAACGGAGTTCGGGCTGCACTTGCTCGCTTAGCGCTCCGGTCACGCAGCCAATTGGTGGGAAGCAAGGCGCCCACAAGAGCACCCTGCCGGCTGCGGGGTCCCTGGGCAGGGCCGAGGGCTGCCCCGCAACTTCATGCAGCAGGGCCTCCACAGGTTCCGGGCCAGGCCAGGCCAGCCCCACCCTGCACCCTCGGTGCTGAGTCAGGCCGAGGGATGACACAGACCCTGACCCCTGACCCCCGACCCCCAACCCCCAACCCCTGTGTGAGCGGCAGCCATCTGAGAGGAAAGGGCTGGTGTGAAGGCCCAGCATTGTTCAAAATGAAGCCTGCCACTTAAGGAGAGAAAATGACACCCCTGTCACCCTGGGCCGGCTCCCTTCTCCTGCCCCCAGGAGACCTGGGCTGCTCTCCACGTGACTAGCCGCACTGCCACTGCTAACAGCACCCCGGCTGTGCGGGGCTCAGCACCCACCGCTGCTCCATTTCCTGTGCTGCGAAGGCCAGTCCTGTGACCTGCCTGCTCCTACCCAGGAGAGTGCTCTTCCCGGGGCCCCGCACCCCCGGGCATGGCATGTGTCCTGCTGCAGGAGCAGGCCCACCCCTCCCCCCCCGCCTTGTGTGAGCTTTCGGGGCCTGACAGTGCAGGAGTTTGTGGGCCGGCCTCGAGGAGGGCCATGAAGGAAACTTTGTTTTTCAAACAACTGTATTCTTTATTAGTGATATCCATAAACGTTGCTATTCTGTGTTTCTATCCAGAAAGACAATTTCCTCCTGTATCATTTTTTGTGTTTTTTTTTTTTTGAGAAACAACTTGCAATCCATTGCATGAAAGGGCTACAAATACGCATTTGTTAACCAACCAGAATACAGACACTTGGCTTTACAACTTGCACCTAAGATCCCAGGGCAAGTAGCTGGTTCATCAGTTGTCACAGCAACTTGGGGACATTGCCCCAGCTGGGCACGACGGTTTACGTTTCCAAATCTCATGCAAAAAGCGAAACCGCGATGTGGATTGTTAACTACATTTTTAAACGAGTCCTCTTCGCCAAACCCGACTGATAACAAGCTTGTATAAGGGCAAAGTCAATTACGCGATGCCTGAACGTCTCAAGAAGCGAAAGCTCTCAGCCTCTCTGCAAACACAGTGTTCTCTCCCATTTGCCCAAAGGGCTTCGCACAGAAAACTCAGGTGACTTCTGATCGCTGAGCTCATCAGCACGCCACTCCTCCCTCCCCACCTGCAGTTCAGCCAGGTGTGCTGCTCCGGCCCCAGCCCCGGGCCCTTCCACCAAACCATTTACCTTACTTCAAAAAACAATTGAAAAGCGCCACAGCCGCCGGCTGGCTCCGGAAAGCTGCTCACAGCCTGAACGTTCTGAGGGCCCCCGCACCCTCTTCGGGATCCACACCAGGCAGGCTTTGCACAAGTGACACAGGACACTTCGCCGAGGGAAACCAGCTCTCCTGGAAAATAAGTCATTGTTTCCAGGGACGAATCACCTTCTCTCGTGACAGCTCAATAAGAAATGCCTTGCTGTGGAGGGGTCTGCTGTGACCACACGTCCCTGGGGTGAGGAAGAGGGTCCTGGGACCGCCCGGCAGGAGGCTCAGGGGGACTCGAGGCCAGCCGTGTAGCACAGGCCTGCGAGCGGGGTTCACCAGGGACCCCTAAAGAGTCCACACACACACACACACAAAAAGCTCATCCTGTTTATTTCAGTAACTACCAAACCCAAATCCAAACAACCCCCTTGCTCCAGGCTTTTCTTCAGTGGCTCCTGGAGTACCCCGCTGGGACCCGCCCTCCCCCCACCCTAGGGGCCCCAGGGGCCACCACCAAGTTCGGGGAGCTACAGCCGGTCCCGGATCGGATTTCTCAGCAGCATTTGCAATTCAATAAGCCTGTGAAGGGCCCTCTCCGGGAGCCGCTGGAAAGGACGGAAAAGTGTCCTTCTCACAGAAAGAAACAACCAATTGTTTTCAGTCGATGGCAATTATGTTTTATAAACACTTTCCCTCAAAGCAGTGTTCCTGGTTTCCGTGGCCGGCACAAAAGGAACTGTGGCTCTATTACTGTGATTGCTATTATGATTATTGTTATTACTTCTATTATTATTATTTTCGGGCCTGGAGAGATTTTTCAGAGCAGTCCCAGAGCCCCAGTGCTGGGTGGGGCCCAGGGGCGCGCAGGGTCTTCTGGGGGCCAAGCCTTGCTCGAGGTCACACCGTCACCAAATCCTCATCTCCGCTGTTGGGAGCGAGGTTCCGCGCCGCCCAGACCCACCGTGACCGGCCCTCGGGAAGACGCCCCAACGACCTTGCCGTGCTAAACGCCCAGCCACAATTAGACGCAGTCCAGGAGGACTGGCGGCATGTGCCTCTTCTGTAATTATCTCAAAGCCTCTCCTCCTGGGCTGTTTGGGGAAGGACTGCAACTCCCGTTTCCCACCAGCGAGGGAGCGAGGGCCCCCACCCCCAGGACCCTCCCCTGGACTTGGAGAGAAAATCTCTGGGAATTAAGAGGACCAAGGGGAGCCTCAACGTGCCAAGGATCCTTTCTCATTTCGTTTTCTCTTTGAGGGAGGGCCCTGGGGAGGGAGGGAAAAGGCACACACATCAGGCGGACCATTTCTAAGGCACTGGCTGGAGGCACTGCTGGGCTGCCAGGGATTCCAAACACCAAACACGGCCTCCCTCCCTTCCTGGAAGCATTTACTCTGAAAAAGGGGACGGGGAAGCCCAGGCACGGGTCCTATGCAAGCAGAGAGGGGCTGGGACAGGGCGGTGGAAGGTGCTGCAGGAACAAAACCCTCCCCCCGCAGAGGGAGAGGCCCAGAGCTGCGTTTGGGGGAAAATGGTGTCATCCTTCCGTAGCTGGCGCTCTCCACACGGCCTTCTCACCTCGCGCCAACCCAGCTCCGTTCCCAGGGAGCCAGCCAGGGTTCCCACACGGCTATTTTTAAAACTGACAAGAAATGGGCTTGTCGGATTGTCAGCCCTGTACTTACAGAGCCGAGGGCTGCTCGGGCTCGTCCCAACGAGCCGGCGCCTATGGCGCAGAGCTGCTGGGCCTGTGCCCAGCCAGGCGCTCAGTTACTCAGGGCTTCCTCTTAGCCCGAGGGCTGGGGCTGGAGGAGGGGGGCCCTGGAGTCACCAGTCCCGGCCTCATGGCAACACCCCCATCGCTAGACTCCACCCAGGCCCCAGGACCCCCAGTGAAGGATCAGTGCCATCTGCATTCCAGGGCCCTGGGCCCAGGGATGGGGGGTGGCGGCGATGGGAGACGTCTGAGGCAGCACAGCCCCCACCTTCCAGTAAAGAAGTGCAGGCCCACAAGGCCTGGGGCAGCCAGGGGTGGTGCTGGGGATGAGGCCCTGCTGTTGCTAAGGGGTGGCAGGAAGGCTGGGGACAGGGTATTGGTGGGGCGCCAAGAGACTCCAGCCTGCCTGCCCAGAGGTACAACCAGCCAAGGACGATCAGCCTGGCCCACAGCCTGTACCTGTGGTGGGTCCCAGTGTAACAAGTGGAAGGGGCAAAAGGGACTCCAATTGCCCTGGGAAATTAGAGGCCCAGTGCTGGGGAAGGGCAGCGGGAGAGCCAGGGCCGGTGACTGCCAGCGGGAGGGGCCTCTACATGCACTTTCGAGATTTGGTGGGCAGGCGCAGAAGTCTGGAGATCACCCCGGACAAGCTGTCTCTGTTTGTTGCACCCGCCCCCTCCCCATCTGGGGTCTTCCTTCGGTCTCTCCCTGCCCTCCAAGTAAGTGCAGGGGCCAGTCTCAGATCTCACCTGGAAAGCTCCCCAGGGGGCTGCAACCCAGCAACCTTCAAACAGGCGGAGTCCAGACTTAGCCTGGAGGGGTGCGGGGCTGGGGGCTGCACCCAGCAACTCCGGAAAACCCCATTCCCCAGTCCAGGGAACCGCTTGCCAGGAGGGGAGTAGGCATGGAAGGCAGCTTACCAAAAGAGCAATGAGGCCGACCTGCCAATACCTGGCAGGACAGGCAACCAGACAACTTCAAGGTCTCACTGCGACCCTGTGAAACTGCACTGCAGCCGGCTGTCCCTGCACTGCAGCGCAGTGACACAGGCCCGAACAAGAAGCTTAAGCTGACCCCAGTGAACACGTCAGTCGGGGGTGTTTTCTTGGCCAAGAGCAGGTGTTTTGACCATGCTCTCAAGCGAAGAACTCATCCTTTGCTGAAAAGGCAGAAGCCCAGCCTGCCCGGCGCAGCCGGCAGAGCGCGGGTGAGTGGCTTCCTATTGGGCGAAGCGGACATCGACCCAGCCACCCCGTGCGTGCCACCACCTGCCCCGGTTTGGGCAGGGCAGGAAAGGCTTCCAGTTAAAGGACAGAACACTTTTCAACCAGGCTCTGCAAGATCCTAAACAACCGGCCTCAAGTGGAGAAACCCTACCTCCAGTTGGGCCACCCAAGAAACGAGGGCATCGTCGCTGGAAATAACAGATTCTAGGATGCAGGCTGACTCATCAGCCGGGGATGGCCTTGTTTACTTGGTCTCCCAATATAAGAGGCTGGTGGTAAAACCTTTGCTGATGTATAAAACCCCCTCTGACCGAAAGACCCCATCAGACAAACATCCCCAACAGCATAAAAACACCCCAAGGGAGAGGGTCTCGCCTTTCAGGATCTAACCACTCACTGGCCGGTATTCAAAGAAGTTTGCATTTCATCAAAATAACCACAGCGCCCCTCCCGGCCTGAGCGGCTTCCAGGAACCCAGGTGCAGTGAGGGGAAAGGGCTGGCACAGCTTCCCCAAGACCTCGCCCTCCGGTCAGATGTTTTTGTGACACTTGTCACCACTCTACGGAGGTTTCCAGGAAACACTGGGTCTGAGGCTCACAGCAAAAGGACACCACTCTCCTGTACCGTCCGCTAGGCCGGTTTGAAAACACCAAGTCTGCAGGGGCATGGGCCCTTCTCCCCAGGCCTATTATTCATTACCGCACGCTGTGGAAGCACACACCGCACGTACGTCCCTTAAGTCGTGCGGACACACTGTCACCTCGAACGTCATCACCGTCCTAAGATGAAAAGAGGCCCCACCATTCAGTAAGCGGAGGATAGGTCTCTGAGCCGGCAGGGGCTAGGTGGGGGGTAATCGCAGCTGCTTTTCTGAGTCTGCCTGTGTCCGGGGTGTGTGTCTAGGGGGGACCTCCATGCAGAATATTGACACGACTTCCACACAGAATGCGAACTTCATCCAGGGATAACTAATTATTTAAATGTGCTCAACTGAAGCGTGCATATAAATTATTAGAACCTGAACGCAAAGGGTGAAAAACAAACAACAGAGCTGCTTCTCTAGGCCCTCCTCCAATCCCCAGGCCCCAAATTCTGCGGACCACAGTGGACCCACCAGATGGAACTGTGCGGCCGCACCGCCAGGCCCAAGCACCAAAGCGCCAAGGAAGTGCCCGGGCGCCGAGGAAGCCTGGCCCGGCCAAACCAGTGCTTCCGACCGAAATAATTACCGTCTTACACCAATTTGTGCTCCAGCGTAAATTACTAAGTGAGTCGAACGGAGTCTCACTAACTCACAAAGCCCAGATTCCCACACGGCAATTTCGCTAAGCCGGGCGCAGACCGCAGTACCAAGGTGGGTCCGGGGAGGACCGGACGCGCCTCCGAGAGGCGGGGGTCGACGACGCCAGGGAGCTCACGACCCTAAAAATCCAGAGCTTCACGGGAAGCCGGGTGGCACCACTGGGCACTTTAACAACGTCTCGGGCAAGCGCGGCCTACCGAGGTCACAACTAGGCGCCGCAGCTCATCGACCCGGCGTGCGCAATTAGACCCGGAGCTCCCCAAAGCCCCCGCTTCGGCCAGGCAAGTCGAGCGGACACCGCGGGGGCTTCACGGCCTTGGCGGGCGCTTGTTTTTCTCTCCGGGGCTGCTTCATAGGCAACGCAGGTGGAGAGAAAGGGACCCCTAGAACCCAAGCACTTCGACCCCAGTCCGGCCCCTCGCCCGCACCGCAGCGCCCCCGTATGGGCCGCTTACCCGTCGTCGACGTGCAGAGTTCTCGACGATGACAACTTGATGGCGAGCCACGTCTTCCAGTGGACATGGCGCACCTTGTACACCTGTCCGAACCCGCCGGAGCCGACTTTCTCCCAGCTCGCGAACTCCTTCGCGTCGAAGGTGCGCAGCAGCCCCAGGGCCCACGGGACCCCGCTGTCGCCCTCCATCGCTCCTCTCTCGCCGCCAGCCCGAGCCGCTCAGAGCCTCAGCAACAGTCCAGGTGCCCAGGTGCGCGCCCCGCCCGAGACG
The DNA here is from genome assembly GCA_028533065.1 of Trachops cirrhosus. Taxonomy (NCBI): domain Eukaryota; kingdom Metazoa; phylum Chordata; class Mammalia; order Chiroptera; family Phyllostomidae; genus Trachops; species Trachops cirrhosus. The sequence goes on along the minus strand of CM052539.1, from coordinate 185,866,526 downwards.
TCACTTCCTCCACGCGCCCCGCCCCCCGCCGGCCCCGCCCCGGGAGCGGGTCCCTGCACACCCACCGAGGGACGCGTGGGGTCACTGCGTTCTCCCCCGGGTGCTCAGGACTAGAAAAGGACCCGGCGTAGCGCGCAGCGGCAGGCGGGCGGTCGTGTATATTGAAATCATTGTAGAGTCCCATGCAGTTGTAGGGAAAAAAGTATATTACAGTCAGGATATTGTGTATTACAACTAGGCTCTTATTCAGATTCCCGCAGATTTACTTGTCCTTCTCTGCTATACAACGTTGTCGCCCGCGTCCGTTAGTGTCTTTATATAGAACATTCCATCACGCAAGGACCCTCCTGTGATCCCTTTATAACCGAACTTCCAAGTCCTGGCCGTCACTCTATTTCTAAAATTGTTATATTTCAAAGTGTGCTGTGTTTGCAAACAGAAGTCCTGTAGTGTGGGGTCTTTGGGAACTGGCTTTTTCCACTCAGCATAAGTCTGTGGAGATCCACGTCTTTTTTTTTTTTTACACCCAAGTTTTCACTTTGGAAGTAACTTTTTTTAAATTACCCCAACAGCAAATCTGAAGTTCCAAAGACAGCAGGAGTTCCCCACCCTTTCTTCGGAAAAAAAAAAAAGTGTCTTTTTTACTTGTAGAACACATCACTTGAAAAGGAAAGATGTTTTTTCCACATTTGGGGGAAACTATTCCCGGCCTGAATTCACACCACTCTTGGAAAGATATCTGGGTCAGAGGTCGAGAAGCAAGGGTGGAAACTTTCACACCTAAAAAGCACCCATTTCTGTCCCAGTGTACCATGAGCAAAGACGTATTCTTGGCCAACAGAGATGAATCATGAGGGCAGGATGGGGAGATAGACGAGGAAGCATTTGGAAGACATCAACTGTATTTTTGCATTAGTCACCCAAAAAGGAGAGGCGGATCCTACGTAGCCTGTGTGGGCATATGATCGTTTTATTTTACAGCGAATAATTGGGCTCCTCTCTGTAAACAGCGCACTGCCTCCCCTCCCCCACGAGTACGCTTTGTGGAGAGTACTCTTTGGTGGGAACCAAACAGGGCTGGTCCCCAGGCCTCTCAGGGAGACCAGGCTGCCACATTGTTTTGTACATAATCTTGAGATCAAAATTCATCTCCTTGAGACTGGAGTGCATAATGGTTATCTCAAGCTTGCTGGTAGCAAATGGAACATAACGTTTAAACCAACCTTTTAAAAATAATTGGGATTTTGAATAAATATAGATAACTTGAAAGTAGACATTGTCATTATTTGGGTGGGGAAAAGATGAATTGACTAGAAAATGAGTCATTTGTGCTGTTTCCTGGGCTCAGCTCAAGGCATCTTTCTCTAGACCCGCTGCAGACTCGGTGCCACTGGCGTGCAGTGAGCAGCATCGGTGAGTGACAGTGCATACCAGTCTACTAATGGAACACGCCGGCTTCGCTTATTTAACCCTCCGCTCGCTTCACTTGACAAATATTTTTGGGTTATCTGTGGTAGGCTCGGCACTGCCAGATTCCACAGAGGCCTCAACAGCCAGCTGCCAGCTGCAAGCCCAGGGGACAAAGATCACCGACCAGGACTGGGTGGGACTGACCCTGTTCCTGCTCCGGACCTGGCTGCTCCTCACACACGCCACTGAGCCCACTCTGCAGGCCAGTGTTTTAATCTGTCAAAGGAAAACAAAGTCCCTTGCGGGAATTGTGAAATCAGCAGAGTTCTATCTAAACCCTCTGTGACTGTAGGTAATTGTTAAATTTATCTTAATGGTCATTGGTCATTGACAAGTAAGGGAACATGTCAGAGTATGAAAGTAACTTCCAGGGGCAATATTTTAATCATTATTTCAGCATTATGTATCTTATAATTCCAGAGGACAACCCTTCGTGGTTACCCTGTGGCCATCTATGGCACACCAAAGAGAGTTTAGGTATGGATAGAAGACACTTGGTATTGCATTAAGTTATGAGACTAAAGTGCCAAAACAGAAGACAGTATTTAGTCTTATTTTGTTGGGCAAATATTTAACATAATAAATGCACTCTAGGTGAGAAGATTTTAAATGAACACAGCAAATCATTTAGTTGAAATGCTTTAAATAAATCATGAAAAGGCACAAAATATAAAGAGCTGCCATTTTTTAACTGAAGATGTTTTATTATTTGTAACCTTTTAAAAAAAATAAATCCCCAAAAAGGGGATTTATATAGTATGAGATTAAGCATATGCAAATTAAAATTTAAAGCTTTCAATATTAGCTTTAAAATATAATAAATCTTATCAGAATGCTAAATAAGATAAACTGAATATTAAATTGAATTTTCCATCCTCATGAGCTGTAGAAACTTTCTTAATGAACAAAGAAATCTTATCCACAGTTGAGTAAGTATTGACAATCTCCGAAATGATGGAGCTCACTGGAGTGTCAATAATTTATATGAATGAAAACCTTTCATCACAGCGTATTTCCACTTTTAATATATTTTAGTTTAAAAAAATTGACCGAGTAAAAGAAAAATATCAGGGGAATAATGGTGCGAGTTTTGCATCTCGGGCGTGGGAGGTGGCCGTCGCGAGGATGAATAGACACGTCCGAGAAGTGCCAGGGTGGGCGGTGCCAGGTGACCGAGACAGACCCGGCGCACCGCAGGGCTCGAGGCCAGGCGTTTCCGGGGAGATCGAGGCCCGAGGGCAAGGCGCTCTGACCGGAGACAGCTACCCGGCGGGGAGCGCTGGTGGGGAGGGGAGGGCCGGGAAGTGCCAGCCACCAGGCTTCTGCGGGCGTTTTCCCTAAGAATTCTTAAGTCCGAGTCCTCCGGGCACAGCGCTTCTCAGTAGGCGCCTCTGCCGTCCAAGTCCCCGGGTGTGACTGGCCGCGAGCGGATGTCCCCTTGCCCACGCAGCCATCTATCTCCGCGCGCTGGCCCGTGCGAGTCGGGCGAGGGCCGGAGCTGCCTCTGCATCCCGCGGTGGGGGCCGGACCGACCCTGCAGGCCAAGGACGAGGCTGGACTGAGGACCCTCCTGGGCGGGATTCCGGCACCCGGCCCGTGGGCGAGTGGGCTGGTCCTTGCAGTGGGGGAATAGGGTCCCTTCTTGGGATGCCCGCGGGGCTCCGAGGGGACAGTGCGCCTGGCGTGTGCTGGGTGGTAACAGTGTCGCGTATCTGTCGCCTCTGGTGGGCGCACTGCTGCGTGAAGTGTAAACCCAACGCTTCAGGGTCCCGGGAGCAGCGCGTGGCGGACAAACTGCTCCCGGGCGAATGGCTCAGCCAGTCTGGGACTGAGCAAGGCCCCCGGTCTTTAGTGAAGCCAGCGGCCCTGAGGTCCTCCCGCTTGACCAGCCCACGGTGAAGGGGCAGTGGAGACCAACTTCCGAGCAGCCCACCCCATCCTCTCCTCCGACCCCTCCCCTCCCCCTCCCCCTCCCCCTCCCCCCTCTAGCCTCTCCGCTGCTCCAGCTCCCCGCCCCCGCCCCTACCGCCGCCCCTGCAGACACTCCTCCGAGCCCTGCCCCTTCCGCTGGGCAGGTCCTCCCCCCGCGAGGAAGCCTTGCTCTCCTCGAAGGACAACTCCTGCTGCAACTCGCAGGGCTGCTTTTGAGAAATTCCTGCATGATTTGAATGCTATGTGCTCAAAGAGCATAGCCTGTTCAGGGCCGCGGTCCTGCGCTCATTAATCCCGAAGGGGTGACTTGAGAGAACAAGGCACCGGACACACCGTCCCTGGCAAGGGTGTCCAGAGCCACCGCTGGGGCTGGGGGAGAAAAGATGGGGGTGGGGGGCACCGACTCTTCCGCAAGAGAATATTTCCTGTAACACAAACCTCCCTTTTCAGAGATGCCTCTGAATTATGGGAGAATATTGTGCCTTTTTGTTGTTTCAAGCCACGTAGTTAGTGAATACTTGGCTATGGATGGCTGCCTCAGGAGACTGACAGACCCGCCTAGATCCTCTCTGTCCCAGGGACAAACCAGGAGACACCGGTTTTCGGCGCCCACTCTGGGCCTGCTGACTGTAGCTGATCAATGAGCTCAGGTGGGGGGTCCGTGTGGGTAACTTTGTGTCCCTCCTGATGACCTTGGAACTGGAACGTGGGCTCTGCTGGGTCTCTGGTGTGCAGACACACACTGCAGATCTTGGGACTTATCAGCCTCCAAAAGTACACGGAGTCAATTCCTTACGATAAACACACACACACACACACACACACACACACACACACACCCTTGTTGGTTCTGTTTCTCCGGAAAACCCTGATTTCACCTTAACCCTATTTTCTAAAGCTAGCCAGTCATTCTATTGGCAAAACTGGTGCACTCGCCTTTTTGTAGGCTGTTCGTGGTTTCTATTTCTTTCTTTCTTTTTTTTTTTAAAGCCATTTCTAAGCCACTACAATGAAGGCTGATGCTGCCATTCAGGGTCCAGTGAATGCTTGTTCAGGACAGGAGTCTTCCCTTGTCTGGACAGGTCCTCCGAGAGAAACAAGTGGAGAAGTGAGGTTTCCTCTTTTTGCAACCGAACCAGCTGCATTAAAACGATCTTCAAATAAGGCGTGTGAAGGTCCGGCTGGCTCAGCTCAGTGGGGGGTGTGTGGAGGGCTTAGCATTTACCGCTTCCTCTTCCCACCTCCACCTGAGCCCAGATTGCCCCTCCCCCACCCCGGCCCAGGGCCGTCGTGTCCCCCGCAAGGGCTGGGAGTCCTGCCCGCCCGTTGTTCTGCCAGCGGGGTCCCTCCTATCACTGCTCCAGATCTGACATTGCCAGCCAAGACTTCTCTTCCCAAGATGCCTATTTAGAAAGGAATTCTCCGCGGGTACTTCTCACACACACCCTGGTGGCTTTGCCAGGTTCTCAGGGGAGTGGCTCCATGAGGTGGCCACCTGCCATCTGTGGGCCAAGCCAGGGAACTGCAGCTGAAGCAGCTGGAGGACCGGGACGGTGCCACAAGTGAGCCAGCCAGCCACACAGTCACTCAACAAATATTTGTGGTGCCAGGCATGGCCCTTGTCACAGACGGCCCTGCCCTGCTGGGTCTCTGGGTCCGGGCCTCCGAGGCAGACAGCAAGGTGCAGCAGCCAGGGCAGCCCAAGGCGTGCCAGCCCTGCAGGCTGCCCGGTTCTCTTGCCTCCGTTTCCCCCACTGTAGAATGAGGAAGGTGAAACTGGGGCCCCTACTTCACGGAACTGTGGGGTTTAACGTGGGACTAGGGTAACGCGTCCTCAGAACAGAGTCTGCGTGTCCGGTGCCCTGCGCCCGTGTCAGCTCTGAGTGCCTTTCTTCTCTCAGTCTGGGCTGCTCTGGTGGGCTTTCCGTGATGCACTGACAACGTCCAATCTGCCGTTAATCCCATCTGGTGCATTTTATGACCGAAGTAGACAAATATAATAATATCGAATCATATTCAGTGAAATAGCAAGCTACAGGTGTCTACATAATGAACCCCATTTTTGTTAAAATATTATACAATTTATAAAAGCAAAAGACTGGAAGAAACCTAAATCCCCATCACTGGGGCATTGAGTGAATGAGCATCACTCAGGGACATGAAGGAATACTATGCAGCCATGAAAAAGGAGGGTGCTGTCTCAGTGATCACAGAGTTCCCTGTGCACAGAGCAAGGTGGAGGGAAGCACAAATATACACCACAGTTTATTCAAGACGGGGGAACTAGGAAGGCAGCCAGCTATCTCTGTCTGTCCATCTGTCTACCTACCTATTATCTATTATCTATCTATCTATCTATCTATCTATCTATCTATCTATCTAATCTGCTTCTATTTTAATAGTAAGCATTGGGAGACTAAGCCTGAAGTATTCTGAAGGATACCTACAGGGATGGAGAGGGGAAGGACCTGCCTTGTTTCATAGATTTGACTTTGGAACCATGCAAGTATTTTACATACTTATAAAACAAATTCACTTTTAAAAAGCAGCCCCTAAGTATCGGAAATAAAATAAGACAAAAGAACCAAAAGTGTATCCACTGAGTGGCCTGACCCACCAGAGCAGAGCTATTCCAAGCGGCTTTAAAACGTGGAAATTTGCAAGTCACTCCTAGTGGAAAATACACTAAGGACAAAAAGAACCACAAAAAAGAAAGAAAAGGCTTAGGGCTTTCCCAGTGCTCGTGCTGCGGGAGCCATTTTCCGGAGACCGGTGCGTGTACGTGATACTCAGACCCTGCTTGTCTCTGTGTCACGGGGAATGGAGAGCTGTGTGCGAGAGAACTCGAGTCGAGGAGCTCTGAACTTGAAAGGGAAACAATCAACCCAGAATAATCTGCACACTTAATAAAAATGAGTAATGCGGCCCTGCTGTGCATTGGGCTAGCCGTCCACCACAATCCAGGGACACATCTGGGGAGAACGGCCCTCTCCTCCCCCTCGGTACCTCCTGCCAATTAGTCTTACGTAAACGCAAAATCCCCATTTCTACCGAGGTCACACGTGTTGTTTCATGGAGCTCGCCTTTAGGCCACGCTAAGAACAGAAGGTGAAATACATCACTGAAAGTTTCCTTAGAGTCTCTTAAAATGCCAACCGCCTCCTCAACTGATCAGTTAATTCTCTCCATAAGCAACAATGAGATGATCAGGACTTCTTATTTTTTTACTATTAACTTTAAAGTTTAGCAAAATATATTCACTATTCTAGGGTCATATATCATTTTTTTAAATATTTTATTTATTTATTTTTAGAGAGGGGAAGGGAGGGAGAAGGAGAGAGAGAGAAACATCAATGTGTGGTTGCCTCTCATGTGGTCCCCACTGGGGACCTGGCCTGCAACCCAGGCATGTGCCCTGACTAGGAATCGAACCTGCGATGCTTTGGTTCGCAGCCCGCGCTCAATCCACTGAGCCACACCAGCCAGGGCTCATATATCATTTTAAAGTGATGAAACAGTAGGTCCAAGTGACCGACGGAACTAATGAAATAAGTTCTGCAGAGATCAGGGCTGTCACGGTCTTAGTGAGAGCCCTGTTCCGACCCCCCACCCGGGGTCTGGGCGCCGCGTGCCGTGAGGTCGCCCACCCCGTCGCAGCGGGCGGTCAGGTGGCATTCCCGTGTGCTTTCCTACGCAGCACACACAGTTCTAAAGCTGGAGGGAACGCAGATGAAAGTGGCTTTAATTGATGTGATCTTTAAATTAGTTTCAAACACATCTCTGCTTTGTGACTACTCATCTCATTTGTCATTTAAAGCTTAAACAAACAATGCGTTATTTAAACGCTCGCTTTTAATTTGTTGAGGGAAAGGTCAATGTTTATTATTAAAGGCGATGGCTCAAATATAAGGCCCATCTAGGGGGAAGCAGGAAAACAGCAAAGGAATGACTGTAGAATAATGAAAGAAACGCATTCATTTTTATAAACCTTTATCCTCAGACCGCCTTCCCTCCGAAGGCTGATGTACGTTTCTTTACCCCGTGTGTATGCGAACCGGAGCCTGCCCACTGCGCTGCCCCAGACCCCCCAGAATGCAGTCAACCAGGTGTGCCCCACACCCATCGGTCACCACACAGAGGCCTAGCTGGCACGTCTACCTCCTGGCATTTGGGGACCCCTGGGGAAGTGCCCGGTGAAGCCCATGGGCCCACCAGCCAGACTGGCCTGTACCCAAAGAAACTTCCAGACTGATGGAGATTTGGGGAGAGCCTCCTATGTGAGAGGCAGAAGACAATCAGAAAAGGGCGAAGAGGTACCTAAAACCAAAGCCTGACATGACATCTCAGAGGAACAAGATGAAGTCGGAACACTGTCTGGGAAGAAAGAAGACTGGAGAAGCAGAAAGAACTCAGAAATGAACATTTGCCAGTCAAAGCTAAACATTTTCAAAGCCAAGGAAATCTCCCGCAGATCACCACACAAGGCAAAGAGATAAGAAGTTGAAAGGAAAGCTAAGGTATTTCAATACCCAGCTAACGGGAGTCCCCAGGATAGGGAAGACGAGCGGGTAGCTGGCTAGGACCTATGGCGTGTGTATCAGGTCAATGAGGATAAAAATTAGTAAGAAAGAAAACGGGGAGGGAAGGCGGTATAGCACCCCATCTTCTCACACCCTCTTCTCCCACCCCTGTGGGCACACCCGCTTAAGTCACCCCCATGATATGATTTTGTTTCTCTTGGGTAAAACCCAGGAGCAGATTGCTAATCTGTCGGGGAGAGGTGTGTTAACTTTGAACGGTACTGCCAAATGGCTCTCCACGGAAGCCAAACCATTCTGATCTCCCACCGATGCTGGCGATATGTCTACATACAGGCACACGTGCATATATCTATGTGCACACACACATGCATCAGTACACACATGTGAACACACACAAAAGCACATACATGCATGTGTATACATGCCTACATATACATATACACACACGTGTGTGTGTGTGTATGAGACTTTTAAAATATTGGACACTGCCCTGTGTGGCTCAGTGGGCTGGGCATTGTTACCCAAAGCAAAAGGTCGCTGGTTCAATTCCCAGTCAGGGCACGTTTGGGTTGTGGGTTCGGTCCCCCTTCTGGACGCGAGTGACAGGCAACCCATCAGTGTTCCTCTCTCACATCGATGTTTCTCTCCCCCGCTTTCTCCTTCCCTTCTCCTCTCTCTAAAAATAAGTAAATACAACCTTTAAAAAAAACTGATACTGAATTATGCCTTTAAGAAGTAATACTAATACAGATGTCACAGTGGTTGCTTGCAGAGGCTTTAGTTTTGTTTTGCAAATTGAAGAGTTAAAATTCCAAATAACGACACCACGCTGTTCTAACGTTTCTGTCGGTTTCTCTTCAGTTAGCCACACAAGCTGTCCACTCTGCACCTGCCCACTGGGCACTGGGGTTGGTTTGAATGTCTCTTCTCTGAGATGCACGGCCCTTCCGTCGAGGTTTCTGTGACAACAGGTAAGACACACCTCGGAAGACGATGGAGGTGGGCTGTAAATCAGGGAACGTGGGTAGTACCCCTGTACGACAGACGTGAGCCAGGTGTGGGGGACTTAACTGCAAGTCTTTCACAGTCTTGAAGTAAACAGGTAGTCTTTTATGTAATAGAGCTGAAAGACTCTCCAGGCAGGCGTACAGAACTCTCTGGCCCGAGCGGCAGCCAGTCTCCTTGAACTTGACATCAGGGTGCATCAGGGCCTCCGGAGTGGGCGTCCGCAACACGGCCACCCCCACCCACCGGACACCGCCCTGTTGGTATATACCCAGTGAAGGTGCATGTGCCCCTCCGTGCACCTGCCCTCTGCCTGTGCTGCGCGCTGTGGAACTGCCCACGGGTGCCACGGGAAAAACCTTTCCCCAGAAAGTGGAAGCCCTTGAAAACTGGTCTAAAGATGGGGAGACATGGTAGCTTCTTTAAAAAGTCCTTCACATATTTTAAATGATTAATTCATTTAACTGTTAGTTTGTTCAATTCAAATGTTAATTTAAAATTACTAGTTTATAATAACATCAGTATTGCTTCATAAATTATAACAAGGTCCCACACTAATAATGTTAATAACAGGGAGAACTATGGCAGGGGAGAGGGACCCGGGCGGGGGGCTCTATGGAAGTTCTGTTCTTTCCCTGCAATTTTTCTGTAAGCCTGCAACAGCTCTAAAAATGAAGCCTTTTGTTTTGTCAAAAGACAATTATAGATTATTTATATATAATATGTAAATGAGTACATATAAAATATATTACTTAAAAAATCTATACATATGTATATATATAAAATAATTGTCTTTTAACACAATTAATGTATGTACATGGGTCTGTATAAAAAAAGTCCAGCCATTGTTAATATAACAAAAATGGTTTGCATGACATTGATGTAACCTGGCAGCCAAGGAGAGTGGACTGGAATGCGCATGTGTGAACAATGATGACTTCACTGTACTAGTCAGTGGGGGTGGTAGATGCTGTTGAGTGAGTATGTGTATTGTGTGGCTGTCTCACTCAAAATAACTGAGTGAGTAGAGCAATGAATCTGCATCAAATTTTGCGTTAAGCTTGAACATTCCTCCGGGGAAACCATCCAGATGATTCAGAAGGCTGCAGCTGTGGGCAACTGGTGATTGGCAGCTTCATCACAACAACACACTCACTCATGCATCACATCTCGTGCAGAGTTTTTCGGTGAAACATCAAGTCACCCAGGTGACTCAGCCCCCCTGCAACTTCTGGCTTTTCCCAAAACTAAAATCACCTTTGAAAGGGAAGAGATTTCAGACCATCGATGAGATTCAAGAAAATATGACAGGGCGACTGATGGCAATTGGAGAACTGCGTGAGGTCCCAGGTTACCTGCTTGAAAGGGGACTGAGGCGTCATTGTCCTAATGTTTCTGGTATCTTGTGTCTTCTTCAGTAAATATCTCCATTCTTCATAGTTCGTGACTGGATACTTTCCAAGAAGCCCTCACTACTTGCAGGGGCCATGCTTTAAAGCCGTAGTTTAAAGTGATTTAACCCTCAGCCCATCGGCCCCCATTCCCAGGGTGGTCTGTGCACCACGGCCCCTCCGTGCTGGCTCCCCACTCCCTTCCCGGCATCCACAAGGGAAGGCCTCCCAGTGTGGGTAGTACCAGCTGGCAGGGCCTCTCCCTGGCAGCTCAGACAGGGAGAGCGGAGTGCCCCCCGCACTGGGGCTGGGCACAGGAAATAGCAAGTGGTCAGAGATGGGGGGGAGAGAGAGTCTTATGATAAAAACCTTAGTTGTTCTATGATAAACTATTCAGCATCAAATCACGGCCCGTGTACCAACCAATGAAAACCACCAAAAGAACCTCATTACAAGGAAATTCAAAATACTGGAAGTCAATTAAAAAAAAAAAGATGAATTCTTCAACTTCTCTAGGGACTCATCTCAGTTTTTCTTTCCTTGGCTACGTGGACTCTAATTAACCAAACTATAAAATTTGGCTTATTTGACCCTTTCCAGAGTAGACTACTATAAAGTGATGTGTCTGTTCTATTTAAGTCTAAAATCTTCAAAAAATGGCCCTGGGCCGGGTAGCTCAGTTGGTTAGAGCATCGTTCTGATATGCCAAGGTTGAGTACTTGTATTTTTTTTTATTTTATTTACTTACTTTTTTAGAGAGAGGGGAAGGAAGGGAGAGAGGGAGAGAAGCATCAATGTGTGAGAGATTCAATTGCCTCTTGCATGCCCCCACTGGGGGAGCCATCCCCCAACCCAGGCGTGTGCCCTGACTGGGAATCGAACCGGTGACCTTCCGGTTTGCGGGCTGGGCTCAGCTCGGAGTCACACCAGCTGGGGTAGTGTTGAGTATTCGATCCCAGTCAGGGCACATACTAGAATCAACCAATGAATGCATAAATAAGTGAAATGATAAATCGATGTTTCTCTCTCTCTCTCACTCCCTTCCTCTCTCTTACTGGCAAAGTATTTGCTGCAATACTGGTGATACATGCTCCAAAATTAGACATAAATTCATCAGTAATGTATGGTTTAATGAGAGATTCTTAAAGAATATAATTTGTATTTTCCTTAGAAATCTATGAGATAAAAGCAAATAATAAGGAAGCCCACATACAAAGCAAAGAGTTAAACACAGATGGGAGGAATTTAAATAAAATAAAATTGCAATTAAACATTTTTAATATAAAATCACAATAATAATCGGCAAATATAAATATTTCAGAAGACATGTCAACCTATCCCCTATGTACTAATGTTAAACACTCATTTGCAAAGACAAATTAAATGAATATTAAAGATAAAAATCTATTCTAAAATGCTAACTAAAAATTTTGAACTCGAGGTATGGGTGAGAGTGTGTTGTGGGACTGTGTGTGTGAGAGTGTGCACGTGTGTGTTTGGGCCACGTAGAAAAAATGTTTCCTTATTTCAGCTGATGTTTCCTATGGAGAAGCCTTCCCAGGGACAGAGCCCCCCAGTTCTGAGCGCAGAACTGGGCAGGTTTTGTTATGGGCCCTGAGGCCCCAGCCACATACTGCCTGATCTTAACCTATGCTGCCCACACATTCTTCCCATTTAGAAATGGGGAGATCAAGGATATTCTTGCCCTTTCTAATGCAATAGAAAAGACCCAGCAGCTTATGACAAAGAGCCTCAAGCCCCCCACATCAGGACAAAATTAGGAAGGTTCCTAAGAGTTAATCCTTCTGAAAAATCGTGCCTAACGTCTTTTCTAGCTATTGTGCCCCAAGCCCAATGCCACCCTGATTCCTGACATAATCTCAGACTGTCTCAAATTTGTCAGCACAAAGACGTTTGTCAACCATAAGTCACCCGAAGTTATGGTAAGATATGAAAGACAAATGCCTACAAAGTCATCTTAGATTTTTGGTAAAATGCCTTTCCTTATCCTAATATCAGAAAAAGGTCTTCAATAGCATAAAGATGTCAAGGAATTTTTAATCTAGGATGAAGCTATTCATTGCCTGGGTACCCAACAGTAAATGCATTAAACTACTAAAAACACCGTTACTTTAAATGAGTTTAAAACAATAACCATAGAAAAAATATACCACTCTCTTGAAAAATAAAAACCTCCAAATCTTTATTCTAAAAGCTCCAATTTCTGAACTTCCTTTTCCCTTTCTTAACCATAAGTAATGCACATTCTAAACCTTCCCTAAAAGAACGTCAAATCGAAATATAATTAATTGAAAAAAGTGCTTCTACCAAATCGCACGCTGTTTTCACAGGGCAGCCGGGAGGAAAGCGAGGCTGTGAACGCAGCGGGCACAAGCGGCTGTCTGCCTGGGTGCTGAGCCCATATGACGTCAGCATTGATGTCCCTAGTGTAAGACTTCACTGTATGATGACGAAGACACTGTCACAGTCCCGTCAGTTCAGTGCAACTCCAAAAGAAGTTATTAGAGCCTAAGCTGCAAGATTGAGTAATTATCTGCCAACCTATCCAGAGCAGCCCTGCATCCCATAGACATGCACAGGATCATCCCCTTAACTTCTGAGTCAAAAGGAAGAACCAATTATAGCCTAGGAGTACAATCCAAAACCCTTCAAAACTTCATACTTTCTGTCCTACTTGAATCTGACCATGGGAAAAATATTTTGCATGTGTTACAAGAAAAAAAATAGCAGTTGACTTACTGTCTTCTGGAAGCTATTGTCCACAAGATAAAAACTTTTATTTTCAGAAAACATTCCTGGACAAGCCGGGCAAGCCCGAACCTCGTTGTGGGGTGTGTCTCGGGCAGGTGCCCTCCCCAGCCCGTCCCGGCCCCTCGGGCGCGTCCTCGTAGACTATAAAAGAGCTCCTTCAGCTGGGCCGTGGGATAAAGGCTGCGCTCCTCTTTGCAAGGCAGGGCGAACGTCAACGATGATTCACTGAGGCAGTGTGCACAGCTTTTGTCTGGCGGAGCACTCTCCTGACATCGACTCCAAAGGAAGAGACATGGAAGGCATACTCGGAACACGGTGTCATTCCCCCTCCAGTCATGATGGGACTGTAGTGACTGGAATCGTCCCCGCTGGCACCTGCTCTTCCTGGATGCCGGACACGTTAAAATTTTAAATTCCCCCCCAAAACCTGATCATCAAAGAAATCAAGTTCAAAGTATATTATATGCTTAGATAGAAAATGAAACCACAGAAATGCACTGTCTTTGTACACGAACAAGAGATGAAGTTGGTTGCATAAAATCAAGTGTAGTGTTTACGTGCGTGAAACAACAGAGCCTGAGGTTAGCAGCAGGCGGGTTTCCCTTCGCTTTATTTGTTATACGGAGCCTGCAAGGCTCTGCTTTTGGTTACTCAAAACCAAAAACAGAGTCCTTCGTACAGGGTCTTTCGGGGCCATGGTGCGCTGTCCCACGAGCCACCCTTAACTCCTGCAGGCAGACACAAGCCGCCACAATGACGAGACACAGTAAGTGTTCGTCTGCCAGGGCACAGGAAAGCGGCATCCCCGTTTTCTCCGTCCTGGAAAAGCGAGGGTTTTTAAAAGGTTAGCATCTCGGTGACGTTTTGTGAACTTTATCACCAAGACGGCACCATAGTTAGTAGGTTCTAGAAAATCTCCACATCCCGAAGCCAGGTTCATGGAGATAAAATGATTTGGAGTCTCTAGGTCCCTGGACTTCATTCTCACTCTCTCTCTCACACACACACACACATACACCCTTGCCTAGAATATGCATAGTAACCCCTCAGGGGCACAGCCCATATGGGGGGCCCCTGAGGGTCAGAGAGGGGACATCTGCAAAAAATGCTTTCAGGCCGGGGCTGGCCAAGCAGTTAGCTCTGGGCCCACAACGTGGGAGGTCAGGGGACGTAAGCCTATAATCGGCTCTCCTTCCCCTTTTGTTGCTGTTGCTGTTTTGCATGAGTACAACGAAAGGAAACGCCTTCAGTGGCCCTACACAAGGGTGCTGCTGGATGGGGACACTTGGATGACCATGTGGCGTCGTGAGATGTCCTCCCCTTGCTGCATTAATAATAAAATAAGCCATGTCTGGGGAAGTTAACCGATGCTTCTGTTCTTGGTTTGGAATATGGCACCAAATCGCAGCCGAGGCTGTAAAACGTGAGTTGGTCCAAGCTGAAGATCCAAGCTGAGACCAAGTTGGTCTCATGCCTGGCTCGGCTGAGTCACTGGAGCCTGGAATGAGCTGCCCCCTTCCTCCCCCGCCCGCCACCCAACAGTGGATGCTCCCCCAGCAGCTTGCCCCACCAACCGAGGTGCCGGTGAGCCCCCCAGAGTCAGAACTCTGACTGTGGCTGGTGAGTAACTGGTTAAATCACTTAGACTTTGATGCAACTTGAAGGCAGGTGTGGGGTGGGGTTGATCACAGCCAGCTGCCTGGCTGCCTGGTGGGAGCCACAGAGGACAGTCAGTCAGGAGCCAGCAAAGGCATTTAATTTGGTTGTCGTTGCTTTTTAAGTTAAAAAGGAAAAACAATAGGTCTCCGGTTAAAAAAGCAGTCTCCACATTCTTTGGCGCCACATTTAGACGCTGGCTATTTCGGGAACATTCTGACGGATCCTGGTGGGGTGCTCTCCACCAGGAGACTAAGAACATCCCTTT
Source organism: Trachops cirrhosus (assembly GCA_028533065.1). Taxonomy (NCBI): domain Eukaryota; kingdom Metazoa; phylum Chordata; class Mammalia; order Chiroptera; family Phyllostomidae; genus Trachops; species Trachops cirrhosus. Next base: position 185,851,491 of record CM052539.1, on the reverse strand, counting down.
GCATAGCTGTCTACCTTGACATTGTTCTTTTTATTAAAAAAAGAAGGTTTTATTTATTTATTTTAGAGAGAGGGGAAGGGTGGGAGAAAGAGAGGGAGAGAAACATCAATGTGTGGTTGCCTCTCGAGCGCCCCTACTGGGGACCTGGCCCGCAACCCAGGCATGTGCTCTGACTGGGAATCGAACCAGCGACCCTTTGGTTCGCAGGTTGGTGCTCAATCCACTGAACCACACCGGGCAGGGCAACCTTGATGTTGTCCTTTCCCTGAAAGGAATTGTCTGGCCCAAGTAGGGGGCTAGCAGCTCCTCAAAAGTCACAGTTTCTCTGAAAGTACTGACACTATTCTCAGTACAAGAAAAGAAATCCAGCTCCACAAACAGGACATCACGGATTCATAAAGCCGGTGGTGTGTAATGATCCCCCCGGCCTGGCAGCGAGGCTCCCCATTGGTTGAGAAAGCCCATGTCATCTCACAAGGAGATGATGGCCACCCAGGACTCGCTGGGGGACTGGCTGAGCTAAAGTCCTCAGAGGCCCTGCCAGAGCTATTATTACTCTTCTTACTCTAACGCGAGATGAGCTGGGCATTTCAGGACAGTTTGTTTCCATTACAGACTTTTACCGCTGCTTACAAGACGCAGCTAAGAGCTGCAAACCTAGTCACACGCATTTCAGCTCTCAGAGTCTAAGAACCAGAACAACCGATGTCCAAACTTCCAAAAAGATAACCAAGTGCAGTAAAAAGATCTTTGCCAGGGACACTGGGGTACGAAGAACACGAGGCCTGGGTAGCTTTTGCAGCTGTGGCACTGTTTGGAGACTTCCATTGTTCCTTTATTTCATCTGCCAAGACTCTAACAGCCTGGTATGGGGAGCTCCTGGACAGCAGTGTAGGAAGACTGGGCAGCCTGGGCACATCACCTAGGTCAGGATTTCCAAAGGTCTCGGGAAGACTTAGAAATTTCAAGTGCTAATTCCAACTGGATATAGCAAATGGGGAGCTTTTTTTTTTAGTGCTTCGAAGCTTTGGGACTCCAGGTAGTATGTTTCTCCCAACACTCAGGAAAAATATCGTAACATAGATCGAAGTAAAAGGTGGTGGGCGCCCTTCCTTCCCACCGTGTGCCTGAGAGGGACACACTCTTTCTGATTTCCCAAAGCCATGATCTCAGACTTTCAGTTTGCCCTTAGAATACACCACGGATACTTCTTACCCCCTCGGCACCGTATCATGCTAGTTACACGGAAAACACAGATCACACTGAGACAACCCGACGTCGGCTGTCAGCTGGTCCACAATTATTCCCCAGAGGAATCCGCACACGGACCTTACAGGTCAGCCACCCCACTCATCCCGGGGACTCATCCTCCAGAAATGGAAACTTACGTCTGCAAAAATGTGAACACACAGTGTTCGTAGCGGCGTTTATTCACGACAGCCCCGAACCGGAAACAACTCACAAAGTCCTGCTGTGGGTGAGGGGCTCACAGACTGTGGTACCACCGCGCAGCAGACCCCGCACACAGAGGGAGCAGATGGCCTGGGCAGACCTCAAGGGTGCTCTGCGTGTGAGAAGCAGCCCATCTCCCAAACTGACACCCTTAGCATGCTGGCTAGGGGGGAGGACGCACGAACCAACACCAGGGAACTTGTGCAACATTTAACATACACTCACGTGCACACACTCTTAGTCCCTCGGCTGGGCCGCTGTCACAGAATACCGTAGATTGGGTGGCTTATTTAAAAAAAAACACCCACAATGTCTTTCTTCACACTTCTGTAGGCTGGAAGTCCAAGATCAAAGCGTTGGCAGATGTCGTGTCCGGCTAGGGCCCACTTTCTCGCTGCCCTCCCCGGGGCAGGGAGCTTTCTGGGGTCTCCTTCCTAAGAGTGCTGACCCCATTCCTGAGGGCCGCCTACTCAGCTCCCAAAGGTCCCACCTTTGTGGGCAAACTCAGGACAGGAGAGACGCTCTGAGCCCAGGCCACGCTCCAGACTGTCACACAAGGTGGTGACTCAGCAGCGTGCAGGAGGAGCTGGACGTCCCCCGCGTGGGACAGGCCTCACACAGCAGGCACGGAGTGCGGGTCCTCCGTCCTCCCTCTTCCAGGGAAGTGTGCTGGGCCGGGCTCTCTGTGAAGACACAGGTGGGTCTACGTCCTGTGGAAAGGACACCTTCCCCTGTGCGTCTCCCACTTTCCAGAGCAACCGTGGGAAGCTGACCTGTCCGTCCACGGGGGGAGAGCGGGCCACGTGGCTCCCAGGCAGGTGGGTGCGGGGCGCCACACTTCAGGTGTCATCTGGGAACGCCAGCCGCCCACGCCCGGCACTGTGACCTCAGCTCCGTGGGGATCAGGGGTGGGTGGGGGGAGTGGGGGCGCTGGGCCCAGCCCGCTCTTTGGGCAACTGTGGCCACGTCTGGATAACTGTGCTGACTGCGTCACCACAGGAGTCATTGCATCCCTGTCATTGCAAAACAAGAACCCCTTGATATCGATCTGCTGAAGCCAGACACGAACACCGAGGAGGAAGCAGCGGTGGCCCAGCCACCTCCCCTCTGTCAGGACTTATTTCTCACGCGTGTGAAGGGACCGTGCTCGGGCAGGTGCGGCGCGTGGCTGCCGGCAGAGCGCATCGCTCCGTGGAGACCCGACCTCACGGGCAGCGCAGGGTGTGGATGAACCAAGCATGGACGAACGGCGCTCGCTGCCGCCACTCCCCGTGGATGCTGCGGAAGGCTGACTGCGTGTGGGAACCACGCAGGCCTGGCGCGTGCGGAGGTGCTCAGAGTGTGGAACGTGGCCAAGTCAGCTGCTACCTGATGCTGTGGACAGTGTGACTCAAGGGCTACAGCAACATGTTGAGCTCAAATCCTTACTAGGCTGGATGACATTTCAGGTGTCTCGATACTTTAAACTGGTCATCCCTAACAAATCAGAGCATATGACAATATTTGGTCAACAAGGGATCGTTCCAGCCCAAAGAAATGCCTCAATTAAGTTTCCCCTTTGGCTACTCCTATTTTTTTGTGCCTGTCCTCACTCTCTCTCTTTTATCCTCACCTGAGGACAGGCTTATCAGTTTTAGAGCAAAGAGGAGGGAGAGAAACACTGATCAGTTGCCCCTCCATGCACCCCGGCCTGGGACTGAACCTGCAGCCTAGGCGTGTGCCCGGCTGGGAATCGAACTGCTGGGAAAGCTTCAGAGACCTCACTGAACATTTCAAGTAATCCAAGCATTGTGTGGGTTCCACACTGCAGAGAAGTCAAAACTGCATTTCTCGTGGGCAACAAGAAATGCAACTGTTCTCGACATACAAAAGTGAATCAATTGCTTGGAAAAGGCAGTTTGAGAGAGGGCCAGTGATTGAAAAACACAGGTCACAGCACCTTTTATTTGTCATTAAACAAACTGATGAGACACAAAATATACCCAACTTGTCCAATCTTACCGCCTTTCAAAGTCACTAACAACCGCCTCGAGTGGGGAAGCCACGAGCTTTAGCCTTTGGACCCGACAGCTGGAAAAGAAAACGCGCCAAGTCCGTGACTCTGCCTCCCATGCCCGGATTCTGCAAAGCCGTTTCCTGCGGGACACAGGGAGGTGGCCCCTGGCCCGGAGAACACATCCCATGGGACAGTCCCCTCCTGGCCGAATTCAGGCGTCTGAACCAGGGTGCAGCTCCGCGAGCTCCATGTCGCCTGTGGCCCAGAACTACACAGCGTTACAAAGGCACAGGCCCGAAATAAATTCTCATGATTTACTAATTCGGAATGACCAAGAAGGATTCACAGAGCCCGGTGGCCACAGAGGCTCGATCTGATGTCCTCTTATGGACACAGCTGTGCACCCGGGCTCAGTTAAAAACGTCAACATTGCCGTCAGGAGCCGGTGACAACGGCGCAGGAGAACCTAGAGGCGATGACACGGGGCTGAGCAGAACTAGGTTTTCTCGCTCCCTGGTTTCTCGAAGGCACGTGCAGAGCAGCGGCCTGAGGACGACCAGCTGAACCCACCGTGCCCCACGCAGTCACCCCGCGAAGGCCAAACACGTCCACAGGACACTCAGGGGTAGATCTCATTTTTATTTGGAGTTCTCACTTATTGTAACAAGAAGGATTCTTACGCGTCCGTTATTTAAATAAACAGTGGTTGCTCACCAGGCCACATAAGCTAAATTAGGTTCCTTAAAAACATTTGATGCATTCTTACTCTCAGCACGAAAACAACTTCTTTAAAAAAATAAAACTGTGATTTAAAAGGACTTTATTTCATAGGGAAGAAGAATAAAAGATGAATGATAGCGGGTGTTTAATCGTGTTTGGATTTTTTTAGTTGGTCATCTGCCCTTTCTATTCTGCAAATGCAAAAAAGAAATTGTCAGTGATTAAAAAAAACAAAGCTCAGGAATCCTGGCATTCTGGATGATTCCGTGGACACCTGGACCCCTTATCGTTGGAGAACGGAGACTGTATTTTAGAAAATTTATCGCCCCTCACCAAAACCCCTTTGATGAAACTATTATGTAAAAAGCAGTTAATTATATACATAAATAACATAAAAATAATTATCATAAATTAAAAAGTCAAACAATCTCCCACAACCAGTTCATCCGAGGTGAGAGCCGTGAGTGTGAGAATGAGCCGTGTGAGCGACGGGGACTCGGACGCCCCCTCCCCGGGCCGCCCGGGGCAGGACGCTCCTCGGTTCATGACGGCGTGTATTGCACAAAACAAATCCTAGCCCTGCCCTCGAAATCCCCCCGCTGGAACTAAGCGAAGTGCTGAGAAAATTCTTGTGCACGACACATCGTCCTTGGCCTCGCTGGCAGCGTGCGGTTGGGAGAGACGCCGGCCTCGTTCACCCGCCGCTGACTCGCACTCCGTGTTTCCTCACGACGGCCTCCCAGGGCGTACGGGGTCCGGGACAAAGAGCGGTCAAGGACAAAATAAGGCAAATCTGTCATTTCATTTTGGACAGCGTTAAAAAAAATGTCAGTGGAGTAAAAAAAAAGTCACACTTCTTTCCGTGTCGCTGGCTGCGAGGCAGGAGGCCAGCTGCTGTGTTTCAGCCGTGCACACGAACACGCACACACACACACACACACACGCACACACATGGCAGCGGCGTCCCCAGGGGAGCAGGCGGGCTGTCCCTCGGCACACTCGTTAGGGGCATCGACGCTCCTCCCGGCGAACCAGCCTCTGCTGGCGCTACTGCCCGGCGGGACGCAGGGGCACCGCGGCAGCTCAGGGAAGCGAGGCTTTCCGAGCTCATTCGACAGCCACAGAGGCTGGTCTGCAACCACACCGACCTCTGGGACTGAAGTTGAAACAGAGAGACACGTGAATTTCCTCCCGGCTCTTCAGTTCAGGGGACTTTGGCGGAGCCTCGGTCGTGAGGAACCCACGCGGCGGCAGGGCGCCCACACTGAAGGCGCCACCGAGCAGGGACAGCACGGCGCCGCCCGCTGCGCACACGGTGGGCGCCTTCGCTCCGGGGCGGTGTGCGGGATGGACACGGGCTGACAGTCCTACAGTGCAAACGACTTCGGCACGCTCAAATGTAGAAACGACATGGCCACTAGAGTCTCGGATACACGAACGTGTGCTTGAAATAAAGTTTCTTAAAAAGTGAAAAAACGGTCCTGAAAATCAATTCACGCATTGAATTCCTAAGACACCTTCCGCCCGAGCCAGCGACCTCCTGTGCCCCTGCCCGTGATAAGCCTGAAGGCCAGCGGGGGGCCGCGGCCATCTGCCCACCGTGGCTTCCGCCCAGAGTTGGGAGACAAAGCCCACTCAACTCAGGTTTCGAAGAAGGGACGCAGTGTGACCTGGATGTCTACCGGCTCGCTTGCGAAAGCCATCCCGGGGAGGGAGCCGCCTGGCGCCGCAGCTGCGCACAACGTGTGAAGACTGCGTTCTGGCACGGTGACGGGGCTCCTGGTGGCACAGCACTCGCCTCCGATGCTCCCGCTTCTCTCCAAGTGTCGCTCCTCCCCGCCAACCCCCATGTCTGCCAGACCCAGTCTGGCCGGGGACGTGGCGGGGTGGGGGGCGCGCAGCCCTGCGGACAAACGTCCTGGCTGAGCCAGCGCTTGCGACCGGCCTGCCAGGGCTCGCTTCCCGAGTCAGCTGGCCGACCCTGACAGCTGCTGGGGGCATTTGGAGATAACGCTGCAAAAACCAAGTCCACCTCACTTACACTGCAGCGTGTGGTGTCCAGCAAACACATCTCAACCCGGAACGAGGGGGCCGTCTGAGGCCCCCTCTGCGAGTCCTCCGCCAGGCGCCTCAGTAGCTGTACATCTGCTGCTGCTGCTCGGCCTGCACCTGGGGCGGTGCCGCCTGCGTCGGGGCGGCCGGCGGCTGCGCGGCCGGCAGCACGTCGGCCTGCGGCACCGCCCGCCAGGTGAGCGGGTGCTGGTCGCCGAGCTGGCTCCCCAGGGGCGTGATGGAGTTGACCAGCGTGGTCAGGTTGATGAAGTGGGCCACGGACTGCGGGTTCGAAGTTTCCGGCTGGGGGTGCAGCTGGAGGTCATTCTGGCGGTTGTGCAACATGGCGGAGCCACTGACTGTATCAAAGGTCACGGTCAGGATCGAGTTGTCCAGCTGCAGCTGACGTTCCGGGGTGGCGAGGTGTCCGACGGCCACCGGCTGGAGGTTGGTAAACTGGGTCCCGGCCGCCGTGGTGATGGGCGTCATGGTGATGTTGGTCAAGCCGACTGAGCTGGATGGAGTGGTCACGTTTGGGTCACCGAGAGTCACCACCACCTGGAAGAGTCACAGACAATGTAAAACAGTGACACAGTCGCAGCGAAAGGGAGAGCGACAGATGCAGGCGCAGCTGTCATGCTGGGCCAAAGGGGACAGGCAAAACCCCTTTGGGTGAATGATTAAATCGGGTTAACTTTGTCCTGAAATACAGCTCCAGGGAAAGCAGAGACACAAGGTGCAGACAGGATCACAGAGGCCACTGGGTGGAACTGAGAAACAAACTGCTCCACTGGCCAGAAAACGACAGCGGAAAGCCGCAATGAGAAGGACAGAGCATCGTCTTCATGGCACACTCCCTCCGCCGGTGTCGCTGGTCAGCCACAAGCCCGACCAGCAAGCTCAAAGGGCGGTGAGGAACTCCGTAGCACCAGCAGCCGATGAACCGCAAAGACAGCGGCTTGCTTTCTCACTCGAGGATGAAAGGGAAGTCAACACGGATGTCTGGGCAGCACCAGACGCACACTGACGGAAGATCTGGGGGCCCTGAGCCAAAGCGATGGAGGCTGAGCCAACGGAAGATTCCATCAGGGGGGGCAGACTGGCGGGCCGCGCGTCCCCCCTTCCTCCAACCCCCGCAAGGCTCCTTCCGTTCGCAGGCCCGCTCTCCCTGACTGGTCAGCAGATAGATGCACGGGGACCACGCCCACCGTGAAGGGACACACTTAGGCCGTTGACAATCTCCTGGTTCCCAGCCAGGGTGGCCGGCTCTCCTTAACACCTGGAAGGCCAGGCTGCCATGACCTTCCCCACGACAGGTGCGATTTCTCGGTCCCCACTGGGAATGCGCAGGTGGAAAACGGGACGTGTGCTGGCTGGCGGCACCCGCAGGCACGTCAGACGGGGAGGGAGCGGCACACGTGGGGCTCCCGCGCCTGCGGCCCCGGCCCCCCGCCCCCCAGCGGCTGGCCCTGACCCCAGCACAGGAAGCAGCGACCTGCTGGATGCTCTGCACCGCAGAGTCGGTCTCGTCGCCCACGCCGCCCGTGAATGCGGGCTCCTTCTCCGCGTACTCGCTGAAGGCCGCGTCCTCGGGCACCGGTGCCCCCGCCTCCTCCTCTGGTTTCTGCTTCCTCTTGTGACTCCTCCTGGCGGCCTTCACTGGCTTTCCTTCTGCCAAGCCCTCCTGCTCCAGTCCCAGCTCAGGCTGCAGGAAAAGAAGTGTCGGCAACGTTCGGGTCAGTGGGGTCGTGACCCCATGGTGACAGCTGTGGTCCCAGCACGGGCCCCGGACACGCTCCGGGGTCAGCGGCGAGGCTCTTGGGTCACCGAGCTGTCACAGGAAACAGTGACCACAGCTCATCTGCTTGCTTGCATTTCTAAAGACTGATGTAAGTTTCAGGAGTTTCTGTTCAATGGAGCAAATGACCTATAAATCACATTTTTAAAAGCTGTATTTTGTGCTTAAATGCAAACAAAAATTTAAAAAACAGAAATTTTAAGCCACCGTTTCAACACTGACAAGCTCGGCCTGAGGCTGAAAATGTTTCCACACCAGGCTCTCACCCCTGAATCAATCTTGGATCAAAACGGGTCTGACCACAAGAACTAGACGGTCATCTCCTCTGGGGACAGCAAATAGGACCGAGCCACGACGGCGACCCCAGATAGTGCCCCCCGCTCCTCTGGGAGCTGGTGCACTGTGGCCAGTCTTGTGGCCCACGTGGGGCTCGCCCAGAGTCACAGCGGCCATTGGGCAGTGGTGGCCAGCATGGCACCCCACTCTGGCCATCCGGCCCTCTCCTGGGCCTCTGGCGCCACACCACGGAGCTCGGTCTGACGCAGGGGCAGAGAGACCCGGAGGAAGGCCGCCAGGGCACGGTCATCGTCCGCATCAGGGCTGCCGTGGCCTCCGGGGCCCCACGGGCCTTGTCGTGCCCACACAGCCCAGGCTGGCACCCGAGCACCGCAACACAAACACCGTTTCAACAGAAAGAGGTTTCACGCGATCTCAAAAGAGCTCTGAATGAGACACGCTCTCTTTATAGTAAAAGGAAATTTTTATAAGGATGTTGACTAAAAGTCCCTTTAAAAAAAGTAAGTTCATCTAATACATTTAAAGTGAGTTTTCTTATTAATCTAATCATGCCAAGTTTTTCTGGAAACCATCAGCGATGGTTAACTTTCAGTGTCTACCCGGCTGGGCTAGGGTGCCGCTTGTCCGGTGAAACCGCAGCCTGGACACGGCTGTGAAGGTGTTCTGTGGATGAGATTAACGTGTAAATCGGCAGACACTGTGTAAAGCAGGTGCCCGCTACGCCCTGGGTGGGCCTCATCCAATCAGGTGAAGGCCTTGGGAGAACAGACTGTGGTCCCTGGAGGAAGAGGGAATTGTCTCCATCAGCCTTCGGACTTGAGTTGCGACATCACCTCTTCCCTGGGTGTCCAGTCTGTCCTCTGGCCTGCATGTTTCAAACTTACCAGCCTCCGTACCACAGGAGCTGATTCCTTAAAGTTCTAGAAGCTTACAGAAACTAAGAGGCTCTTGGGAAGAAGACAGGCCAGAAAGGCAGAGTGTGAGACAAAGGCGAGACCAGAGGCACGGACCAGGGGCTTCCCAAAGCGCGCCCGCGCCTGTCTGAGTCCTGCGGCCCCACCCTGCCGGTGCCCCGCTCTGCGCTCACCTGCACGATGCCGATGGAGGAGGCATCGATGGTGGTGGTCTCTGGGAGGTGGTCCAGGTCGTCGATCCTCACGGCCAGGACCTGCCGGGGAGCGCGGGGCAGTGAGCCAGGATGACTCTCCATGGTCCCTCACGGGCATCCCCGAGTTTCCGAGCCGGCTCCACTCGGGACTGACCTTGGCACCTTGCTTCCAGAATCCCACGCAGGCCTGAGCTCCCCTCATTGCGAGCATATGCAACGCTCTTGCACGTGGAGGGGGCCCCCCGAACCTGTCTGGGCCTCGCTTCATGCCCACCCACCAACGCCCAAGTGTTGTATTTCCCCCCTTTTTCTGCCCATAATAATGTGTTTTCACTCAGTAAAATGTCAGTCAATCTTGTTGTTTCATATCAGCGTCCCACAAGGAATCACCAAAAATGAGATCTTTGTACCTTAAACACTTCACTCTTCAGTTTGCCCCATGGGTGGGTACTTTCTCCCCCACCTTCCCTCCGGGAGCCACACTGCCCGGCCCTGAGGGTGCAGACGCCACGCTGTGCCCACTCCCTCCCACGTGCCCACACGTCCCTCCCGCCGGTCCCGGGGTCCTGCCCTGATTCTCGTCCGTGCTACTGTGATTAGTTAAGTGAACCAAGTCATAAGGGAGGCCGTGGAACATGCGAGCAGAGAATGAACCCTCCGAAGAGGCACAGCGAAGGTGAGCTGCTAAGAAAGGGAAATGGGCCGTGGACGCCACACGAGATCAGGGAGAACCGTAGCCGTCTGCCTGTACGGTTCTTCGTCCAAACGGCTTCACAGGTATCTACATTTCTGCTCAACTAAAGCAAAGACAGAAAATTACGGACTCCACACTGTGGGTGTGGCTTGCGTGGGAAAGACAACGGGGCAGCACAGCTTCGGGGTGACCGGCTGCGCGGTCTCTGACAGGGGAGCAAACAAAGGGGCGGGTACGTTACAGGTGGGCGGGAATGCCCACCGTGGCACTGGGGACCCAAGTGTGACTGGGGTGCTGCGAGACGGAGTAAAAGCAGCCAGATGCCACCGATGTGTTTTCTACCACTGCCACCACCACGACCGTCACCACCACCACGACCACAGCCACCACCGCATCTACCACCTTCATCATCATCACCATCACCGTCACCGTCAGGGTCCTAGTCACACAATCCAGAAGCTGACGCCACAGGGCAGCAACCACAGAAGCATTCACTGGCTTTACTCTTACTAGGAGACAAGACCAAAAACGGGAACTGTTTTTGTGTGCCTTAGCTTTTAAAATGTGACCTTCGCTCAAACCGGAAGGACGCCAGGGTGAAGCCGACACATGGCATCAACCCTGAAAGATCCCGAACACATGGAAGTCGTTCACGCCCAGCACCTGCACCTGTGAGTCGGCCTCCAGCGGCCTCCAGCGGCCCCGCCCCGAGCCCGCGCATCGCGGGACGGGCTGCGAGGGCCACTGACCCCGGCACCCAGCTGGCCTGGCCTCGCACCACAGCAGAGCGCCCCCACCCGGGTCCCCGCGCGCCCCTCCTCTGCCTGCCTCGCTCTCTGTCAGACGTCGCCTGCTCCGCTCACCTGTAATTACTGGGCCGCTTGCCTGCTTCCTCGTTCCCTCTGCTCCCACCCGAGACTGGCACCTCCGGGGGGCGGGGCTCGCCCTGGTTGGCTGGCCCCCGCAGCACTCAGCACTAGTGGGCGTTTACTATGCGTTTGTCTGAACCAGCATGGAATGACGGACAGCGAAACGACCCAAAAGGAGAGCCCAGAGAGGACAGGCTACCACCGGCTTGAGACCAAAGGGGCCGAGGACGGGGCTGACGACAGAAGGGTCACCGCGGCACTTTCTCTCCCCTTCCTCACCTGCCCGTCGCCCCTTCCAGGAGCCAGGCCTGCCCAGCGTGGGGGTGCCCGAGGAGTGGTGATGGGGTGCACTGCCCCCGTTTGAGATGCAGCCACAAAAGGCGGCCTTGCAGGGCGATCGGTTTGCAAGCGATCGTTACCCCCGCAGAAGGGCTCGGTGGACAGGCGTCTGCTGAGCCCCCTGCGTGTGCCAGGCCTCTCTCTCCGCCCAGCAGGTCAGCAAACAGGACTCACACACGCTTCATCACCCGGGACGACAGAGACCCACGGAGCGACTGAAGGGCTTTGCCTCAACTCCTGGGGTGCCACTGGGGGAGTCTGCAGCGCCTGCTCCGAGCCCTCAGCCCTGGGCTACCGAGAGTGCTGACATTTCAGGGTCCTGCTCGGGACTGTTTCTCCAGGTGAAAACACTGGTGGGGGAGCGGGGGGCTCTGGGGGAACCCCAGCTCCACGCACGCACCGGAGGATGCGAGCGCCTCCGAGGACTGGAGAGCTGGGGACCCCCCGCCCTGCTGGCATGGGCGCCCCGGAGGACACTGCACGTATCCCCCCCCATTACGGGCAGACTGTCTTGTAACAGCCAAAGTGACTGACGTCCATCAGAGGAGAGTATTCCACGTGGAGCCCAGCATGACCCGTCACCTCACCAGCGGGAGGAAACCACCATGTGCGGCTGTGTTTTCCTTTCCTTCCCCACCCGTCTCGCCCGCGCTGTCAAGGTGAGTGTTGCAGACACGCGGACAACTGACGCTAATTCTCTGTTTATCGAGTCAATTATCTGTTTATTTAGAATTCTCTGTTTATAGTCTCGCTAAGCCAGCACTCCTTTACCCCACTCCTTGTGCGTGGCACGGAGGCGCCCAAAGAGTCATTCCTCACGTACTGGGAACCCGTCACGCTGCCTCCCACAGGACCCCCACGGCCGAGGGCCTGGCTCGTGCAGCCTCGAGGACCCTTCGAGCCTAAAACCCTCCTGCTCGGTCGACGGGTGGGGCGGCACCTGCCACGTCAGCGCCTGCATCTCTGGGGCTCTGCGAGGGCGAGTGCTTCTTCCTGAGTGCTCCCCACGCGCGCGTGCTCCCTCTCACAAACTGCCTCTCGTGTGCACGCCGCACTCCACGGGCTCTTCTCCCCAAACGCTACCACCTGTCTCTGCCAGTACAGGCGGTGCCTGCGAACGGCAGTGACGTCCCCCCCGTTTCCCAGCCTGCCCTCTGCGTGTTCTTGTACCTACAGCGGTTCTGAGTGTGGTGTTGTTTATGTCGTCAAATCCACTGGTGTTTTTGTTCACGATGCCTTTTGTTGCTTTTATGCGTGGAGTCTTGCCCTTTCCGTGACCTGAGAGCTATTTACCTGCATTTCCTGCTAGTTTTATTTTTCAGTTTGCTTCTTTTTAAGGCAGAATGAATTATCTAATGTCCTGGGCCTTCTTTCAGAACAAGCTCCCAGGCAAGGCAGGTCTTCCTGCCTCTGCAATTTCTCCCTCTGGGCCCGCAATGCCACCCTGCGATCGGCCCCCAACACCACCTGGACACTCCCTGTTCTGCACGTTTTATTCGTCTCTCCAGAGGGAAGAACGGGGGGAACGGGGCAGGGCTGTACTTCCGTCTCGCAGTAACTCCAGGGAAAATTAATTTACAGCCTCAGCAAACGCCAGGTGAGGCTCTTCTGCTCACTCGTTCAGTGCCTCCCTCCTACGTGCTGGCCCTGCGATCAGAGGGAACGTGAGACCCAGGCCCTGCCTCCAGGAGTTCTGGGTCTGCGGAGGGGGACAGATGCACGGGCCGGGTGGCGGTGTCTCAGGGCAGCAGGGGCGTGCCTGGGCGGAGGGCAGAGGGGCCAGGCCGGTGTGGGGGGCGGCGGGGAGAAGGACGCTCACCTCCGGGTGCTTGCGCCGCATGTGCCTGCTCATGGAGGCCCTGGTGGACACCTTGGTGCCGCACAGCTGGCAGCTCTGCGCCTCCACCTTGTCGTGGGTGAGCTGCACGTGCTTCTGCAGCATGTACTCGGTGACGTACTTCTTGTCACACACGGAGCACGTCCACTGCTTGCCCACTTCACGCACACACACACACACGGGGAGGAGAAGACAAGCACAGGCCATGAGCGAGGCCGTCCCGCAGCCTGCAGGACAGACGGGGCGTGTGCTTCCGCGCTGCACGTGCTGCCGGGATGGCCCCCCAGGTCAGCCCGAGACAAGCAGGACTGGTCTCCTCCCTCCCTGAGTGTGGAGCCACGTCATCGCTCCAGTGTTTGAAAATTCCAGACCAGACAGCTCCAAGTTGTCTTGGGCTTATGCTTAGGGGGCAGTGGGCTACCACTGAGGCGGGATGGCACCAGACACCCCCAAACAGTCTGACACATTACAGGGTCACACAGCCATCCCCCCGCCCGCCAGGACTCCCTCAGCCCACAACCGCTCACCTGTGTGGATGAGCTTGTGGGTCTCCATCGTGTTCCTCTCGCTGAAAGTCTTTCCGCACAACTCACACATGAAGTCTTTAATCCCTGCGGGAAAAGGCACACTCACTTTTGGGTGTTTCACGGGGCTGGAACTAGGCGTGGCAGGTGTCTTGTCCCTGACAATTGGAGAGGCTGCTGGGGAAGGTGGATTGCCAAGGGTCATAGGCAGTGAACTTCTAGTCATCAGAAAACTGCGGCTTGGAAAGGCTGCCCTCAGGAGGTGGCGGCAAGGTCCTTTCCTCCGAAAGGGTGGCAGGTGAGTTTCAGCCTGGCGCCCACTGGACGGCCAGAAACTCTGAATGAGCAGGACCCAAGACAGTGAGCTTTATTCCACATGAGCTCACGACAAGGGAAGGCAGACACCACGTTTGTGGAACTCACGTGGGTACTGTGAGGGTTCCCATCAGCTCCAACCTAGATCCCAGAGCTCCCATTGGTCGCTCAGTCTGGGCCGATCATCCCACATGCCACCTGGCGAGCACGCGGAACCAAAGCAGAGAGGCTCCTGCCAGGAAGCCAGAAATGTCTCTCTCCGGCAAAATCCCTCCTTCTGTTCTACATCTGCCCTAACTCCCTCTACGTACACATTTACCCACGTACAAGTGTTTTATAAACAGTGGGTGCGTATTTGATGTTGCAGAGGCTGCCTTTCCTCCTATTGTATCATGAACTCTGTGTAAACAGCATCTCATCACTTTTAATGGATGCATTCTTTTTTAGCCATTGTCTTAATGATAGGCACTTAAGGTGTCCCAGGATCTGAAGTCAGCCTGTATGCACCTCTGGACCCCTGTGCGATCACTTCCGGGGCACACATTCCCGCAGAGAAACGGCCGAGAGGGGCAAGGGCCCTGCAGAACTGGCAGGTGCTGCCAAACGTGCGCTGGCGAGTAGGCAGCGACCGGCTCCAGTGCGCATGCGCAGGGACACGAGAGACAGGGCGCCAGCAGGAACTGGAAGCTTCCCTGACGCCAGCTGCTCACCCACGGCTCCCGGAGCTCCGAGCTCGCTGGAACCCGGGTTTAACGGGAGCTAAAGGAAGTGAGAAGCAGCGAGGCGTTCTGGTCGGGGCCGTTCCACCCCGAGGCGCAGCGGCCGCCGCACACGTGCACTCCGGCCAGGACTCACCCGTGTGCCGCTTGTAGTGCTTGAGCATGTTGACCTTCTGCGCGAACTTGCGGTGGCACTCCTTGCACTCGTACTCCTTGATGCCCTTGTGCAGCTTCATGTGGTGGCGCAGCGCGTGCTTGGTCTTCATGCCTGCCGGACGCAAGCAGGGGGACGCGTGCCATGGCCCACCTGCACCAGACCCCCCACAGCGCCCAGGCCCAGGACTCCCCTGACAGTGCCTGTGCCCAGGAACCCCCCCACAGTGCCAGTGCCCAGATCGCCCCCACAATGCCTGCGCCCAGGACCCCCCCGCCCACAGTGCCAGTCCAGATCGCCTCCACAGTGCCCATGCCCAGGACCCCTCCACCACAGTGCCTGCGCCCAGGAACCCCCCCACAGTGCCAGTGCCCAGATCGCCCCCACAATGCCTGCGCCCAGGACCCCCCCGCCCACAGTGCCAGTCCAGATTGCCTCCACAGTGCCCATGCCCAGGACCCCTCCACCACAGTGCCAGTGCCCAGGGTCCCCACCCACAGTGCCAGTGCCCAG
>CM052539.1:185825363-185835604 GCA_028533065.1 Trachops cirrhosus | reverse complement strand
CGCAGTGCCTGAGCTCAGGACCCCCCACACACAGTGTACGTGCCCAGGACCCCCCCACAGTGCTGCACACACAGGTCTCAATGACTGCAGAAAGGGTGAAGGGGAAGGACAGAGCCAGGGGCTCCTCTGGGGAAGGCTCACCCACCAAGGGGGAGACAGGCAGTGGCGCCACTGGAAGTGCTTAGGATTTCCTGTCAGCGTCTGAACAGCGTCTCAGCAGCGCCCACCCCACCCTGGCGGTCAGCGCCCAGGACAATGAGAGCTGTCAGCGAACGTCCCTAGTGTGTGGTTGTGGCTCAGTCAGGTTGTTAGGGAAGGGCAGTGCGAGCCTTCTGGAGTTTCCTGTTGATACCGGTGTTGTGAAAGAATGAAGACCAGGAATAAAGCCACTGACATTCTAGCTTTAGGATCTCAGCCTGAACTTTCAACCCACCCTTCGTTTAACCTCACAAAGTCAACCTCTGCTGCAGGTGGTGAAATAAGCCACCACCTTACTCAGGCCAGCAGAGAGGGGATCAGCCGGCTCAGGGTGTGAATGAGGTGCTCAGGGTCTTAGCCTGGGACACCCATTAGGCGGGCAGTGCTGCACAGGACGGGCCAGCGTGAGGGCCACGGGGCGCAGGCAGGGGCCCTCCGGAGCAGAGGGGCGGCAGCTCACAAGCACGCAGTCATGTATGCAGTTCCCCTGGCCACAGGCTGACCCAGGAACTGGCCTCTGCAAGGGGGTGGTGGGGCAGACTACTGCCACCGCCCTCAGCAAGAGCTGTGGGAGGGCCCCTGCGCCCACAGAGTCCTCCAGGCTTCATCTGGTCAACAGTGCCCTTCCAGGTTGCCCAGGAAACCCTCGGCCACGGTCCAGGGGACGTGAACTTCACCCAGCTCCTGACTGGGCTCTGAGCCCTGGACCCAGACGAACCGCCAGGCCGTTCTCTCCTCAGCCTGCCTTGTGCACGCGGAAAGGGGCTCCTAGGCTGCGGGAGGCGAGGGCATGTGCGGGCCTGGCACTGACTGCAGGGCAGCATCTGTCCATTTAAAAAATCACCCACGCTCACAGTGAAAAAAAAAACAACAGGTGACAAGAGTTAACCCGGCGGATGGCTCTCCAACAGCCTGCCCTTCCAGGGCCACCCTCCTGGGTGTATTCTGGCCACGCACCCCGGGACTCTCCGCTGTCTGGCCACTTCTGCTGGCCCCACCATTTGCTGTCACCCGGCCTGACCCTGCACTGCTCTCGACAGTGCACACTACGCACGGCGTGCACTGTTCATTACAGACATCGGAGCGCCTGCCACGGCCCGGCACCACGCCAGGTGCCAGAGGCTGAGCAGGGAGCCACGCAAGGTCCCCAGCTTCGCCGGGGAGGGACAGACAAGCAGGGCAGAGTGTCACATGAGAAAGAATGAAGGGAAAGACAGAGCGATGAAGAGGGCAGGAGCGCAGACAGCCGGGATGCTGGCTCATGGAGGGGCATTAAGGGATCTCCCTCAGATGGGCATCTGAGAGTGACCTGGGAGATTGGGAGGGGCTGAGAGCTACTCGGGGGAACAGCACTCCTGGTGAGGGGAACAGCCAGTGCAGAGGCCCTGAGGCCGCTGTAACTGACTGCTCAGTGTTTTAGCCCGTCCCCCCCGTCGCAGGCGGTGCAGCGGGGAGCACGTCTTCACGCAGCAAGCACACTCCGTCCTGCGCTGGCTGCTCGCCCAGGCTGTGCCGTCTTGGCTTTGACCCTTGATGGGACAGTCACTGTGGGGTCAGCACCCAGTGGCTGGGTGAACAGAAGGGAGTTAGTTGTCTCTGCTGTTTGCCCCAACCAGCACCTCTCTCCCACGAGCATCTAAAACGAACTTATTCTAAACCACAGAAATAATATACCGTCATTAAAAAACAAAGCAAAACAGAAAGTGCTCAGAAGTAAAGGGATGACAAAGTCCACCGCCCACTCTGACCTCCCCATCCCAGCCACTGTTGCTGACGCTCATGTTTCTCTTTCCAGTTTAAAAAAAAAAAATCTGAGAACAGTTTTGAAATACACACGACTGCCACATGGTGGCCATTTTAGGGCACACATTTTAAGGCTACATTCTGTGATTTTGATTCAGTCTGCATCACATTTCCAACTTCCTTTGGGGAAAATAGGTATTTTTTAAATACTTAGAATCCCCGCCCTGGCCGGTGTGGCTCAACTGGTTGGGCATCACCCTGCAAACCGAAAGGCTGCGGGTTTAATTACCAGTCAGGTCACGTGCCTGGGTTGCGGGCTCGGACCCCAGTAGGGGCACATGCAAGAGGCAACTGATCGACGTTTCTCTCTCACATCGATGTTTCTCTCCCCTTCCCCCTCCCTTCCCTTCCCTTCCCTCTAGAATCAATTAAAAGAGGGAAAAAGGAATTCCCAAACTTGGAATGGGTCTCTTTTTACCTTTTCACATCTCTAAAGGCCTGGTGAGCTGACGTTCTTACAGGACACATGGCTGTCTCACCAGGATTCGTCCTGAGCGTCTCACGGTACGTGACGTATTTTTGAACAGGCTACTTTCCTGTGACCCTCGGCTACCACTGCTGCCCGTGGAAACCCAGCGGGCCTGGCACACTGGCCCGGCTGCCAGGTTACGTACGGGACTCTCCTTACCTCTAACAGCCATTCACCTGAAAGCCCCAGTCAGATCTTGAATTTCTAAGGAAAGGGTAAAGGGATGCTGTGCGGGAGCACCCCAGGGACACCTGTGGGGGTAAAAGGCTGTCCACACAGGACCCCTGCATGCATGAGTGAGAGATCCGCTTATAGGGTGCACAGGACGGAATCTGGACAAGGCTGTGAGAAAAACCGAAGCAGTACCCACCTGTCCTGACACGGAAAGACATCTGAGACGGGTTTTAGGAAAGTGGAAAGCAAGGCACGGAAAGAACAGGCGAGCACGGCATGTGTGGGCCCGCGCCGGCGACCATGGGATGACAGCAAAAGTGCCGATGCTACGGGGCCGCGTAAAACAACGGGCAGCCCGAGAATCCATGCCGGTGTTTGCTGAAAGCATGGAGGGCTCAGGAAAGAACTCTTTAAACTAAACATTCGATACATTTCCAAATATAAAAATAGCATTATAAGATGCGGCTCTGACCTCAGTGTCCGCCCTGGGCCCCTCGGCCTGCCCTGCCAGGCCTGCTGAGCAGCGCTTGGTGGGGGGATCGGTGGCGGCGGGGGGCAGTACCGAGGGCCTGGGTGTGGTTTCTCCCTGCCCACCTGGAAGGGACGCCCAGCCACGCCTGTCTACCTCTGACCCTTCCCACCTCTGCCCTGCTCTGCAGTCTCTTCCAGACCTGCTGGGGAGGGCGGGCGGTGGGCAGCAAGTGGGACACAGGCTGGGGCTGCAACTGGAGCTGGGTCAGCATGGCCCTCACTAAGAGGCATAGAAACTGCTAGAAATGTTCCCACCGAAAGATTAACAATGGATCTTTCGAAGAGCGTAACTGAGGTCTGAGGTGGGAACAACAGCTTCGCCTCGTGCACCCACTTGTGCACGGTCGGGCGCCTGAGTCACTTCCTCAGTGAAACCGCCCGCGTGCTGCCCTCGCAGGAAGTGATTCCGGGAGACAGGCGAGGGGCCGGGGGTGAGAGGAAGGGAGCATCGTCTCACCTTCTGTTTTCCCTGCAGTTCGTTCTTTCCGCCTCGTGCACGTGCTCTAATTTAAGTGGACTGGAAGGGTTGTCCGGTGAGTGGAATTACAGGGCATTTGTGTTAACTTCATACTTTTCTATTTAATTTTAAAAACCAAATAGAGGAAGATGGTTTTACTGGTGACTTCTACCAAACATTGAAAGAATTAACACCAATCCTTTTCCAACTCTGGCAAAAAAACCAGATAGGAGGTAACACCCCCCAAACTCAATTCACCAGGCCAGCACTCCCCGACACTACAAGGAAACTACAGACCAATATCCCTGATAAACAGAAATGTAAAACTCTCAACAAAACATTAGCGAACTGAATGCAACCGCACACTAAAAGGATCACGCACCACGGTCAAGCGGCGTTCACCCCTGGGATGCCAGGGTGGCTCCACGCCTGCAAACCAGGGCACGTGCTGTGTAGCTCAGCCACAGCGCGCAGGACGGAAAGCGTTCGGTCATCGCAACAGACGCAGAAAAAGCATCTGACAAAATACAACACCCTTTCATGACAAAAGTGCTCAACAAATTGGGCCCAGAAGGAATGTTCTCAACGCACTAAAGACCGAACTGGACAAACCCACATCATACTTAATGGTGAAAAGTTAAACGCCTTCCCTTCAAGATCAGGAATAAGACAAGGATGGCCACTCTTACCGGTTCTATTCAACTTAACATTAGAAGTACTAGAGAGAGCAAATAGGCAAGGAAAAAAGGGTATTCAGATCAAAAAGGAAGAAGTAAAATGATCTCTGTTCAGAGATGACATGATCTGATATTCAGAAAACCTAAGCATTCCACTAAAAAAACTGCTAGAACTCGTAAAACTCAAGAGGAGGGAAGGCTCCCAAACTCATTTTACCAGGGATAAAGACACTACGAAGAAAGAAAATTATAGGCTAATATCTCTGAAGAACGTAGGTAATAAAATCTACAACAAAATATTAACAAACCAAATATACAGCAATGCATCAGAAAGATCATACACCATGATCAAGTGGGATTTATTCCAGGAATGCAAGGTTGGTACAACATTTGCAAATCAATAAATGTGATTCACCGCATAAACAAAATGAAGGCTAAGGACCACATGATCATGTCTACAGATGTAGAAAAAGTGTTTGATAAAATCCAGCACCCATTTATGATAAAACCTCTCAGTAAAGTGGTAATAGAAGGAAAATACCTAAACATAATAAAGGCAACGTACAAGAAACCCACAGCCTGTATCATACTCAATGGGCAAGAACGACAAGCACTCTTCTGAAGATCAGGAACAGGACAGGATGTCCGCTCTCACCTCTCTTACTCAGTATAGTACTCACGGGAAGTCCTAGCCACAGCAATCAGACAACAAGAATGAATAAAAGGCATCTAAATTGGAAAGGAAGAAGTAAAACTGTCTTTATTTGCAGATGACGTGATACGGTACATAGAGAACCCCAAAGATTCCACCCCGAGAAACTACTAGAACTGCCAAGTGAATTCAGAAAAGTAGCAGGATACAAAGTTAATATCCAGAAATCAGTTGCATTTTTATATGCCAATAATGAACTAACAGAAACGGACATTAAGAAAACAATCCCATTCACAACTGCTTCAAAAAGAATACGATGCCTAGGAAAAAACCTAACCAAGGACGTAAAGGACCTGTATTTGGAAAATTATAAGACACTGAGGAAAGAAACTGAAGAAGATACAAATAAGTGAAAGAATACATCACGTTCACAGATGGGAAAAATTAACATCATTGAAATGTCCATACTACCCAAAGCAATATATAGATTCAACACAATTCCTATCAAGATTCCAATGACATTTTTACAGAACTAGAATAAATATTTCAAAAATTTATATGGAACCATAAAAGGCCCCACACAGCAACAGCGATCCTGAGAAAGCAGAACAAAGTTGGAAAAATCATGCTAGCTAACATCAAACTATACTATTAGGCCATAGTAATAAAAACAGCATGGTACTGTCATAAAAACAGACACATAGATCAACGGAACAGAGTAGAGAGCCCAAAAATAAACCCACACCTTTATAGTCAATTAATATTCGAGAGAGGAAGCAAGCACATACAATGGGCTAAAGAAAGTATTCAATAAATGGTGCTGGGAAAATTAGACAGATACGTGCAGAAAAATTAAACTAGACCACCTTCCTACACCACACACAAGGATAAATTCAAAATGGATCAAAGACTTAAATGTTAGAGTCGAAACCATGAAAATCCTAAAAGAAAACACGGGCAGCAAAATGTCAGACATTGCTTGTAGCAATTTTGTATCGCATACATCTTCCCAGGCAAGGGAAACAAAAGGAAAAATAAACAAATGGGACTACATCAAACTAAAATGTTTTTGCACAGCAAAGGGAATCTTCAACAAAATAAAAGGACAGCCCACAGAAGGGGAGAACGTATTTGCTGATACATCTGATAAGGGCTTAATATCCAAAATTTATAAAGTACTTACAAAACTCCACACCAAAAAAACAAACAACCCAATTTAAAAATGGGCAAAGGACCCGAATAGACACTTCTCCAAGGAGGACATAGAGATGACCAATAGACATATGAAAAGATGCTCAACATCACTAATCATCAGAGAGATGCAAATGGAAACCACAATGAGATACCATCTCACACGCGGCAGAATGACTTTCATCAACCAATCAGCAAACACGAGTGCCGGCGAGGATGTGGGGAAGGGGCGCCCCTCCTCACTGTGGGTGGGAATGCAGACTGGGGCAGCCCCTGTGGAAAGCAGTATGGAGATCCTCAAAATATTAAAAATGGATCTGCCTTTTGACCCAGTGATCCCACTTCTGGGAATACATCCAAAGGGATCCAAAACACTGACTTGGAAAGAACACAAGTAGCCCTATGTTCATTGCAGCGTTATTTACAGTTGCCAAGATATGGAAGCAGCCCAAGTGTTCATCAGTGGAAGAGAGGATAAAAACAACTATGGGACATGCACACAATACTACTGGGCTGTAAAAAAGAAGAAAATTTTACCCTTTGCGACAGTATGGATGGATCTGAAGAACATGATGCTGAGTGAAATAGGCCAGTCAGAGAAAGATAAATACCACATGATCTCACTCACATGTGGACTCTAAGGAACAAACTGAACTAACAAGGAAAATGGGGTCAGAAACATAGACGGAGAGCAGATGACAGCTAGTGGGGGACATGGGTACGAGGTGGAGGGACTGAGCAAAATGGAAAAAGGACTCATGGGCAGGGACACCAGTGTGGTGATTGCTGGGGGGAGGGGTTATAAGGGGACTAAATGGTAATGGAAAAAATACAATAAAGATTAAGTAAAATACAAAAAAATAAAAAACAGCCCTGGCTGGTGTAGCTCAGTGGATTGAGTGCAGGCTGCGAACCAAAGGGTCGCCAGTTCGATTCCCAGTCGGGACACATGCCTGGGTTGCAGGCCAGTTCCCAGCAGGGAATGCACAGGAAGCAACCATACATTGATGTTTCTCTCCCTCTCTCCTTCCCTTCCCCTCTGAAGATAAATAAATAAAATCTTTAAAAAAATAAAATAAAATACTGTTAGAACTAATAAATGAATTAAGTTGTAGGGTATAAAATCAATATAGGGAAATCAGTTGCATTTCTATGCATTAACAACAAATTATATAAAAGAGAAATTAAGAAAGTAATCACATTTATAATAGTATTGAAAACAATAAAACACTTGGGAATAAATTTAACCAAGGAGGTGAAAGACCTGTATACTGAAAACTACAACACATTGATGAAGGAGATTAAAGAGGACACACATAAATGGAAAGAGGTCCCATGTTCATGAATTAAAAGAATTAATATGGTGAAAATACCCAGACCAACCAAAGCAAGCTAGAGATTCAATGCAATCCTGATAAAAGTTCCAATGACATTTTCCACTGAAATAGACTACTCTAAAATTTGTTTAGAACCACAAAAGGCCCCAGGTAGCCAAAGCAATTCTGAGAAAGAAGAACAAAGTTGGAGGTATCACTATACCCGATGCATCATATTACATATCACAGAGCTACAGTAATCAAAACAGCATGGTACTAGCATAAAAACAGGCATATAGATCCACGGAACAGAACAGAGACCCAGAAATAAACCCTCCCCAAAACAGACCACTAATTTGTGACAAGGGTGCCAAGAACACACAACAGGGAGAAGACAGTCCCTTCAATAAATGGTGCTGGGAAACCTGGGTTTCCGCATGTGGAAGAATAAACGCTCATCTTACACCACTCACAAAGACGGACTCAAACGGACCAAAGATTTCAGTGTAAGACCCGAAACACGAAACTCCTAAAAGAAAACACAGGGTAAAACACCCTCGCCATTGGTCAAGGCCATGACTGCTCGGCTAGGTCACAAAAGCCGGACAACAAAAACAAAAGCAAACATGTGGGATGACATTAAACCAAAGAGCCCCGCACAGCAAAGGCAACCACCACAAAGACAACTTACAGAGTCAGAGAAGTGGTCACAAAGCATGTACGGAACAAGAGACGTGATAAAGAACTTGTACAACTCAATAGCAAAAGAAAATCAATGAATAAAAAAGGGGAAGAATCCGAAAGATAAAGAACTTGTACAACTCAATGACAAAAGAGAGAGAGAGAGAGAGAGAGAGAAAGAAAGAAAGAGAGAAAGAGAGAGAGAGAAAGAAAGAAAGAGAGAGAGAGAGAGAGAGAGAGAAAGAAAGAGAGAAAGAGAGAGAGAGAGAGAAAGAGAGAGAGAGAGAGAAAGAAAGAAAGAAAGAAAGAAAGAAAGAAAGAAAGAAAGAAAGAAAGAAAGAAAGAAAGAAAGAGAATCCAATTAAAAATGGGCTAAGGACCTGAAAAGGCATTTCTCCAGACTTACAAACGGCCAGTGGGCACATGAAAATGTGCTCAGCGTCACTAAGCCTCAGGGAAAGCACATTTAAACTGTAATGAGATGCTACCTCCCACCAGTTTAAGTGGTTTCGATGATAAATGCTGGTGAGGATGTGGGGGAAGGGAGCCCTTGTGCACTGCTGGTGGGAGTGAAAATCAGCGCAGCCGCTGTGGAAGATAGAACGGCAGTTCTTCAAAAGATCAACAACGGAACCACCGTATGATCCAGCAACTCCTCCTCTGGGTGAGTCCCCAAAAGAAATGGAAACAGCCTTGAAGAGACATCTGCGTCCCCATGTTCACCGCTGCATTAGTCACGACGGCCAAGAAAGAAACAACCCAAGTGTCCGTCACAGATGAATGGATAAAAAAGACGTGATCTACGCGATGGAATATTATTCAGCCACGACAAAGAAGGAAATCCTGCCACTTGCAACAACATGGATGGATGTCCAAGGTATTGTGCTGGGTGAGGTAAGTCCGACAGAGAAAGACAAACACTATACATCACTTATACGTGGGCTCCTAAAAAACGACACTTGTGAAAGCAGAGTAGAATGGTGGTAGCGAGGGGCTGGGTGGGGGGCCCAGGGAGAGGTGGTTTAAGGCACGAAGAGCAGATGAGTCAGTTCTGGAGACGCAACGCACGACCTGGTGTCTGCAGCCCACGCTGTTACACTGTGAACCTCGGAGCTGCTCAGAGCCTGGACCTGAACCGGCCTCCACGCAGAACGAACTGCCAGCAAACACGGGATGTGATAGGGGGTTATGCAGCCCCACTGGAGCGATCGTACTGCGTTTATAAATGTGTCAAGCCAATGCACCGTACACGTCACACTTACGCAATGTGGCACGTCAGCTATGTCTCAATTAAAAAAAGGAAAAAATAAAACCTGCACGGAATGCAGAATTTCAGCCAGGCCCTAACGGCAGAGCGGGGGGAGCTCCATCCGGACGAGCGCAGGCCTGCTGCTCTCCAGGCTGTGGCCGCTAGAAGGAGCCAAAGAAGGGCCCCGAGTGAGGCCTCTGGGTCCTTGCCCTGGTTTTTTAAGATCAGAAGTGGGTTAAAATCTTACCGTGTCCTGGGGTTATCTGTTTTTAAATTTCACTTACTGGGAAATATTTTATGAATAAGCTTATTATTTAACTAATTTCACCTGATTAAATACAAGTCGCAGTGATCACGGGTCAGAGTAAATCACTGTCTTAGCACCTAGTGGGTTGTACTCGGCAGTAATTCACAGCCGAGTCTACTGTCAGACCGCACGGTGATTCTCAGAATTATTTTGTATTTCACACAATTACGTGTTGTACTAGTTCCCTGCTTTTAAAGCAATCTGTGCCTTGAATTCTTCATGTCTGTGCTCGTTTTAGGTCCCTCATTTAAATGCTGCCCTCACATCTGGGCTCCCTCTGACAGCCGTGGTGACCCTCCATGTGGATGTGCCAGTTCTTGCACGCACACACCCGTTAGAGCTCCCCCTCGCACTGATGTTCCAGTTCTTGCACGCACACACCCCATTAGAGCTCCCCTCGCACTGATGTGCCAGTTCTCACACACACACACCCCATTAGAGCTCCCCTCGCACTGATGTGCCAGTTCTCACACACCCCCAGTTAGAGCTCCCCTCGCACTGATGTGCCAGTTCTTGCACGCACACACCCCATTAGA
>CM052539.1:185759925-185825263 GCA_028533065.1 Trachops cirrhosus | reverse complement strand
GATGTGCCAGTTCTCACACACACACACTCCATTAGAGCTCCCCTCGCACTGATGTGCCAGTTCTCACACGCCCCCTGTTAGAGCTCCCCTTGCACTGATGTGCCAGTTCTTGCACACACACACCCCTGTTAGAGCTCCCCCTCGCACGGATGTGCCAGTTCTTGCATGCCCCGTTAGAGCTCCCCTCGCACTGATGTGCCAGTTCTCACACGCCCTTCGGTTAGAGCTCCACGGCTGGCGGCACACCTGTGACCCAGGGGTCTGCACCTGGCCGGGCGCCCGGGCGCCGGGCCCCACACCTACCTTTCCCGCACTCGGCACACAGGTACTCCCGGATGTTGTCGTGCACGCGCATGTGCTCCTTCAGCATGTCCTTCCGGGCGAAGGACTTCCCGCACTGCTCGCAGGCGTGGCTCTTCACGCCTGACAAACAAACGTATCCAAATTTGAAGCCCGTGAGACCCGCCATCCACGGTCACAGCATAAGGGCAGTAACCGGGAAGGAAGGCAGCGCCCCCGCCCCCCGACTGCAGCTGGAAGCAAGGAAGCATCCCGAGGACTGCAGGGGTGACAGGCAGGGAGCGGCTATGCTGGGAGTGGACGAGGCGGCCAGGACGGGAAAGCCAGGGACAGAAGAACGCAACGGGAGGGGACGATGCAGGAGCGCTCTGCAGAGAAGGCAACGGGAAGGACAGCTCTGGAAGGACCGCTCTGCAGAGAAGGCCAGTGCGCCAGGCCGGCTCCGGGCCCGGGGCCTGAGGGCCCACCTACCCGTGTGGATGAGTTTATGCCGCTCCAAGTTCCCGATGCTGTTGAAGATCCGCCCGCAGATCTCGCACGGGTGAATGTACCTGGAACCAGACCGAAGCCTCAGAGTGGCCCACAGCAGCGGGGACCACCTGCAGCAGGAACACCTTTCCTGAGCACCGTGATTGGCAAAGGTGGGACAGAAAAGGTACGATGGAGATGGCCACAGACACAGATTCTAGGGCTATCGGGGGCTTAATGTGACCCCCACTCAAACCCACGTCTGTGCCCTAACCCCAACTCCCCGAATCATGACTGGATCTGGAGGCTGGGTCTTAACAAGGGAGCGGGAGAAAACGAGGTCACTGAGGTAGGCCCCAATCCAGTACGACTGGCGTCCTCATGAAAGGCGAGACGTGGACAGGGGCCTGGGTAACAGGGACAACTGTGAGGACACAGGGAGACGGCCAAGTGCGAGGCAAGGAAAGGGGCCTGGAGCAGTTCTCTCTCCGGCTGCCCAGGGAAAGCAGGCCTGCAACGCGGCGATCTCAGACCTCGGCCTCCGGAACTGGGACAGCCCACTCCTGCTGTTCCCGCCGCCCAGTCTGCGGCCCTTTGCTGCGGCAGCCCGTGCCAGCTACGCAGCCACCACCGATCCGCTCACTCGCTCAGGCTGGGGCACCAAGTCTGGGCTGCAGCCAGACATGAGGCTGCCAGTCAGGGACCCCAATTACTGGGGGAAGGGCTTCTGGCGGCTCCACAGGCCTGGAACGTGGCCAGTCAAACGGAGTCCTGGCAGGGAGGGGCGTGTGTGGCCGGGGCAGGACCAGCGGAGGACAGGACCGACGGGGACCCGGCGGGGTTGGCAGAGGGGACGGACTGGCCCGTTCCAGCGCCGCCTGCCCGCCCCTCCCTGGGCCCCCCCCAGCACTGCAGCCCGCAGCCCGGGGCCTCACTTCTGCACGTTGGGGTCCGGCAGGTTCTCGCGGTGGATGACCATGTGGGCGTGGTAGGTGGCCTTCAGGGCGAAGCGCCGGTTGCAGGTGCTGCAGCCGTAGCCCTTCTCCTTGTGCACCTCCATGATGTGCTTCAGGTACTCCTTCCCACGGCCAAAGGTGAGCTGCGGACAGGCCCACGGCTCAGCCCGCGCACAGCCTGGAGCACCGCCACCCGCCAGGGCGTCGGGATGCCCGTGAGAGCCCCTCACCCTGACAGGTGCAGAGGGGGCTCTTAGGGGCAGGGGCAGCGCCGGGCCAGACTGCAGCGGAAGGACCGTGAGGAGTGGACCCCAGCCCCTCCTGGGCCCCCTGCAGACCCGGGCCTCTCCGCCTCCTCTGCAGACCAGCTGCGCCCTGACCCCGCCTCCTCCCCACCCACCTGACCTCCCCGTCTCTCATCCCCGCCCGATGCGGGTGCAGGGCCAGGTCCTGGAGGAGCTCACAGGGAACACGGGCACCTGCACTCGACAGGGCGTGGCCTGCGCTCGCAGCAGAGCCCGGAGCAGGGACCATGGTGTGTGTGGCAAGCTGCTGAAAATGGAGCCCAGGGTCCCCAAGAACAAAACCGCTGCCTCTGAGCGAGGCCCCCCTTCCATGTGTGGGGCGGGCGGTGGGGAAGGGCCACTGGCCTGCGACGGGGGAAGGGGAGGCGAGGGGGCCCCATCTGCGGCCGGCCTTCACGGAGCCAGATGTCCCCTGGTTAGCCACCCGGCCGTACGCAAGCCAGTCGGGAGACTGGTTCTGAGAGGTGGTCCACGTGACGGCCGTGAGACCATGCGCCACCCCTAAGAATCTTCGACATGGGTGGCCTTTCAGGACACCTGTGACAAGGCCCACGCAAATGCGGGGGGCCAGGCTCCCCGAGCCTAAGGCGCCCAAGCCTCCTGTCCTGACGCCCCAAGCCATCGGGTTACCTGACACCTTTTGCAGCTGTACTTGTGAGGCTCTGAGTCTGCACTCTCGTCGGAATTGTCGTCGTTCTCCTCTGAGGAGATCCCGATCTTGCCGATAAACTCTTCCCTCTGGTGGTCATCCATCAGCGCGATGTCCTGCAAAAGTCACACGGCCCGGTTCCCAACACGCCCGGCGAAGCTTCAGCGGGTTGTTTACTCCGCAGCCACGGCGAGGTTCGCCCACATGGAGAAGGCAGCGCCTCCGTGACGGGCAGGCAGCCTTGCGAGCTCCCTGTGCGGGGCAGGCGTGGCCCCATACAGCCGCTGTCCCTCGGGTCACGGGGCACACCCCCCCCATGGCAAACCCGCGGGGCCCCTGCCTGCATTCAGAGACCTGCCATGCCCAGCGCCGATGCCCACCGGGCACTGAGGGCGGGCAACGGTGCACTCCCTGCCCCCTGAACATCCCTGGCCTTGACGGTGGCTTCTGTCAATGGGGGGACTCTAAGTCACCCCCAGTGACGTAAGGGTTACTGCCCCCAAGTTCCTAAAGTGCCATTTACTTCCCTGAAAAAGACACACTCCGACAGTTGTTCCACAGGCCAGAAACACCCAGGGAGGGGCAGCTGTGGGGGGCGACCTGGGAGCTGAGGGAGCGGCCTTTCAGGGGGTTGGTGGCCACGTCTGGAACGGAGGGGGGCTGGCCGTGTCTGGCGGTCAGCTCCCCGTCTTAGCCGCTCCTTCCGACGGCCGCAGGGGCTGTGGGCCACTCCCCGCCGCTGCCCGCTTGCAGGCAGCGGCTGCCAGGACGCACAGCACTGCTGGCCAAGTTTCGTCAGAAAGCAAACCTTAGGACGCCGGGGGCAGTGACAGAGAGGGGTGGCGCGAACAGCGCCCCAGCGGAAGCTCGCTGTCCTCTCTCCCCTGCTCCCTCCGGCCAAAGCACAGAGGTTTCCACAGCGGCCACATTGCACTTCTACGGGAAACCCTCACGTCGGCTCTAGCTGACCGCCTGTTTTCCGTTAGCAGAGGAAGGGCAACGCGTGGGGAGAGTGAGCCCGAGGGGGACGAGCACCCGTTCGGGGCCACACGCCCACAGCACTCAGACCCGCCAGGCCCTCCGCCTCCGCTGGCCTTAGTTTGACCCCCAGAGAAACCCACCCTCCGTGGCAGGGCTCAGGGCCCCGCCTCACAGAGGGAAATGCGGGGGCTCGGAGGGTGGCAGGACTAGCACCCACAGATCCCCGCTGGGGGCCCCCTCCTGCTCCCGCCTCACCCCCACCGTCTCTCAGACCTGCCGGTGAGACCCCAGCCTGTGCCGGGACTGGGGACTGCCCCAAGCAATCACTGAGCTGCGGGCAGGTGGGCGTCTCTGGGCTGGGGGGGCTCCCAGCTGCATCTGGGTCTCAGCACCCCCATCACCTCTTCGTTTTCCCTGGATCGGCTCTCCCCCCACCCTTAATGATGACCCCAAGTCCTCGCTGCCCCCCAGCTCCGGAGCCCTCCTCACTTTCCTCAAAGGCAGGGAGGAGGGCAGCCACTGCCACCACCCGACCTGGCGGGAGGAGTCTGAACGGGGGCCCTGCGTGGGGCCGCACGGGACCACAAACACTCGAGGGTGTTAGAGCGCGGCCCGCGGCCCACCGTGCCCCGTGTGAGCTGCCGGGAAGGGGTGCCGCCGCCGACACCTTGAAGTGGACGTGGATGTGGTCCCTGAGCACGTCCACGCGGAAGAACTTGCGGCCGCAGATCTCGCAGGTGTACTTCTTGTCGCCGTGGGTCAGCAGGTGCTTGTTCATGTTGCTCCTGCAGGAGAACACCTGCGGGCCGAAGGGACGGGCATGAGGGCGCCTTTCCCGAACACCGGGCTTCGCTGGAGACACCACCACCATAAACACAGTTTCCGTTTCTCTGGACAAGGTCCAAAGACATCTGGTAATGCTGCCACAGGGCAGCAGGCTGGGCCAAGTTGCCACTGGCCGTCCGGCTGAGGCCATCGCTTCTCCAGTGTCTGCACCGGGGCCCCAGCACCCGGTGGCTCACGTGGGCTGCACGTGGCTGACTCAGAAACTGGACCCAAACACGGGCCGGTGGGCATGCCCCCCCCACACCCCCTGCATGTGTTGGCACAGAACCTGCTCGGGACCCCTCTGGGACCCCCCTCTGCAGCAGGTGCTCTGCGTACCGAGGGGGACACTGGTTCCACCCGGGCACACAGCCAGTCTCAGCGCATTTGCGAGTCGTGGGAGGGGAGTCTAAGGTGAGCACAAGACCACGGAGCTCATTCACAAAGAACTCCGGCACTCTGTGGCCGGGACAGCGGTGCCAGCTCGGGCTCCCACATGGTGCAAACTCAGGCCTGCACGGCACGATGGGACCCGGGGCCCTGCTGATGGGCCATGTACTCCTGGACATCTAGGGTCCAGTTTATCTGCAGAGTCAGCCTCTCTGCTGGCCCACCTCAGACGCACCCTGGACGGGTCTGCCCATGAGAGTGACGTCACCTTTGATCACGCAGGGAACATGCCACGGAACACCGGTGGCCATGGGGCTGCTGGGCTGTCACTCGGAAATGCCACGGGGAGACCCGCCCCAGCGGACAGAACCGAGCCCCCAGGGCCTCCCGCCTCCTGGAGCGCTGGCTCTGGTCTCTGCCGCAGAGCGGAGAGCGAGGGGGCGTGCAGGTGGGGTCATGGCAAAAGGCAAGGGGCTCTAACAGGGGAAACACTCGTTTCTAAGCTCACTCACTGGAGACCCAGCCCAGTGGCAAAAGATCAAATGATGAGGGGACCTATGAGGGGACAGTGCGGCCTGCGGCCACCCGAGTGCCCATCTGCCCCCGCTTTCCCCTGGAGACTCGGCGGGCAGAGCTCCGGGCTGTGACGTAAGGAAACCACGAGCTCAGGGCCGCACGCGCATTACCTTGCCACACACGGGGCATCCCGAGGGCTCCTTCTTGTAGCGGACCAAGCTCTCGCCGCTGGTCTCCAGGTCTTCTCTCTTCACCCGCCTGACTCCTGAAAAGCCCACCCGCCCCGTGAGAGAGTCAACATGTGACAGCGGTCAGCTCTGCTTCGCCCAGCGTCATTTCCAGGGGACGGCAGATAGCTGCCCACGGCGTGGGGACGAATGCATGAGTGGGCGGTGTCGCCTGGACGTGACAAGGGCCAGCACTGACCGCCGCGCCTGCACGGCGAGAGCAGAGAGCGCGGGGGCCTGGGTTCGGTGACGCGGTGTTTGCGCCCGAAACACCTGGAAATCGGAGAGCAGGAGCGGTTCCCCGTTTCAGGGTGTAGAGGAGGAGTTACGGTGAAGGGCCACGGGGCGGGGGTCTGCTCAGGGGGGCTCTGGGTAGGCGGCTGTTCACTGAAAAGGGGCCAATATCCATCCTTCCAATTCAATCAGTTCAATGGGGATCAGGGTGCAAACTCGGATGATAATAAAACCTGTATGGTTTTAAAGCTCAACTGTTCATAAATGGGATCAAAACGCTTTTAGAAGTTTGCACGAAACAGGTTATCTTTGAGCAAAAGAGAGAAATTCGCTTGTCAGGGTCTCTTTTTCTACACGTTCCAGGTCATCCCCAGGTAACATGGTGTGAAACGTGGGGCTGGACGTAAGAACACCTGAAACTCCGCCGTCTCCACAGGCGGCCGTGGTGCACGTGGACCAGGCCGGAGTGGGGCCTGCGCCAACTCGGCGGAGAGGGGGCCACAGAAGGGCCACGGCAGCACGGCTCACGCAGCAGAAAACAAGGAGCGAGGCGTCCCGTGCGACGCCGAGCTGTGACGCAGCCCGGGTGCAGGCCTCTGTCTATCCTTCGGGAACCACCAGTGCGGGGGCCGCACTCGGGACTTCACAGGCGGGGTCTGGCTCAACCACCCACCCGCCTAGGCAGTCCCACGCACAGGTGAGGGAACTGAGGCCGCCCGTGTGCACCCCGTACGAGCCAGAGGCAGCAGCGGTGGATCTGCGAGGCCACGGCGAGAACCGCCGGGGGAAGCAGGGGAGCGGACAAGCCGCGACTCCAGGCTGGGTAAGAAAGGCGTGATGACTCGTGTGCCCGCCCACTCTGGTGGCACCGTCGGGCTCCATACACTACCTCCCGACAAGCACTACACAGCAAGTCCTCACAGAACGTCATGTCATCGTGAGGTCGATGACATGCCAAAGGATCTCTCGTTTCCACCAATTAGCCTATGGCAGAGCTGGTTCCGTTACGGGTCATTTCACTTAAAGTCACGGAACCTGCCAACGGGGGTGACTGCGGGCTTAACTGTTCTCCATTTGCAATTCTTTAGAAAATGTGGTTTTCTCCCAAACTTTTAAGAGAAGGTGCTTCACTCGGTGAGGGCTGACCAGCAGGAGAGCAGAGTCTTGTTAGGGTAAAACGCAGGGCGGCCGACATAAACACGCCACCCGGAATGAAGGCGTGCCCGGGCAGGCTCCTTACGGAGGCCTCCCGGGGGCGAGGGTTCTCCACGCAGTGCTCACGCCTGCCTTTCGGGGTGCCGCCCGCCCTGGACCTTGTTTCTGGTCCTGATGGGTTCCCCCAGCTCGCCCCATCACTGGACCCCTGAAGTCCACGCTGCTCTCGCCCCTGACCTCTCGGGGATCCACCGCCTGGATAGGCAGCCCCCAGGCCCCGAGCCTGCTACAGACGGCAGGGCCGGGGGCCCCCACAGAGAGCCGGGGAGCCAGGGAACGTCAGCCTCGGCCCCGCCAGCAGGCCCGCCCGGAACACTCTGCTCCGTGCACGTTTCATACACTGGTTTTCTCCCGCCTTCTATCATGTCAAAGGCATTCGCTCACAATGTTAAAAAAAAGCTCTGAAAGAAATGTTTTTAACGACTGCGTAACATTCAGTCCTGTAAAGAGCCTGGGTTCCTTAAGGCTTTCTCCTCCAAACACCTGGGCACTTCCAGCTGCTCTCATCAGCACACGACTCTGTGGACCCCGTCTCCCTGCCTGAACCGAATTCCCCAGTGCGATGACTCCATCGGAGGGTGGCAGAGCCAAACCTCGTCCAGAGAGCTTGTGACAACAAGGGCGTGGCCCCTCCCCCCCGCAGGAGCCCAGACCTCGGGCAGGTGCGCTCACCTTCCAGGTGCCTCCTCTGGTGGTCCAGCATGACGTCCTTGCGGTAGAACATTTTGTTGCAGACTTCACAAGCAAACTTCTTGTCCCCGTGCTTCTTCTTGTGCTTGGAGAGGTTGCTGTTGGTGGAGAAGAATCTGAAACACATCTCACATTGGAACGTCTTGTCATCTGTCCGGGAAGCAAGCAGACACAGCAGCTCTTAGGTGAACGGCACCAGACGCAGGCTCCACGTTGCGGCCGTGGGAGTGGCAATGGGCGCAGGTGAAGGGCGGAGATGCGTGAGGGCCGCTCGGCCAGGGAGCAGTGTCACCGGTGCTGCTGAAGCTTCTGCCCAAGCACCAGGCCGGAGCAAACACCCAGCTCTCCTCCTCCCACCACCGAACCTCACCCCACCACCTCCTCTCCGCCGCGCCACCTAATGGCTCCTCGCCAGCCGTCACAGCGCTCCGCCAGGGACCCCATCAGTCCCCACCCTTCTCTCTGTCCCACTGCACTCTCTCCCTCCAGGTGCCAAGGACGTCCCTCAGCTCTCCGGGCTCCCCTGAAGGGCTGCTCTGGGTGGGCACAGGCAGCGTGGCCACCTTTCCAGGTGTCTGTCTTTGCCTGACCCACCTGGCCTTTCCCCTCGGCTCAGGGATCGCAGGGCCTCATGCCCAGCACGAATGCCCGGCCCTCTCAGCCTGCTCTCTGCTCTGCCCCTCACCCACCCCCACTACACCTCGCCCCTACGGCCAGTCCTCCACAGGCCTGTCACCTACACAAGCCCCAGGGCAGCCCTCACCGCCCGCGGCCCTCCTGGAGTCCACAGGAGCTCCCCGCAGGACGCCGTGCAGGTGGGCCTGCCAGTGTAGTCGCAGTGCGCCTCCCTCTCCAGACCCAGACCCTGCTCAGGTCACGCCACATCGTCCTCATTTCTGGGCCCTGGGCTCAGCCTGCTGACCTCTGCTAATGTCAGCGAACACCGCCAAGCACCAGGACCCCTGAGGCCACCAGAAACCCGCTGTTCCCGGCAGCGAATCTGACGCAGGTCTCACTCTGCTGCCGCGGAGCCCTGGGTGTGTCGAAGGACCCCGCGTCCAGGGTCTCCGACTGGGCTCTGCTGACCCTCGGGCCAGACCCTTCCCCATGGGGCCAACCTGGGCTCTGGGGTGCTCTGCAGCATCCCGCCCCGCCCCCAGCCTGCTGCGACAACCAACAGGTCCCGGGGGCTCGGGCCGCAGTTCTCGGGTGGCCCCGGTGCACAGTCGAGGTGCAGCCCAGGTGCATCTGCACCATCACCTGAATAAACACTCACGTGTATGTGGTGTGTGTGCTTATGCAAAACATGCTCACGCTTACTTTAGTGGCCACGCGACAGTCCATCCAG
The DNA here is from genome assembly GCA_028533065.1 of Trachops cirrhosus. Classification (NCBI taxonomy): domain Eukaryota; kingdom Metazoa; phylum Chordata; class Mammalia; order Chiroptera; family Phyllostomidae; genus Trachops; species Trachops cirrhosus. The sequence goes on along the minus strand of CM052539.1, from coordinate 185,816,159 downwards.
TTCACTTACCACAGTTCCCTTCATTACTCTGATACTGCAGATAATTCAATGATCCTTAGCACCGTAGCTTTTCCCCCTTTCTGCTAAACCCCCCCTAGCAGAGCTTAGCAGGAATGGGACCACCAGACCAAGGGCGCCTGCCACCTGCTTTGTGAGGAGCTGCCTTTACCAGGCTGTTCCGTCAGAGCACAAAGACCCCTGCCCGGCCTACACCTGCTAAACCGCCCGGGTGAGCCCCCCCCCCGCCCCGGGCAGCTGCATCACTCCCCCGGGGAACTGACAGCGTGGAAGGTGCAGTGTGCCCTTGGGCTCTAGCTTTCCTTCTCGTGAGCCCCTCCCAGGGCCCCTCCCAGTGTGTGGTGGGAAATCCCTGGTAACCACCCCCAGCTCGGGTGTGGCCTCTGTCCACTGGAGCGGAGCTGCCGGCGCCAGTGCCCCGCCCAGGGCAGCTGCTCCCGCCGGGACACCCGGGCACCGTCGGGAACGCAGACGGTGTCTGGTGCCAACACTCTCTCCCACCAACAACCGGGTGCCCTCGGGCTCCACGTGTGTGTTTTCACGTGTGGAATGCAGCGACAGACAACACTGGCCTGTTCGTTGGGCTCTGGCGGAGGGTGGGGGCGCAGGGGCACCCGGAGACAAGACGGCGGATCCCTCGGGCAGCCGACCTGCCTGGGGGGCCTGAAGGGCTATGTTTTCCTTGAGGGCCTGGACGGGAGCACTCGCTATTGTAGAGTCTCACGGCCAAGGGCAGTGCGGGGACCACTTAGAAGAGTCACGCCAACGCCCTGTCACACCCTTGAGAAAAGCCCACCAGACTGCACATCCCAAAGCTCCTCCCTCACATCACACACACTCTCGGCTTCGTGGTCGTGGTCGGCGGAAGACGCACGGTTCCCTAATGTGAACAGGTAAAAAGTGTAACAGCGTGCAAATACTGTGTCGTGCAAACGAGCTCCATCTCCAGGTTTATCCTTCGTTCTCCACCCCAAACTCCCACCCTGTGAAACAAGAGCGTCGTAGGAAGAGAGAGAGAGCACGGCAGCCACGGCTGCTCGGCTGCTGCCCGGTAACGAAGAAGGAGGTCTGTCTGGGCTGGTCGGCCAGAACTTTAACCGACTGTAACGTCTGCGGCTTTGACCTCTTTTGTTACCCTCTGTCGTTACTTTCTGTTTCCTGTGTCCAGAGAGGCAGTTAAAGAGGACAACTCCTCTTCCTGGACCTGGGGTCGCTCACCACACACCCGACAGGGCAGGGCAGGGCGCCACTCTTGCTCCTGACACCCCGACAGCCCCACCCCACTCCTGCACTCGTGCAGATCCGAGAGTGGCCACACGGGGCGCCACCGGACCGGCACCACAGCCCTGCTTGCGGCTCTCTGCGGCTAGCGCAGCAATGGAGGTTGCTGGGTGGTCTGGCCCCAGATTCGGGACGACACGCGGGGTGCAGGGCTGCAGGGAATGCAGGTGCGGCAGCACACTGGCAGTCTGTCTGAAACCTTCCAAGGTCATTTAGTGTCACGGACGCAGAGGCTGCAGAGCCCCTGGAGCTCAGGTGAAACCAGACCCGCCTGCCGTGGGAGCAAGCCAGGCGCCACGGAGAGACAAGCCATGGTTTCAGACAGGAGCCCTCACGACAGAACGAACAAATGAACCACACACGGGGACACGGCAGACGCCGCCCGGCCAGGCGCTGGCTGCCGCAGGAGGGGCCGTGGAGCTTGAGCTAATGCTGGCTAAGGTGCCCCAGAGACCCACCTTAATGAGAACCAGCACAGAGATACGAGGGACGCACACAGAGGGGTCGACAGGAAAGGGCTCGGTGTCAAAGGCTAACCTGGTAGGTCTCTAAGCCGACGGCCACGGGTCCCCCCCTCTCCCGGGTGTGCTAGGGTTCCTAGAGAGAGGGAGAACGCAAGTCACCCACGGGGAGGGCGCAGAGGGGACAGGATGGGGCTTTCTCTGCTGGCTGGGCGCCCACGCCGCTGCCTCCTGGCCGTGCGTGGGGATCTCTGTATATTACGTGTGCTCGCCAGCCGCCAGCTCCTCCAGAGACAGCGCCCAGCGCGCTTGTCCAGACCCAGGGAGGCCCCCTCGGCCCAGGCTCATCGCAGCAAGAGTAAAACGAGGGCCCGTATCACTGGGGACTGGCAGGCAGAAGCGGGCTCAGAGCAGCATGGTCTGGGCACCGCGCTGCAGCGCCCTGTCCTGGCCACTGGCGGTTTTACACGGAAGGCAAGGCTGACGGCTACGGAAGACCCTGCCGACGTGGGGTCTCAAATGTGGGGCATGCACAACAGGAAGTGAGGAAAGTAGGCTCCTCCAGACGCAGGGAGTTTCCACCTGTGCCTTAGACTAGCCGGTGAGTGGTGGGGAATGTCAGAAGTACGGTTATTTGGTAACTCCGTCTTCACTCCCTTCTCACGTCCGCGGTTTCCATCCCGTCCCCTGGGAGGCGGCGCTGGACGGCGCCCGCTCACCTGTCCGGCAGTTGTGAAATTCCAGCGCGCTCTCGATGCGGAAGGTCTTCTCGCAGGTGCCGCACCGGTACCTGTATTCGCTGTCCACCTGGGCAGAGGGCAGCGCGTCAGTGAGCGGAGGAGCCCGAGGAGGTTCAAGGAGAATGAGCTTCCTGATGGAACATTCTAGCAACTTCCACGTGCGTGTGGTTTACAGTGTTTCTCTATGACTCTCCTACTCAACTTGGGAAGATGAAAATTCCTTCCTCTTCCCACCCAATTGCCCCAGAAAGAGCACCCACACTCAGGTGCCGGCACAGCCCACAGCGGCCACCTGCCCCCCCGACAACTCCTCCGGGCCTCCCCGTCTGCGCCTGGCCAGCCCACAGGAACGTGTCCCGAACCGCTGGGCTTGGCCCTCCCAGTTCTCTCCTCTCGCCCGACTCTAACTTCTCCCCCCACCCTGACTGTCGTTCGAAGGCCCGTGTCGCCCTGAGACCAGGAAGGGGACCCGAGGCTGCACCCACCTCGTTCCTGCTGTGCTTGTACGAGACGTGCTGCTTCAGACTCTCCTTTCGGCTGAACAGCTTTGCACACTCCTCACACTTGAACAGCTTGTCACCTACGCAACGAACAGTGAAAAGCTGACCCGACGGCAGGTGCGACCTGAGACACGGGTGCCCCGAACTGCTGGCTCACGGGGCCCCCAGGGGACGGGCGGCCGACGGCAGAGGCGGCAGCCGGGACTCACCGTGCGAGCGCACGTGCCTGCTCAGGTTGCTGCTGTTCTGGAAGACCTTGCTGCAGGTGCTGCACTGGTAGACGCGCCGGTGCTCCCCCAGCTGCCGGACCAGCTTCCGCCGGATGCCGTGTCGGCTGGAGAGGATCAGACTCCTCTTGAGCGTGATGCTGCTGCCCTGATGATGGGGGAACCTGACCGAGAGACGGGCGAGCTGTGAGACACCTGGGGCCCTGGGCCGTTGGGGGCAAGGGTTCAAGGCCACAGCCATCTTGGGAGGGGTCCTTCCAAATCATCCCGGCTTGATGGGAGAAGGAAGGGGACAGGCTCAGGTGTCCTCCGGAGGCCCGGGCATCCAGAGGGAGGGCGCCTGCCACACACGATGGTGCAGGAAGCTGTCTCCGCACCAGCACCCGCGCTAGGACGTGTGACTCCGCCCCCCGGGAGCCTCAGGTGCAGTCTGTGCTCCGGCTCAAGCGGCCACATCCCTGTGGCTTTCCTCACTGCTTTCTGCTTCTCCCGGCCTGATTTTTAAATGTTTCTTCCTGTGAGCTACGGAAACCCTCCGGGCACGGAGACAGACTGTTTACTCACAGTCTGACTGTGACACCATTTCTAACGTGGCTTCGGTTTGGTTTCCAGAGGAAGGAGGACCAGGCACATTTGCAAATGGCAAAAGGAACTCCAAAAAGAGCCAGAGGGGAAAACGATCGCCCCCAGCTTATTCAACTTCAGGGCAAAAATTACCCAGGAATAACAACAAAAGACAAAATACACTTTCCGTGTTCACTAAAAGGAAAAGGAAAACGCTGAGTAAGGTGTCAAATTTACAGAAACTGAAACACGAAACTGCTTTATCATCATCACAGCGGAGAGGTGGAGGCGACGCGAGCGCGTGCTCGCTGGAGCCGGCGGAAGAGCGCGATCCGCCCAGGTGGAGTGCCGCTCCACCTTGAACAGCAGGCCGCCCGGACACAGGCGCCCCCGCGGGGGGACCTCGGGGGCCTCGCGCCGACTGGCGTAAGCCAGGTACAAAACGACAATGCTGTGTGATCCAGTGTTCGGGCTCATAGACGCAGAGAGCAGAAGGGGAGGGAATAACTGTCAAGTGAGTATAGAGTTTCAGTTTAAGGAAGATAAAAAAGTTATGAAGATGGACGATGGGGAATTTATGTGAATGCATTTGAAGACACTGAACTCTACTCTTAAAATGGTTAAGGTGATAAATGTCATGCTATGCCTATTTTACCAAAATAAAAATACTTAAAATTTTTTCACAGAGCCATTCAACTCCTGGGCTCCTATTGCTTCCCGAGCTTGCCTGTTTCCACCACAAGACACGAACGCCACCCCAGCCCCTGTCACCAGGCCTCCCCATTGGAAGCACGGCCACGGCACTTCCTGTGCCGCGTGCTGTGGCCGGACTCACTTGGGCACGGAAGTGGCGTCGCTGGGGGTCGCGGCCAGCTTCCCCAAAACCAGCTCCACGAGGTGCTCGTCCGGGGTCGCAGCTGCAGGCTCGTCCGGTGGCACCTCGGTGACGATCTCCGCCACTTGCTCTGTGCAGAAGGAAGGGGAAAGGCCACATCATCGCCAGGGCCAGGGCAGGGCACAACCCGACCGAGACCACATGCCTGAGGGCGCCGCAGCCCCCCAGGACGTGGATTGCAAGATTTCCACGGGTGAGAAGAAAAGGAAGGGAAACAGCGCCATTTTAGAACCCACATGTTTACCTGCACATACAGAAAAACAAGACAAGATTCTTAACTCGAAACCGGAGCTCCACACCGTGATTCCTTCTTAAAACCACAGCAGTCGTAACACTATTTCACTCCCTCTGCACGCCAACCAAAGCACAGCGTTGTGACACTTAGTGGGACCTTGTCCCTTGCTACATTAGTCGTGACAGAGACTTAGAGATACTAATTTTATTAGATAGCCGCCTTGAGCGCGCTCCAAAGCAGAGAGCCATTCAGTGCAAGAGCGAGCTACAAAGTAACCACACTGGTAGGGGACCCGGCCCGGACCTCTGGACAGACAAGGCGTGGGGAGATCACACAAAATGTTAGCTTCTCTCCGACCACTTCGCCCACTGTGCATCTTCCCAACGCAACCACCCATCCGGGAAATAACCACGGACAGCTCTGTCCCTTCGCTGGCCCTCCCTGTTCAGACAAGGGGGGTCTAACCCCGCCCCCGGCCCTACCAACCCCACACAGGCCCACAGAGTGGGCTGCACACCGGCCAGCAGCACAAAGAAAACGGCCCAGCGGTCAGCAGAGAAGGCAGTGAGGAGACCCATGCCACAAAAGTGGGTCAGAGGTCCCTCTAAACTCAACTGGGGATGTTGTCATGGAGAATGAGCTTCTGTCGGGGCTGGGAAACAAGCTAGGTGCCCACCTGCAGGTGACGGAGGAGTGGGCAACACTGCTCGGCCGCCAAGGGGGAGCGGCTGAAACTCAGTGTGGACGAGTCACCCCACACGCCACCTGCGAGACACCTCACACTGAAGGAGACCGTTCACACAAACTCCTGGGGTGGGCAAGACCGATTCACGAGAGACGAGGAGGGAGTGGCCGGGAGAGGGAAAAGTTCTGTCTTCGTCAGGTGCTGCTTACATAGGCGGACCCACCTGCCCAAGCTCACAGCCTGCACACTTTGGAGTACGAACTGTATCATGTGTAAACTGTACTCCAAAAGAGCTAATTTACAGGAGAAGAGGACTTAGAGTCCACCTCTGTGTGGGCTCCCAGAGTTCAGTTTTACTGCCCCACATGCAGGTGACAGGTGACAGGTGACATGGCCTCCGGTCCCTCCCAGTCTCCCAGGACCAGCCCTCACCTGCTGGCTCCTCCCCCAGGACCCGCCCTCACCTGCTGGCTCCTCCCCCAGGACCCGCCCTCACCTGCTGGCTCCTCCCCCAGGACAGGCCCTCACCTGCTGGCTCCTCCCCCAGGACCCGCCCTCACCTGCTGGCCCCTCCCCCAGGACCGGCCCTCACCTGCTGGCTCCTTGCCTTCGATGATGACCAGCGGCTGCTCCGGTTTCGAGGTTCTGGGTTTTCTCCCTCTTCGAGGCTTTTTCTTCTGCTCTTTGGTGGCGCTGATGCTCTTGGGAACCGCAGGAGGCTCCCCCCGAGGTGCGTCCGGTTCCTTGTCCAGCGCCCCTTCCTGCTGGCTGGCCAGGGCAAGGCTCTTGGTTTGTTCCAAGTGACCCAGCAGGTGCTCTGCAGCAGGGGAGGCACGTGCAGAGGGCGTGGGGGAGCCCGTCAGGGGGGCCGCTCCCACCCCCTCGGTGTGTTCCTTCACTTTTACTCGCCGATCACGTGCCCTCTGCAAAGGCGAATAAGCTTCATTCCCACCACTTTTGAAAATAGAGCATTCCCGCTGCACCAAACGTCACTAGTGCCTTAAAAAGTCAGTGAGGTGATAAAAGCAGAGCAGGTGCGCCACACACAGGTGCGTACAAACTAAAAGCTGTGTCCACACGTGTGCAAACAGAAGTATCGAAGGACATGTGAGAACATCAATAATCTCTAGATGGTAACGTGCCAGGACATTTTAATTTTCTTCTTTCAGCGTATTTGTATTTTGTAATTTTTCTACAGTAAGTACATGATTTCTTAAAAATGTAACCCCTAAGATATTATGAGAAACATTCAATCCGTGTCTTTAAAAACACCACATGAAAGCAAAAAGCCCTTCGCTTTACTGTCAACTGAACAAAGCCTCAGAGACGCCCCACGCCAAGAGACCGGGACGAAACGCAGGAAGCAGCGGCACAGGTGGGTGCAGAGGTGAGAGAGGCCAGGCTCCCGAGGGCAGGTGAGCGCGGCTTACACCAGCGGGGTCTTGGGGCACCAGCAGGCAGGAGGAGGGGGACCCACAGGACGACGGGGACCGATGCCCTCCAACGCACTGGGGCCAAGGTCGGGTTCTTCCTGCTGCAAAGCCCCACTGGTTCACCTCGGGCGCCGTGAATGAAGTTCCTGGTACGCCCTCGCGGGTGTCGTGTGCGGGACACTGTGCTGACAGAGTGCCCACAAAGCACGAGTGCGGGAGAGAAACGCACACAACAAACGCAATGCTGTGTAACTCCCGTGGGAGGGAGGGCCTGGCAGCCGAGCCCCGCGCAGCAGAGCAAGCTGACAACGACCCGCCCGCCGAGGACACTTGGAAAGACGAGACGCGATCAGAGCCCCCTGACTATAACTCAGCGATGAGCTCAACAAGCCAAAGAGGGGAGGACCTCGTGACGCCAGACCCCTGGAGGGGACCTGCGAGCCGAAGCGTAAAAACGCGCGCTGAGGGAGGCACCGGGCGGAGGGCCTGGTGCCCACGCACGCAGGTCTGAGGGGCACGGCCCGGAGCCGAGCTGCTCGGGGAAGCTGGAGAGTGTCCCGGAGGCCGCGTGTCCTGCCGTCTAGACGGCGTGGTGTGCGAGTGACAGCGCGCATCACGGGGACCAACCCGGGACCTCGAAAAGCCTAAGGCGACAGCCCACCCCCGCCCGCACCGCCCTTACCATTCAGGAGCTGCAGCTCCAGGAAGGTGGCGGAACACACCTTGCAGGCCCACTGGCTCGGCTCCGACTCCACCGGGGCGCTGCTCTCCGGGGCGCCTGCAGCTTCGAAACAGAGACAAGGCGGTCCACAGCCGCTTGTCGGCCCCAACACCCCGCCCCGCCGAGGACGCACCTGCCCCCACAGGAGCCGGCGACAGCAGCAACCCCTCGAGAGCGCTTTCAAGGGTCCCGCGCCGCTCTGTTCTCGGAGTTTTACTCGCACGGACTCACTCGGTCCTCCTGAGTCTCCCCATTTCTCAGATGAGGAGACTGGGCACCGAGAGGCGGAGCCACCGCAGCCTCAGGCAGGGTCTGTCTCCCGTCAGGGAAACGTGTCTTCCTCCAGGAAGCCCGCCCCATGGGACCCGGAGGACCCTCTCAACGACCTCAAGGGAAAAATGCATCCTAAAGACGAAGTCAAACTCCTCAGCCTCTTACCAGCTCACTCCCCGGAGAGTGGGACCCAAACGTGGGCCAGTGAGCTCCGAGGCCGGTGTGGCCGCAGCCTCGGCCCGGCGCTGACCACCGCGTTGGGCAATGACAGGAATTCTGTGTGACTGTGAGGTCACGGATGGGGGCCACATGTGCTAGTGCCCCAGGGGACTGAATTTGTAATTCTATTTCATTTGAATTTAGATTTAAATAATCCCCCGGGGCCCGAGGCTGCTGTCCAGTGTGAGCCTCTAGTCTTCCTTCCTCGCAGAACCACGGGGGCCAAAGGAAGGAGAAGGCGACCAGGGTCCACGGAAGACAGAGGGAGACCCTGGCTGGGAGGAGGGGAACTGCAGCCTCCTTTCAAAAGTGCCTGAGGAGGTCCCACGGAGGGTTATCAGCGGGAGGGGGAGGGTGGAGGAGGGAAGATGGGGAAAAAGGTACACGTAATAAGCATCATAAATGATAAGTAGAGAATAGACAGGGGGAGGAGGTTAAGAACAATATAGGAAATGGAGAAGCCAAAAAGATCATATGTATGGCCCATGGACATGAACTAAGGGGAGGGGGGATGCTGGTGGGAGGGGGGTGCAGGGTGGAGGGAATAAAGGGGGGAAAATGGGACAACTGTAATAGCATAATCAATAAAATATATTTTAAAAAATGACTGTTGTTTTTGTGGGACCTAAATGTTGGGGATGTGACCCCCGGCCTGGTTTCTCTGAACCCTGCCTGGCAGCCCGTTTGCGCTGGCCTGGGGCCCCAAGCTGTCACCACCACGTCCACTCCTGTCACTGTATAGCCTGTGTCGCACTCACAGGCCACGCACACAGCAAACTCCCGGGTCCCTAACTAATCATCCAGAATCTCGACTGCACAGGCTTTCAGTATTGGGGGGGGGTGAGGAAGTACAGATCTTTCTGTATCAAAAACGAGCAACAAGTTGCAAAGAATGGAAGAAAAAGATGTCGACCTTTGCTACAACTGTTTACATGCCCTTTCTGAGTCCTTACAAAATTAAAAGAGAAGAAATGTAAATGCACTATGAAACTTTTGTTACACTAAGAACAAACAGCGGGCAGAGAGGGTCAGGAGGGAATGGGAAGCAGGAGCCTGTGATGGGCCGCCCCTCCCAACCCGCCCCGATATATCTGCGCGGCCCTGCGGGAATCCCCACTGGGAAAGTGTCGGGACATGGAGACAAACAGAGGCCAGAGCCAAACTCCCGTTTCTCACCCGCCTTCTCAAACACACAGGCTTCTCAAAGGAAAACCGCCCTGCCCAGGAGAGTCCCAGAAAAGGACGAGGCACGGGTCGGCTGGAAGCTGACCCGCGTGAGTCAAGGCTCGTCTCCTGGAGCAACGTCACTACCGCGAGTGTGAGTTCAACTGACCTGAAGCAAGAAACCCCCCCAGGCGGGGTCAGCAGGACTAATGAGAAGAACTGGTTACGATGACTGTCCCCTCACCAGCGGAAGGGCTTCATGTCCCCAAAGGTAAGCATTTTTAAGGAAGAAAATAGCCAACAGCCAGAAGGCCACGCTTGACTGCCCACAGAAGAGCAGTGTCTGCCCAAAGCGTGACTCCGTGGCCATGAAACAATGCCACAGAGACAGTGACCGCAGGGAAGGTGCTCACAGCAGCGGGGAAGGAAAAGGTGTGCAGGTAAGTGAGAGCAAGCAGGAAAATGGCACCTACGGCAGGGCCACCTGGGTAAAAACGCACGGCCTTCTAAAGCAGGAAAAGAAACGGTGGAGCGCAGGCGGCACAAAGGAGCTCGCCCGTCTCCGGGGCGCTGCGTGCGAAGCCCGTCTCCGGGCGAGGAGCGCGCTCTGCCCGCCGACCGGGGTGGGGCTCACACACCTGCACCCGTCCGTCAGGGCTCTCGGACCTGCACCCTTGAAGTTGCCGAGTCTCCCTGTATGCCAACCACACGTCACCGGTGCTGCTGTAAAGAACACTAGAACGAGCCAGTCAAAACCGCTGAGTCGTCGCGTTAAAATGGTGGTGTTCTGCGTGATTGAAAACATGTGCCCACACGCATAACACGCGTGCACGCCTCACCTTTGTTCATTACAAAGGCAGTTTCGGAGACCCGATGTTGGCGGCCGACCCTGAGCACCACAGCCGCCTGCTCAGACCCACTACGGTGGCCAGTAACTTTCACTACATTCAAAAAATGCTTGTCGTTTGTCCCCAAACAGAAAACCATAAACAGTATGTCCAAAATTTCAGAGTACCTAACTAAGTTCACTGGTCTGGGGTGACCACGCCCCCCAGCCTATGCTGGCTGTCCCGTCATTAACAGCGTCCCACGTTCTCAGAAGCCTAGAGGAGGGACCACGGTCACCCTCGTAATCCTGACGGCCAGTGGACAACATGGCACCAGGATCACTTCATCAACATCCGTTCTCTCAAAAATCAGCTCAAGGTGAACAAGTTCTCCAGCAGGTAAAAGCAAACAGAACAACTATAACTCCAATAAGTGGTACCAGCCTTTGCTTTGACCTTGACCTTGAGCATCATGAGGGGTGCTCCACAATCCAGGACATACGAGACAAGGTCAGCCTCTAACACCCCAAATCCTGACCTGCAGTCCGGGCTGCTCCCAGGCACACACAGCGTCAGCTGCTTGGGCCGTAAGGCACTGGGGACATGAGAAAACCAGGTCAGAAGGAGCCCAGCGACCTTGGGCAGCGCCAGGGGAGGCCAGCTCAGCATGCTGGGAAGCGCCGCCTGACCCAGTGGGGCGCCGCAGCAGTGCCTCCCTTGGGGGCCAGGTGCCTGCTTGTAGCAAGTCCTAGAGGGTGGTGGAAAGTCACTGTATCTCCAAACTCTTTCTGTCCACTTCACTATCGAAGCAAGAACACCCCATAAAGCCAGCCTTCCTGTGAACATCTCTGGGAAGGGGTGAACCCCCACTACCAAGCTTCCTTTATCTTCCTGCTGCCACCAGACCGGCAGTGGGGGCCATCTGGCGCCCCCAACACTCCCATGGACATCCCTGGGGGATCCCCACTCCACCAGCCCCCACCCAGCCTGCAGTGGGTTGGAGAGGGACCTGGAAGCTTTGGAGAGAGCCTCTGCAGTTGTCATGAAAATAAGGTGAGGTCAGGCTGGAGGAGGGTGGGCCCCACACCCAGTGACTGTTGTCCTTATAAGAAAGAACACAGGGACACAGGGAGAGGCCCTGTGACGCCACAGCAGGGACCAGAGTGACGCAGCCACAAGCCAGGGAATGCCAAGGGTTGCCGGCAGCACCAGAACCCAGGAGAGAGGCTGGAAAGGACTCTCCCTCAGCCTCCAGAAGGAACCAGCCCCGCCCCCACCTCGGTCTCAGACTCCTGGCCTCCGGACCCTGGGACAATCTCTTCCTGTTTGCGCAGCGTCACAGAGTCTTCCCCTCGCACAGTGCCGGGTGGGTCACCTGGGGCAGCTCGCCAGACCTCAGCCACATGAACACACACAGGACAGACAGACCTTCGGAACAAAGAGGTTCTCGCTCTGGAGCCGTTTCCTATCACACTGGGTTTGTAACAAAAAGGAAACATGCCATTCGCTGCGGCAGTCCTGCCACTAGGGGGCGTCGGGGCAATAATCTCAGTGGCGACAAGAAACAGGTCTCCCCCACAGCACCAGGTGGAGTGCACACCAGTGCAGCTACGACAGGTGAAAGATGTCCAGTGTCAGCCATGTCCCCGAGGACCTGCGCCACCAGCCGCCAAGACCCACAGGCAGGAGAGATTTAAACTCAGTGGGTCCCCTTCATGAAGTCACATCAGGACCCTGGTTCTCCAGACACGACTGGTTTGCTTTTCCAACAGGAATGTCAGGTTTGGGCCAACTGCACATATGATTTTCAAGTCTTTCTCTGAATACACACACATACACGCTTGCACACACAAGCACGTACTCCACATTCTGGAGGAGGCTGTAAGGGGGACCAAACAGCCCCGGAGCCAGATCCTCCATCTCCTGCACTGTGACGGGGCAGGCTCCTCACCCTCTCTGTGGCCGGTTTCCTCTGCCCCAAACCAGAACAGCACCTGGCCTCAGAGGACCCGGAGGAGCTGCTGTGTGGGAAACCCGGGGGGTGGGGCCGGGGCTGGACGTAGCTGGCTATGTCCAAGGGCGGGCCTACTGCGGCAGAGCTGAGCGGCACAACTTCCCACCAGCAAGCGTCTGGCTTGGGGGCGAGCTCTTCTTTTGTCTATCGGCCCAGACACTTACCAGGCAGAACAGCAAACCCGGCCACCTGGGGTCAAGACCACCCCCGCCCAGCCAGCCCACCGGGCACAGCCCCTCACTGACGGCGGGCCCCTGCACGCAGACCGGGGGCCCGGCCCGCGCGAGGCCACCACATACCGTGGGCCCCGGAGCAGGCCTGCTTCAGCATGGGCTTGTCCATCTTCTTGGCGTAGAAGGCCGCGTACCACACGCGCAGCTCGGTGCCCGGCGGGATGTCCCTGGAGGTGGTGAAGTACACGTCGCTGCCGTGCTGGTAGGCCGTCAGGTTCTGGTGCGCGGGCTCCGCCGCCGGCCGCACCAGCATCATCCAGTTGCAGTCGTCCTCGTTGGAGGTGTCAAAGCACACGGGGTGCCCGTCCTTCTGGAACACCTGGGGGCGCCCGCCGAGGAGGGTCTGGTTACCCACCAGTCTGCGTGTCGGCGTCTGCGTGTGTGTGTGTGTGTGTGTGTGTGTCAGGGGGCGGGGCTGAGCAGCCAGTCTAGACGGTGCTACACGGGGGACAGATCAGCCTCCATACCCGTCCTGTTTAGGGGTTTACAGTAGTTAGGAGGGTCTCAGACAGGTCAGGTTGGTCACAGACGAAAGGGAAGCGGTAGATACAGTGAAAGACCCAGGTGTCATTGGGGAACCCGAGCTCTGGGCCAGGCCCAGGTGGGAACTGGAGGCCTGAGGTCTACACCTGGTCCAGGGGTCGCTGGGACACTCGAGGTCTATGCACGGCTCAGCTGGGGATTAGGATGTCGGACTTTGCCCTGTGGCCCAGGTGGGTGCTGGGTAGTTCTACTCGTGGTTCAGGCGGCGCCGGGAAACCTGAGGCCCACTACGAGGCCCAGAGTTATCGGGAGACCCGAGTTCAACGCCTGGCCGAGCTGGGCGGGGGGACATCTGAGCTCGCCTACTCTGGACAAACTCTAATCAGCTGTCAAGTGGGCATGAAAGCATCTGAGTTCACACTTGGTCTAGGGGGCATCAGGACACCTGAGGTCAATTCCTGGTCCACGTGTCACTGGATCATCTGAGCTCTACACCTTGTCCAGGTATCAGCGGGACACCTGAGTTCCACACACGACCTCGCCGGGATGCCTGAGTTGTACTCAAGGTGCAGGTGTCATTGGGCTATCTGGGCTCTACACCTGGTCCAGGTGTCATCGATTCTCCTGAGTGCTATGCATGGCCCAGGTGGGAATTAGGGTCCAGACTGTACTCCCAGTCCAGATGGGCATCGGGACACCTAAGTTCTTCCGGCTCTACTACAGGGTGTTCAGCGACTTAAGCAAAGTCCCCTGTCTTTCTAAGATGCGCCCTCCTCTGTAACAGAGCACTGTTCCTATGCGCTCAATGCAAGCAGGGAGCAGGGGGAGAAACAAGTGTTTTGAAGTTCAAAGGAAGCACACAAGGATAGGGGTTCTCGTCTCCTATTTTCTGATACGAGTGTTACTCCCTCATCGAAGGAGGGAAATCTCTCTCTTCTCCTGAGCTTTCCCCGTAGGGGCTTCCCACTGCTACTGAGCTGGGGGGCCCTCTGAGGAGGGAGCCCTCAGAAACTAGGGAGAGGGTAGAGGGGGCCACGGGGCGTCTAGTGACCCCAGCTGCTGTGGGGGCGTGCTCCCGGTGGGCCTGCGCCCTCCCTCTAGGGGCAGAAAGCCACCCCAGGCACACAGGTGCTCGATGCTGAGTCGGGGCCGGAAACGACTAGTGCCAGACGCAGACCCTCAGCATCGAGTCACCGAGAGAAACCAGGAGGTGCACACAGGGCGGTTTCAAGGGGCCTCAGCCCGCAGGGGCTCCGTACCATGTGGCCCGGGGCCCACGAAGGCCAGCAGCCAGCAGCCTCTTCCGTCCTTTCTCTCTGGTAAACAAATCAAGTGCCTTTCCTTGCCCCTCACTGTGCCGGCATCGGCCTCGCAAGCTCCCTTTTCCAAGGACTGCCCCAAACCTGAGGTCATCGATTTCGTCTGTCCCGACACATGGCTCCCTGCTAAGGGTGTCCAAGAAAAGTCCACCTCTGCGGGTAGCTGCTGCCTGACCGGCGCCTGCCCTGTTCCTCGCTGTTCCTGCTCAGGCTTGCTCGGGGCTGGTACTACACTGGGCACAGGGACAGCCCACGAACAACCCGTGTCCCCTGGCCTTGGGGGCGCCCACGGGCCCCACTTTCAGTACTGTAAGCGCTCCCTGCGACTCTGTTTCACTTTTCTCAATTTCACATAACAGCTGCGCCATCCCAGTCTGGCTGGGGACCATCGAGGCCCAGACACGGTGCCTTCCTTTGGAAAGAGCCCAGCAAAGGACATTCGCTCCGCACAGGGGTGGCGGTAGCCGTACCAGCGCGCCACTGCAAGGAAGGACAGAACTGCCCACCCCTACGGCCTGCCACATCCTCCTGGGTTGTAACAGAAGTGAAGGCAGCATCTGGGTCTCCTCGTGCCTACGTTTTACATGCACTCTCTTTGGTGTTTGCAAAGCAGAAAATGACAAAATACCGACTTAACTTCGATGCTCCTGTGTCATGAAAAACAAACTAAAAGAAGGAAAGGGGACATTCTGCTGGAAAGTAAGCAGAGCTGCACTCGTCCGAGCTGTTTCCAGGACACCTGAAAGCCACCGGCACTCTGGCTACGCGCCCACCCGCATGGAGGACGGTCCGACGCGCCCAGTTCCTCAGCATGGCCTTTACCTTCAGCGGGAAGGCGGACTCCTTCTCCCATTTGGCGACTCTCCTGGACTCGAAGGGACCGAACTGGGTCCGCTTGACGAGCTGCGTTACAGCGAACACGCCTTCGGCTCCGTCTTCCAGCCGTCTGATCTCCAAGTTGGAAGGAAGGGACGACCTGAAAACGAAATGAAGTAAGTCCCTGAGCGCCACTGGCTGGAGCCAGGGCCGCACCCAGACACAGGGGGTGAAGATAAATGACAAGCTCGCTGTCACCCACCTCCCAGGGCGCTCATCAGAGGGCCATTGACTAAAGAGCGGTCTCTGTCCCCACCCGCCCGAGGCAGAGCCAACACACTCGTCCTCCGGGTGCGGGGTGCGGTGGGCCGACAGGCACTGCACAGACGGCCTGCACCCACAGAAGCACACGGCTGGGGAAGGAGGAAGACCACAGGGGCCCTGAGACCAGGCGCCATGTGGGAAGTTCCACAGGAAAGACAGGAAGAGCCACGGCATTCCAAAGGCCAGGAAAGGGCTTCCAGCTGGGCTGGCCGGGCTGCTTTCGTGGAGGAGGGGGCCTTTTTAAGTGAACTAGGAGAATGTCAAGGGTGCGGTGCCAGAGGAGAGGGCACAGGGGCCGGGACACTAGCATGTGCCAAAGCATCAGCGAGGAACCCAACTGCGGACGGTCCCGCTGTGGGACCGAGCGTTCCCAGTGAGTTCTGAGGGCAGCAGCAGGCAGCCGCTGAAGGTTTTGGGGGAGAGCCAATCCAATCTCTAGGCAAAAATATTAATCCCTTTGTTTTGAGAAGATAAGTCACAGTGAGAAAAAGTAAATAAATAAAGAGGCTGGACAACCAGTTGGGGGGCTTCTAGAAAGAGCACCGATAACTATACGTCTCCAGGTGCCAGGCACTAGACCACGTACGATGACACACTGATTTTACGGGGGCACCGTTACTCTGCTTGCTTTGCAGACGAGGCAACTGAGGTGCAGAGAGAATGCCTCATCCAAGTTCAAAGAGCTGGCACGTGGCTGACCCGGGCTGTGAACCAGCAGCCACTCGGCCCTTGCTCCGGCCCAGCAGGTGACACGGCCCCCAAAGGGACACACGGAGTGGCAGAGCCACCGAGCCTCCTGACTAGAGCTGCAGGTGCTTATCCGCAAGCTGCCGTGGCTTTGTCCTGCTGTCTGCACTCACCGCCGCCCCGGCCCCGGCCCGCCCAGCCAGGCCCACAGTGGGCCTCCGTCAGTAGGGGGGCAGGCCCAGATCAGGCCACAGGGAAACCGTGCGGGCAGACCCGCCACCTGGCCGTCGCTCCTCAACCCCTAAACCAGCCCAGCCAATCGGTTCTTCCCTGGTGCCCATCCGGGTCCCCGCCTGAATCCTCAGAGCCACAAACCAGATACGAGCCGTCCCCTCTGCAGCCTCAGAAACACGCCTGGCTCCTGGAGACGCGGGACACGGCCCACAGGGGGACGGAAGTCACAGACGCCGTGCGAAGCCGAGGGCAGCCCTCCTCACTGGAGCCAGCCCTCCCCCTTCGGCCGCCAGGCCCTCACTGCAGCCGCCACAGGGACTGCCCCGTCGGCCCCGCAGAACTGCAGGGACGGCCAAGGCGGTCACTCACCTGGCCCTGCTCAGCACAAAGGAGTCCTTGACCATGACCACGGGGCCCAGCTCAGGACACTCGGAGTCGTGGTACTGGCTGCAGTCCTCACACCCTGCAAACAGACGTCCGGCGTCAGGGCGAGACACCAGACAGACGCCGCTCGGCCCCACGCCCCGGAAGCTCGGACTCCCCGCCCACCGCGGGGACTGACACTGCCCCCCGCACGCACGGAACAGTGCGAGCACAGGACGTGCTCCCCGAGGAAAGGCCCAGCTCTGCGGGGCGTTTCACGGGTGGAGAGTCTTCGCGAGGAATGATGACAAACGAAGCTCACCCAGCTCCCGTGTTTGCGATAAATCTAACGCATCGTAAATCGCTTTCGATAGCCCTGGATTACTTTTCTGGATCAACTGCTGCCCCCCATGAAGCGCCCTTTGCTGGGGATTCTGGGAAAGATGAACCCCTTAAAACTACACCCCTGCCACACGTCTCTCCTGTAACAAACCGTGTTTCTTAGGGCGAGTAAAATCATTTCAACCGAAAAATAAACAGCGCTTCTGTACTGGAAAGACAGCGTGGCCCCGAGGGCGCGACTTTGCCCGGACAGCCCGCGCCACACCCACCGCCCGCACCGGAGGACAGGCTCGGCCACTCACAGATGAACATGATCTCCTCGCTGCCGTCCTCGGCCATCGCTGCCACCTGTCAGGACACGAGAGAGCGTCGTTAATGGCGGGCTTCGTGCCGCAGCGCTTCTGAAAGGAAGGTGCTGGGCACGGCCCCCGGTGCCCGCGCGTCCCTGCAGCAGCAGCGGGCTGCGTGTGGCAGGACGGGGCTGGGGGCCTTGAAACGCGTCCTCGCCTGAAACAGTGTTGCTTCTTCATGCGAGCAATTGCCCTGGGTGACTTCTAGATAGGAAGCCTTCCTGAATTCAGACTTCCCCCTTTTTATATTAGCCATGCTTCCATTTGTAAAATAAATACGTCACCATTTTTTAAATATGTCACCAGTTTTCACCTAGTCACTTTCCCCTTCCCCCACTGGGCTGTGAACTCTTCCAGGACAACTGCGTCTAGAGCAACCTCTATTCTTCAGCTGCTGGCTTGTGCCTGAAACCCATGGGCCTAAAGCAACCATGACGTTGCGGAGGAGGGCCCCCTGCTCGCCACAAAACCTCTGTCAGACCCGGTCACTCCGAGTTCCTCATCATCCTTTGAGGTACAGCTCAAGAGTCACCTCCACCGCAGGCAGCTGAGCTTAGACCCCTGCATATTTGCAAGGTGATCTGGACATGTTAATTCCAGAACCTGGAAATAAAAAGGCTCACCTCACGCAGTTCTGGGGGAGCAGAAAGGGCGATACACCCAGATGTGTTGATCCTATAATGTGTCACTCCATAATGACCCCCCCTCCCACGCCCTCCATCCCGAGAGGC
This sequence comes from Trachops cirrhosus, assembly GCA_028533065.1. Lineage (NCBI taxonomy): Eukaryota > Metazoa > Chordata > Mammalia > Chiroptera > Phyllostomidae > Trachops > Trachops cirrhosus. Next base: position 185,798,020 of record CM052539.1, on the reverse strand, counting down.
CAACCCAGCACACCCTCCTGCATCCCACTCCTCGTCCCAGTCCCTGTGATGTGGACACCTTTTGGGGAAGGGGTGCAGGCCGGCACTTCCTGAAGGCTATTCCACAAGGCACCCCTCTCCCAGGAGCTCAAAGAATGACACACAGACAATGCAAAGTCCAAACAAAATCGGATTTGCCGAACGCACGTCTGCCCTGTGGCAGTGAGTTAACAAGGAAACAAGGCAGAGAGAAGGGAATGCCAATTTGCCCTCAAAGTGCCCAAGACAAATAACCTGGGGATATTTTTTCCTGCAGTCTCTACTACAAGTCGTACCTCCCTTGGCCACTCCACCTTCTCCCACCTGGACCGTGGCTCCCTTACCCTGCCCTACCCTGGCGGGCCCACCCATTTCCCAGGCTGCACAGTGCTCTTCCAGAACTCGAACCCGATCGTGTCACTTGCCAGGCTGAAACTGAAGGGCTTCCCGCTGTTCCTGGGCCCAATCCCAAACCCACCAGCCTCCTGTGCCCGCCTCCCCGGTGCTGACCCTCTCTGGCCACAGCGGCCTGGGTTTATTTAGCTCCGACTCCTTCCTGCCTCCAGGCCTCCCCCACGCTGCTCCCTGTGCCCGCAACCTCTGCCCGTCTCTGCCGCGGGCGGACGCCGACTCTTGCTTCTTGTCTTAGTTTAATTGTCACTTCTCTGGGCAGCGCTCTCTGATCCACCTGCCCAAATTAGGGCCCTTGTAACTCTTCCCGAAAGCAGCCCGCAATTTCCCTTCACCACAGTTTTCACCGCCGAGACCATCCGTGTGTCTTATCTGGTGTCTCTCCCCCCACTGGACCTGGGGGCCAGGAGGCAGGAACCAGCTGCACATGCTCAGCGCCTGCGTGGCGGGACTCTGGGTCCCGCCCCCGAGCAGGCCAGGCCTGGAGCTGAGGTCCTGCTCCTCTGTGCCCTCCTGGGGGGCGGCTGCACTGGCTTTCACAGGGCTCCTGCCTCCCCTCCCTTGGACACCAAGATGGGTTATGGATTTTCAGCTATACATACTGGAAAGAAAGTTTAAACAGAAAATCTCTGCTGATCAAGAAATCTCGCAAACCAGTAATGCTTTTCAGGAAAGCGCCTGGTGCCCTCGAGAACACTTTATTGGCTCTAACGAGACAGCGTCCCTCTCTCACCCAGGCATTCCCGGGACACCTGCCACCGCCACCAGGCTGTGCTAACGGATCACGTTAGCTGGGGCGGCAGGCCAAGTACGAGCCTCTCCTCCCACGGACACTGCAGGGTGAGGGGTCGTGGGGACCTGCTGGAAGGACAAGGGAGCTGGGGAACGATCCAGACTTGGCCCAATAAACGTGTCCTCATCTTCCGCTTCCAAGGAGAAGCTGGCAAACACTTCAGCTCCCCAAGGAAACACCATGCATTCCACAGGGGGGAAGATCTAGAACAAGGTGCTTTTCTGGGGTCACCAGGCAGGTTCAACACAGTGGCACACCTGTCTGGGGCATGAGCGCACCGAGCCCATGCCATCCCCCCAGCGATGGCCCAGTGCTCCGGGGACCACGGTGCCAGAGCCTGGCCCTCGGGCAGGCAGTAAGCGGCCGGTTCCTCTCTAGGCTGCGGAAGCGCACCATCCGGGACTGAGATGTGAGGACACCCACCGCTACCCCAGCGTGGCAAACACAGAAACCGCATCACACTACTTCGAGTTCTGCACACATTTTCTGCAAAAAGCACAGCGTTTTTGCACCGCCACGTGGAGTTCTAAAGCCTGCCGCTCTTCAAGTGCTGGCCCGCGAGGGTGAGGGAGCGGCCCTTCACCCAGCATAGGCCCCGCACTCAGGCCCCAGGCAAGCGGGCGGCAAAGGCCCTGGGGGTGGAGGGTCCTGGGGGCAGAGAGGGCCCTGGGGGCGGAGGAAGCGCAGGCTCGGTCCACGGCGGCAGACGTGCTCAGATCGTTTTTTACGATCATCTAATACGGAGGCGACTCCTCTCATCCCTCAAACACACGGAGTCCTGCAGTACTGGTCTTGCTGGCCCGGCTGACTTCACTCAGCATGACGACCTCTCGGTTCATCCACACTGTAGCGGGGGTCAGCACGTCCTTCCTTTTCACGGTTCGCCCATTGTCTGGGTGGACCACGTTTCATTTATCTGTCCGTCTGCTGTCGGACACTTGGGTTGCTTCCACGTTTTCCCTGTTGTGACCAGTTGCCGCTGGGAGCACAAGCATACAAATCCCTCCCAGAGACCCTGCTTTCAGCGCTTTGGGGTGTATGCACCGGGTTGGCCAAAAGTCCGTTTAGTTTTTTAAGTAAAATAAAAGATACTTTTTTCATTTTCACCAATAACTTCATTGATTTGGATATTTTGAGTTATGTCGGCTATCTCCTGCGTGGTATAACATTGATCATTCTCAATCAGTGTCTCGACTGGGTCGCCATCAACTTCAGCTGGTCTCCCCGACCCCGGAGCATCCACCACCCGGCGGGAAATCTCCCGCCGGACCTTGGAGAACCGCTTCAGACAGGCTCGCCCAGTCCCACCGCCTTCTCCACACCCTGCCCAGGTCTCCTCTCGTGTCTCAGCTGCGGTTTTCCCTTTCTGGGAATAACAAAGCATCACATGCTGAAAGTGTTGCTTATTGTCCTCCATCTTCAACGTTAAAATGGCTACACAAAAACTGACCAATTTGGTAAGCTTCTAAATGCACGCTGATAGGACAGCTGTCACAGCACAATCTAACAAAACAATTCTGAATGAAGTCAAAGACACTAAGCGGCACTGGAGCCTCCTTCTGGAAAACACCACAGGGACTTTGTGGCCAACCCAATGCGTACAAAGGGGACTGCTGGGCCACGTGACCACTCTGCGTGCCGTTTTCCACGGCGGTGGCACCACTTCACGTGCACATCCACGGGGATGAGGGTTCCCATTTGTCCACACCCGCTCCAACACGTGCTATTTTCTGATTTTTAAAAAATACGGTAGCCACCCTAAGGGATGCGAGGTGGTAAAAGGTTATTTTTTAATGTGATCACAAAGGCTGGGTTTTAGGAAAAGTAATCAGCTTTGCAACACTGGGAAATAAAAAACATTATAATTTTACAACACGGGCAGTAAAAATAACTCAGAGAAAAAGGTGTTTTCAGGCAGGCTGCCCACGTGAATGTGAAATGAAGAGCATCTGGTCTGCGACCCCGGTGGGACGTGCCCGGCCATCCCCACCCACTTCCATGACAGAGGGAGACAGATAAAGGAGGGGGCAGTGAAGGCGGACACCCCGGGCGTCTGCTCCCCGCCTGGATGGCTTACCACAGCCTTGTCAGGGTCCAGAGCAGCCCTCTCCAAGGGACAGAGAAGGCGAGCCACATTTGTAACAGGATTTTGGCTGCTGTTCAGGGTTGAACTATTATAGATCCACGGGAAGTTTCAGTTACAGCACGGAGAGGTCCCACGTACCGTTCCCAAGGTTTTCCCCCAAGGCTTATACCTTACGTAACTATATACTTTACCCAGACTCTCACGTGACTGTAGCACTAAGAACTGCACGCTATCGAAACCAGGTAACTGACCTTGGCCCCGCACATGTGCACATAATGCTACGTCATTTTCTCACAGGTGTAGGTTCACGCACCCACCACCGCAACCAAGGCTCAGGACTGTTCCATCAGTAAGTAGACCTCGATCGTGGGTCCCTTTACCGCCACCTCCCGTCCCTCATACCATCCCTAAGTCCATCTCTGTGATTTCCCATTTCAGGAATGCCATATAAATGGAATCATATAGTGTGTGATCTTTGGAGACAAGCTTTTTTAAAAAAAAACTCCTCATGATGCCCTTGAGATCCATCCAGGTTGCTGCATGTATTGATAGTTCATTCCTCTTTCTGGCTGTGTAATATTCCACGACACAGCTGGACCATTCGCTCCTCAAAGAACATGGGGTTTCTCCCCGTTTTTGCCTATGACAAATAAAGGTGCTATAAAAACGTGCTCCGGTTTTTCCGAGGACATAAGTGGTCATCCCTCCAGGATAAATGCCCACGAGTGCAATCTCTGGGCCGCGTGTTAAGTGGACACTGGGAAAATGGAAGGCGGCAGGACAAGAGGAAGACCACGCACGAGATGAGGTGGCTCCGTGACAGAAGCCACAGGCACGAGTCTTCGGGAGCTGGTGAAGACGGCACGCGTGGGTGTCGGGCTGGGCTGGTGACGTAGGGCAGACCCAGCCTCTCCCCCTGCGCCAGCGCGGGGTTCACAATCGTCACCGTGGCCATTCTCACCGGTTACAGCGGCTCTTGCTGGGGTTTTCCTTTGCATCTCCTTCCCTAATGACCAATGAGACTGAGCATCTTTTCACGTGATTATTTGCCCGTTGTAAATCCTCTTCAGTGAAATGTCCCTTCCTGTCTTTTGCCCATGTTCTAGTTGGACGGTCTGGTTTTTGGACTGCTGAGATTTGAAAGCTCCTTATATTTAGACCCTTTGGCAGTTCGCAAATATGTTCTCCCTGCTCACAGCTTGTCTTTTCATCCCCTTCACAAGGCCTTTGCAGGACAGAGGTGTTTGATTTGGGAGAAGTCCAACTTATCGGTTTTTCCTTTTATGGATCGTGCTTTGGCTTTGCATCTAAGACCTCTGCGCTCGGCCCTAAGTCCCACAGACGTTCTCCTACACTTCTTGGAAAAGACTTACAGGTTTACATTTTCCATGTAGTTTCCAACTTGAGTTAATTTTTATGTAAGACGTGAGGTTGCGGTCCAAGTTCATTTTCGTGCTCACAGATGTCCAGCTGCATCAGCACCATTCAATTGCTTTTGCACCTTTCTCCCAAACCAGCTGACCACGTTTGTGTGGGTCTATTTCTGGGTCTCGCTTCTGTGCTATTGATTTCTGTGCCTCTCCTTCCGCCCACGCCACACGGGCCGAGATCAATCAATACCACCTTGATTGCCAGCATCGCTTTGTAGTAAATCCTGTCACTGGGCAGACTGGCTCCCCGGCTCCTTCTGTTTCCAAATTCCCTCGGCCGTTCTAGTTCCTCTGCCCCTCCACAAAGATGTCAGGGCAATCTTGTCTATATCGACAAAAATCCTTGCCAGGATTCACATGTGTAAGTTTGGTATTATTTAACAGAATATATCCCAAATACTATCATTTAAACATGCATTTCACATTAAAAATCACTCATAGCTTTTTTCGTATGAAGTCTTGGAAATCCAGTCTGTATCTAACACTGGGAGCCCATCCCAACTCAGATCCGCCACATCACGAGTGCCCCGCAGCCAGTGCTGGTCCAGAGGCGCAGACACTTTGCCGAGCAAGAGGGACATTTCCCACGGGACACACCCTCATGACGACATTAAAAGCATTAAGGAAAAATCGTGACAGGAAAAAAGCAGACAAAAAGCAAGCGATTTTCACTAACGTGCTGCAGAACTGTTCTGAAAGGTGCTCCGTGGGGGCCAGGGTGGGGGTAGCAGGTGGGCAGAGAGCTGTTTCCCGGTACACTGCAATCCCCATTCTGGAGTCTTGACACAGAAGGGCACCTTAAAGGCCCCGAGAGGCCCCGCAATAAAATCTGTGGGAATGTGTGCAGTTCCTGAACTTACCTGCACCAGAAACCCCCCACAGCCAGCGATTCACGTGGGAGACCCACGGTCCGGCGCACAGACTCCGGGCTATCAGTGTGGGGGAAGGGGCTGGTCCTGCTGCGACAGGACAGGAGGCAGGGGCCCGGCGGCGAGCCCAGCTCTGCCATCTCCCGGATGGGAGGCCTCGAGTTAGTTCCCCTCCACGGGCCTCAGTTCCCTCACCTGTGCAAGGAGAGGGTTAGAGTATGTGCTCTGAGCCCCTTCCCAGCCTGCAGAGGGACACACCATTTCTCATTCTAGTTCATTGTTAGGACCTCACGCCATGGGGGCTCTCAAAGATCTCCATCACATAATCCTCTATCCAGCATCGCTGCTGTGCTACGGACGTGTTTTTCAAAGGCCAGCTTTCGTGTTACAAAGAAAGGGAGCAATCAGCCCTCAATGCATATTAACCAAGAAGGTTCAAACTCATGAATTTGGCATTGACAATTCTGTGAACTGGCTGGGACCTCCCTTTCTTTCTAATCTTACTTCACACGATACATGATGCCCTGCTCCAGCCAAATAAAGTGACACCCCAGCCCCAAGAGCTTTCATTTCTGGATTTTCTCTGGTCCCCCATCACACCCCTCCCCCCACCTGCACCACTGCCTCTGTCTCATTCGGGTCCTTTTCTCCCTCTCTGTCTCGGTCTGTCTGTGGTCACAAGTGCCACTGGTAAAACCCCAGGCTGCCACTGTTCGGCCCACATCCTTTCTCGCTGCCACAGTGAGCCCACCACGAGGGCAGAATCAGACTCTGACGCAGCCGGGCCCAGCCCCAGGCTTGGCGACTGGATCTAGAACACTCATCGCTTTAGGGACTCCTTTCCCAGAGCCACGGCGTCCGCCCCGCCGGCTCCCAGTCTGGGATCTGCAGGTGTCTGACGGAGGGTCGAGACAGCAGGTGGGGGGAGCCCAGGGACCCTCTGCACGTATCGTAACAGGACGGAAACGGATCAGCGGGACTCCGCCGTGGCCGCAGACAGCCCGCCAGCAGCTGCCTGACTTCAGACGTGGGATCGGGGGGCAGCAGGGGCACCCGAGTGACGTGACGCACACCTACATGACTGACATGGTCAAAGCCAGCCCCAGCCAACTCTAGCCGCCTCTCAGGGCAAGGCTCTTCAGTACACAGAGCGGCAGGGCATCTCACCTGCACGGCTTGCTTTTGCTCCAATATAAGACCATTTCTATTCTAAAATGAATGACCAGGAAGAATATGCAGAGCCTTAGAAGCCAAAAAGCACCCCCTCCTGCCCCGCTCCTTTCTGATCCCATTCCCAGATCGACCCCTCTCAAGTCCTTGGGTTTTTCTGCTAAATCTACGTCCCCATCTTGAAATAGCAGGTTTCTGCTGGGAACCTCAGAACTCTCAGCCCCTGGGGTTGCAGTTTTAGCTCCTATCATGGTGCACGAATGGTTAGCTTTCTCACACGCTCTCCCCTCCCGTCACCCCCCAACACAAGTCTGGTTAAGCCAGAGTGTGCATCAGAGAGTGATGGCTCTGGAAGTACAACTCAGGGCTCGACAAGGGCCTCCACAGTGAACGCCGAAGTCCATCACTAACGCCTTTCATTTTTAGGGGCAACTGACTTGACATTTTATTTGCTGCTGCAGTGTGTCGATTTTACATCGTCTTATGTGTACGTTAGTGTTGTGATGTGCCCAGGTCTTGTGCTGCTGCTTGTGCGTAGGTCTTGCTGTGTGTTGATTTGGTGCTGCTGTTATGTGGCGGTCTCATTGGGTGCGGGTATTGTTGTGTGGTCGTTTCTGCTGTTTGCGGGGGAGGGGGGGGTTGCTGCTCTGTGCAGGTTTTGTGTGGCTGCGTGCAGGTTTTGTGTGGCTGCGTGCAGGTTTTGTGTGGCTGTGTGCAGGTTTTGTTGTGTGCTGTTTGTTGTCTGTGTGTGGGATTTACTCTATTGTTTTTGTGTAAGTCTTGTGTTATTTGTGTGTAGACTTTGTGTGCTGCTCTGTGCAGGTTTTGTGTGGCTGCGTGCAGGTTTTGTGTGGCTGTGTGCAGGTTTTGTTGTGTGCTGTTTGTTGTCTGTGTGGGGTTTACTGTATTGTCTTTGTGTGAGTCTTGTGTTGTTTGTGTGCAGACTTTGCTGTGCTGCTCTGTGCAGGTTTTTGTGTTGTGTGGAGGTTACGTAGTGTGTATGTGCGTGGGGTCTGGCGGTGGAGGCAGCAGTGCGGCGGGCAGGGTACCCACGGCTGCATCCTTGCCCACGCTGCAAGAGCTCCTCCTGCGGTTTGTTTCTCACAGGGTCCAGCCGACGGCGGCCCAGGGGTGCGTGGGGCCCACCCTTCCTGTCCTGGCTGCCCGTCAGGTCTGACGCAGGCCGGGTGCTCAGCCTTCCCTTCACCGTCACCTGGATTTGTCTGTCCTCTTGGTGCACCTGGAGCTCCTGTTCCCTGAGGCCTCCTGCTTCCGTTTTCTTGGTTTAGTCCTCCAGTCTGGGGAGCACATTTTTCTGTAGTTTCCTTAGAATGGGGCCTAGGAGGTACCTCTTTTGGGAGGACTTACCAGATCTGCAAATGTCTTTATTCTAATCCCACGTGACGGCTGGTTTGCCTGGGTGTGTGGCCGTTTTCACACAGATGCTGAAAGCAGGACTCCATCGCCCTTCAGCTTCCAGTGTCACAGCTGACAGTCTGGTGTCTTTCTGGCCAGCAAACTTTTGTATGTGACTCCCGACCCCGAATCTCTCAGAAATTTTGTTTTAGCTGCAGGGACCTCGAGTTTCATGACCTGCTTCGATGCTGGGCACTGGTTGGCCCTTTTAGCCTGGCACTCGTGTCCTTCGGCCTCAAAATCTTCTTGCATTATTTCTTTCATAATTCCTTCTGTTCTTTCTTAAACTCTTAGTTTCATCAAAGATGACATCTGTATTTCTGATTTTTACATCTAGTTCTTTAAGAGGGATTTCTCAGCAAAAAGGTGAGACAGAGGTCTTCTCTCTGTCATATTAAGAATAGAAACTGAGGTAGCATTAACGTTACCATGTTGGATAGAACTTTAAAGGGCAGTCATCTTTTTACTTAACAGAAAAAGGGGGTATGTGAGTACTGAGTCTTATTACGTAACAGGCCTGGTGTGACAGGCAGAAAGTTTAAAACCAGGCACGCTGGGACCTCTGAAAGACCCTCGTGCACCCTCAGCATAAGGCTGGGGAGCACTGTGGAGAGAGTGAGTCGCATCAGAGAACCAGGTCCAGAGGAGGCAGGTGTGCTGGGGGAAAGGGACCGAGAGGGACATCAGGAAGCCAGACAACAGGATCGATCAGCAGAACTGAAGGGCCTGGTCGGACAGGGATTTCTATAAACCTAAGAAGGTGCTAAAATTATTTTATGTTTTTAGTCACAATAAAAAGCAAACTTACTGTAACTAATTAGCATCCATATCTTTTAAACTTACAACAGCCCAAAGGCCTTGAGAGTTAACTAAACACTCGGAATACTCCTTCTCAAAGACAGACTCTTCGTCCGGCAGAGACAGTCCCCTCTCCCTAGAGAGCAAGCAAGAGGTGACCGTCCTCTTGCAGGAAGCATGACCGAGGGACACCCTACTTCTAACGGGTTAGCTTCCGGCGGCACCACGGGCAGACGGTCCATCGTGAGGGTGCTCTGACGCCACCCACGGCACACCAACGTTCGCCGCTGTGAGGTGGAGACACACACCGTGCTGCATGTCGCCAAGTCACGTGGAGCCAAAAACACAGGGCGCCTCTCAGGTAAGCAGGGAAGGTGTCATCTCTGAGAAACCCAAGGCTCAGTTGTATGGAAGTTTGTGGAACAGGACACCATGGGCTCGGGGAGACTCAAGGGGAAGACTCGGAGTTGGGCTTTCTCGGATCTTGCTAGGAGGAGGGGCCTCGACAGGGCCCCCACGATGACCCTGGGCTGCCTGCCCAGCCGGTCCAAGGGCTCCTCCCCGCCCTGAATCATCCAGGACCGGCCTCTACACCCCCTTCTTCTAGTTCCCTCTTCCAGAAACTCTCCCTCTCCAACTCCCACCTAATCTTTTTTTTTTAAGATTTTATTTATTTATTTTCAGAGAGAGGGGAAAGGAGGGAGAAAGAGAGGGAGAGAAATATTGATTGGTTGCCCCTCGCATGTCCCCTACTGGGGACCTGGCCTGCAACCCAGGCATGTGCCCTGACTGGGATCGAACCAGTGACCCTTTGGTTCGCAGGCCAGTGCTCAATCCATCAGCTGTACCAGCTAGGGCTTTTTTTTTTTTTTTTTAAGATTTTATTTTTCTACCTAATCTTTAAGACCTCATTTGAATGGCCCTCTTCCCTGAAGCCCTCTCGGCCACATGTGTCATATACCATGCAGGCACGCCACACTCACCTTTCCCAAGGAGGCCCAGCCTTTGTTGTCACACACCCCGCTCTGCAGCAGCGAGTCATGCCCCCTGGGTTATTCACACCAGCTTCCGACAGCACCCCCTCCCCCCGCCCCTCTACTGCCCCGTTTCTGTTTTCTCCCACTGCAAGAATCCTGGGAAGGGCTTCCTCACCTTCTGTTCTCTCTTCAGTGGGAAAACTTGCCCCCACCACTTCACCTGGCCACCCATCCCTCCATCAGCTCCGGTCCCTGGGCAGCATCTCACAGTGGGCCCTCACCCTCCCTCTGGGGAATCTCTCTTCTGTGGTTTCCAGTCCTCTTCTTCTTCCTGTCCTGCTGGACGCTCCTTCCTAAGGCGCTCTTTGTTCCCATCTCATCTCCTGTCCAAAGCCACTGTAGCAGCTAAACCAAGCTGGCCCCTTGGTCCTCTCTCCCTCTGCTCCCAGCACTTACTCCCGTCATCTCCCAAGCCTGTGGTCCAGTCCAGCATTGGCCCTCCCAAGGCCCCAGACCCTGCCTGATGTCTGGTTCCAGGCACCAGCAAGTATTTTGCTAATATTCCTGCAAAAGTGTTTTTACCAGATGCTACTCTCTGCACTTGAGTTGACAGCATAAACCGGCATCCCTGGTTTCAACAGCTGCAAGGGATGTAAATTTCCAGTGTATTATAGATACTGACTTCTTAAAATAAAAGCGTTATGTCACTCTTCTAAGTGTGTCTGCTGGACTCCACGGGGTGATGCCCACTGCTATCTATTTACAAAGCACACGAACGAGCCCCTCTTGGACTGCCAGGAAGTTCACGGCACTTCCTTCTCTGGTGTCTCCCATCCCCGTCGCTGCAGTCGCTAAACCCAGTGTTACGTATCTGTGCCCGGAACGGCTCTACCGGTCACACTACAGGTGTGCATAGAAACCGAATTAGTCCTGACTTTCTATCGCCACGAGGGCATGCTAATTTCTTCTGAACTGAGTTGTCCCTGCCATCATCGAGACCCCACTGATCAGAACAGACACGCAGCATCTGCTTCGGTAAACAGAAGCCGTGGTGTCACTGAGGCAGGCAGGGTTTTCCCCCCAATCACTTCACAGATTGTGGGCAAACGTTCAGCTGGGCCCCAGTCTTCGTTTTTATACGTGTGGGTGCAGGAAACCTAGTTCCGCAGACACGTAGACGAAACTGGATGAGCTTCGTTATGGCAGCATGCCCACAGCCACTTACCCATGACCACTGTCAATGCCAATGGGTCCCCACTTCCTCTGTCAGCAGGAGGGCCCCTTCCAACTGCCGAAAGTCTGAGGTCTTATCCTACAGTGGGTGCACCCCCCCAACACCCACACATCTGTGGGCACCCTGAGGTTTCCACACCCCAGGGCCACAGCCCACACCAAGACTGGGGGTTGCGGGTTGCCATCTCTTGGACAGTACAAGGGACCCTTTTTCAGGAAGGCAAGGGACCTGGGCCCTGGGCAAAGGTTTATCCCACCCCAGTGGGGCAGTCGGAAGATGCCGCTCTTCTGCAGGGCCCTGAGTCCCCCTGGTCACGTCCCACCTGGGCACACCTGTCATCTTCACCTTCGTAAATGGCACCTCCTGTCACCTACTGCACATTCCCCAACCAAAGCAGCAGCAAGGTCTGCCTGGCTCCAGAAATACACATGGTCCTCACTCCTCATTTCCCTTTCTGCCTTTCCCCATTTCTAGTAGAATCTTTGGGGCCAGCATTTCCCACGTGTCAGCCACAGGGTCATCAATGAAAAGACACAGGTTCTGTCCCTCCCCTGCCCAAAGCCCCCAGTGGCATCCACTGGGCACTCAGGACAGCCTGTGCTGCCCTCTTGTGCTTTCTCCCCTGGACCACACTGGCCTTTCCCACCCTCGGCGCACAAAGCTTGTTTCCACCCCAGGGCCTTTGCACCCGCCATTCGTCTGCTAGTGACGCCCTTACCCTAGATCTCCACTGAGCGCCCCCAGCACTGGTCTCCAGCTCAGACAGACCTTTCTTGTCCCAACTGCCCGGGTGAACCCACCCCTACCTGTACCACGGCCTCCACTAGCTCTACCCACCCTCACCCTGACACAGCCTTATTGTTCATCATCTTATCCTCCCGCTCCCGACCACTGGTCTGCCAGGCAGGATAGTCCTCGTTCTCCGTAGTGCCAGGTGCACGGCAGCTGCCCAGGGAATAAACACTTGTTGAATGAATGGCCAAACGACTGAACGCACGCATTCAGGCACCAGGAGGTGAACTGGACAGGGATCGCCCACACTTTACAAATGTGAAAAGGAAGAAGAACCTGAGAAAGCATTTAAGTCGCTGCTTACAATCTTAAGCTCTGAAATCAAGTGTCAGAAAGAGTTGCTTTAAATCTCCTTTAAGCCTGCAAAACGGCACAGTGGTCTTCTCCTGGCCTTCTATGCAGACGTTATCAAAAGAACCGTACAAGGGGTACATCCTAAGGAAACAGAGTCCTTTCTCAAATGCAGTTGCTCCAAGAATAGCTACTAACCCCTGTTGGTGTTCATTTATTTGTCTCCTGAGAAAAATAACAGGATGTCCCTTGTGCTTCCAAAAGCAAACATATTACCATAGGCCCTGTTGGCAACGTTTCTGTACAAGTATGAATCAAAGCTGTCGGGGGTCATGGATAAATTTTACTACGTTTCCCTTTCAAAATCCAAACTGTAGTTCTCCTGTTTCTTAACCATTCACCATCAGGCAGTGATGTCAAGGAAATGCAGAGGAGCGGAGTGGAGCAGTGAAAATGTGGAGAATGTGGAAATGTCCAGGTTTCGAAACAAAATATGCTGTGGTGTGTGTGAATGGGGGGAAGGATCTCCCTTATAAAAACAAAGTGTCTGCACTGGGGCACTCTCTAGAGAGAGTTCTCATTCTTGCCTTTTAAGGTTTATCACAAAACCAGTTGCTCATGTACTTTTCACCCTTAAAAACACCCTCGGGAACCACAGTGGGTTCTCCGGACTCATCGGGTGAGTCGGGATCGTATGAGCGAGGCTTAAGCAAATGTGGGTTTTGTGCCTTGGCATCTTTACATATACACACACGGGGTCCACCTGCCTTTGGTCACACACTTGTTCCTACCATTTTAATCCGCCCTCAAGGGGAGAAGGAAGTAGGCAATTTCCGAGCATTTGTGGGAAAAGACCTCATCCACTCCATTAAGAGCTTAATAAAGATAAACACATAATAGCTATAACCATCACGTAGACCTATATTTCCATAATGAGTTTCCACTTCTAACGCTGACCTCACCGAGAATACCTGTCCCTCTCATCAGAGGCCACATGGCCAGCTCCTCCACCTGTCTGCGCCAGGGCGCGCCCTTCCCAGCCCAGCCACCCACTCGAAGGCGGGCACATGTCACCTGCTCACGGATTTGACTACCTTTCCTCTGCCACCCTGGGGTTTACAGAAACAGGATGCAGGGTGCTCCTGGGGGGCCTGGGCAGCCCCATCGCCCAGGCTCCTGCTTCTCTAACTGAGGTGACAGAAGTCCAGGGACCCTCTCGCGCGCCCCGGGGCTGTGCCCCGGAGAGAGTGACACCACGGGAGGTGGGGAGGGGGGGGTGCGTCGGCGACCAAAGCACCGGGGGCGGGGACGGCGGGCCGGGGGCGGAGGAGCCCCCAGCCCAGCGCCAGTGGGCCGCGCAGGCCGGGGATGGTGGGCGCCGACCGGTGGGCGGCGGGCGGCGGGCCCGGAGCGCCCCGGCGGCGGGGCGGGCGGCGGGCAGCACTCAGGGCGATCCCGGAGCGGCTCCGGGAAATCCAGCCGGGTTTTGACTCTGATCGCCCACGGTGCCCACAGCCGGCGAATGTAACAAAGAACAGTCGGCATGGCGGATGGACCGGGGCGGCGGCGGCAGCAGGCCGAGCGGGGCTGGGGCGGCGGACGGGCGGGCGCGCGGAGGAAGCAAGCGCGGGCCGGGCGGGGGCGGTGCGCGCGGGGACGACCGGCGGGCGCGGGGCCCCGGGTTTTACCTGCCTTTGGAATGTGCAGAGCGGGATCGGATCCGGACTCCGGGTTGCGATCCGCTCCGGAAACTGCGCAGCACCGGAAGCCGGGGGGCGGTGGCGTGGCATTGTGGGAGTTGTAGTTCGCTGCGGGACGCGGGCGGCGTGGCCCGGGAGCGGGTGGCCTGGTTGCGGTGGCTTTCACTGGGAGCGGGCAGTATTGATGGAGCGGCGGGCAGTGTGGTCCGAGAGCAGGCGGCGTGGACTGGGGAGCAGGGGGCGGGGGGTGAGCGGGCCGCGTCGATCTGGAGCGGCTGGGAGAAGGGGGCCACGTTCCAACTGCCCTTTCCCCGGAGCGGGAGGAGGTGTCTGGCGGCCACGCGCTACCCCTTACGGAGTGGCCGGCCGGGCCCCGCGACCCCGACTGAGACGTGCACGGAAGACTCCCACAGCCTCCTTACCCTTGCGGTGGCTACGTCGAGTCTTGACTTATTTGGGGGGTTAGATGGAAGAAGGGGTCGAATTTTTCATTAAATCGGGCCTGGGGTGTGTTGCGCAATCATAACTTCGGCATTTAGCCGATGGGCCGCTGCGCTTCTGGGCCATCTTTCTAGTCCATCGGTTAACGTAGCGCTTGCTCTGCCCCCAGCAAGCCCTTGAAGCATTAGATGACCTGCAGTCTGCTGGCCAGTGGCACAGCCGGGCCCTTGAATCCTGGCAGCGCGGGCGGCTAAGTGGGCAGTCCCAGAAACGCACCTCGGCCCCAGGGCAGAGGCGGGTTGAGGCCAGACCCTGGCACCGAATGTTTCTCCCTCTTCCCTTTATCAGCCTGGGGGCTTGTGTGGTCTCTTGACCCCATCCATCCAATGGAGCACGGAAACAAAATATTAGAAATGGAAGGGACTAGAGGGTCTTTTAACCTAGTCCTGGCCTTTTAGAGTCAGAGAAGTGAACTGCCGTGTTCACGTCTGCCTGGCCAAAGCCCCCATTAGTAATGTCAAAGAGAGGTGATAACTTGGGGGGACATCTGAAATTGACATGGGCAAGGATTTATTTGCCTGGCATGTAAAACTCTTATGAGTCAATTTAAAAAAAAAAAAAAGTATAATCCAATAGAAAAAAAAGTCTAAGGACAGTTCACAATAAAATACAAGGGCTCTTAAGGTTATGAGAAGCTGTTCAAATACTGTAATAGAGAAAAAATAAAGTGCAGTGAGATCATTTGTAACTTTTACATGAGCAACGATTTTTAAAAGTATAATAGCATTGTTTTGAAGAGACCAAGAAAACAGGCTAGCTCATTCTTTTCTGGTGGGAGAATAAGTTGGTAGAGAGGGGTTTTTATCCCACAGCCAGGTTCACTTGTGTGAGTTGGTACACGTGTAAGGTTAGTCCTGGGTCCCCATCGGAAGGGCGCATCCACAGGTATGGGGCGGTGTGGAGTGTCCTGCTGCTAGGGACTCCTTTCTCCGCCCTCCCTGACACCCTGCAGTGACTTCCCAGCGGTCTGGCCTGCAGCATCCCAGACCCGTCTTGTTCCTCTCACCTCTGCCGGGCTCACACTAGCTGAGCCTGCCTCTGCTTTGCAGACTCGGTCTCAGAGTCCTGTGTACCCACTCCTGTCCTGGAACACTTTCCCAAGTCTTTGCGCAAATGCTCCCCAACCTCTAAAGGCACCCACTGACCACTATTGCTAATGTGCACCCCTCCACACACACACCCTTCTAGTGGCATTACAGTTCCCGAATGCCCAGATGGCCAGTTCTCTGGGCCTCTGTGTACTACCTCGGTACCAGCACACAACAGCAAAGCAGGTCATTCCAGAAAAAGTAACAGATCACAGCATGCTGAAGAAGTAGATGAGCTCAACCCACATAAACGCATTTCTCACAGGAGTGCATGGTGCACAGGGCTGGGGCTCGCAACATCATCGTCTCCTTGAAAGGGTTCTCAGCGCATTTAGTGTATTCCTCTGTGAAGGCTGGAAACAGTGTCTTTTTAAGACAGATTGATATCCAAAATTTTTAAGGCAAAAGTTTTTGTTGCTTAAAGTTTCAAGTTTTCAGTGACTACAGCTGATGCAATGAATGTACAATCTTTGAGCCCCAGGCAGAAAAAGCAAAGCCATCTATAAAAGATGTTATTGGGGAAATTTGAGTATGGACTTGGTACTCGATAATAGCATTGAATCAATGAAATTTTTCCAAGCATGGGCATTGTGCCGGATATGATAGGTGGATGCTGTCATAGAAAGTGCATTCTTAGAAAATGCATTCTGAAGAAATTAAGGGTGAAACATGAAACCTCACAGAATGTAATAGAATTGGTGACTCTAGGTAAAAGATCATTCTGTAGATTTGAAATTTTAAAAAATAAGCTGGGGTAATTTAAAAGAAACATAAACAGAAGAGCTTCCATTATTACCAGTGGGTTTTCCTAAGAACACCATCATCTCCCCAAGCAAAGACCCGCTGTGGCATTAAGAAGTAACCACTCTACCGTGTGATCCCAGGTTAGGGGTGATGCTCCCGGCCCTGACATTGGCCTGGCCCATCTCATCAGCTCTGGTTATTGATTTAAGTATAAAACTCTGTTAGCACATTGTGGACACAATGTATCCTAAGCCACTTCTCTACATCCTCTCTAGCTGTGTTTTCAGTCGGGCTAATTTTCCCCATCCAGATAAAGAAGCCATCAGCAGATAATTTAAACCCTACTATGTGCGAAGCATTACATCACACTGCATATTATTCTCGCCCATAACAGGGAGCATTACACTTACAGTCCAGAAAAGACCACCTGAGGCCATAAGTCCTGTTCTCTCTCTCCGCTTGACACATGGTAGCAGAGACTCGTGACTTTGAGCACGGATTCTCCAGACAGACAGCCTGGGCTCAGATTCTCCTCTGCCACTTACCTGCTGTGTGACCTTCGGCAGGTTACTTAACCTGTCTGTGCTCCGTTGCCCAAACCGTAAAGCTGGGCCAGACCATAACTCACTGGGTTATCTCAAAGAGTACAGGAGTCACTATGTGTAAAACACTGGAAGTAATTCCTGGTACATAGTACGCGTTCAATTAGTACTAGCTGGTATCACTGTCATCTCAAGTCTTTCTCTATTTTTTGTAAAAAATATCAAGTAGACACCTTACATGTAAGGTACCGAAGCATCTAACTTTACCTCATCGATACTGAGGACATGAACGGAATCAATAGTCTTGAATGTCTGGCGCCTGCTGGGCGCAACCTGGCAGTTTGCATTTTGGACAGTCAGGGTAGAGAGCCGGGGTGAGTGGGGGTTCGTGGAAAAGCTGATGCTTCTAGGTCACCGTGGGAAGTGTCTGGCCTGGCCCTCTCTTCTTACGCGGGCAGTGCACTGGGTCATCCGTCTGGTATGCAGCCCTCTGTGGGGAGTGGCCTGCCTTCTCTTTTAAATAAATGACTCCTTGGCCTGTACACACAGCACCCTGAGTTCGTAAAGGTGACTGAGGTCAAAAACAGCGTGTTTTTTGTCATGTGCATCCCCTCTGTGTCGGGCCCTGTCCCCTGACCCTGGTAGGATGGGCATTGGCTGACTTCGGTCAGGTGGGCACAGTCCTAAGCCCAGGGAGCTTGGGCACTTGCATTCTCACTGGGGAGCGAGCATAGGAGAGTGTACGGGGCCACGTGATAGGGCCTGGGGCACAACGACAGACGTGCCCAGGCCGCTCTTGGTGGTGGAAGCTCCTTCGTGGAGAAGGCAGGACCTGAGTCCATTTAGAACATCTGAAAAGTGAGGGGTGTATGCTGGGCGCACCTCCCAGAGTGGCCACAGGGAAAGCAGACTAATTTGGGCCCTGTAGCCGGGATTGGCTGAACTCAGTGTCCACGGGAGGTGACAGGTAGGAGGAGATTAGGTTAGGGAAGCTGGTAAATTAGGACAAGCCCATCCAGGCCCCTCCGGGGGTGTCAGCCCCAAGTGGACTTCAGGTCACACAGGAGGCAGTTCAATCCCAGGCCTGGAACACCTCAGTCCCAAACGAGATACAGCGGCGTCACCTCTTCTCACCTTGAAGGTCCAGAATCTGAGCCCTGTAATGGCTGGGGCTTTCCACGCGCGAACTCTTACCCTGAAACGCAGAGCTGGGGTTCCATCTGGGCTCTCGAGCGAGTACTCCACACCCAGACGGGCAGGTGGGCTCGGAACAGCTGAGAGGAAGGTTGTGGGGCGGCGGCAGGGGCAGGCAGTAGTCCAGGGGAGTCTGGTCACCCCGCCAGTGCACCTGGTCTCCGAACGCTCCCCTACTTGGGCACAGCTGGGGGAGCGAAGCCCAAGGACGCAGAGGAACTGATAACGGCGTGGAGAGGTGCCAGCAGGGGTTGCACGGGACGCGGCTGTCTGTGTATCGCTCTAGACCCAGCTGCCCTGCCCCACCCAGTGGCGCCACCTGCCCGCCCTGTGACCCCGCCAGGCGTCTGCTCCGCTGACCCCGCGTGCTCTGCACTCACCCATGGGCCACTGCCGGGCACAGCGTTCCTAACGGAGGGTAATGGATGGATGAAAACGTCCACCCCAGGGGGACAGTGCCTCTCGGGGATCTGGGGGTCACGAAGGGTCCCGCAGGCACCTTGTGGCGGGTTGTGCCGCCAGGGAGCAGTCCAGGTAGACAGACCCCGACCGGCAGCTCCCAGGATGCACCGTGACCCGAGAGTTCATGCTGACACTGACTTCCTAGTATGTGGGTTGCGCCCAGCCCTAAAACAGGGTGCTGAGTGACTTAAGTCAAATAAGAAGGATGTTAGGAGGAAGGCCCTTTGCCGGGAACCGGCAAGGAGGAAGCCTCTTCCCTTACACCAGCGACCAGGCGGGTCCCGTGCAGTGGCCGCTGACGCACCTGACCAAGGAAAGCCCAGGTCTGAGGCCCTCCGAGAAACCCTCCGGGCCAGCACAGGCTTGGCAAAAACGACTCGGTTTTAGTGTTCCACGTGTACATTTATTTCTTCAAAGACTGTTCACGTTCCAGCCCCATCGTCCCCAACCGCACCCACCGCACAGGGCTGGTGCGGGGCTGGAATCGGGTTTTAAAGTGCCAACAAGGAATACAATCATTGTCATGTAAATTCATCAACACACTGGATCACAAGCCAAACCTGTCCACATGCCTAGAAAACCTTTTAGTTTCTTTTTTTAAAATGTAGCTTTAGTGTGTCATTGGGCAAAAAAAGTACAAGCCTAAATTATAAACGGTACATCGCCGATCAGCAGGAGCGCTAAACCGATCTGCCTCTTCACACGTAAAGCGTGGGCGCCGAAGAAAAGGAACCAGAGGTGACCTGAGTTTGCTTCGCAGGACTGGGCGGCGCGTGGGCCCTGTGCCGCTTGCTTTGGTAGTCACGCCGTGGCAGTCCGAGGCAGTGGGCTGCCTCAGGGTCCTCGGCAACGCGAGACCCGCTTCCCACCTGGGAGAGGTAAGTGGTCTGACCGCCAGCGTCCACCGGCTTGAACTCCGAGCTTCCAAGGGCCGTGAGATTATTCACTCAGAAAGCACCCACGTTTGGTGGTAGCAGTGCAAATGAGTCTCTCCCTTCTGCTCAAGAAGAAAATTTGCCACTTTCTTCTACAGATGTGGCTAGAAGAACCAGTCAAAAATCTAGACAGACTTCTAATTTGTGATTGGTTGGCAGTGACTGGCCAGGTAGCCATCACCAGGAATCAAGGGCTGGTTTTGAACTTCAACTTAAATAAAGTACTCTGTCTAAGTAGCTGGTTTTGGACAGAACAATGAGATAGATACTTGTGTTAACATTCCATTACTTAAAGCTCCATCCCCTTCCTCCCCAAAGACCCCAGGACACCCTCTGCAAAGCGCCCAGAAGCGCCGCCCGCTCATTAAAACCCTCCCACCCTCCTGGTTCCAGACACACGTCAGATCAGTGTGCATGAGGAATCACTATTAAAATACCATCCTAAAAAAATTTCATCAAGACCAAAAAACACAAGGGAAAAAGCCCTGGAGCGACTAAAGCGTGTCGAAAAGGTCAGGGAATCGGTAGGTCACGAATGAGCGTGTTTTGTATCTGGTGTGTAATTGTAACTGGTATTTCACCGTCATGACATCAACTTTAACATAAATACCCTGCACCATTAAAAAACACACCTGGACACACAGCTTGGAAAAGAAACATTCACAGTATCGATTCAGCCCATTGTCTCGCGGCGCTGCCCCGATGTCCTTTTCTCCTGTTGTTCCCTGCTCTGTCCCGTGTCCTCCGTAACTTCAGGAAAGGCCATTACGGAGACAAAGTGTGTGTGTCCGGAGGACGGGCTCCTGGGTCATGGTCAAATGGGGAGGGGTCTCACGTCTACCCCACAGACACAAAGATTGGTGGATCTCCATGACAACATTCTCCACACCCGTGCTAACGCACTTGCTTTGTAGACAAGGGGGGATGAAGCCCACGGGGCACTTTCCCAGGATCCGGGAGAGGTTTCAAGTCACGGAGAAGCTGAGAAAGCAGAGCCCTTGAAGAAGACAGCATCGGGGAACAGGGCACTCCTGGGGTCAATGGCTAAAAAGTTTTTGTTTTTCGTGTTTCTTTTTTCCAGGGGGGAGGGAATAGTGAGAAAAACTCAATTTAAAATTCTGATAAAATCACAGTGGAATAAATCGAATCCATTTGAATTTCAAGATGAAACAAACACAAAACCGTACTAAAGACCTCTGACCAGTGTCTTGTTTTCGGACACACGATGTCCTCTCGGAATGAACCCTTGCCTGTTACACGCCTGGCCGCCCCAAGAAAGAACAGAAATCCTTCAAGTAGAACAAATCATTAAAGTGGCCATCGTCCCAAAAAGACCTGTAGTGGTCACTGCCCCGTGGGGACTAAACTGGTGTCAATGTATTTTGTAATGCCAGGTGCTCCTTTACAACGATTAGAATTGAAATATAATCTATAAAAACAAAGAATAGCAAAAAAGTCATTTTACCCTCACTTGGTAATTCCTGGGACACTACAAATTTTTAAATGTGCCTTTTAAGATAAAATTCTTAATGTAGTCTTCTAATTTCTCCCTCCAAGTAAAAAAAAAAAAAAGGAACAAAGTCTATAATTTTGGTTTTTATAAAAGTTTCTGCTCATCAATGACTGTACTACCCCTGAAATATATGTTTAAGGATTCACAAAAGCGCCTCAGTGAGGGACGGCCCCCAATGTCACGTCCGTGACAAAAGTCAAGTTTCCGTAAGAGCCTTTTAAATCTTGTTGGCGGAAAGGGGATCCTATTAAACCATCCAAACCGTGCACCCTCAGGACAGGTGCTGTTCTGCAAGCGCATCTCCGGGGAGCGGCACATGCAGGAGGGGCCGGCGGGACGACTGGGAATGAACCTCGGCGGCCCACAGCCCGGTGGCACGTGCTCCGAAAGACGCGTAGGGACGGTCCAGTCGGGCATCAAGCTTACTGTTCTTCCCACTGGGAATCAAAGCACCCCGAAGTCTGTCAAAGCAGAATTCAGACGAGCTCCTGAAAGGAATCTGATGCCCGCTTGGGTCACTTTTTATTAACCTTCCGTTCCTGAGACATAAAAGAGTTTCCTTTTTGCCCTAAAAGTACTTTGTTTCAGCTACTGGCAATATTTGGCAGGCCAACCTCGGACTAAGGAAAATCCAGGTACGCACGTGTGGGCGCCACGTCCTCTCAGCTGTCACTTACTGCCCCTAAGCGCCGTGGAGAGGCTTGCTGCGTTCCTGTCTTGCAAGAGCCCGACGGGGACAGGTCCTCGCGCTGACGGCTCCACGGGTGCTGTGGGAGCTTTGGACGCCACGGCGAAAATGCAAAAACCATGTTAAGAATCGATACATGTAGTTCCCACTTCAAACAGGCTCCAAGTAAACTTAAAAAAGTGTTCAGCATAATATGCATAGGATATGTTTAGTATTTGCATCCTTTTCCAAGTTCTATGGCTAAGAGCGAATTATCGTTGAGGCTCCATTCCCAGGGTCGTCCGGTTCACGGGAGTCTGCCTGTGCCCGCCTCTGCGCTCAGGGCCGGCCGCACCGTTCGTCCTGGGCGGCCACGCAGTAGAGGTGACCCGTGCATTCCATTCACAGTGACAGCACAGAGGGTCGCCTCCTCCTGGGGGCGTGGTCCAGGCGTAGACCCCAAACAACACCCGTCAGAGCACAGAGTGGGTGACACCGAGGCCCCACACCTGCGCCACCCACGCCTCCTGCAGTGTGCTCCCTGGTTCGCATGTAACTCTCCTTCTAATGTTGAACTTCAGCTCAGACTCGAGCACAGCCCACGTGGTGGAGGCCTCCGCTCCACTCTGACGCCTGGCGGTAAATAGGTTTAGTCCATTCTCTCTGGGAAACGCCCAGCTGGAGACCCTGATTGATTTTCCTTCCCCTTTAAAAGATGGCACTGTCGGGAAAACCCGACTCGAAAACACGGGCGCCTGACAGCTCACTGGCACTCCCTGCTCTGTACGGGCAGGTCGTTAGTGGGTTCATGTCTCCAGCGTCACTGTGAGGGAGGCCGCCCCCCACCCCTCGGCCTACACACCGGGGTCCCCGGGGGCACCGTTCATGGTGATCTTGCTTCGGTGCTTAGACAGCAGCTTCTTGTTGAGGATCCTGGTGAGCGTGACCCCCTTCCTCCGGGGCCCCTCCGGCTGCTGCAGGAACACCAGGTCATTGTGGGACTGGCTCAGGCTGGGGTCCTTCTGCTGATGCCGCCGGCGGAAGAATAGCTTTGCGCTTTTCCTTAAAATGCCTCCTGGAAGAGCAGAGCATGGGGGAGCTGGTCAGCGGGGCTGTGGATGCAAAGGGACAGAGAGCGCCTAGGCCAAGTTGAAACAGAAAAGAGGAAACTTGAATGACTCTTAATAAGCAGCTTACTCCTCCAGTGTTTGCGTGAGGAGAAAGCCCCGGGGTCTGCCTGGTGCGACACACTTGAGTTTTCAAGATGAAACAGAGATGAGGTCATGGAAGCGGAAGCAGTGAGCTGGACTAGCCCTTGGGATCCCCCCCAGGGCAGGGATTTAAGTCACTGACTCAGGTCAAACCAGGGGCGGCAGGCTGTCCTTGGCTTGGCCCCTGGGGTCCTCCCAGCCCTCCACCCCGGACGCCCCTTTATCAGGAGGGCTGTGGGTGGCAGAGCAGTCCTAGGTCCCCCCAAAGGACGGTCCTGCCACCAAAACCAAAGGACCCTGAGAACAATGGTACTCACTTTCCCAGAAAACTTACATATTTACCACATTTTGCCCTGTATAATGTGCATTTTGCCCAAATTTTTTAAGGGAAAATTAAGGATGTACATTCTACATGGGTATAATGATTACATACCATGGATATAATAATTCCATGTATAATGCGCACAAAACGTGGGTATGCATTGTACACAGCAAAACACTGTTTTGGGGGGGGGAACTGAGATTTTTTTATGACTCCACATCAGGCTAAATCCTGTGAGGTATCTGTCACTTGACCGTTTTTGACCTACCAAAGCTCAATTTCTGATGGCTCGACCCGTATGTCCATAAGGTCAGGTAGTGGTATACGGAACAAAAAACTAATTAGCAGCAGCAACAGTCATTTCCATTGTAAAGACTCCTCAAAGGTCAAATGCAAGCTCACACAGCAACAGAACTCGTTAATCTCACACTTTCACTTTCATAACTTAACATCCCAAAACCGAGGTCCAGCAGGGTCCGGCCCGGGAGCCTGTCCAGCTAGCCTGTGAAACTCATCACCACTTGCGTGCAGGTGTTAGGGACTTTGAAAGAAGAGAGACCTGCGGATCACAGAGGGAGCTTTATAGTGAATTTGGCAAGTCGCCCTTTTCCTGATGGACAGATCTGACAAATTCTTCAACGGCCTTGACCTACAAAAATCCCCACCACATCTATTCAAACGGGTGGGGAGGGCAGGAGCATCAGATTTCTCCTGCCCCGGCTCTGTCTGCAGACTTTGGATAATCAACACTCACCCACGGGGAAAGCGGCACGCCCGTGACTTTAAGAGGCCACCTACTGGACCTGACATTGAGGATGAACCCCGTGTCCCATGTGCTCTGCCCAGGCTGACTAGGCAGCAGAACAGAGCGGCTTGAGAACTGCAAGAAGTGGACCGATTTAATCTGCTCAGAGCCGCTGAAAAGACTAAAAAAAAATGTTTTTTCTTCTTCGGGTCCAACCAGGTCAGTAGTCAATTCTGAAAAATCACTGGGGCACTTTTTACAATGACTTCAAGTTGAGAGCCCTGTGCAGGGTTCAAGGACAGCTGGGAAGGCGATGGAGCAGGAGGGCGAGTGTAGGTGTGCCAGTGGCTCTGCTCTGGTCCCCGGGCCTGAGGTGTGACATCTGTGTGCTGTCTATGTCCGTTCCTGCAGCCATTCCAACCCCCAGGACAGGCAACATCACGGGAGGTCACCGGTCGGGGTGTGTTAGGATGCAGATCACCACCACCAACTGCACCTGACCTTGCAGTCTGGTCGGTGGGGTGCATGCAGAGGCGCCCACTGGTTAATTACCTGGTGCATCCAATGCCCAGGGGCAGTGAGGGGGCTCCCAGCCTGACCAGGCAACCTCAGGCTGGGGGCGTACGAGCCGCTCCTGATCTGTAGGCCCCTGCTTTCGGTTACGCTTGGCATTCCAGAAGGACACACAGAGTGGGGGGAGGCAGAGGGGCTGAGGGGCCCACTCGGTGAGCCCGTACTCTCCAATCCCACGCCCCAGCCCGGTCTCCCCAGGGGATGGAAGTGTGGGGAGGGGAGCAGACTGTTCCACCCCCAGGCCAGCTGGAGGCCTGGGGTCTCGGCAGTCGGAGGGTCTTTCCCAGAGACCCCATCTCCTGTGTGTCCCTGCACTGAAATTGCTCTGGGGGCTGGAGCAGGGGCCGGGGCATGAGAAGGGCCGGTGTTACGGACTGGACTGCATCTCTGCAAATTTCCTGCTTTGGGGTCCTAATCCCCTTATTTAGAGACAGGGTCAAAACAGAGCTGATTACGTTGCAGTGAGGTCACTGAGGTGGCCCTAATCCAGTACGACTGGTGTCCTTATAAAAAGGGGAGACTTGGACCCAGCACAGGGAGATGCCCGTGAGGGTAAAGACAGCTAGCGGGGTGATCCGTCTACAAGCCAAGGGACAGCAGAGATGGCCAGCAACCGCCAGAAGCTGGGGGAGACCTGGACGAACGCTCCCTCACAGCCTCAGGAGGAACCAACGAGTCACCAGGCCTGTGTTTCCCCCGACATGACATGACTCGGCGTGGCCTCCGTGGGGACATCAGCTTCTTGGACAGAGGAGTTAGACGAGGGGAGGTTTGCAGTTCTGCAGGCCGGAGCCCCGGACACATCTCCTGGCAACCTCTGCAGGAGAGCTTAGCCCCGGCTGGCGAACGAGGAAGCCGAGGCTGTCCGAGGTGACGAGCTCTCTCCTGCTAATGTGGGTCCAGTGCGGGACGCCCGGGTTCTCATGCCTGCCCTTCTCCTTCTGTGCTCCGGCTCCCATCTGAGCTGGAAGTGGACGGGACCCGCCCCTGAGAAGTGGCCACCAGGAGCCGGTAGGGGCACGTCTGTGGGCGGCCCCTGGGGAGGCCGCTGGAGGGCCGGTGGATGGCGACCGTCAGAGGCCATCACGGAGCAGAGCCCTGCACCCTGTGTGGACTCGGACAGGCCTTCTGGAACGAGGCAAATCTCTCGAGAGGCATGCTGGTGGCGTGGGTAGGAGAGGACATTTGAGGGAGGCCAGCCCTTCTCCAGGGCCCACCGTTTAACTCATTAAACAGGAAGAATAATGAGCGCAGGCGGAGGTGATTCCATCATCATTTCCGAATACAGAAAGTGAGCGTGTGTAAGCTCGGTCACTACATCACACCGACCTTAGGGGTAAACGGTGGGGGAGGGACTCGACACTGTACGGTGGGCGTGGGCTCGAAGCGTGGGCAGGCGAGCATGCGCCCTTGTCAGCGGGGAAGCCACACTGAACAGAGCTGCCCAGACTAACACCCTTGTGCGGTCAGTTTTCTGTGTCGACTTGGCCCGAGCACCCGGTGACTCAACCAAGCTGACCTGGGTCTTGCTGTAAAGGTGCTTGTTGGCCAACCACACCAGTTGCCCCAAGCTAAAGGAGGTGACCCTGGATGCTGTGGGTGGGCTTCATCCAATCAACTAAACACCGAAAGGGCAAACACCAAGGTTTCCTGGAGGAGAAGTTCCGCCACAAGGCTGCATCGCCAGCTCCCGGCTGCATGTCAGCCCCCAGAGTCACGTGAGCCAGGTGACCCCGAAATACGGAGCCGATTGGTTCTGGCTCTCGGAGAGCCCAGACGGGGGACCCAGACAATAACCGATGGTCTAGTGTGCCGCACCTGACCTTGGGCCCATAGACTCTGCCCCCTTCGCTGACAGGAGAGCCCACGAGAAGGGCAGCCGGGCTGTCTGGGCTCTGTGAGCCTGACTCCTTTATTCCAGCCTCCCTCCTGCACCTCAGTGGGCAAGAAGCAAGGCTCACCCACAACCTTAAACATTCCTTGAGGCAAAACTGGGAGACAGGTGATGTGACATTTGAGGCAAATAACCAAAATCTTAAATGGGGGACAGGAAGAAAGAAAAAAAAAATATTTCCCTGGTTTTAGCCAAGTTAAAAAAAATCACAAAAATGGCTGAAGAATGAACAATATATGAAAGAATTTGAAAATTCTTCTAAATTCAGCTTGAATAAATGCATCTCTTTGTCTCCAGAGAGTCTACCAGACATAAACAGCTCATTGAAGAATCTGCCGTGAAACCTGATGGGGAAGAAACAGGACCGAAAGCAACCTTACAAACTGCCCCGTCCGCCACCCAAAGAGCGGCTTGGATTTCAGGCTGAGCCACAGGCGGCCGGTGCTAACGGGGAGTGCTGGGGGACGGTTAGAGATCAGCCTGCATGTATGTCACAGTGAGGCTGTTTTGTCCCAACGGCCAACAGAGACAGGCCCTCCCCGGACCAGCAGGGATGAAGCTGCCACACCGACCTGCCCGGGCCCTTTTCTGGAGGACCGTGGGAAGACTATCGCCCTGGGGAGTAAAGTTAGAACGGGGCAGGGATCGATTCCTGTCACGTTATATCGTATACGCTTCTCTTATAGCAAGACCACACTTAGTTTTTTTTTAGGAAAAAATATAGAAGACAAAAATAACTTACTGTGTAGGTAATTAGTTCTGGCTGGCATAGCGATCCTCTTAAGTAAAAGGAAATGAGCAGGAGATGAGGAGAGGAGGTAACAAGAATGCGAGAGCAAAATAAGAATGAAAGACAGTGAGTTGTGAGGCACGGCATTGCACACGCACACGCAGCGGCTGAGCGGGACGTTTGGCGAGCCTCTGCTAACTCACCGGTCCGTCGGCTCTGCCCTGCGGCGAGGGACAGAGCACGGACCGACGTCTCAGCCTTTCCTGGGCTGTGTGACCACGTGGGTGTTTAGTTGAGCTAAAAATAAGCCGAACTGCGGGGAGCCAATTCCCTGTACTGGCTGGAAAACCAGCGTATCGATACGCACGTCTGCAAACAGCAAAGCCAGAATTCTACTGTGCGGCCGCTCTCGGAGACCTGGCCCGGAGCTCGCTAAGAGGGCTCGGAAGCCGACCTTCTAAGCCTGACGTGCAAAGCGAGAGCGCACGCCACAGAGCTGCTCCCCGCAGCGCCAGTTCAAAACACCTGGGCGGAAAAGACACTGGTCCGGCACCCGTATGTAACACGCAACTGGCTAGGACTCTGACGCCATCTCATAGAGAGGCTGCGTGCAAATCGCTTGGAAAACTCTGGAATGAAGAAGCCGTTTTAAAACACCGCCGGGTCTGTCCCTTCTAAAGCCTCGGGTCTGCAGCGCCCCAGGCCCGACACCCTCTCAGTGGCCCCAGACGCCAGCCCTGGGTGGGGAGGGGTGGACTTGGAGTGAGAGCTGGAAGCACCCCTACCACACCTGCCTGGCACCTTGGTCCCCAAAAGTGCCTTTCTGGAGGGGTGTCATCCACCGGGCTGGTGGCAGGAAAGGGGCGGGATGGCCATGACACGGCAAGGACGGAAACCCAAGGGGAGGAAAAGCAGCAGGGAAAGGAGGGTGGATGCACAGGGCCCCTGAGTGGACGAGGGGTCGGCGAGGGTTGGCCTTTCCGAATGAGCCAGGAAGGCGGGTGGGAGGTTTGGGTTCCGTGAGGAGAAGCGGAAACGAAGAGAGGGACGGGGCACCCCACCCTGCGCCTCCTTGTGTTCTACCTGGCCGGGCACCCACCAGCCTGCCTGGGGTCCAGGTGAGCTCCCTGGGGCTGCCCTGGTCCCGGGCAAAAACCAGGCTAGAGAGGGGTGTGCTGTGCCGTGGGCCGGCAGCTGGGCCGCCTCTTCCAAAACCTGGGCCCAGAGGTCACTGTGCAGGTCACAGCTCCCCAAGCTGCTCCAGGTCATCAGACTCGGTCAGTGGGATGACACACCCCGGAGCACGAGTGGGCGGATGGAGGCCTGCGGTCCCTTCGTCATCACGTGGTCTAGGCACTGTGCCCAGGAGTCGCCCTCCTCTCTCTCGTCCTCCGACTTGCAACTCCTTGCCCATCTGTCCCTGCTCTGCTCCGGCCAGGGGGTGGGTCACGAGGGAGAGACATGAAGCAGACGGGATGGAGGTGGCTAAGGAGGGACACTGGTTCCCAAGGACCTGGGGTCACGGGCTGCTGCTGGGGGTGCCCTGTGAACTGCGGGGTGGGGGGAGGAGCAGCACCCCTGACGCAGCAGAGCAGCGCTCCCACACCTTGGGAACTGTCTCCGGACACTGCTGATGCCCCTGGGGCTCAGTCTCCCTGTCTGAGACCCCCTGCTCCAGCGCACCAAGAACAAAAGGAGCAGAGCGGCAGGGGCAGGACAGCTGACCAGGGTCCCGACTGGGGTTTCCTGCCGTCTACAGGCTCGGGGAGCTAGTCGCACCGTCACTTCCAGCTTGGCTCAGGTCCCCAACGCTATCTCCTTGGCTGGGCTCCCCTCCCTGCCTGGCGGGGGGGGGGGGTTGGTGGGAGGAGGAAGCCGCGCCTCCATCAGTCCCGAAGTCTCACATCTGGAACCCACCCAGTCCAGAGGTGCCACTCCCTCATGAAGTGAGGAAATCCGCAGGTTTAAAGCTCTGATTTAGCGAGGACGGAAGACCAGGGACTACTCTGATGAAATGAGTACCTGAGCACCACAGGCATCCTAAGCTAAACAGTTAACTCTCTGGGGAGCATCCCCCCGCGCGGAGTGGTTCGGGTCCCCAAGGTGAGGGTGGCTCGGTTTCAGGTTGGAAGGGAGAGTCTGAGAGGCACCGACAAGTGAGTAGAGGTGCCAGTCTCCACACTGCGGGACCCAGTCTCCGCCTGGCTTTGTTCTGGATAGTTCCACTCCGGATGGGGGGCAGACAGAGGAGGGGTGCCTCTGGGCATGAATACGAACTGCCCCTCAGTGTGGAGAGATGACCCCGCCACCTTGAAGAAGGACTGTGAGGCGCCCGCCCCGAGGGGTTTGTGCCGGGTGGGGACACTGCAGTGGGAGGACCACGCAGAGCGGGGAGGGAGCAGACCAGGAGATGGAGAGCGTGGAGGCTGGCACAGGAGCGAAGCCATCGGCTGGGAGGCGGGGGTGCGGGGGTGGGGAGGTCGGGTACCTTTATGCTTTTTGGGAGCACCCGGCTCCCAGGCACTCAGGGAGCTCTCCGACAGCCCGTCCCCATCGGGGTCCAGCGAGGCTTGGCCGTCCCACGCCTCGGCCTGTGACTCCTTCTCCGAGTCCCAGGAGGACAGCTCGCAACCCGGGGACTCCAGGGCCAGCGGGGCCGGGGCCTCGGCCTCCTCCTCGGGCGGGGCAGTGGCCAAGGACATCTCCAGCTGGGATGAGGTGTCCCCCTCGTGGGTGCTGTCCATGGAGGCCGCATAGTCCAGCATTAGGGCAGCGTCACTGTCCTGAGATAGGGAGGTCTGTCCAGGGAGAGAGAAACAGTCGGCATGAGGAAAGAGGACAAAGACTCACAGGAGGAAGCCCCATTCAAACATCCCGACTGATTTCAAAGTGTCAGAAGAGGCCCCAGCCCCCGAGGGATGGTCATTTAACATGGCAGCCACACGACAGGGGGGCCGAAACTCAGCCAACACCGGAGTAGAGGCCCAGCCTCAGTCTGCAGTGGGGGGGGGGCGGGGGAGGGGAGGGAGCCGAGGAGATGACATCCTTCCCGCAGCAGATGGGCCACCTGGGGGACCTGTGGGAAGCCCCAGATGGACATGAGATGGAAAAGTGAGCTCGTCCTCCTCAGTCTCGGAGACAACTCAGGGTGACCCAGGACGTGACCTCGGAACCTCGGAGGCAGTTCATATTTGAACCTTTGTTTCTACAGCATCTTTATACTTTCTGCAGTAGAAACTAATCAGACACGCTGTGTACCCTAAGAACCATACTTGTGTGTAAACCTATGTAGGTGCTAAGCTAACCAGTGGGGCTGGCGGTCAGGAAAGTGGCTCGTTGCGGGGTGGGGAGTGACTACGGGGGACACTGGGGAGGGGGCTCCGTCGGGGCTGGTCTGGGGTTCTTGACCTTCGGGCAGCTGCACAGCAACATCTGCTTAGGGACAACCGGGGGCTGCTCTTTCCGACTCGAGTGCCACCCTGCAGAAGTGCCCCCTGACTCAAGGTTGGACAATTAGAGCACCAGGAGAAATAATAACTACATTAAATATTAAGATGCATGAGTTCCTAGTGATTCTGAAATAAATCCTTAAAGGAGATGGTCACAAGTCTCATCCTTATTTCATTCATGTGCATTCAGAACTTCAAAAAAAAAAAAAAGAAAGAACTCCAAAAATACAACCTTTGGGTCCAGGAGCTTCCAGAGAGGCCATCGCCGCCTGCTGGCTGTTGCTGGAAGTGCATGCAGGAAGCCCAGAGAGGCATGACCTGGCTCTTGGGTGATGCCTGCCTGTGCGGGTTGGGACTTGAGCACTGGCCACCCACGCCCTAGTTTAATGGCAACACCGGTGATCCACCTCTGGCACCTCCCGTGACCCACTGTGGCCTTTCTCCTGGTAGCTGAGAGGTCCATTTGCAGCCTGCCTTCACATTCCTGTCCCACCCTCTGGGGGCCCTCAAAGACTCAATTCGCCCTCAGGGTCCAACAATCCTTCCTCCCACCATCAAATCTCCCAGCTGTTCCTCCATCACCCACATTCTCCTCCTTCATTCTGGAATGTCCAAAAAGAGTAAGGGACTGTCGCATGGCCCCTCGCCCCACGGGGCGGGCCTCACACCCACCATCAGCTCTGGACAAACATCACAGAGCAGAAGGAAGGGGATCGGGACATGTTAAAAACAAGCTTGTTTCTCTCGTTTTGCAGAAGGCACAGAACATTCATTGCAACCCAGTTAAAGTGGTTTGGAAATGTGTAACGTGGAAAGCGAGAGTCCCCCATAATCGGGTGAGGTTCCGTCCCCAAGGGGAGTCTTAGGTCATGCCTGCCTTTCTCTTTCAGTAACTTTTCTTCAAATGATTCACCAAGCCCTCGCCAACCGCAGCGCCCCCGGTCAGACACAGTCACGTTTCCTTCATAAACAGGATAAGCTGCGTGAGTGAAATGCCACCAATCGCCCCCTGGCTGGGCGAGGGGCGTGCCCTGACTTCTGTACACGGAACTTTCCGGAAGACGATGGAGAGCTCGGCCGGCTCCTGCAAGGGGAGGGCCAGCAGGCGCGGGCAGACATAGGCACAGCGCAGACGGACGCACCTTGGAGATCCCTGATATGATGATGGTGCTCTTCTTCCGCGGCGAGTTCAGCTTCAGCTTCGAGGACTCACGCAGCTGTCGGATGGCGACCTCGGCCACTGGGTCCGAGCCGTTCAGCACCAGCAGTTCTGCAGGGGGAGGGCAGTGTGGACACCTTAGCAAAAACCGAAACTCTGTTTGCGGACCCTCGGTGTGCAGCTGGTGCCCCGTGTGTGTGAGTTCTTCCTTGATGGGGGGATGACAACGACAGCTGGTAAACAAACAGAAGACCTCACACCTTTGGGGGGATTGTGATCTTTGAGGGGCAGTGCCGTCCCCTCCTCCTCCCTGGCGAGACTGGGGACGCGCACACTAGTGTTCAGGCTGTGAAGGGCCAGGGTGTACAAGCAGCTCCTTCCCTCGGTGACTGCCACCCGAGGCCAACATCTGGGGATGTGCAACCTACACGAGGCACCGAGTCACGGGCTCTGTGCACATTATTCCAGTCGATTGTCCCCCAAACCCTGAAACAGGCCCTTTCTCAATCCTCACATGAGAACTGGAGACTTGTCAGGCAGCCAGGCGGAGGCAGAGAGGAGAGGCCCAGCCAGGTGTCTCAGAGCCGACGCCAAGAGCTCACACTGTGCTGCTCGAGTAAAATTAAAACGACACAATGTTCCAGGCCGGCAGATGACAGATGCTGCCTTCTCAAAGGGTGCGGCGACGGGATGCCTGCAGCCCACAGCTGCCTGGCCACCGCCCTCGGTGGGAAGAGAGAAGGGTCACGAGAAGGGGTGCGGGGAGGACGCTTTAGGACACAGCCGTGCCGTGAGCCCCAGGGACTCCGAGGGGCAGGTGTGGGAGTGCCACCTCCACACGCCAAGCCCAGTGGACCCACTGCGTGCGAACCTGATGAGGAACTCACGGCGGGAACGCCAGCCCCAGGTTCTGCCCAGGGGAAGGCACCCTGCAGTGTGGGGCCGTGGGGTATACTGCCACGGGCGGACGCTGAGAGACAGCCCTCAGGACTTTGCCTGTGTCTAGGAGGCTGCGGCTCGGGGGAGCCCTGCGGGGCTGTACCCCAAGAATCATGAACATTCCCACAGGGGTGGGAATCAACCGTTTTCAACTGCCACCGGGCTGAGGGGCTGCAGAACCGCCCTAAGACAGCACCTGTCAAATGAGAATTCCCGCCACCCCCGGCCCTGCCAGCTCCTCCTTGCCCCATCCTTGACCTTGGCAAGATCAGAAACAGACTCAGTGAACAGGGAACAGAGCCAGAATAAAGCTGTCCACAGGCCCCTTCTCTGTCCACAGGTCCCACAAGTGGGGGGGTGGCGTGAGGTGGGGGTGGCTTTAATTCCCACGTTCAGATTGTGATGCAATTTAAAGAGACAGTAACACATCTCTTCAAAGACATTTTTTACCTCAAAGGAACCATAACCATGGGAAATTGGAACCCAGAGTTCCAGGGAGACCACTCCTACTCCACAGGGTTCATGGGACCGTGGAGACAAAAATGAAGGTGGCTTTAGGATGGCGTCTCCTGAGTCCCACTTCCTGTATGATGATCCCCGTGAACCGGTATATTCAGCACCAGAAAAAAACAATGCTCAGGACTTTCAGAAAGTGAGGCGGAAGCTGGGTTTTATGTTTATTTCGTTACAGCACCCCCTTAGCCACAGCAGGGTCCCCGACCAACTTCTATTTCCCTCCTCCCCTTCCAGGTCTGTCCTTGTTACTGAGAAAAACTTCCCAAGCTTCCTTGGGAAGGCTCGCCCCTCCCCAGGTGAGCGGGGACAGACGCACCCAGAGGGGTGCGGTGGGTCGCTCTCCCGTTACCTGTGTCTGAAGAGGACAGCGTCTTGCTGACGGGAGCGCCGTGGCAGGGGACGGCTTGGACGGAGATGTCCTTCTCGATCACCCTCACCTTGACGGGCGTCCGCAGGGGAGACTCTGCCAGGGACAAGGCCTGGTTACAATGCCCGCACCCCACGCCGTCTGAGTCCCGGCAGGGGAAGCGAGCTCACACCTGAGTTCAGCTCCATCTCCTGTCATTGGGAAAGGCACAGGCCGGACCCCGAGAGTGAGTTTCTAACAATCTCTCTTATTCTTTTGTTTTTGTTTCGGGGGGACGGGGAGTGCCGAAAAGGAAGCTCAAGTTCAAATAAAATCTCAGAAATGTCTTAATGAAGGGAGAATTTCACGTTCTGTGTTGCATTCAAGAACTGTGTTAAGCAATCTATTCTGGAAAGATAACCCTTTTGTATAGGTAGACAGTATACATTTTAAAAATAATAAGAAATCAGCCCTGGCTGGTGTGGCTCAGTGGACGGAGTGCTGGCCCGCAAACCAAAAGGTCGCTGGTTCGATTCCCAGTCTGGGGCACGTGCCTGGGCTGCAGACCAGGTCCCCAGTGGGGGCTGCAAGAGAGCCAACCACTCACTGATGTTTCTCTCCCTCTCCTTCTCCTTCCCTTCCCTTCTCTAAAAGTAAATAAATAAAATATTTAAAAAATAAATTTATATATATAAATTTATATATGTGTGTGTGTGTGTGTGTATGTGTATAAGAAGAAATCACACAGGCACACAGACGTGTGGCCGAGGCGGTGGCTGTGGAGACAGGTACAGAATTTGGCCATGTCTGACGGGACCGCACGTCAAGCCTTCTGATCCATGACCCTTAACGTGAGACACTCCACACTGACCACTACGTCCGTGTGTCAAGAGCGCATGCGGTCCCCACGCAAACGTGATGGAGTTCTTAATGGAACCAGCTGTTTCATCCAATCACCTCAATTTTAGCTTCAAAATACACTACAAGGTTGACACTTGCTTCAGCTTGTCATTTACTTGACAAAATAGGAAGATCATTTTCTTTAAAAAAAAAAATCGGTACGCGAACGTCTCGCCAACCACCACGTCCCCGTGGCAGGAGATGACCCCAACAACAGCGCCGCAGCCCGGGGCAGACGTCCGCGGGCGGCGGGGCGTGAGGGACGCGTCGCGGGGACCCCGTTTCTCCTCTCACCGGAGCTCAGCGGGGACGCCCTCCCCGTGTCGAAGCGCGGCTTGGTTTTCACAGCAGTGACGGTCGTGACCACGGTCCCACAGGGCATCACCGTGCGGTCTTTCTCTATCTTGGCCGCAGGCGCGGGCGGAGGGGTCTGCCAGGGCTTGGCCTCGCTGGGCTCCACGTAACAGAACTGCGGGGAGGGCGGGCGGTGTGTTGTTGGGGGGCGGAGGCTGCCCCTGACCCCTCAGCGAGCGTCAGGGGGGACTGCGGTCAGCGTTAGAGCGAACCCAGGGCTCCCCAGAACCGACCGAGGACGACGAGACCCCTGCTGAGGCCCAGCCACGCAACACGTGTGATGGGGACACGAGCTGAAGGGACAAAGGAAATGACAGCCCTTCCTGGGGGAGCAGCCTCAGGAAGTTATTTCGCATGGCAGACAGCTGGACCAGGTCACGGGCACAGGGTCATGGTCAAGTCTAGAAATGCACAGCTCTTCTCAGACGAACTTCCTGTTTCACGCTCAAGCCACAGCAAGACGGATGGACACAAATGAAGATGCTCCTCATCTCCAGTGGGGACTTGGCCACCTACCTCTGCGGTGACCGAACCCAGCACCGAACTGCCCGCCGAGGGCCCGCCGGTCAGTGTAAAGCTCTGTGGCCCGGAAGGCTGCTTCTTAAACAAATCTAAAGGGACAGTTGTCGTCGCCAGCAGGGCTGAAAAGACAGGACACAAGCATGTTTCCACGACAGCAAAACGGCCAGCGTGAGCCACTGCCACTGCTCCTGATCACGTCCTGTTCCCTTGAAAACATCTGACAAACGTCAAGGCCAAAACAGCAGAGGAGGAGAAGGGGCGGGACGATTCCGGGCAATGCCCGAACCTGTGCTGGAGGGGGAGACAGCTGCCGTGAGCATCAGCCGTGGGTCCCACGACAAAACTCGGGGACACTGGATCAGAGAACTGGGTCGGCGTCGATTCAGGAAGCTGATCTCAGGGCAGCACGGACTTGTGAGAATATCCTGTTTGTAAGGAATCCACACTGAGGAATTTAGGGGCGAAAGGACCACGACGCAGAGAAGTACTCTCCAGCGGTCCCCACGTTCACCCAAATGTGTGTGCGTGTGTGGGCTGACAGAGAGACCACGTGCACTAGCAAGAGTGACCAAGCGTGAGCACAAATAATAAAGGACACGGGGCAGATGTTAAAATGTGCATGCAAGTAAAGGCTACATGCTTGCTCTTTGTCCTGTGTGTGTGTCTGTTTAAGTTTGGAATTTCAGTCCCTGCCCAGCTGGACTGGGATGACATTCCAACGGAGCCAACAGGATCGGGGCCGGGGTACACCCAGAGCCACTGTCTCCAGGCAAACAGCGGCCCCCCCTTATCTGGGGGGCAGCCCAGCCCAGTTATCTCAAGACCGCAGGCCAGCGGGGCTGCCTCAGAATGCTGGCGAAGCAGCAGAGGCCTGAACGGCTTTTTCCTGCTTGTTTGTGCCGTTAGGAGATAAGCGAACGGCTTGGGTGCACCCCGGGATAAGGCACGCAAGGCCTCCCCACTTCTTAAATTTAGTGTGTTTATGGGGATTTTTAAAAAACCTAATAAATATTAAAACTACTGATCTGTACACAGGCACATTTCCTTCACACAGGTTTACATTCACTTCAGCGATTTTTTTTACCTCTAATTGCTGCTTTCTTGTATCTAAAGCAGGTGTTCCACTCGGGCTACTGTAGCTTATTTTACAAGAAAAAGCCAGGTGAGAGAGGGGCCAGCGGCCGGGGGAGGGGTGGGGCGCTGGAGGGTGATGGGGACAGGGCTTCAGTCTGGGAGGATGGACCGACAGAGGGCGGTGATGACCACACCGTCGTGCGAACGTGCTTAAGGCCGCTGAGCTACACTAAAAATGGTTGAGAGGATACATTTTGTCACATGTATTTCATCACAGTTAAGAGGTCTTCTTAAAAATGTCTGTTGAGGCTAAAAGAGTTGAGAACTGATTCTCTGAGCCAAGAATTGTTAAATAAAAAATTTCGGTTATTTGTTAAAAAAACAAACAAGCCAAAATAAAAAGTCAAACCAGATGCCTATACCGTATTTTGCCATGTATAATGCACAAGTTTTTGTCCAAGTTTTTGAGGGAAAAATAAGGGTGTGCATTACACATAAATAATAGTAAAATGTAGGTGCACATTATATGCAGCAAAATATGGTACTCTTTCCCAAAATGTACAACTTTGTTAATGACTGAAATGGACTTTCGACCAAACATTCCCTTGGGAAGCCCCAGATGGTTTGGGGAGGGGCGGGCCTCCTCTGGGTCTCCCGCCCTCCCCCGCTTCCCACGGCCCTGGCTGGGGCGCTGGGTGACCCTCCCAGAGCGGGCCTCCGTCTCCACCCACCTGCTCACCACCCACCTTCTGAGGACGGCCCGTCCTCTGAAATCTGCAGGTGCAACTCCTTCGACTTGGCGTTCAACTCACTGTGCAAAGGAAAAACAGCTGTGAGTCCTTAACACGCTTTCTTATTTTTTTGAAACAGTATTTTTTCAGTCATCATCAATCTTTTAACTAAAAGTATGAAGATTATCAGCAACCTCCCTATCCAGAAATGGTTACAGTCAACAGGTGTCTAGTATCCCACTATTTGGCCTTAAGAGATTTCACTGAGCCAATTAACAACCAACCCTTAATAAGGGGGGTTGTTTTAATTTTTCATCGTCATAAACCAGCTGAGCTACACACCCTCACCCATGCATTTTCATGCAACTGCGAGATCACTTCCCTAAGAACACAGCAATTGTCAAATGGCATGTGTGTTTGACGTTTTCTTTATTTGATACCCATCGATGACCTCCGGAATGGTTATTCCAATGCACACACCATGGGCCACTCCCACTCTTATTCGTTAGACACCCGGGAGGTGCAAAAGAGGCTCTTTTGTGTGAGTTTGCATTACTTTCACTAGTTCTGAGATTAAACATATTTTCATACGTTTCTATCTACAGCTCTTGCTTTTTTATTTCTAGTTTGAAAATTTTGCCCAGTTTTCTGAGAGTGTTGTGTTTTTGTTAATGATTTATAAAAGCTCTTTATATTATATGCGGAATATTGTCTTCTGTGTTTGTACTTGTCTATTGTTCAAGCATCAGAAAGTGATTTTTGTATTTTAAAAAATATTTTGTTATATTTTTTAAAATATACTTTAAAATGTATAAAATATTTATATATTTTATTTTTTCACTTTAGTGAAACATTGTTTATATTAGTTTTTATATTATTACTTCTATCCTAGGTCCACTATTGCTTCTAATGGTTTTAACTGCTTTCCCTGAACAGTCTGGGTAAGCAGTAACAGCCCCAGGCAATGATCCGTCTGCCTCTTCCTTGTGGGGGGGGGTG
>CM052539.1:185686549-185759425 GCA_028533065.1 Trachops cirrhosus | reverse complement strand
CTGCATAGAAGACTCTCATTATCTTATCTAATTGCAGGAACCAGAGCTTCTAGAACAAACAGTGGGTATCTTTCTCCTGACTTTAGTGGGACTGCTTCTGGTATTTATCACTTTCAGTGACTTCTTAAAGATCTCCTTAAAAACATGCCCATATATCTTGTTCTGATTAAGATTTTTAACATTAGAAGTGGATATTACATGTCACTGAACATCTTCTGGCCCTACACAGAGCTGTCTTCAAAAAGGGATGTTTGGGGGGGACGGGGAGAATGGGGACACCTGTCATAGTGCCAACAATATAAATAAGGTAAAAAAAAATAAAAGAAATCTATGTTTGACTTAAAGCAACCTCGGATGCTTAATACACTTTTTTTAAATTAAAAAAACACTTTTTTTGGTGCTACAAAATGATCGCAGGAGTTGGCAGTCTTGAGCAGGTGTCACCATGGAAACCCAGGCCATGGCAACCGAGCTGCACGCACAAGGTGAATTCTCCTTCCCAAGTGAGGTCAGCAGTGTTTTTCGGGAGGGCGCTGGAGAACTTCTGAACAGGGTCGTTCAGCTGAGCTGCACAGCGGAGGTTGCGGTTGCCTGTAACCAAGCAAAGGGGCACCGGGTGCCTTTTACTTTCGTTTGTGGATTGCTTTAAGACACTTTTGCATAGAAAAGAAAGGCTCAATGAAAATGCCTAAGGTCTTAGCTCACTCACTTCCACGGGGCCATTTTATCGTTCATTTGCCATTTACAAGCTCTCAAAGCACCCTGCTTCACTTGGGGTTAAAGATTTTGCACCCTCACTTCACACACAGAGCCCCGGACTGGCCCCAAGTGCCTGCTCCCCCCTCGGTTCTGGCCGCAGGCACAGCCTCGCAGTGGGGGACCCTTCCTGGGGGCGACCTGACTGCAGCAGGGATGTGGCCCCCACTTCCAGACAAGACTCACCACTCGCCAAAGGCAGGGTACCTGGGATGACTCACCAGAACCCACTGCCCTACGTAAAACGTACAACGGGTGTGTTCCTCACACCTGACTCTGCTCACTTCAAACCTTTCCCGGGGTGTCGTTCCAGGTCATGAGGCAGTCTGAGCTTGGGCAGCTGATTCTGCCTCCGGGCAAGGCCTGCCCGTCCATCATCACATGGCCGTAAATACAATGCGTGATTGACAGTCACTGGAGTCTACTGATCCTTTACCACGTGCCTGGTGGTGCTAGGTGTTTCATACACGGCACCTTACTCACTAGTCGTCAGAGTGGGCTTTCAAGGGAGGGTCAGACCCCGACAGGGACCCCAGCCCGGGCCAACCGACTCCCAGGAAGTCCCCTCTTAGTCCCTAAGCGCGGGGCCTCAGAGGGCAGCACACGAACACTTTTACCAAAACCACCTCCCACCACTTGCTGTGCAGCGTCTTGGTTGTTACACACGGCTTGTCTGCACTTGGAACGGAAAGAAACTCCTTGCAGACAGAGATAAGTAGCCCCCAGCCGTCTCAGACAAGAGAAAAGAAGTTACTCCTGTTCTCGGCAAAACCGAATCGAAGGGGAGAGCCGAGTCCTGTCCTGGGCTGCCACGCTGTTGGGGTCTCAGCAGCCATCCAGAAACCCCCGAAAAGTCATCCATTCTGGGGATCACTTTTGTCCTCACTCAGACAGCAGCCCTTCTGCACCTGTAAACCACTCATGTGGCACCTCACCTTCCAGGACAGCAGATGAGTCAGGGATGCATAACGTGCATTTTCGGGTTTGATAGTGGGGAAAAGCAATAAAGAAAAGAAGTCGCCTTCCAGACTCAAGGAAAAGGGGGAAGCTACCATTGCGTTCCTTCCTTCCTTCAGGTATCCAAAATCCAGGTTGTATCTTGGTGGACTTGCATTATTATTACAGTTTGGGGGCTCTTTCCTCAGAGGCAGGATCACACTGCAGACCCAACTGGAGGGAGCCACCAAGAACCCCCAGGTCACCCCTCCCTCTGCTCATGCCGGCCAGGCACCGGCCGTCACGCAGTGCTCCGGCAGCCCGTCACGCACCTGAAGAAGCACCAGGATCGTTCAGCAGCGAGGCTCGGATGCTCCTCACCAGTAATTTGAGATCGTGAGCCCTTGGAGGTTTGGGAGGGCAGGGTTCCTGAGAGGCAGACGGGGCGCGCTGGAGACTCTGCCGGAAGGGAAGAGAAGGAGCCGTGACCCGCGGGGTGGTGGCCGGAGCCTGAACACCGGGGTCTGCCCGGTGACAGCTGCCCTCCTCATGGGAGGGTCGGGCACCATCAGCCACAGCCGTGCCCCTGCCTGGGAGCAATCTGTATTCCCAAAGCAGCAACGCGTTCAGCCGGAGAGGGCTCCCCGGAACCGTGCTGTGGGCGGGCACTGGAGCGAGCATGTGGGCTGACCCACCCAGGCGCCGAAGAGGCAGTGGCTGCCTTCCCCAGCCTGCCCTCAGCCTGGACCAGCCAGCGCGCCTACTAGGTGTGCCTTGCTCTGCCTGCTTCAGGGCAGGATCTCACGGCTCAGTCGTTTTCCCAGGTCCCTCAGTCCTGGAAGGAGAAGGTCTACAATCCAGGCTCCAAAGGGAGAGTAAAGAGTCAAGTTCAGACTCCTAAAGGTGGGGGGCCAGGCCTCATCGGGGTCAGACTGTGCTGAGCGTCCCTCTGCCTGCCATTCCATGGGGCTTTGCAAGCCTGTGCCCTGGACACAGAGCTTCCCCAGAGCATGGTTACTACCGACCAGCAGGCAGGCACCGGCACAATCTCGCTCTGTCACCGTGAGGCGGAGGATGTGGCAAACGCACACCATCTCTCCAGAGAGGCGGACCACGATCCCTAATGGGGGCTCGCACCCCGTGAACGGGTTTACCTGAACTTCCCTCATGTCCACAGGCTTGGTGCTCAGAACCACCGACGGGGAGGTGGAACCAATCAGGTACTTCAAGATGTCCTTGAGAGTTTCACAGATCACGTTCACCTCAGCGGCCTGGTCCTGCCGAAAGAGGAGGAAGTCGTCGAATCATTTCGGAGCCACGCATGCATGGGACAGGACAGGCGAGCGCTGCTCTCCTCACTGTGTCCCCGGGATGAACACACTGGGTGCCGCTGGCTGGGGCTCCAGGAGGTCAGATCAGGACCCGGGAGGCATCTGGGAAGGAGGGTCCTTTTCACCGATCTCAGGAGTGATTCGCCTTAAAAAATTGAATCACGTGCACCATAGAAATTTTAATATTTCCATGTATATCCTTTTCAGTCCTTTTCCCCAGACATACGGACATGTGGTTTTTCTTTCTTGGACATCTGATTTTTTTTTAATTAAAAAGTATTCAAACATACGGAAAGTCCTGAAAAGAATGAAGATAGGCTCCTAGAAGAACAACAAAGTTAGAAACTTACACAGCCAGATGTCAAGATCTATAAATCCACAATAATTAATAGCCAACAGAACTGTGTCCACACATTCCAGAACGTTCACAGTGCCACTATTCATAGCAGCCCCAAACTGGAAACTACCTAAGTGTCCATCCGTAGCTGAATGGACCCACAAATCACGGGGCCGTCACACAACGGAATGCTTCGGGGCGATGAGCACAAACAGAATGAACCACCCACGAGACACAGATGGCTCCCGCGGGCGTGATGTGGAGTGAGAGGTGCCAAACGCAGAAAAGCCCTACTGTGTGCTCCCTGTACATAAAGTACAGAAACAGGCACAACCAGCCTGCGCTGTTTGTGGCAGGCAGGCAGGATGCTAAGATGACCCCTCACCTTGCGTGCAGGCGGGACCTGAGGCTTGCTGTCCATCGGTGGATACGGCACAGGTGACGCAATGACAACCTGTGTGTTATGTAAGACTTCCTCCTAGCACACTGGAGAAGAGATTTCTCCTGCTGGCCTTGAGGAAGTCAGCTTCCACGCGTGAAGAGGCCCCAGGGCAGGGACTTGGGAGCTGAGAGCAGCCCACAGCTGACAGCCAGCGAAGAACCGGGACCTCAGTCCTACAGCCACAAGGAACCGAGTTTTGCCAACAACCACATGAGCCGGGAGGAGGATCCTGAGCTCCAGAGAGATGCCGTGTGGCCGAGACCGTGATTACCGCCTGTGAGACCCTTCTCAGCCCTGCCCAGGCTGACGGACAAAAACTAGGAGATAATGCACCTGTGTTGTTTTTTGCTGCTAGGTTTTTGGTAATCAGTTACACGCACAGATAACTCGAACACTGTGGAGTCAGGAGGACGGTTTACCCTTGGTGGGGGCAGAGGCAGTGGTTAGAAGAGGGCAGAGGAGGGCCTTGGGGAGCTGCTCCTGTTGTTACTGAGCTGGGTGCTGGGCACCCAGGAGGGTGCGCGAAAGCCCCAAGCTGGGCACGGACAACACGGGCACTTTTCTGTATATCGAATCTCAGGAACAATCTTTTTTTAAAAAAGGTTTTATTTACTTTATTTTTTAGAGAGGGGAAGGAAGAGGGAAAGAGAGGGAGAGAGACAGTGTGTGGGTGCCTCTTGTGCGCCCCCTACTGGGGACCTGGCCCAAAACCCAGGCCTGTGCCCTGGCTGGGCATCAATCCGGTGGCCCTTAGATTCGCAGGCCGGTGCTCACCCACTGAGCCACACCAGCCAGGGCTCTCAGGAACAATTTTAAGCAAGCAGGATCTACTTTCAAAAACTTCAATTAAATTCCCGTTTAAATATTAGTTAAAGCTTTTGTTTTGAACTCTTAGACACGGCTCTGGTTGGAACAGAACGCGGCTAGCCGCGCAGGCATCCACACCGCTGCTCATGGTCCCAGGACAGCAGCCGTGGTGCAGTGTTTGCCGGCGCCTGGCGGTCCTGGTCCCCATCCCGGCTCGGCCACTGAGGGCTCCAGGGCCCCCTGGTGTCCCTTGTCGCCTCTGGTGTAAATACCTTCGATGGGGGGCTGCGGCCCGTCCCCACCCTGCCCAGGACTACAGACCTGGGAACCTCTCAACGCGTGCGGCTGGAAGTGATTTCAGAGACTGGCCGGCAGTGTCCAAAGACAACCGGCTGGCCGGGCCTTGTTACGGCAAACTTTGGCCAAGTCTGCCATTTACTGAAAATCTACTCCCTGAACTAGTAAAACCTGACATCACTTGATCTGACACACTTACAATTACTAATTTAATCTTCGCAGCCGCCTTGACTGTCACTGTCCCTACTTTACAGATGAGGAAACGGAGGCACAGAGAGGTGAATCAGCAGGGGAGGGTCACACAGCTCAGAAGCGGCCGAGCAGGGAGTCGGACCCAGACGTTAAGGGTCCGGGGTCTGCACTGCGAAACCGCTCTGCCACCCCTCTCTCTCCAACTGGTCCTCGACCTCTCAGCTTTTAATTGAGGTGAAGTTCACATACCGTGAAAGTAACCATCTCACAGTACGCATTTAGTGGCACATTTAACGCATTCAAAGTGTTGTACAACCATCACGTCTGTGTGGTTCCAGAACATAGCCATCACCCCCCGAGGGGCCGGCTGGGTTCAGCCCCAGCGGCAGCAGGAGAGCAGATCTGATGACCAGGTGTGATAGAACGCCGGTGTTTCATCCCCTCAGCGGTTCCCAACCTTGGCCACACATGCGCGCTTACAAACTTCCCAGCCCAGTTACACCCGCATGGGGGTGGCAGGCAGCCTGCAGGATCCTGAATGGCTGCCAGGTGATTCCAGGTGCGGCCGGGGCGAGAGCAGGCACAGAACCCACCACAACGCCCACGTGTTCCCGGTACCCCGCTGGAGCCCCACAGAAATGTGTGGACTGACCTCCCCCGGTGCTCTGGGCTGGATCGAAATGGCCATCTCTGGCACGCTGATGAACGACCACCGGATCTGAATGTCCTCCCTCTTCTCTTTCATGTGCAGCTCCAGCTTGAAAAGGAAAGTGACAGGGGTTATCAGAGGGCTGTGTCTGCCCCGGGGC
Organism: Trachops cirrhosus; assembly: GCA_028533065.1. NCBI lineage: Eukaryota > Metazoa > Chordata > Mammalia > Chiroptera > Phyllostomidae > Trachops > Trachops cirrhosus. The sequence goes on along the minus strand of CM052539.1, from coordinate 185,753,518 downwards.
CTCACCCTGCAAGTCCATGTGTGCGCGCCCGGGTGTGCTCGCTGATTCCTTAGGTAACTGCGTCGCCTCCCCGTGCCCTACAAGGCGCTTTCACAATAAAGGGGGTCGCACGCTCTGACCTTCCCCTTCACTACCAGCACTTTCCTCTGCCTCCACCTACCACTCAGCGAGGAACCTCAGGGTTGGTGGCTGAAGGCCAGATGTCACTGAAGCTCTGCAGTCTACGTCAAAGTCTCTGTCCTCTGCATTTCTCTTCTGGGAGCATCATCAAGAGGTGAAGGGGAAGGAGCCAGGCTGCCTGGGCCAGCCCCACGCCCTGAGGGCCGTGCTCACAGCACGCTGGCATTCTGGTCCTCTCTTGCCTGGACCACCACACAACCTCTACCTGGACTCTGATCTCTCATGGTGTCCCATTCAACCCTCCCCACTCGTCGTGGCAGAAGCATGACCTCCCAAAGGTGTCCACGCCCCAATTTGCACCCCGTGACTATGTGACCTCACACAGCCAAAGGGACTTTGCAGGTGCAATTAGGGGAAGAACCCTGAGATGGACAGGGGATCCCGGGTTGTCCTGGTGAGCCCAGGGGATCATATGAACTCTTCAGAGTGGAACAGGAAGGCAGCAGAGCACGCCAGAGATGTGACTTGAGGATGGGGGACAGATGCCTGGAGCGCAGAGACAAGGCTGCCTCCAGAAGCCGGGAACTGCCCAGGGCTGACGGCCAGCAAGGAGCCAGCTCTCCGTCCTACCACCGGAAGGAGCTGAATTCTGCCAACAACCCGAAGGAGTAAGGAACAGGTTCTCCCCTGGAGCTTCCAGAAAGCCTGCCAACGCCTGGATTTTAGCCTGTGTTGGAACCAGACCCCAGAACATCATAAAGCTGTGCTGTGTGAAGCTGAGTTTGTGATCATTTGTTTTCGCGGCCGCAGCAAACGAAAACACCAGCCTTCGCTTTTCAGCCGGAGACAAAGATCTCAGCTCTTCCCATCTCCAACCTCTGTCACACCCCCCAAACAAAGGGAGGAAAGGATGGCTTCGGTATTTCTGAACACTCGGGACCCTCACCTGGTGCCAGGGAGAGGGAAAGAGAAGGGATGCCCTCCCTCGTAACTCCAGAGCAAGTGCGCTGGCATTTCACCGACACAGGTCCCTGAGTCAGGCGAGGGAGGCGTGGCAGCAGGCCTGACGGCGGGCCCCTACGTGCCCCTTTCTTTTGGAGAACGAAGAGAGGCAGGAGCCAACGGCCTTGAGCATTCATTAAGAATGGACCGATCTCAGGCAGCCGCCTCCGCCTGGGGACCAGCCCGTAGGCGGCTTTGACGCGGAGCTAAGGGATCAAAGATACAGTTGTGCTGCTTGCGTCTGAGCTGCTCGATGGCACGTAAACCCATCTCAGAGACCACGCTTGCTCTGTTAGTGTCTCGGGTCCTTGCTGGACTCGCTCAGTCCTGAAATGTGTCGGAGGCCCTGCGCATGAGTCCCACGCTCGGAAGTTGCTTTGTAGACACACTGTCCAAAAACCTGGGGGGGTAGGAGGCACTGATGTCTGACAAGCCCATGAGGCCGACACTTAACCTCTTCAACTCCAAGAGGGGGTGTTATTGTGGGGGTGAGGGGCTGGATTTCAGAAAATAAAGCTGTTTAGGTGGCCGGAAAATCTTGTTCGCCCAGCTTATTTAAAACCGTGGCTTCGTAAGAAAAGCCTGCGGAGTATCATCTTCCCTTCTGGTTGAGAATCCTGTGTGACTCGGGCTCAGCCCCCCAAATTAGCAGCCAACCACAAGGACAGAGGGAAGGAGACAGGGGGCTGAATCGGCAGTGACCCTTAAAACACCCGGAAATTCACAATCGTCACACACCGCTAAACAGGGCTTCAGTGATCTTCTGTTTCACATTAGGGACGCACAGCCCGGTGGCCGCTCAGCAGTCCGGAAGTGTCACTAGCAAGTCTATTATAATTATTTTGTATGTCTCTCTACATAATTGCTATATATAATTATAAATATCCATAGATTATTTATGTGAATATATAATTTGTATATAAATATACATTAATATAAATACATAAATATAATTCAATATGTGATTCATATATAATTATATATTTGATTATATATTGAACTATGTATATTCATAACTGAATTCTGTAATTCAATTATATATTGAATTATATGAATTCTATAATTCAATTACATAGACTATTCAATTCATAGACTATGAGTAGACATATAAAATAGCTATATGTCTATCATAATAATTATAATGTCTATCACCCAGATTATAATGGTGATCCTCCTTTTTTAACTTACAAAAACAATAAGGGGTCCTTTAAAGTTGATGTTTTCTGAAACTAAAACGAGGAAGCCCCAGTCCGGCCCCCGAGCTGTTTTTCCGAGGTGCAGTTGCCGTGGGAGGCCCGGAGCTGACTCCGAAACAGAGCCACGCCCCCGACCCTGCTGGTCAGCAGCACCTTGGGCTGTGCAGCGCCTGGAACCACGCCATCCCTGCCACTCTGAGAGGTGCGCAGCCTCTAAATCGTCACACACGCGCGTGTGTGCGTGCATCTGTACGTGTGTGTATACGTGAGTGTGTACGTGTGTGTATACAACACACGTATCACACGCACCTTTTTCTTTCCGCAGAGACAATACGGAAGGTGGGGGACAGCTGGGAAACTAGGAAATGAGCGGCAGCTAGTACACGGGCCCTGCAGGTTTCCGAGAATGGCTTCCCACGACCGGCGCGGCCCACCCGACCTCACCTGCAGATGAAGGGGGGCCAGCTGCACGCCGTACCGCTGGTGCCCCGCGTCCTCGGGCGTGGCTGGCCCCGCACTGACCAGGAACTGGATGGTCTTGCCCACCACATGACAAGACACCACCTGAGGGGGGACGAGATACGTTTAATGGAACTTTATGTGACAGAGAGATAGAGACAGAGAGGTCAACAAGGACGAGACCTTAGAGTTTCAAACTTGGAGAAATATCCAGATTCACATCTTTCTATTACTCAGAAAACTGGAAAAAATACTTCAAATCTTTTCTTCCTGATGGGTTTCTCAGGGGCTAAAGTCTTTCTTCCCCAAGTCTAGTTGTTGAGCTCTCTCCACGTGTAAAGATTCTTCTCTCTAAATATCACTCTGTCCTATTTCTCCACGCGGGCTGATTTTAAAGTCCCCAGACAGTTCCACATTCACAAAAGTGAAACCCATCAGCCATCAGCTCTCACCAAAAATTGAGCCTTAAAAAGAAAATAAGTTATAGATGTGAAAAGTAAAAAAAAATTTTTTAATGTATCCAGAACACAAGAAATTGTTTCTGTCTAAATCAATTCTAACCTATCATGGTTTTCAAAGAGGTGGGAATAATTCAAAGAACATATGAAATATTAAACAGTTATGAAATTACACAGCTTTAAAAATAGAATTATCAAATGAGCTCATTTAGGAAGACAAGTAATTACACCAGGAATAAACCAGGCCATACTCCTGATATAAATCACAAAGCATTTGCCCTGGCTGGTGTAGCTCAGTGGACTCGGTGAACTGAGCTCCAGCCTGCAAACTGAGGGATCGGTCACCAGTTCGATTCCCAGTCAGGGCACATGCCTGGGTTTCGGGCCAGGTCCCTGATTTAGGGGGTGCAAGAGGCAGCCAATTAATGTACTTCTTGCACATCAATATTCCTCTGCCTCTCTTTCTCCCTTTCTTACCCTCTCTCTGAAAATAAAATCTTTTAAAAAAGTAAATCACAAAATGTTTTAGAGGGATGACTCCGACAGTTGTTAAATATCCAGCTCCTGCCCCAGAACTCCTCTACAGAAGCAGATCTTGTGGGATGAGGGCTCAGCCACCCTGCTGGCAGAATGTCAAGCAAGCCCAGGGTGGGATGACTTCCAGGCCGAGTGCCCGGTGTGCGCCCGTTGGCAGACAGGCGGTGGTGGAGGATGGAGGGAGGCTAAGAGGTGACCGGCATGTCTGGCCAAAGCCAGGTCATCGGAGGGCTGAGAGTAAGACAGGACAGGACAGGACCCCCTCCACTTCCCAAGGGACCTGCTGACCCCATGTGCTACTTAGGAAGAAAGAGAACATTTTTTAATTCTCTGATGGGTTTATCAGAATCGAAAATACCAGTGGAAAGATGATCAAAATAGTCCCTTGGTCGGGGCCTGCTTGTTCCCAAAGTTCAGGCTAGAACGTCCCCCTTTCCTCTTTTTGGTCCTTGGCTCCTTCCTCCCAACGTCCAGCATCTCTCCGCTCCAAGCCCACCTGCCCCCGCCAACAAAACAAACCTGGATCCCGGGCCCCCCAGCAAGGATCAACTTCCAGTGGCCACCACAGAAGACCTCCGGGCACAGACCCAGAAGCAGGAAGTCTTGCCCATTCTCAATACTGGCAGGAAATGGCCAATCCTTATTTTCAGCCATCCTCGGAAGGTCACTTTCTGAAGACTAATTTACATGGATTAGCTACAAAATCCTCATCACATTATGGCCTCTCCAAAGTTCATGAGAGGTTGGAACAAGAAAATGTTTGTACAAGAAATGTCATCTACTCATTTTTTAAAAATAAATGCTCTATAAACAATCCTTTTTGGAGGCACATGGTTCGATGCCAAATGAGTTCTACACACAAATGACATGATGCACAGAAAATTCACTGTCCTTTGTCTTGGCAGCCCACGTCTTTTTTTCTGGATAAAGGAAAAAACCAGATCATTGACTGGTTTACTTCTCCTATAGCTTTGGGATCTTCCATACTAAGCCAACTAGAATTTTACCAAGAAAACTGACAACTTTAGCCCTGGCTGGTGTGACTCGGTTGGAATGTCCTTCTGTAACTGAAAGGTTGTGGGTTCGATTCCGGGTCAGGGCACATGCCCGGGTTGCGGGTTCAATCCCTGGTCTGGGTGCTTATGGGAGGTGACGGATCGATGCTTCTCTCCCATATCGATGTGTCTCTCTCTCTCACTATCTCTTTCTCCCTTCCTCTCTTTCTAAAAGCAATGAAAAAATGTCAGTGGGTGAGGATAAAAAAATAACACTTAAAAAAAAAAAAGAAAACTGACAACTTTATTAGTTCCCTGACTCAGGCAAGCAAGAGAGGGTTTCCTTCCATCCAGTCCTACAAGGAGCCTCCCTACAGCTCCATTCCTTGATACAGACAGCTCAGGCCCTTGATTAAAACCACATAAATACACAAACACACATCCAAACAGAGACTTTAAAAGACATTAGAGCCCTGGCTGGTGCAGCTCAGTGGACTGAGTGCCAGCCTACAAACCAACGGGTCACCAGTTCGATTCCCAGTCAGGGCACATGCCTGGGTTGTGGGCCAGGTCCCCAGGTGGCGGCACATGACAGGCAACCACACATTGATGTTCCTCTCCCTCTCTTTCTCCTTCCCTTCCCCCTCTCTAAAGAAATAAATAAAATCTTGAAAAAAAAAAGACATTAGAATTGCTGGAAGGTTAGGCCCCAAAGACCTCGATCACCACACCAGTCGTGTCAAGGAGATTTGTGCCGTCACTGAAGAGAGTGAGGCATCCACGGGGCGGACGGCTCTTCCCAGAGGCCCTGCTGGAGGGCCCTCCAGCTGACGGCCTCCGAGCCTCCGAGCCTCCGAGCCTCCGAGCCTCCAAATAAAACCAAGTCCCGCAGAGCAACCGTTTCCCGGCCTCCCTGCAGCGCTCTGCTTGGAACGCTAACGCAAACCACCCTGGATCCTGCCTCGACAGTTCCACGCGGCCAAACAAAACGCTACCACCGTTCCCAGGAGGCCAGGTGCAGGGACAACGATCGGGCCACATCCTCTCCAGGCCAGCCTCTGCCCCCACCACCCGGAGAATAACAACAGTCCATTTGTCAAATGGACCAGAACGAGACGCAAAGGAGCTTTTAAAAATTAAGTAACCTCCTTTTAGTGCATTAAGGTGTTATCCACAATGGGGATTAAATTCTGTCAGCCCAGGGGACAGGGGCAAGGCCTCGCCACCCGGAGGGTCCCTCTCTTGGAACAGCAGAAGGCAGGGTCCCCGGGGAACAGATCCCAGCCAGTCAGCCTCCCTGAGTGGCCAGAATGCCCAGGGCTGACGGCTACTGCAGACAGAGGCCCTGATCTCTGTCTACCCCAGGGTCTCCGACCTGCTGCGGTTTCCTGGTTAGCTCCTCAGAGAGCCCAATGGCCTGGAGCTGTCCCACCCTCCAGGCCTGGCTTCCCCACGGAGCGCTCTGATAGTGACACTGGATCTTTCACGCTAAAGAGAATCAAGGTCTCGTATGGTGGGCGGACCAGGGACCTGTCCGAGAACAGAAGCGTGCCCACGGGCTGCAGAGCCAGACTCCACGGAGCCAAGAGCACAGGAACGAGGGCCCGTGAAAACAGGCGTCATGAGCGCACCGCGGTATTCTGAGATCGCTCTTCCAAAGCCAGCAAGGACCTGCTCGGCTCCCCAGACCATTCCAAAGTCCAGTAACAGAAGGCTGAGCTGTGTGTCCCAGAAAAATCCCCTTCCTCTGCACTCAGGAAGCATTGAAGGCGGGGGGTGGGCAACGCGTGGGAAAGGTCCCAAAGGCAGAAGTCTTGAACTCAAGGAGCATGTTGACATAAAAACATACAAACCTGCAGAGAATGAGTATAAAAATATGTCTGAGCCAAACAGAGGATACACCTGGAAGCAAGATCTCAACAGACTCAGAAAAAATGCTTCCTCCAACGGCAGCTGGCAGCTTCTTTCATGCTTTTGGAGGTGAGGAGAGACCATAAGGAAGATCAGGATGGTGGGAGAAAGCAAGACAGGGACCAGATTACGGACAGGGAAGATGATGTGCTCTCTTGAGGGTGGTCAAGCTTTAGAAGGAGGGGTCTGACAGGGAACTTTTCAAAGGTGTGTTAACCTAGAGGTACAGACAGAACTAATAGGGCTTGATTAAGGCAAAGATAAGCCTTTTACTAAAGAAGTCACACGCCTGGGGGGTGATCACTCAGGATACCCAACCAGTTAGGAATTTAAGATCAGACCAGCCTGGGAGGTTACTTCCTGTAGAGCCTTTGTTTTTTTTCTGGTCCACAAACACCTGGCCTGACAGGTGAAGGTCACGGCATCCCTGGTCCACTTCCGGGATGAAGAGAGAAGACAGGCGCCATCAGAATGTGAACGCGAGCACATTTCACCACGACCTGCACAATAGGACCCCACTTCAAGACCTGAACACTCACAGACCTATACAAATAGTTCTCGTGTTGAAACTGTGCTCCTTTGCTCAACGGGGGGCCGAAGAATGCCAGGCCGGGCACTCCCCGAGTCTGGCTGCTGCTTACCAGCCAGAGAGTCCCCTAATGCCTTCGCCCCCGGGCTCTTTCCACTTTCCCTTCCAACTCAGCCTCTTGTACAGCTGCCTCAGCTTCTTCTCTTAGAACACTGTGGAGAACTGGGAACAATTTAATTACTTTTGTCTCCAAGAGAACTAGGAGCACAGCCGAGAAAAACGCATCCAGGAAGGTTTATGTCATTGAATATTTTTCACTTGAATCATCCTGTGTAACATCCTGAGAAGGGAATTCTGAAATAAAATGGAAGGAAAAACCCTTTGCTAATCATTTGGAGTTCCTAATCAGATTTCATTCCCAGCTCTGCAACTGAGTTTCGGCTCTGTAAAGATTCCTTAAGACAGTATGGATTGAGCCTTGACAGGTGTGGCTCAGTTGGTTGGGCATCATCCTGCAAAGCAAAAGGTCACGGGTTCGATTCCCAGTCAGGACATATGCCTGGGTTGTGGGCTCAGCCCCTGGTAGGGGGTGCGTGCGAGAGGCTCACACTGATGTTTCTTTTTCTCTCTCTCTTCCCTTCTTGCTAAAAATTAAATAAATATTTTTTTAAAAAGGCAGCATGGATCTGATATAAAATATTGTTTCTACTCTGGAACAGAGGCTCCATTTTAAAAGTAAAATCCGTTAGAGCTAAATATTATCAGAACATCTATAAAGTTAATCCTACTTGTTCACAATATCTGGCTGGAGGTGGATTTTTGTATGGAACTCACCCAATGGACTGAGATGGAAAATGCTGGAAAGAACAGGGCAACCAAGCCCAAGGACTGCTGGGTACATGCTCAAGGGGCATGCCTTGGCCCCCCCAAGCTCCGACACCCTGCCCCCAACAACGGTCTCCATCCCTTCTCTTGCTGGGATTCTTTAAAGCACACAAGGAGGCTTTAGCAACATTCCACTTCCGGGAGGTGTTCTCACGACAGAACATGGTTTAATGTGCACGCTCTTTAGCCTCAAATTCTGAGCATAACGTTCTCTTTCATCGACTCTATGTATAAAGAAACAGCCCTGGCGGGTGTGGCTCAGTGGACTGAGTGCTAGACTGCGAACCAAAGGGTCCCCAGTTCTTTTCCCTGTCAGGGCACAAGCCTGGGTGGCATGCCGGCCAGGCCCCCAGTAGGGGGCCTTTGAAAGGCAACCACACATTGATGTTTCTCTTCCTCTCTTTCTCCCTCCTTTCCCCTCTCTAAAAATAAATAAAATCTTCAAAAGAAAACTTAAAAAAAAAGAAACACATGCAATACATTTCCTTTAAGACGAAGGGCAAGAAACTGGTTCTTTTCCAGGCTGGCTGTCCGCGCTCTGGTCTGGGGCCAGGTCACGCTGTCACATCCAGCCCTAACACCCGTGCTCTGTTTCGACACCCAAACAAAACCACCGCTTGCCCTCGGGTCCTCTCACCCTGAACTCTCCGGGCGGAGTCAGGCTACACCCAACGTTCCTGAGCCCAAACAAACAGGTGTCTCCCCGCCCTCCCCCTCCCCTGGAGGAAGCTCTCCCTGCCTTGGAAAGACCCAGTTCAAAACAATTTCACAACCTGTTAGCGTTTTAGCATAAATGCCAGGTTAATGGAGTACCTGGAATTTCAAGTCATGCAAAGCAAAAGCAAAAAAAAAATTTTTTTTTTACCAAACATCCTCTTTGCGATAGAGAGATGAACGTTATCAACTTGGAACAGGCTACCTTTGCAAACCAGGGGACCCGCTGAGGTTTGGAAAGAGCAGTGGAGATTCCAGAAGCTCGCAGAGTATATTTCAGTATATAAATGTATAACAGGTAGCCTTAGAAAGAGACCGTGTGTCCACAATACACGATACACACCCAGTGTCAGCTGTGGGATTCCCCAGCACACAATGCGGAATGATCTGGGGGGGAATCCCAGGCAATTGCCCAATTCTGTGTTGCTTTGACTTTATGGAAATGAAAGCTGATTAATGCCTTTCAGTTCTCTTTTCCTATCTTCATTATCTCTTTCCTGGGAATGAGGGCTTCGGTGAAATAATACTATAAAAGTGCAAAAATAATAGTCGCAGGGCTGCTTGCGGTGTGTGGTGGTGGGAGCTCATTTCTGGGGGCAAACTGCGGTTCAAATCCAGCTTCTGCTACTTAATAGCTCCTGGCCACTTTGGCCAAGTGACTTAGACTCTCTTTGCCTCAGTTTTCCCCTCTGTACAGTGGGCACGACGCCTGTTGGGGCACAGGAGTGTTTTAGCACAATAAGCATGGACGAGCACCCATTGCCCAGGGCTGGCCACACCTTGTAGCACCAGGAGTGGAGACGCGGCAGCGTCCTGCCTTCCTGCAGAGCGCTGCGCAGGCTGCTGCCCTGGCATCCCCGCCAGGGACGGATTAACACTTCACACACACAGCACCTGCAGTTCGGGGGAGAAGGACGCACCCGAAACAAGCCCAGATCCAGCCAGCACCTCCCTGGCTTCCCAGCTGGCCCCTGTGCTGGTGGGTTATCACATTTACCCAAAACTTTGACCCCCAGCTGGTCATCCCTTAGAAGCCTCTATTTATTTATGAATGGTACCGAAATCCAAGATACATAATGCCTTTCACACGACACCTGGCCTCACACTAAGAAAGCCAGCAACGCCGCCAATCTCTAAAGATCGCTCCCAGCGTGTTCACTGACAAGCTGTCCAAATAGATGTTATTTCAAAGAGACATTTAGTCTGCTCCAGAAACGAAAGAAGTCCATGGCCACCTCAGCAGAATGCCCGTCACAGGGCAGGCCCCCAAACCCTGATGCACATCGAGAAGTTTCCACACCGCCCTCCTGGACCTCACACCTGCACGGAGTTGTGCGTAGGACTTGCAGCCCAGAGCCGTGACTCCAGGGCCCAGGGACGAGCCAGGAAGGGCTGTTGCTACATTGTGCGGAGGAAGAGCTGGCTCGTAAGGCACTGGCAATATGGAAATAAAGGTTTCCTTTTTCTGGGTCACACATTCTAGAGCGAGCCTCTCCCAGGACGTGAGGAAAGAGAACGCAGGTAGAAAGTCGCTGCTCGGTCTCAGGACGTAGTCTCCGTGGGGGACAGAGAAGAGTGCTGTGCTCGTGGGGCCTGGACAGGAGGCGGAGGGGGCCCCTGGAGGGGAGCGTAAAGGGGGCGGCTCCCTGCAGAATGCCCCGGGCGGAGGCGTGGCCTCTCCACACAGCCCTCGCAGGTCCCCGGGCCCGGGCAGCCCGGGCAGAGTGTGCACCTGCACATGATGAGCCCAGGTGACAGGGGCGCTGGAGGCCTTCCGAAAAGATGCCCAGCCAGCCAGGCCAGCACGGGCTCCCTGCAGGGGAGACTTTTCTTAGGAAAACGCCACAAGCCCTATAAGGCTGCTGCTTGTGATAAATATTTGGTCTTTGTCCCCAGTTCCTGGCACCCTGTTCCAAACTGCCTTGGAGTCTCCCGAGTGATGTGTTTTGTGTGCTGGTGGCTGGGGCCACTGGACAGCTCAGGAGGAAGGCTGGTCACCAGCAAGACCCAGACAGGACTACAGAGGCTGAAAGTTCCAGCCCTACTCCCAACCTCCTAGGAGGGTGAGGGGCCGGAGACAGAAGTCAATCACCAATGGCCGGTGATTTCACCAATCCTGCCTGCATGGTGGAACCGCCACAGGATGCCCTCGACGAGGGGTTCAGAGGCTGCGGGCTGGTCAGCATGAGGGGCGCCCAGAGGGCAATGCCCGCAGAGAGAGCTGGAGGCCGACCCCTCCCCCACCTGGCCCTGCCCGTCTCCTCCACGCGGCTGCTCCTGCGCTTGTGTCCTGTACTACAGACTGGTAACAGCGAGCAAACGGGTTTCCGAGTTCCGTGAGCTGTGCTAGCAAATTGTCGACCCCGAGGAGAAGCGGGAACCCCCGATTTCATAGCCAGTCACTCAGAGGAGGGGCGGCTCTGACTTGGGATTGGCCCCTTCTGCGGGGACAGACCTGTGGGGCAGGGCCCTTCACCCACAGGTCCTGCACGAGTCCCTGTGCGAGTCCAGCTGAACCGCTGGACGCCCGCCGGTGTCCGGGGAGCCGGAGACTGGTTGCTGGGCAGAAGGGAAAGCCCACGTGCTTGGAGGCAGGAGCCTTGTGAGCGCACCGCTCAGCCCGCTCGACTCGGCCGGGCTGCAGATGTGGGGGTCCTCCTGCAGGGCGGCTCCAGCTGCTCCAAGAGAGACCCCACTTTCTGTGCGGGACACCGAGGTGGGCTTGCCGAGGAACCAGGTGTCTGCAAAGGCGATGGCTTTGGCACAGGGGGGTCCTCAGGGGCTGCAGGAGGAAAGTCCAAGTGTAGGGCACCCAGAGAGCAGGGCAGGGCGGGTCCTGACCCCTGGGGGCTGCAGGGAGACTCGAGACCAAGCACAGGTCAGGAAGAGGCCCCCACAGGCAGGCCAGAGCCCCCATTCTCAGCTAAAGGAGCAGAGACGTGGCCACACACCAGACCCCCACAGACCTGGCAGGCTTGTTTCTGCCATTCCCCAAGCCTGACACTGCGGGGGGAACTGATGAGGGGGCCACATCCTTAAAATCACGGCTCCTGTTCCTTCTGTAACAGCTGCTTGAGGGCCTCGGGTTCTGTCAGTTTTCCTTCTCAGGAGTTGTGCAGAACCGAGAGAACACGCGGCGACGTGGACAGTGGCTAAAACGTGCATTCGGGGTTCGGTCGGGGGAGGGAGTCAGCTGTGCGGGTCAGAGCCTAGAAGGAGGCAGCGGACGGCGCTGTCGGCGTCCTGCCCGGCAGGCGGCGCGGGAACGCCAGACACTGTGGGCTCACCTTCATCTAAGGCAGGGATGTGAAGGGACCTCCCACCGCGGACTGTCACAGGAGGAACTCGGAGCAGCCTGGCTGGATCCCCTTGCCAAAGGACGCCCTGGAGTATGCCGTGGTCAGCCGAGATGCTGGTCCAAGAGTGGGGAAGGCCATGGACAGGGTCCAAGCACCTGGGCGGGTCTTGCTCCCAGCTTCCCAGAAGCCAGGCAGATCCCGGCAGGGTGTCCCCACTGGTGGGCGTGCACAGGACCCAGGCTGCCCAGTACTCCCGCCACGCACCGCACCGCCAGACCCTTTCCCACGCTGCGCAGCGCCCCAGCGCCTGTCCACCAGCTGGTCACCAGCTTGTCTGAGGGGGGCAGCATGAGCCACAGCACGAGGCAATCACAAATCACAAATGAGAAGTTCTCATGTCTTCGTCTGGCCAAGAACACATAAACGTCAAGAACTACGAAGAAACTTGTAAGACAAAATAGGACCGTGCGTATACTTCGCCATGTGCCTAGGAAGGTAAAAGGTCTCCGGGGGAGCCGAGGGCGGGGGTTCAGTGCAGACGTTAAAAAAGGAAAGTTTCTACCCTTCTAAACGGTCTGTGGCTTTTTAATGGGCAGGCAGTAGTTCTGTGATGGTATTCAAATAAGCACACACCCACCTCCCACCTTCTCTGGCACTATACACACAGCGAGAGCTTTAAAAATGGCCTGCTGTGGTATCCAGTGTCTGCTCCCTCCTCTCCACCTCCGGGCCAGCCCTGGACACCCCGTCCCTCTCTTAACTGGGAGGGTGGCAGAAAACACCGAACAGAAACTGCCCACCCCAAAGGGACTCGGTCCCTAAGTGCCTATAAAAGAGAGGGCCTGCTCGCGTCACTGGGGGGCACTGCCCACGTGACAGCCTCGGGTACGTCAGGCCTGCGGGTGTCTGCGCCCCAGTCCCCCGTCTGTGAAACTCGGGCACGAGAACCCCTGCTCGCCAGCCCCTTCCAGCTCTGTGGGCTGTGCTGGACTCAGCATCCTGCATTGTTGCCCCCGGTTCTTCCCGTAACCCCGAGGACTTCCAGAGACCACCCCCCCCCCACACACACACACTTGTTCTGGAACACCCGGCCAAGCCGAAACACGCACACCTACAGCCTGGCAGTTCCTCGCCCACCCTTGCACAGTCCGGTGCTCGCACCTGAGGGGTTAGGACACTGTACACGTTCAAGTTCACTACAGCTGTGTTGCACTGGTGAAAAAGAGAGAACAACCCGATTACCCACGGACGGGGGATGGACGGAGACGCGCTGGTCCACCCAGAGCCCTGGACGGTAGGCAGCTGAAGCAAACGAAGAGAGCACCGCAAACCGGCCCTGATGAGTCTCAGAACTGCCGCGCCCGGCGCAGACAAAGCTCACGGTAGAACTCACACAAAACGAAAAACAGTTCAAATGCACAAACGACACTCTAGCTGGGACGGGGGGAGACGCACGGGGGCAGGCGTCTGGGACTCGCGCTGCTCTGCCTCTCCACCCGGGGCCCCAGAGGGGCCCTTCCTCGCCGTCTGCTAATGGGACGCTTCTAACTGAAGAATGAAACGTAGGAAGATCCAGGGGTAAGCCTTGTAGTTAAGGGAAAGTTCTGTAGGCTCTTTTACAGACACCTTCCATTTTAAGAAAATCAGTAAAAGTATTTATGGTATTTGACTGATACGAAGTAATTTCAGCTTGTGACCGGTTAGCAACTGTACAATGAACTCTATGCAATACCTGGATAGCTTAAATCAATACACCGCATTGCAGAATATGTACATATATACTCACATACATGTAAATGTGTATTTTTATTAAGATAATTCACATACCATATAGCTCACCCTTTTAAACTGTAGAATTAAATGTTTTTAAGCCACACTTCACAGAGGTGTCTAAACCACCCCGCCATCACTTTCAGAACAGTTTCATCACCCCCAGAAGAAGCCCGGCACCCACAGCGGACACCGCCGTTTCCCCTTGAACCCTAACCCAAGCTCCCCCACCCCCGCCGGCCCTGGCAACCGCCGAGCTACTTTCTGAGTCTCCTGATTTATCTATTCTGGACATTTCTTATCAGTGGAATCCTACGATACGTAGCCTTTGGCGTCTGGCTTCATTCACGGAGCACATATTCAAGGGTCTTCCCCGTTGTAGCATAGGTCAGAATTTCGTACCTTTCAAGGCTGAATGACATTCTATTGCACGGATATACCACCTTTTATTTATGCATTCACCAGCTGGTGGAGCAGATTTTGTTCATGTAAGGAGTCTGCGTTTTCCATAATTCTGAGGCGGAATAAACCACCCCCACCCGCTTTACATGCGCTTCCTGGGGAAGCAAGGGCCCACGCAGGCGACCGCTCCCGGCTCACCTTCTCCTGGGCGGACCTGGCCGCGCTCCAGACCTGCCGCACCGCCAGCTCCAGGGGCTGCTGCTGCGGGTCCTCCTCGAAGGACAGGCACAGGGGGCCCTGCGACAGAAAAGCACAGTAAGCAGATGCACACCGGTGACGCCTGCTTTTTAGAAAAAACTAGGTATTTCCTATAAAGCTCTGCAAATCTGAGAAAATATAATACGGCTTGTTTTTGTGAAACCTGTGCTTCTAAGGGGCAGCAATGGTCAAAAGTCAGTAAGTGCCCACCCCTGGAGACCGGTTCAGGCTGGATTTGGTTAGGGGACAAGGATGGGAAGCAGAGAAACACAGGAACGAGAGCAACGCTGTCACAGTCAAGGCCACGAAGGGTGCTCTGAATGCTCACGTTCACAACGCAAAGAACGCAGGCTCTTCGGGGGGTGCTCGTGCCCATCGGTAGGTCCGTGGGGGCAGCGCCCCCCCTGTGTGCTCCCCTTCTTCTGGGGAAAGCCCTGCTTTTGGAGAATCACCTCTCCCTGGTCCCTGGTTGCTGGCACTGTGCTTAAGGTACCCCCTTCTCTTTTCCCACTGCCCCAGAGGTGGGGAGGCAGGAGCCCCCAAGGGCCGGCCGCCTCTCCCTGGAGTGGGGACCCTGGGCTGGAAAGGAGCCCGAGGAGCATGTTCCAGAGCTCCTGCCCCCACGGCCTCCTGGTCCAGCCCTGCCTCAGCTCTGCCCATCCTCCCGCACCCTCCCGCACACTCCCCCGTGGCTCATCCGCCTACACCCATTTAGGTTCTTGCCGTTCAACATCTCCAAGTGAAAGAAATGTGCAATTAAATTAATATGACCCCCAAGGCAACAGACTGCCGTTTTGTGAAGGAACAGATCAGGGCTGGCGTAGCCAACCGGGTCTTGTCTGGTTTAAAATAAATTCTCTTGAGAGGCTGAACACTTAGGCCAACAGCCCGACCCTGGAATGAAACTCTTCTTAAAACGCTTCCTAGCGATACTGGGCATCTTTTCATGTGTCTCTGGATCCTCTGTATGTCCTCCTTGGAGAAGTGTCTGTTCAAGTCCTTTGCCCATTTTTTAAATGCTCAGTTTCGCTAGCTATCAGAGAGATGCAAGTTAAAACCACAATGAGATACCACTTCACACCGGTCAGAATGGCCGTCATAAACAAAGCAACAAACAACAAGTGCTGGAGAGGTTGTGGAGAAAAAGGGGACCCTAGTGCACTGTTGGTGGGATTGCAGGCTGGTACAGCCACTGTGGAAAACAGTATGGAACTTCCTCAGAAAACTAAAAATGGATCTGCCTTTTGACCCAGCAATTCCACTGCTGGGACTATATCCTAAGAACCCTGAAGCACCAATCCAAAAGAACCTAAGCACCCCAATGTTCATAGCAGCACAATTTACAATAACCAAGTGTTAGAAGCAACCTAGGTGCCCATCAGTAAATGAATGGATCAAAAAACTATGGTACATTTACGCAATGGAATTCTATGCAGCAGAAAGAAAGAAGGAGCTCCTACCCTTTGCAACAGCATGGGTGGAACTGGAAAGCATTATGTAAGTGAAATAAGCCAGGCGGTGAGAGACAAATACCATATGATCTCACCTTTAACAGGAACCTAAACAACAAAACAAACAAACAAAACATAACCAAAGACACTGAAATTGAGAACAGGCTGACAGTGACCAGAGGGGAGAGGGGAGGGAATTTCAGGGGAGAAGGGAAGGGTTTACAGGAACAAGTATAAAGGACACATGGACAAAAACTGGGGTGGGGGGTGGAAATGGGAGGGAGGTGGGGAAGGCTGGGGGAGTGGGCTGGGATGGGAGTAAAAGACAGAAAACTGTACTTGAACAACAATGAAAATAAATTAATTTTTAAAAAGTGAAAAAAAAAAAACGCTTCCTGATGCGCATTGTGCCCAAGCAGTTCCGACTAGGGGCTACGAGCAGAGCGTCTGCCCACGGCTTCCCGCCACTCCCCACCCGTCTCAGAGGCTCCCCACTGCGGGGAGCTGGTCCCGACTACAAGGCACGATCAGGGCGGGAAAATAAAATTCTGCAAGAGGCATGCAAGCTCTTCTGGCAGACACGGCGCAAATGAGCAGGCGATGGCGTCCCCGGGGGCTACTTCTTAAGAATTCCGCGTGGTCCAAAGGGGAGCGAACAGGCACAGAACACTTTCAATCACACCGCGCCCTGTGCCAGCCCCGCCGACCTCGCTGCCCAAAAGTCACCATCAGAGAAGTAAACCCACTCCCCAAGAGTGACGGAATCACAGTGTGGGGCTGCTCGGCCACATTCTCCAAGGCCAGCGCCTGCTCTGCTCTGACCTGCCGGCCAGGGGTGCGCCGTGAGCCTGGTGAGGACATGTCCGCGTATCAGGCCGGCTGGCTGAGAGAGCAGCCCCCAGCACGAAGCCCAGTGCCAGGCAGGGAGCTGACCCATCAGCAGGGGCTGCGACAGCTGCCGACAGCACGGTGAAACAATGCACCTTCTGTCCCAGCCTTAAGAGGCGCCGGTGCCGTGAGCAGCCGGCACACAGCCTCCAGCCCTGGGCATCGGTGGGTGCAGCCCACGCCCTCTTACCTTGCAACCTTGAGGATCAAAACCCTGGAAAGATCCTGCCAGGAACGCTAATGTCAATGGGTGGTCTCACAGAGGAAATAAATTACTAAGTTAAAACGAGGACACAGGCTCCCTTTCCCTCTCTGACTGCCTAACTGTCAAGTTTCAGGAAGCCCAGCGAGTGCACAGCACTCAACCACAAACTCACATTCCAGGTGCTACCTGCCCTGCTGAGACTAAAGCCAACACGCAGGAATCGCCAGGAAAACACTAGGAAAGGAAAACCGTGAGGGGGACTAGCCCTGCCAGACATTAGCACCCACTATAGACCCTCTACATTTCAGACAAGGTGGACAGGGCATGAACAGGCAAATGGACCAGGGGACAGGAGCAGAAAGTCCCAAACAGACCCAGATACCTGTGCAAACTTGGCATGGGACAAGGGCGGCATCCCGGGTCACTAGGTAAACACAGATTCTCTCTTTGATCAGGATGTGGGAGGAACCCCACATGGAAGGCAAACACTAATAAATGAACCTAATGCATTTCAAATGAGCATCGTGACCGCCCGAGGCGGCGGGAAAACCCAGGTCTAACAGGCCTAACCCGAGACGCTTTGGGAAACAGAGCCCAGATCTGCTGCCGTGATCTGGGCGGTAAGCGCGCTTCTCGCAGGGGTGCAGGTCAGCAGCTCAGAAGCTGCTCTACGTGAACGCCAGACTCGACCAAATAAGTAAACACGTCCCAGATGATAAGCACCCGATGCCTCCCCCGTGGAGAAGGAAGTTCAAAACACGGCAAGGACCAGATGAGGTGAACTCTGTGCCGTTGACCTGGAGGCCAAGCAAGCAGCCTCGAGTCATGGTTTTGAAAGTACAGACAGAAACATAGAGAAATACAGACATGTGCATGAGTGTACTGTATGCACACGTATGTTTCCCAACTCTGTCCACTAAAAAGGGCAAAAGCAATGAGACCCCAGCAGTAATGAGCACACCTGATGCTCAGACCTTGGTTTCTAACGGCCTTGCCAATAGAGGGGATCAGGGGCACCTGGAGAAGTGGCTGAACCCAGGGCCAAAAGTGGGAAAAACACAAGAGGAGTCTAGAAAAAGCACCTGTGGGATCAGGAAGTAAGGACAAGCTACACACACACACACACACACACACACACACACACACACACACAGAGACTTTCTATCTTGATGGAAGAACACAACGGCCTGTACCACCGAAGCAACAAGACGAATTGTGACAGTGTCACATGTACCTCACCGAATAAAATATCCACGAGTCCACACTGATGTGAATGATCAACTAAATATATAGATGGAGGAGAAGTGGCAGCTCTTTCTTGCAGTAGAATTCCAATGAATAAATGTGGGAGAGACGAAAACAAAAAAAGAATCACCCTTGAGCAAACTCCGCAGAAGTATTTGTTGCAGACTCATCATACAGATGGATGCCAAAATCCATCCACAAAGAGTAAGGATAACAGGATGTGTCCAGTCGCAAAGTATCTCCGCAAGGCACCTTTGACTCCAGAGGGGATGGTATGGCACAAGAGGAGACGTAAGACGGAAGAAGAGAAACCAGCAGAAACCACCTTCAGCAAGGGATCCAGGCCAACGTCCCCAGCGGCAAGTTACAATGACACCATGAACCCCGTGACAAAGTATATGGAAAGGGGCACATCGCTTCTGTGGTATAACCTCAGGCCAATTGTGTAAAAACACAAACTTGAGGGACATTTGGCAAAAGAATCATCGACACTCTTCAGAGTTGCCACAGTTGTGGAAAACAAGGAAAGACTATACAAAACCGTTCCAGACTTCCGGAGACTAAGGGGAAGCAATGATTTAACATCATGGGGACCTGAATGGGACCCTGGAACGAGGAAAGGATACTGGTGGAAAAACCCATGAAATTCACATAAGGTCTTCAGTTTCCTTAAAGACCACTATCAATGTTAATATCTCATACTGTTACAATGTTAATGTCACTGTACCGCTGATTATAGTAACGTGGTGCCAATATTAATGTCCTATACTGTTACCATGTTAATATCACTGTACTGTGAATTATAGTTACATTGTACCAATGTTAGTTTCTTATCCTGTTACAATGTTAATATCATTTTACTATAAATTAAACATTGTGCTACGGTTATATGACTCTGGGTAAGAAATATATGGAAACTCTCTGAATTATTTTTGCAACTTTTCTATAAATCTAAAAGCAGTAAGAAATAGTTTTCTTTAAAGGTACCTTAGGAGAAATCAGCCCACCTTTGCTGACTCTGTTTGCCAAAAGCCTCACAGAGATATCCTCTCCTCCAGAGCGGACTCTGTTTTCCAGACTGAACCCACACTTACCCTCTTCTACAAATGAAGCACAGAGAGGTCAGGTTTTGCCCCAAGTCACACAGCCCCAGAGCTTTCAGCCTGAGCAGTGAACACAAGTCTTCCAGCGGCTCAACAAGTCCCCTCCCATCTCAGCAGCCCAAGAGGAGCAGACAGGAGTCAAGTTAGCTTTGGCTGCATTTTAGCTAAAACACTGCACCCCCTCTTCCCTTCCCTGAACGGTCGCGAGTGCGAACAACAACCTGACCCGGTGCCCACTCCTGGGTTTCATATGGACAATGTGCAAAGTCATCAGTGAGCCAGCCTCCTTCAATGTCGATTCTTCAGAGGCAACACAAAGCACATTAAACAGCTTGTTTCCCCAGGCTTGGCTGGCTCCCCGGCGGGGAGGGCCCGTGTCCAGCTGGGGTGATGCACAAGGCCGCCATGTCTCCCCCTCCCGTAACAAGTTTCTAACAGGCCCCACCCTTCATCCCGCCCCCCACCCTCACCCCCACCCCCACCCACCACTGCCTTACACTGGGCACCAGGTGGGCTGTGCCCGGACAGACGGGACTCTGGTCTAGCTCACAATCCCGTGAGACACAAGGGACCACAAGGTGCCATTCAATTCAGGAACCAGCCCAGGCCCCTGGGGAGGGCTGGGGCAGCATCCTGGAAGTATGGAAGGACCGGGGACCTTCCTGAAAGGGTTACAGAAGTTAAATGAGGACAAAGGTGAAATAAATAAGTGTTCCAGACAAAAGGAATAACCCGTGGGAAGGCCCCCACAGGCAGAACCCTGAATGTCTGAGCAACAGAAATGAGACCAGTTTGGGGGTGGGGGTCACGGTGAAGGGCGCCCCCCTTATCCAAGGCTGCCTTCATATTCTTGCCAACTGACTTCTCACACTGTGGCCACTGTGGCTGGCACTGTGTCACGGGAAGGAAAGCTCTGAAGGCCTGTCGCTGTGTTTGCATTTTAAATTGCTGAAGCTCATCTGCAGGTCAGAGCTAGGAACGACCTGCTCAAAGTTCACACAGCATCTTTCCTGTTTTCTTCCCCCCAAAACCACAAATTGTCCCAGTCTTGGTCATTTGCATTTAGAACACCCGTCTGAAAAATGTCCCGAGGCAAAGGACTGAAGAAACAAAAGCTTCAGGGCGGCCCATGGCTGGACACAGCCAGGACACAGCCCCCACTCTGGGGTCAGGACTCCCCCCGTGTGGGCGTCCACCTAGGGAGGGAAGCGCGGTCCAGCTTACCTGCAAGCTCTCCGGGCCACAATTACGGGCTTCCACAGCCAGTGGGCTGCGGCGGAAATGGCAACCCAGAGGCCCCCAGGTGGGTGGCGGGGGTGTGGACCGTCGCTGGGTGACCTGACGGACACTGGCAAACCCTTTTGTAGACGTCAGTGTTACGCAGGGGAACTAAAGGGAAACCCTCAGCTGTTGCTTTTGGGTAACAGGGCATTCGTTCCAAATCCAGTGACTGAGAGAGGCAGGTCCGGGGTCTCTGCTCTCCCTGACGGCACTGTGGGCAGACGGACTGGAATTTGGTGTTTGCGGCACTGGAGCGGAGAGGCGGGCGGCGTTGGGCGACCGGCCGATAGCTGGCATCGGGACAGGCCTGTACCCAGCAGCCTCTCCCTAGTGAGAAGCTGGCGTGGGGAAGCTCCCCGCACCCCCACCGGCCTCCTGAGTCCGAGTTGCGGGGGAGGGGGGGAGGCATGTGTATTTTTCCAAAGCTCTGCAGACAATCCACCTGTGCTCCCAAACACCTGGCATCTGCCCGGCCAGCTGGCACAGCAGCGATGGTTCCCGCCCGAGCCTCTCCGACTCGCCGCCCTGTCTAATTCAAAGACAGTTTCGGAGTGAGGGTCGGGATTCACGGGGCTGCCCGACACCAGGAGCTTGCGCTGCCCCAGTCACGGGTCACCCAGAGTCAAAGGAGGCTCCACGGGTTACCCCTCGATCCTCATGTCCCTGGGGGAAAGGGGCCCCATAGTTGGGGGTCATTCGTTAAACAGTTGAACCCTTTGTATCCTTTCTTTAAAAAAAAAGATTTTATTTACTTATGTTTTAGACAGAGGGGAAGGGAGGAAGAAAGGGAGGGAGAGAAACATTGATCGGCTGCCTCTCACACACCCCCAACCAGGGACTTGGCCTGCAACCCAGGCATGTGCCCTGACCAGGAATCGAAACAGTGGCCTTTGGGTTTGTGGGACGGCGTCCTACCCACAGAGCCACCGCAGTCAGGGCCCCTTGGTACCCTTTCTTGCTGGACCTCAGTTAAGGGGGACGCATGGGTCTCCGAATCAAATTTGCTGCCCACAGGGGAACGTAAGCAGACGTGGATGGGCCGTGACACCCCGGACCAGGGTCTAGGTCAGCCCGGCAAGTCTCTCCAGCTTGGGGACCTCAGTCTCCCCTCTGTAGAAGGAAGGGGCTTTTCTAGAAGGGTTTAGGATTCCTTTTGCTCTTAAAATACAAAGCTGGGTAAGACTTAGAATGAGAGGAGCTACTCTCTCCATTCAATAGAGAATTCCACCTTTCACAAAGACGCTGGATACGATTAATGACATCCAGTGTGTCCCCAACCTCCCCAGTGACAGGATGAGAAGTGGTCTCTTCCCCAGCCAGGGCAGGGAGATAACAGGACAGGAGGGGTGGTGTGGCGGGGGTGGGGGGAGTGGGCACTAAGCTGTGGCTCTCTGGGCCTAGCGGGCACGGAGCGGGCATGGAGCGGCACCCTTAATCCGGGATTAGCGGGAATCGCGTTGGAGGGAGGGCACGGAGAAACTGCAGAGCTGGCTGCCGGGGTCAGGACACCCAGAGAAACACCAGCCTGCACAGCCATGCTGCCCTCAGTGCTGCAACAGTGAGGACCCAGGACAGAGGAGGGTATGTGACAAGTCAGTAGGAGGGGGCTGAGTTCCCCAGATCCTATCTGCCTGCAGAACCTTCCGACTGAATTCAAATCCCGCAACGTGTCCAGGCACCGGGGAGCACAATCAAATCCAATCCACAGCCACCCAGGGCTGTCAGGGACGCCTCTGCACCGCTTTGAGCTTGACCCCGGTGCACTACAGCCCCTTCCAGGCAGGAGTCTGCAGACACCGATGTCTCCGACTGCAGTGCAGGGTCAAGAGCAGACAGAGAATAGAAAAGGCAGAGAGACACGGCCAAGCCCGATCTCTCTCCACTCCCTGAACACAGAGCCTTCCTTCCCTGCTCCCACCAAGTCGAGTGAGTTGGTGAAAGGTTTTCTTTCGAAACCTTCGGTTCCTTTAGGGTTCTCAGCTTCACCCGACCAACCAGACATTCTAAAGAGGAATTTCCGACACCTCAGGGTAATCTGGGAGTGGTGTCTAAGGCAATCCGGCTTCCTGAAACCAATCCAGAAACGGCAGGAAATGAGAGCTGAACGGGTTGAGCAGAGCTACCCCAACTCACACACGGAAGGTAGGGCCCTGCCTGTGCGCCTGGAACTCCGTTAGGAGGCCCAGGGTGGGAGTGACGGACCCTGCAGCTCACTCACCCGACACACCCTTGAATTTGAGAGCAAGCAGGGACAAGGCTCATATGCGCTCACACCACCAGCCAAGGTGGGTTTGGCCGCAGAACCTGGCCTGTGACACCAGGTCAATCAAGGGTCAGTGACGGCAGCCCGGTAGGGAAACAATTCTGTGTTTGGCCCCTGTGTGAGGCCACATGGCTTTAGGGCTCCCACAAGAGATGGGGTCGTCCCCCTGACCAGGAAATGTCCAGCTCTGGACAACAGGAGCGCGGGTTGTAGGCGCCAGGACAGACGACAGTCAACTGACCTCGAAGCATTTATTTTTCATGTACATGCACTGCTTTGTTTTTCAGACCCACGGCCATGTGAGTCAAAGCCGTGGCCCAGAGACCAGGCACAGGGCCACACGGGGACACTTCGAAGGCTGGCGGGCCCAGGCACACTGCATTCGCTGTCCCCACAGTCAGTGGCACAGGCTTTGACCCACCCCCCCCACACACACCCGCTCACACCTGGGCGGATCTGAGAGCAAGGAGAGCCGGCAAAGGCTGGGAGGCATCTCCGCACTGCCACCAGGCCCTCATTCCTGCCCAGAAATAGGAGACACCAGGAGTTTGTCATTAGACTAAGATATCTTAAAAGTAAAAATAAGTCGCCATGTCATTAATCCCGGAAGAAACAAAACCACAGGAATGTGCGGCATCAGGGCATCGGTCAGGTCACAAGCCCCTGAGCTTCGTTCGGGGCGGGAGGTAGCTGGATTCCAATCCCAGCTCTGCCCAGCGCGGGCTGCGTGACCTTGGGTGGGTCACTTAACCTCTCCAGACCTCCGTTCCTCACCTGGAAAGTGTGGACAGTCCCAGGATTGTGAGGATTCGCAGGAGTGCGCCAAAACCCTCAACGCAAGGTCTGGCAAGCAGCTCTCAACAAATGGCCACCCATTTCATACGCCAGGAAGCGCAAGCACACCTTGTAGAAATGCGTTCTTGGTGAGACACAGCCCTATCGACGGGAGCACATTCGGGTCACAGTTATTCATACATTAGGTGCAAAAGCAGAAAGTGTCCAGCCGGCAGCCAGAATCCACCTAATCCACCTGGGACTCTGGAAGGGCAGACGGGTTCCAGAGGGGAATGGGACCCTCTGGTGAGTCTCTCCAACAGCCGGTGCCTGACACACCGCGTGTGTGGTGAATAGGGTCCTGTCACTTCGTCTTGACTCCCCAGGGTCTTTCTCCTAACTTTCAAGGACGCCGTCCCCGGGCAAGGCTCACTTAGGATCAGTCAAGGGTTGCGTGAGGCTACAGAGGAGGCCCGGCGCTGACGGCCCGCACCCCGCCCGTAAGCCGCACCCGACCCGCAGCACCGCCGCCGCCCTCACAAACACTCACCCCCTTCCGTCTGGCCTCCTGATTCAGGGCGGCCACCCAGGCGGCCTGCCACTGGCTCCTCCAGCTGTTCAGCGTCAGAATCCAGGAGAGCAGCACGTCCGATTCGGGGCGCTGGTCCTCGCCAGGCTCCGCCAGCCGCCGCGGGGACCGCGATCGCGCCTTGGCCAGCGCCCACTGCGCCAAGTACAGGCCCACCGTGCCCAAGGCCACAACGAAAAGCGACACCAAGACCAGCCACTGGACTTCACCGAGCCACGAGTCCAGGCGGGACATGGTGATGGCGCATACCCGGCGCGCCTCGCCCCACAACTTCCCAGGGCAGCCCCTGGCGGGGCGCGTAGCCCGCGGTGGCGAGCTCAGGACATCAGCCAGCGGCCGGCGAGGGGCGTGGAGGGGTGCAGCGGGCAGGATCTGGGCTGCTGGCGGCGCGGGCCTGGGGCCCTGGACACGGGGCTCGGAGTCGGGAGCTTGGAGCCGGGAGACCAGGCAGAGCGAGCTGGAGGAAAAGGCGGCCCGCGCACGGCGGCCACAGTCCGGGACTGCGCCCCAACCCCGCACACCTGGCAATGGTGACGCGGAGACCGGCGTTCCCGACTCGGCGTCTGGGTAGTTCCCGGGGCCGCAACCGGGCGCGCTTCCTCCTGCGCGCGCCGCCCCCTTCGTCCCGCCTGCTGCCCAGCAGTGGCCGGAGAGACTCTGGCTGGGGGGCGGGGCAGTGGGGCGGGGCGGGGCAGGGTCCGAGTGGGAGGGGCCTAGGTCGCTCGCTGCCGGGCCACCCCCGCCCCCTTAAAGGCCCCACGCGTCCAACCCCTGTGGGCGCCGCCCCCGCCACTGCTCTGGGCCCTGGTCTGGCCACACGCGCGCGCCACCCGCCCCTTCCCGCGGGCAGCCGCAGCGCGGCGGCCCTGCTGGGGGAGCCAGGCGCGGCTTTCTCCGGCGCTGACATGCTCCTGGCGTGGCGACGCAACGCGGCAGCGTGGTGCGCGGGACTTTCCAATTAGCTGGATTCCAGGGATGCTGTGGGGCTGGTGACTCGGCTTCCCTGCGCGTGTGCGCGTGCATGTGCATGTGTGTGCACGCCTATTTGAGCCTGTGCATGTGGAAAGGTAACTTCTAGGATCGCCAGGTGTCCTCCACCATGACAGTGTCTGGGTTTGACATAGGTGGAAAGTCCCTGGGAATCCAGGACTCGCACCTGAGTCAGGAGGGCCTGGAGACTCGTCATCAGCGTCCGGATGTGTTATCTGTTAAGAAGCGTGTAGACACTCCTGTGTCTAGCAGCCCCGCTCTGCGCCCCTCGCCTTGCAGTCAGGCCCCATCATTGGGAAATGCCACAAAATACTAGCCTAAAATTCCGAGGCCTAAATCATACAAGTGATTCACCGTATTTTCTGCAGCTGTATTAAGGGGATTTGACCTTGAATTGGGTTGGCTAGATCTGACATTTACCCTTTCCTTGCCTGGCCAGAGTCTGCTGATGCTCCTGTCTCATGAGGAAGCCCCGTGGTGATTCTGGCTGTGCTCCTGCAGCCCAGGGGTGCTCCTGGTTCCTCCTCAGCCCCTCCAGGCCACCGCACAGGGTACCTTAGAACCTGGCTGGGGGAGTTTTCGAAGAAGACAGGCAAGTTGGGCAGATCTGAGATTAGGATCTAAATCTGGTTCCCAGGCCAGTGGCATTTATTGTCACCTATTATGCAAAATCCCTGAAACAGCTTCTCGAGAACCACAGGTCTGTGATGGCTCCGCCCTGGATACCAAGTACTAAAGACACGGAGTGAGGTACCTTCTAAAAAAGAGTGGTTCGTGTAATGACAAATGCAGAAGTGTGTGTGCGTGCTTGTGCGTGTGCAAAAGCCCTGAGGCCTGTGTGTAGCTCCCTACCCCTGAGGCAGAGTGCAAGGGGGTGGTGTGAGGGCTGGAGGCAGTCAGAGGTGGGCGGGGGGCTGCCACTGGAATACGGGGTAGTAGACTGAGTCACTGACAAAGAGAAGCAATACACTGTCAGAAGCACAGAGTGAAAAAATCACACTTTACAAAGATCACTCCCAGCAACAGGTAGAGGAGGCTGGGTTGACAAAAGTGCAGGGGGAAGAAAACCCAGCTAGGGGGTGACCCCAGGGTCCATGAGAAGGGTTTAGTTAGGCTAGATCATAGCGAGAGGCAGCGGGTGGGCCCCCACAGGAGAGGGTGCTCCTTGCCTAGAGGCTGGAGGCCAGGAGGTGAGAGTGAGTTTGAAATTGCGGGACAGAGAGCAGCAGGAGGGTGAAAGAAGTTTGGAGGGCCCTGATTTTCTTTGAGCAAAAGGAAAGAATCGGGAGGCAGCCGGACCGAGCACCCTTTGTGAGAAACAGAACAGGAAGCTGGCAGGGAGCTGAAATCATCGGATCGCCCAGGTGAGCCAGGCAGGGGAGAACCAGCCCTTACCAGGCAGGTCTGATCGTAGAAAGTGGAACTAGAATGATCCTCGGAGCTTTCTGCAAGCCACCTGGTCATTAAACACTAGCTCTCCCTTCATCCCACAGTCCCTGAAAGGTTGGGGGCGTGGCTCTGCCTTGCCCAGAAATCTCCTCTTATTGGGAGCCTCTGATCTGCAGTTGAAGGACTCCAGCCCTGCTGGCCCCCTTCCAGCATACCAGGGGTCACCAGATACCTCGGCTCCCTGTCTCCCTACTCCAGCATGTGTCCGCAGGCACGCATGTGCGCTGGCTGTAGCCAGGGTGGCAGTTAGGAGAGGGCCCGTCCTGTCCTGTGTGACTGGTGGAACCGGTCTCATTCTTCACGGCTACTTTCCAAGGGATGCGCACCCCCTTGGCTCATTCAGAGGCTTGTAACAAATTGTAAACTAACAACCACCCCTGGTTTGGAGTTTTTACAAAGGACTGTGCACATGTAGGTACTGAATCACTTCTGCGTAGAACCAAATGGAGGGAGAATAAGGAACCACCTGGGCTTACAGGAAAATGTAGTTGACCAAAACATGCAATAGGAACGTCTTGCAAATCTGTGAAAAAAGCCAGGCTGCCTGCACGTCTGCTCCCAGCCCGGCATCACGGGCTCCCAGTGCCATTCATCCAGGGCGCAGAGGACACTGGGTGACTCAGCTCTCTGCAAGGGCGGCATTTCCCCCTCCTGTGGTGACTTTCCCTGTTCCCAGCATGCAGCCTCCCCTCCACTCCGCATCCCTCCAGCCCCAGGGGCCAGACTGCTGCTCCGCCCGAGAAGCACGCTGGCTCTGGCCCACCACGCCTTCCCATGCCTGGGTCAGGTCCTCCACGCTCTGCTCTGCGGAGGTCGTTGCTGGCTTTGACGCTCCTAGAAGGAAACCCCTGTCTTTTGAATCCTGCATCTCGCACCCACTGAGTGTCTGTGAGCAAGTGGGGCGGGTCTGGGGGGTCTGGGCGCTGGCCATTGCCCCCAAACCTGGGTCTTACACCTGGGGGCGCGGGGGGGTGCTGAAAGCAGCTCACAGGGGCCCTAGGGAACCCCACTTCACATCAACCTACAGGACCCACCAGAAGCAGCCACCTTCCTGGAATATTCCGGAACCTCAGACCAGGTGGATCCCATGGGGAAGGAGAGAAAACAGCAGAAACTATATTTCCGGATTCCTCTTCAGAATATTCTATGGCATCTGATTGTGAGACTAGAGCACAAGACACAGGAGGAAATGCTCCATTGTTTTGTTTTTCATTTTTAAAATGTTTCGGGCCCTGGCTGCTGTGGCTCAGTGGATTGAGTGCCAGCCCGCGAACCTAAAGGTTGCCAGTTCGATTCCCAGTCAGGGCACATGCCTGGGTTGCAGGCCAGGTCCCCAGTTAGGGGCATGCGAGAGGCAACCAGTAGATGAATCTCTCACATATGGATGTTTCTCTTCCTCTTTCTCCCTCCTTCCCCCTCTCTCTAGAAATAAATACATAAAATCTTTAAAAAAATAAATAAATAAAATGTTTCTAAAAAACTCTTCATGGAGACAAGTATTGCTTGCTGGGTGATCTTCACCCAGCCACCCCATCTCTGGGCGACTCTTCCACGCATCCAAGATGGAGTATTTTAACGACTTCCCCAACTTGGCCCAAGAGATTCTGTGATAAAGTTACATTTTTTAAGATTAAGAAATATGCTCAGTGTCATCTAGGCTTCAAAGCTACAATCAAAATTATACTTATTAATACTAGAAATTAGTCACCATTGGATCAGATATTCTTATGGGTTTATAAAATACTGAACAAAAATTGGGATGTATACATAAATACGTGTCCGAAACTTTGCTTAAATTTCCAATGAATTCTTGTAAATTTCCAGAAGGGGAAAGGAAGGCATCAGGGGAGTTTGTCGTTTGTGTCTAACTTGGCAGAGAAGCTTCTGTACCCTGTAGCTGTTTGCTTGCTGATGGTGACGATGATGGTGGTGGTGGCGGTGTGGCTTGAATTACCGGGTTATGCCGGGCACCCCGATGGACCGGCGCCCCAGCCCCGGCAGGGCTCGTCGGGTGAATGAACCGGGACGAGGACCTGTGAGTACGAGTGGCCGGCTTCCACCAGTGGCCCTTGAGGGAAGACGTTCCGAGAACTCCCTGTTAGCAGAATGCCACTGAGACTTGGCTCCACGCCCTCCTCCCCTCCCTCTGCAGTGGGGTCTGTGTAGAGGCTGGAGCCCATCTCCTTGACGACCATCGCCGGGGCTTAGTCATTTCCACTGTCCGGGGGCCGGGTGCGCTTTGGGCCAGTTTCCTGCCGTGCCTGCGGGTGGATTCCGGAGCCTGAAACCGGGCCAGAGGTCGCCTGTGGCCAGAGCCGGAGCCTGCAGCAGCAGTGGGCTCCAGGGGAGGCCCCGAGCAACCCCACCGCCCATTGCCGTGACTGGGTGACACCTTGTTCACCGCGCCTTCCTGGGAGAAACGCAGCCATCCCTCGTAACTGCGGGAAGTCCACAAGCACAGCCTCAGAAGGGCTGGGAGGAAGTTGCTGCGCCTGAGGGCTGGGCCACAAGCCAGCTGACCCTGGCACAAGGGCTACGACAGGGACGGTGGTCACCAACCAGCAAGCTCCTGCCAGCGGCATCGCTGCACGTCTCTGTGGTGGGGGGCCCCACGGGCACACCCTGAGTGGCGGGCGCGGAGGTCATGGCCGTGTGTGCCAGCAGACACACGGGACGTCTGGACTCGATGGGCTCACCTAAATTGGACGGCAACACTCAGAGGATGACATTATCTGTTTTAAAAACGAGGAAGCTGAGTTCAGAGACGTCGAGTCGCTTGTCCAAGGCCACACAGTGAGAAAGTGGCAGAGACAGAGCTTGACCCCAGGGTACATTGACCCCAAAGCCCTCATTATTTTCCCGTTAAGTTTCATAAAGCAAACAAACTCTACTAAAAAGAGAAACAAGTGAAAAGGTGGAAATGAAGGGGTCCCGTTTCTCATGTCCTAGAGCAGAGATTTGTCGAAAGAAGACAAATTGCCCTTTGTGTTCGGAAGTCCGGGAGACACGGAGTCTTTCAAACCCAGAGGGGAAGGAAGTTCACTCAGTTCCCTAGAGAGAGGGACCTGGACAGGGTGTCTGCTGTGTCCCAAGCCCTGCCTGGGGAAGACAGAGATGAGTCCCACCCCCGTCCTGCTGTGGAGATGGCCTGGCAATCAGAGGACCATCCTGCAGGTGCCTACAGACAAGGACCCCCCAGGCTGGCCCCGCCCACCCTGAGAGCAGACAGCCGGCGGGCCGTGCCCCTCCCTCTCCAGGAGCCTGAGTCACGCCTGGCCTGGCCTCGCTGCAGGGCGGCTGCAGGGCAGGGTCGGAGGCAGGGCTGCGGCCCAGCCAGTCCGCCAAGGGCCTGCCCTGGGCCACCCCATGACGCAGCCCCTGCAACTCAGTGCCCACGCCAGGCAGACGGAGGAATGTGACCCAGATGACAGCCTCTGTCCCCACCAGGCGGCTCAGTGGACGCTCCTGAATGATTGCTCAAGGGCAGGGCGGTTTGGCAATGCTGCCAGCACCAAAGCCGGCACCAGCCTTATAAATGAGAATATTTAACCTCGTATTTTCTAAATGCTGAAAAAGGGCCTTCAAGGAGGCTGTCACCTGTTTTCCCGACACAAAGGAACGCTGACCGTGCCCTTTGTCCACTGATATTTGAACACAAACTGCTGGAGGCTCGTGTGTCCACTGTATCATGCAGAAGTTGACATCCCGGGGACTCCTTTGGCGGGGGTGGGGTCCTGGCGGGAGAGCACTCGGAGGAAGACAGAGGTGAAGGCACTGAGGACAGGTCCCCGCCCAGCCCCCGCCCTTGCTGGGGCTTGGCTGTGGCCACACCAGAGGCTCCGGCTGGGGGTGGCTGCCCTGGGGCCTTGTTGCTGGGGATGGATCCGGGGCCACACCAAGAGGCACCGCTCCGAGCTTCTTAGAACCTGCTGGATACACACACCTGCTCATTCCCATCGATTTGGCCCCTCCGGCACTGACTTCAGAGTAGCACCGGCGTGGGGGGTGGCTCAGCTCGAGCAGGGCGTGCTCCCTGCTGGTCGAGCACAAGGGAAAGTCACACCTCAGCACTCAGTGTGGGTCCCCGGCAAGGCACCTTCTGTGTGAGTAACCTTTTTCCTGCATTTTGAGCTAAAATTGTCTGTTGTGTTACGTGTTGTTTCTTAAAAAGCCTTGCTGGGCACAAGGATGGAATCCACTAAATATCTGGAAGGGATATCAGTCTCTTTAAGAGTTAAAGGAAATGAGTATGAAAGGGCTTTAAAAATAGCCCGGCAGTAGCGCCTTCCTACAAATAATTAACGTGCTCATTACAAATGACCACTATCTACCGCTGTGGCTGCCCGACGCGTCCAGCGAGACAGAGAGAACAATCGTGCTGGTTCGGAAGATGCCGAAGCCTGGGAACGACTGGGGCGGTGATGAAGAGCGGAAACACGGGTGCTTTTGTGCACCTAGCACCGGGCGAGAACTCCTGTCACAGAAACTCAGCAGGGACATCCGGCCTCCGGGAGGCAGAGCCAGGCCTGAACCCAGCGGCTCCCTGCGCGATCCCCCTACGGCGAGTCCGAGTGATGTCCCTGTGGAATAAATGGTGTCCTTGCGGAAGTAAAGTGCAAGTGTACACACGAATGTACTGCCTCCTTCTATTTTTCACTGATTCTGATGAGCATCAGCCCCCAGGCCACTCAGGGCAGAGGGTGTGACTGTGCCTGTGAACCCCTGAGGTCGCTCGGGCCTTCTGTTCACGAATCACTTCCTGGCAGGGTCACCTTTGGAAGCTCTGCTAGCTCCCCCCACAGGGAGCCCTGGGGAGGGAGGAGCCAGCAGAGCAGGGGACACCGCCTGGGACCCCAGATCCCTCCCCGAACCTTCCACTCTGGCTCTCTGAGCTAAAGGGCCAGAGAGGAGGCCGGGAGCTCCCAGGAGGAAAACAGCCCAGCCCTGGCCCTCCGGGCTCTTCTGCAGGTGACAGGATGAAGGCGGATGGGTCCGGGGGGGGGTGTCCCTATTTGTCCCCACCCTGGCAGTTTGGGTGAGCACCTGATAACTCGTGTACACTGTTGTAACACCACACTTCTCTGTCCAGCAAGAGGGAGACAAAGCGCCCCTCGGGGACAGCCCTGTGGTGCTCCTCTAAGAACACCGCAGGGG
This sequence comes from Trachops cirrhosus, assembly GCA_028533065.1. Lineage (NCBI taxonomy): Eukaryota > Metazoa > Chordata > Mammalia > Chiroptera > Phyllostomidae > Trachops > Trachops cirrhosus. The sequence goes on along the minus strand of CM052539.1, from coordinate 185,721,591 downwards.
ACAGCCTTTCACACACACAGCCCAGCTTCGCTGAGCGCAGGGGTCTCCGGGCCAGCCCAGCCGGAACAGGAAAAAGGAGGCTGGGCGATTTCCTGGTACGAGCCTCCCTAGCTCTGGGGCAGGACAGGGCGGGGCAGGCTGGGTGGCCTCGGTCACCAAGGAGCAGCATTTAAAGCCACAGGGAGCAGATGAGTGGGGAACAGGTGAAAATGAGCCCCACCCCCGTATGGAACAGAGTCTTCGAGGGGACATGGGATGAGAATGTCCCAGGAGTCAGGAAAGCTGGTCTGCGTTTATACCAACTGCATGGTCTCAGGAAGTCGTGCAAACGTTCCCACAGAAGGGGGTGTCACACTGGGGACACCTGGCGCACCCTCAGAAGCCCTCTGCCGGGCAATGTCGTTCATCTTCGCATCCCTTCCAGCTGTCACCTTCGGCCAGCCTCCCCGGCACACTGCCAGGCGTCGTTTGCCACACGAAGCCTTGACCCGGGGGGCCAGTGGGATTCTAGAATCTCCGGGGACCCGTCCTCACACCCCAGCACCTGCATAACGTGGTCCCAGCAGGCCCTTCCCTTTCCTGCTCCCGCTAAGTTTATTTCTTCCTGATTTTGGCCTTGCCCGTGGTCGATTCGATATTCTTCCAGCTCTGATTAGATCTGCAGATTTGATCAATAGCAGAATGCCATCAAACTCTTGGTTCTAGAACTGGGAGTGAGCATTGGCCAGGGCCTGGGAGAGGTGGCGCCGGACAGTCGCCAGCCACGGCCGGGGTCCGCAGCCTCCGTTCCTGAGGCCAGTCCTCCAAATGGCAATGGGGCGCAGAGCTGTCTTCCCTTGAATATTTCCTGGGTTTTCACTCTGACAACAAGATCCACCATCAAAATGAGGTTGTTTACTTTCATTCACTCACTCGCTCATTCACTCAGCATCCCTTTGGCTCGCCGCCCACACTGTGTCAGGAGCCACCTACCGTCTCTGTCCCGGGCCACACCTGGAGAGATGCAGTCCCCACCTGGTGTCGGACGCTTTGGGCCCCACCTGCAATCCTCCTGACCTACTTCTTGCCTCAGCTCCGCTCTGGCAGCCAGCTGTGCCCAGGTGGAGCCTGGCAGCCCTTTGGCTCAGTGGCCCCGGGTGTCTCTGCCCTGAATTTCTTCGTCACCTCTGCACGGGACTGTCACAACCATCTAGAACACACGTAAACCTTCAAAGGACAGACCACTCACGTGCCCTGGGACAAGCCTTGACCAGTGGTGACAGGAGATGAGGGGCACACCCTCCCTTCTTGGTGTCTCCCTTCTCAGACGCCCCTCTACCTGTGCACAAAGGGTCCCGGTAGAAGGTCTTTCCCATCTTGCTTTTCCGCCTGTTCCCCATAACTGCCTCCAAGAATAAATCACAGGGGAGCAAACTCTTGTTCTTTGGGGAGATGGCTAAGGCCTTCCCAAGGGGCTCACAGCCTAGTGGGATGGACAGAGTTACCCCAAACCATTACTTACCAACCATGTGCTGACAGGAGTATTTCACAGCGTGGAGGCACAGAGGAAAGAGACCCCGACTCTGTCAGGGGTGGTCGTAGGCCAGGGGAAGGTTGACCTGTGTCTTGAGTGGAAGCAGAAGCAGAGTTGAAGAGGAAGCGGGCTGGGAGGGACAGACATTCTAGACCGAGTGTTCCAAGGCCAGGAAACAGCCCTCCCCCCCTCCCCGGTGTCCGAGGTTCTGGCTGGGCCCGGATCCACGCGGAAGGGTTTGCCGGACCTGGCTGAGATGAGCTTGGGAACAGAAGGCAGGGCCTGGCCCAAAGTGACGACGGAGGAGTTTGGTTTTATGCGAAGGGGAACCGCTTGAGGATTTGGGCACAGAGGAAGTGCCACCAAGTTTATATGTCACTGGGAGCCTCGGGCCCAGGGAATTTCAGTGCGCATTAAAATGTGAGAAGTCCCATCCCAGCCACTTTGCAGGTGATGCTCCTGACTGGGGTGGGGTGGCGGTGGGGTGGAGCTCGGGGTGGGGGTGGGGCACTGGAGTTCTGCCAGAGCTCTGCTGGGAGACACGAGGGGCAGAGGTTCGATGGCACCTGCTAAGGAATCTGGCAGGGTGACACGGAGGAAAGAATCCGGGACACCTTGCCGGTCTCATCAAGGGCGGGGTGACACACCTCATGGAAACGCAGGGTGAGAGCAGCTTGGAGAGGAGGGTGGTGAGTTCTGCCGGGACGAGCCACATCCAAGGTGCTTAGCGATGATGGGTCTGGGACTTGAAAACCAGAGGGGTTCGCTGGGGGCCCATCTGGGCCAACTGCCGGCTTGGGGTCCTGGCTGTGTTCTGTCTTCACAAACCATCTGCTGATTTGATCCAATCTAAACTGGGGTCAGGGATCAAGGTCCCCATGACCAGACTGAAATTTCTAGAAAAAAATGCTCCTTTCATTTGCGGCTTATATTGGGACCTCAGAGTGCTCCCCCCAAATAGCACCCCTTTTGCTCCCCGGGGTGCTAAGCTGGGAGTGAAGTAGTGAGTAAACAAGGGTGCAGACTGTCATCATCAGGACTGGGGAGCTGGGCCAAGGGCTCAGCCGGGGGTCTCTCAGCCCGGTTGGTTTGTTAATGGTGGGCCCTCAGGTCAGGCAGATCCAGGCACCCAAATCCCAGCTCTGCCCACAGGCCCCCTTCCTGCAGGCCGCTCCGGCCTTGTTAGACTCCCGCTCCTAAGAACCTGCCAATCACAGGGCCACGCCCCCTTCCCCTGGGGAAGATAAGGGGTAGAGGTGGGTGCTCCTGTGGTGCTCCAGCTCAGCAGGGAGACAGGGCTTGGGTCACCACACAGCTAACCCTGCTCACCTGCAGGCTCCGGGCATCTTTGTGTTGGCTCACCTGGGCCTGAAGACCCGACACCCGCCCTCCGGCCCCCAGCGCAGTCGGAAGGGCTCTCGTGGTCCGGCTACAATGCCCCGCCCCACTCCACCCTGCTGAGTGAGGTGGGGCCGCAGAGCAGCAGGGTCCCCAGTTCGCGGACTCACTCAGGGACCTGCTGGAGGTTCCGGTCGTCTCCAGCTGGTCGTGTGTTCTCAGAAGCTCTGTGGAACCCTCCTGGAGATGGGGGGTGGGCGGGTCTCAGGGGTCCTGGTGTCCACTTCCCCATCCCTGCTGCGGCTCTCAGGAATCATCCCCGCCACCCAGTGGTCGCTCTGAGCCCCCTACTGGAGTGGAGTAGGCGGCTCCTGCCCTGGCTGATTTCTCCTTCTATCGTTTTTAAAATTAATTTTTTTAAGTTTTAAATTTTTTATTGTTGTTCAATGAAAAAGCAGCTTCTGAGCTTCCTTAAGCCAGCCGTCTCATTGGAAGAAAGACAGTGGATTCTATGGAACTCCCATCTGAATAGAGTACTGGGACACTGATCAGCGGTTTCCAAATTTGTCTAAGGATCCCGGTGCTTGTTTAAATGCAGGTTTCCAGGCTCTCCGAGGGACTAACACAGATTGGTTTGCAGCCTCGCTGCTCCTGTGTCGGAAGGCGTCGGCCTAGGCTGGGAGCTTATTCTTGCGAGCCAAGAATGCAGAGCCCCGGGCCCTGCCCAGCCCTGGGAAGGCAGAACCTGCATTTTCTCAAGATGCCCCCGGGACTTGCCTCCCGCAACAGTCTGGGAGTCTCTGCCCTCCAGCAGCGGCTCCGGAGCTCGGCTGGCTGCACGTTTGCATCCAGCAGAGACCTCAGAAGAGATGGCAAGCCCCCTTGTGCCTGGGGCTCGGGGGGGCTTCTGAGCGGTCCGCAGTGGGCCCTGGTGTTGTGTGCTTCACGTTTGGTTTTGGAAGTCTGCTGAAGCTCAACACACAGAAGGAAAAGTGCGCACATCGCGGGCAGCTCCCTGGGTTTTCCCGATGGGCCCCACCCCCGTAACGCAGACCAGGGATCGAAGCATGATCAGCACCCAGGACCCTGCAGATTCCCTTCCTGTCACCACCCCTCGCCCCTCCAAAGGTAACCAGACACTGGCCTCTCACGGCCGGGCTCTGCCTGCGTTGTTCTCTCTGCAAGCCATCAGACGGTCTGTGCTCTCCTGTTTGTGCGTCTGCCGTTGGCGGGTGTGCGCTCCTGCAGCGTTGGGTGTGCTGTGGTTGGTCTGTCCCCACTGCTGGGAGGAAGTCCCCGGGGTGGACACGCCGCTCTACCCTTCCGCTGCCCGTGGGCCTCGGGTTGCTTCCGGTTTGGCACTATCGTGAACACAGCACCTGTGTTTCTTAATGGTTCCCGTGGCGATTTTAATGTCCAGCCAGGTTTGAGACCCACCGGCCCACACGATGCCACCACACCTGTTGGGCTGGAAACAAGTGTGACCTTTGCCATGAAGCAGCCGGTAGGCACCTCCGCCCGGACCTTCAGGACAGCAAGTGTTCGGTGTACACCGTGTGGTCTGTACACACGGCTTAGGCACAGCGAGCCCCTCTTACCAGGGAACAGTGAGGACCCTCCGCACGTCCAGGCTCCCAGACCAGAGCTGGGGGCCAACCCTGCAGCTTTCTAGGAGAGCAGTGTGGTTGTGGTGACACTCCTCTGCACACGGTGTCAACCCCGACCCCACAGAGTCCCAGCTCAATGTGAAAGCCACGCTCAGTTCCCGGACACTTGTCACTGACCCCAGGCTCTGTGTTCTCAGTGCTGTCCGGAACCTCTGCCCTCAGGCAGCCCAGCTGCCCCTGCTCTGGCTCAGAGTTCGTTAGCTTCCTGGGGGTGGGTTATGGTGGTGGGGGTGGGCGGTCAGAAAATCATCCTCCTTACTGGTCTGGTAATTCATCAGAAAAGGTGTCTTATTCGGAATCCAAGTGCTCCCAAAGTAGGAACCTCCTTGGAGCAACTAACGCATCACGTGTCAGAAATTAAAGTACTCTCTATTTATTTCTAAAGAATTTTCAAAAACCCTGCTAGAATTCCTAACCGCAGGTATCAGGCTAAAAACACACGTAAATGCTGGGAGGTTGCCATCCACTGAAGAGCTGTCCCAGCAGAGGCTTGGAAGCCCAAGTCCCCCCCTCTCCGCCTGGGGTCTGCTTCTCCTGGCTGGCGTGCACGGCTGCCTGCCTCGTTTCCTCCTGTAATCGGGGCCGACTTATCCACTAAGTACCATGTTTAGGGCCGATGGTACTTTCAGGGAACCACAGAAATGTTTTTCTGGGAGACCACAAGAGTATTTTAATTTCTCTAAAAACCAGAAAGAAGAAACTGTGCTTTTAGGGTCCAAGAAAATGTTCTAATTTTTAATTCAGCTGAGCTTGTATTTTTCTTTATGTCAATGCTGTTGTAAAATGGAATTCATGTATATATTTTTGTGGAAGAAAATTCCCCCCAAAGTTCTAGGGCCCACAAGAATTTTAACATGGCCCTGCCTCTCATGCATTTTAAAAAACACCACTTATCGGTAACATAGTATGTATGTTTAGTGCTCTGTCCTAGCAGTGCCATTAGAAACACGGTCGTTCCGATGGACAAGATCCCCCCAGCTGTGCACGGTGTAAGACTGTTCCTCCGCTCTGGAACTCCCGACTGTAACTCTTTGGGCCGATCAGTGTAGGTTTCCAGGGAAAGAGCTTCAGCTCCTGAATTGTGTAAAGCCTTTCCTTAGTGATAACTACGGTCATTTCCAACTGTTTGGTAAGACAAAACAAAACAAACAAACAAACAAGCAACCCTCAGGAAACCTTCCCTAGATGTTTCTAAAACAGGGGTGTGAGGGGCTAGAAGCAGAGGCCAGCCCTTCAAGGAGACCCAACAGCACTTGGTGTAAATTATTTTATTTTTTAAATTCTCACCCAAGGATATGTTTTTATTGATTTTAGAGAGAGAGGAAGGGGGAAGAGAGGAAGGAAGGAAAGAAGGAAGGAAGGAAGGAACATCGATGGGCTGCCTCCCATACACATCCTGAATTCGGATCAAACTGGCAACCTAGGTATGTGCTCTGCCTGGGGATCGAACCTGTAACCTTTTGGTGCATAGCATGATGCTCCAACCAACTGAGCAAACTGGCCTGGGCTACATTATTTTATTTTTAATGAAAGGGCCAGTAGGGTATTTTTCCACCTTATGTTCTTTTCTTTTCTGAGAAATCAGACAAAAATAACATCAAACATTACGCTCTGTCTAATCATCTGTCATCTGTCTTCGATTTTGTGAACAGAGCTGGTCTTACTAAGCTCTGCGAACTCAACCTGAGACCCAACTTCAATGCCTGCGCAAACCTCCTTTTCATCACTGAGACCGTTAGAAGCAAACCTCTACTTCCTTACACACCGGACTCCTGTTTCTAGTATAAAATAAGGTCTCTTCCTTACTTCCCAACTTCTTTATCACGCGCGAGAGAAAAATAGGTCTAGTGTGTCTGCCATTTTAACTACACGTCCTCTGTCACCCAGAACGTTGAGAATCAAAAACGGTGACTCCCCCTCTGGCCAGCAAGTCGGAGGCCACTCAGCCTCCCCTACAGAGCAGGTCCTGGCCCCCCGGGGGACCTGAAGACCAGGGCAAAGTAAAGGCTAATGACAGGGTGTGGCCAAGGCTGTCCACCGTAAATGAGCAAAATAGACAGAGGTGGGTTTACCATGAAGCTAACGGAGCTCAGGCTGCAGGGCCCCTCCCCGGTTCGGACCACTTCCGAGTCGGGGGTATCTTACTGCGGCGAATTTGATGAAAATGCGACCATGAGAGACAGGTCTGTCTCTTTCCATGCTAACGCCTCTCCACCAAAATTTCTTTCACGATGGTGGGTATTGAGGTGAATGTAGCCTTTTTTAGACCTGACTACAGGTGAGTAGAGGAGGGGATACATTTAGTTTGGATTTAGAGAGATGTGTATGTGATTTTTTGGTCATGATTGAGAAAACCTCTATGGACTCCTGCTATGCTTGGAATTTGGGAAATTTTTCCACAGGCAAGTGTGTGTGTGTGTGTGTGTGTGTGTGTGTGACATCCACAAACACCCAGTGCTCGATGCTTAGGACATGTTAGCTAACCCATTGGTAATTAAATAAGTTTCAGTTCCACTCCTGACCAAGACAGAGTCACAAGGGCTGGATTTACTATCTTGCAGGAAACGGCTAAACGCCGGGCAAAATACATGCAAGAATGATTTCCAAGGCACTGAACATCAGACAACAGAGCGGTGAGCACAGACAGACGAGGAAGGAAGGAGACAGACCGGCGGCGCCCCTGACTGAGGAGCGGAGCTGGACAGGCTGAGAGGAGGGGATGCTGCTCGGAGAGCGGCCCCTGGACCCTTCGGCAGAGGACTGGTCAGCACACGCGCATGAGGAGACTTCCTGAGGCCAGGAAAAGCCTGCAAGCATTCGGAATGAACAATCCCCGGAGCTCACGCAGTGCTCGAAATAATTCGTGGGACGTGGGTAGAAGGATTGTTTTTGCCTCAGTAATGGAGCAATACTAGCTCTAGATTAAATGTTGCTTTGATCCCACTTAACACAGTTTGAAAGTAAAACCTAGACCTGGCCAGGTGGCTCATTTGATTGGAGTGTCGTCCTGTACGTGGAAAGGTTCGCAGGTTCGGTTCCCGGTCAGGGCACGTGTCTGGTTTTTGGGTTTAGTCCCCGGTCGGGGTGCATACGAAAGGCAACCGATTGATGCTTCTCTCTCACATCAGTGTTTTTCTCTCTCTTCCTTCCTCTGTCTCTAAAATCAATAAATATATCCTTGGGTGAGGCTAAATAAATAAATAATAAAAGCAAAACCTAGAAGGATAGAACCGGTTCCCAGTAAGTTAATTATGCCCCGTAAACGAACCTCCAGAACATTTATAGGGATATGGAAGCAGCCAGCACCGCAAGGGAAAGTTCACAATGTTTGTCATTCAACAAAACATGATTACCAGATACGCCAAGAGGCAGGAAAATGTTACCCGGAAAGAGGAGGAAAAGAGAGAAATTGAAGGCGACCGAGAAATGGAAGTCGTCATAACCATATTCCATGTGTTCAGGAAGCCAGAGGAAAGATCGAATGTGATGAGTTTAGGCACAGAAGTTATAAATAAGATCCAAAGCAAAGTCGTGGTAGGAGGGGTCTGGGCAACTCAAATAAATCCAGGTGTGCGTGTGTGTGTGTGTGTGCACGCGTGTGTGTGTGTCTGCTGTCCCTCTACGTCTGTTCCTGTAGGGACCGGGAGCACACTTCATGCCCACATGTTAGTTCTCAAACTATACTCTCCACTGAAAGGAATCCGATTCCTCGGAGAGAGCACTTATTTCAGGGCTCTGGCGGAGAACAGTCAAGAGAAGCCTAGGGCATCTTATTGCGTGAGAAAGTAAGAAAACACTCAAAGAATAAAGGGGACATGCCAAACGTCAGAGAGGCCAGTTAAACGCTCGCTAAATCTGGGAGAGTTTGAGAATCAAAACTTAAGAACAATGGCAACTGATTACGACCCAAGCCATAGAATAGACTAGGGCTCCAGGACCCACGACACTCAAACAAATGAACAAACCGGTGAGAATAACGGAATTCTTTCCTCTTGCAGCAGAAAGCCCACAAATAAGTGAAGACAGAGTGGAGGTATGAGAGAAATCTCCACTAGGCAACAGTTACAAAAATAATTCAGCCACGAAACATCACCAGATGCTCAAATTCATGGATAAAACAGATGAGGAATAGACAGTCTCAAAATATCTCCCCACAAAATATCTATTAACTGCAGAGGGCGAAAAGCACGGTGGGGAAACCTGGCAGAAACGGTTTTCGTCCCATGACTAAAATCAGCACCGTCCACAAGGGGACAATCAGGGGCCGCAGGCCACCCGTGGGGGGAGGAACAGGACACGGCCTCTGCGACGCCCTGGTGCAAAAACGCGTGACTCGGGTCTAGTCACGAGGAGACGGTGGACAAACTGAAATTGAGGGACAGGCTGTAAGGTGAGTTGTCTATGATCTTCAGAATTATGGAGGCCATAAAAGCCAGGGAAAGACCGAGGGCGGTCCAGACTGAGGGGAGAAGGGATCCCGGAGCTGTGAGCAGGGAGGGTGGGGGAGAGGGAAGGTGAAAAATAAGGGAAACCAGCCTGCTGCTACTTTTCGGATACCGCATACACACGTGCCCGAGGCCTGACGTCACGGTAAGCACTCACTGTTCGCCGTCACTGTGATCCTAGCAATGACTGGGACTTAGCTATTGCCGTCCTTAGGATGACTGGTGAGTTTATTGGGAACACCCGCCACACTGGGGTGATGTAACGGGCACTGAAGTAGTGCCAGCAACACAGCACGCACACACCCAAAACGAGTGTGTGGCACGTGCAGTCCAAAGGACTCGCCCAACTAAGACCAGGCACCTGGACTCTCCATTCCTCCCAGAACTCACTGAGACCATAGAAAAATCAAAACACTCTGGCTGTCCTACTGAGCAGCTGAATGAAAATCTGGGGAAGAGACTTACCAGGCCCCTTCCCTCCGCCCGGCCTTGGAAACGCAAAGCCGAGCACCGGCCCCTGCCCGTGGGCCCATCCCGTTCTCGTTTAGGCCGCACGTCGGTAAAGCAGTGACCGGGCTGTGCCAGGGATTTCTGGGAACATGTGGTCGGGGTCATTACTCCGGGCTGGGGTGAGGAGCGGGTGAAGAGGCGTCGGGAAGTGTCTCCGAGAAGAAAGATGGCACCACGTTAAGTTGCTCAGCTGGGCAAAACGCAGGTTTGCGTTATCGTGAGGTTGACTAGCCAACCGGAGAACCGCACTGCGGAGGACAGGGCCCAGGGCCGAGCGTGACACCCCAACTCATGCACAGCAGGGCTGCGGCTGTCCTTTATTTTCTAAGTACTTCTGCGACAACAGGGGGCACACTTCCCTGCAGACAGAAGCTTTGTATAAAGAATCCCTGCCACTGCACCCCAAGAGCTGATGTCAGCAGGGCCAAGGCAGCCTCGCTGGCTGGGTGAAAACATCACACCCTGAACAGTCCTGTGCGTTTGTCTGAGACCAAGGAGGACGCAACAGGGGCACGACCCCAAACTCGGACAGCTCGCTACTCAGAAGAAAGGGCGGATGTAAACTTCCAGAACAAAATTATTTGGTGGCAAGTTGAATAGACGGGCTGAAGAAGATTCAAATGAAGATTTTGCCATTTGTCCCTGGTGCGGTGTTTTCAAGAAACTTTTGGCCCAGGGATCCCCAGAAAGACTAGGTTAGGGTGTTGTGCTGGGGTTACGGGGCGGGGCAGGGGGGGAGCTGCCGACAAGGAAGAAAGATGCTGCAACACGAAGCCTTGAAATGATGAAGGAAAACCAGTTACCCATTTGCTACGCTGCAATGTCGATGCAGGGTGCTTAAACCTTTTTTATGCATTTCCCCCCACCATCAGTTTAAAAAATACTAATTTGAGCAGGAAAGAAAAACGTGGATAGGCAGATTGCTGCTCATGCGGTTTCAGTTGTATCTGTGGTGCCCAAGTCGGCAAAGCCGTGGTGCAAACAATTCTGTGGGCAGCCTGGAAGTGTTGGGGAAAATCAAATTTCTTACCGCTTGTGCGTGGCTATTCCTACTAGCCAATGGAAGGGTTTTATCTTCACGTTCATACATTTCAATGCTAGTAATCATTATCATCAAAGTGTAAAACATTCCACTCAGACGGAGATTCAAAACAAAATACAGTACAAATTTATTGACTCCCATCATTTTTAGTCAAGATTTAAGCAAAGTAAACAGACAACAGAATTGGATACAAATAAGCAATGGATTAACATTCCACAGAAATCCTATTTGACTATGAGTTTTCAGTCCAAAAAAGCTTATTTCTAAATAAAACCAAATGATTTATTCTGCTAAAGGTATAACAACAAAATATACACAATTATAAAACCACATTTTTTCCTTTTATCAATAAACATTTATTTAGTGGAAGTTTTGAAACAGTCTTGAATTAACCTCAATTAAGAAATTACCACTTTTTGGAAATCAGTGTCAACCAAGTGTAACTGTGGGAAATCTGGACAGCACTAATAAATGACCAAAAGCACTGAATTCAATTATTTTACAGATTTACAGTAGAATACTTTGGTTCCCAAATGACCGTCTCTAAAAGGCATTTTGTAAAAGCCTGACATTAACGCGCTGTTCAGTTTCCTCCCGGTGGAGGGGAAGTGCCACAGCCAGGGACACTGAGAAACACTGAACGTACTGAAAAGTAGGCAAACCTCAAACTTCTTAAAGTGCTAAAGCCACAAGAGAAAAACCTATCTTTAAAACTTAAAAAAGGCCAGTGTTAAAGAGCTTATTAAAGAATGCGTATTACTTAAAACAATGTTTTTCACAATCATTGCGATAACATTTGGATATCAGAAACTGACGAAACTAACTTGTAATATTCCGGTATTAGTGCAATTTATAGAGAAACTTGTTATGAATGACATCTGATTATCTTGTAGTAAGAAAACTCAAATAACTTTATTTCCTGGAGTTCCAGATTACAGCGGCACACGTGCACCCACACACAATTTGAGGGAACCAAGGCCGACTTCTGATGAGTTTCCTGTCTCGCGCACCCTGTCCCGTCGGCCGTGGATGACAACACCCTTGCCCCCGTGAGAGGGCGGGCTTCATTCTCAGCACAGTGGGCGCTGCGTGGGGATTACAGCATCACCAGTTCCGTGCGGGGGCCAGTTTTCAAAGAGAAGGCCATGACGATCCCTACCAGCGCAGAATCTTCCCACAAATGCACGTGACCTCACTGCTGAAGTGTTAGTTGTGTATTTTGGTAAACTTATAAATGCACACTAATCCTACCAGTTTTAAAGGTAAATATTCTGTTTCTCTTGAGATACTACTCTAAACAATGTGCACTACCTGGTACCTCCATTGCTTACCTTGATAATAACGTGTTTTATGGTGTTCCTCCCTCCCTCCCCAACGTGAAGAAAATGACTCAATAACAAGTTCTCAGATTAACAAAGAATATATTAAAACATCTTACATTCTTTCCACAACTGCGTAAAAAAGCAGGCATCCTGAATACTTACAAGGAATAATGAATTTTCTACATTTTCAAAAATTACAATCGGAAAAAACTTTTTCAAGAATATATCTGCCAGCTAAAGAGGTGCAATGAAAGACCAAGTTGTCCCACACCGAGTATTTGTCTGAGAAACTTTTCAAAAACCTGTTTGCTGAACAAAGCAATTAACTTGTCTTTCATTACTTCACTTCTTAACATTTAAAATAGTTACATGAATGGAAGCATATTTTATTTTTTGACCACCAAAATAAACTCTCAGCCTGATGCTTTTAAGGTACAGTATAAAAAGTAATAGAAAAACCAGAACTGCATTATAAACGTTTTTGGTTCAAAATTTTATTTGAAATCTTACCTTCCTTGCCTAGACAAAAATGTGAACAAGACAAACCACTGGCAATTTTTAAAATCTAACAGATTTGCAGAGCATATATTTAGATCAAAAATATGTTACTAATTAACTTTATTAAAAAACCTCAAAAAAGTAGAATAAAGGTTCAAGTCCGGGGACACTAAACTGACAATGCCAAGCTCCTGTCTACCATGGAGTTAGTGCAGATACTTGAACAGCCGCAAGTAATGATCACTCTGAGGGGAACTTCTGCAGTGACAGCCACCAAGGTGTCAGAGGAAGACATACCAAATCATACAGGGGATGAACTCAATGGACAACAATCCATCCTAACGTCTGACACAAGATCCTATGCTTCAGTTTTGTCTTTAAATCGCACAGACTGCTTCAAGAAAATAATCATTCGCTATAACTTAATTTTATTTTCTCCATCACATTTAGGTAAGAACAAAAATAGGAAGTAACCACAAATATTTGGGAACTTCTAAGTTTTCAAATGAAAGAATGAGGGAAAATTTCCAATGTAATTTCTATAATGTACACAGTATTTTATAAAAACACTTGGATTTCAAGCAAAAAATAAGTGTGTCTTTCTCAGCACTGGTATGGAATGTGGGCCTGAGACTGACGAGGACAGACAGCTCTGTTCTGCCGGAGCACAAATTTAAGTACTCAGACAACTATTTCTTAGTCACAGTAGTTGATTTTTTCGAGAGAATAGTTTGTAAAAAAAAAAAGTAAACTTGGGAGTCTTAACCCATATCACTACCTTAAAAGGCATTTGTAATTTCAATTTTTCTACTTTTATATATCTAACTACCCCACACAAGTGAAATAAAAATTTTACCTCTTGAACCAGCTCCTTGAACTTTGGATAACACCTACCGAAAGGCTTTCAACTGCAATTTAACTTCAAATACAAAGTAGGAAAAAAAGCCCAAACCCTATGGGCTGGAAGAAAACCCGACCTTGGACCCCTGACCGTGCCAGCTCCCACACCTGTTTAGGAAAACTTCAGCGGGACCGAAAGCAGCATGGCTTCACTACGCATGTTTTACCACAACGAACTCCAACAAATCCTAACAGAACTTCTCACAGGAAAGAGGTAGGAAACTGTATATTGTAAATATCGGTTTTGAAAGCACGTGAGACTGCAGTGCGGCCTCCCTCCCTCTGCTTCAAGTCTCCGGAAATGAATGGTAACTCGGGATGCAGGGCAGCTACACCGACTGTAAATATAGGCCCTGACCTTATTTGTTATACTAATGTTGCTAATTTCACAATTAGTGCTATGTTCCCTTTGTCCCAGATGCACTCGACTCTCAGTCTGTGGTGGCGTGCACCACAGGAAGCCCGACACTCAGTCCTTCCGACGTGGACGGAAGGTGGACCCGCGACGCCACACAGCACGACGCAGCAGTTCGGACGCGAGGCACGACGCCGCCGGAGCTTTTGTGAATGGACTCTAGGGGCCTTCCAGAAACCTCAATGTTTTCATTTCCCGTCTTCCGTCAATAATGATATTAAATGACCCAAGAGCAAGTTTTTATCTTCGAGAAATCTAAGTATTACTATTGCTGATTTAAATTTCTCACCATTTTCATACAAAAAAGTTCTACGTGACGACAAAATGCCAAATATTTTTATCAAGTGTCAGGATAACTTATTGAAGTTGAGGTTTATCATTTTTTTTATTGCTAGAGTATTCTAAAGTCCTAAATTAATGCTGCAAACTACTCCACTTGTTCCTGATAAGTTCTGGACTTGAAGAGCATGGCTAAGATTTAACTAAAACTTAGGTGTCTGATATAATCAAAACAGAAATCTTTTAATAGTATTTTACTAACTGCAAATCGGTGAAAAAACAAAACCACCTCAAGTAAAAGATTATACTGACACTGTGGAATGACAAAACATGCAAACGACCAAAAGCAATCAAATTTCAACATCAATGAAGTGAAAATGTCCTGTGACTGTAAGGTCAGAAGCACTGTATTTTTTACAGTTTTCCTAAGTAAAGGAGTAAAGTTCTGGGTAAAGACATTACTAATTAACATCAGTTTACCTCGAACTTATATTCCAACATAACAATTTCCAACCTTTATTATTCTTTTGTAAAAAATATTTTGCTTCTTATATGACACATTTCACCATGTAGGCTGCAAGCCGGAGACCGCCCCCATTCTGTTACAGGTGAAAGGGTAGGTCTTTTAATTGTGGGTTTGTTCATGGCTCCAAAGACTGAACGCAGTCTTGAATGTCCTATGGCAAAGTTTACACATAAACTGTCTTTTAAATGTAATTGCTGAAAGGGGCGGGGCGTGGTAGAAAAGCGTGTCTGACTCTTGGGGCACGAACAGTTTCTCCGTGGCAGGAGCCGCGTTTTCGGACAGACCCGTTGGGCTGTCAGGCTCTAGGGGCTGGATCTTGGGCAGCGGTGGTGGCGGGGGCAGCGGGGGTGGCGACGGGGAGTTTGTGGGAACAGGGCCCACTTCGGATTCTTTATGTGCTGAGTTCTCTGCAGCCTGAGACATATGGGACTGGAAGTGACTCCAGAGCCGGAAATTGGTACGAAAAGCTTTGTTGCAAACGTGACAGATGAAGGGCTTCACGGAGCACAAGAGCTCCTGGTGCCGCTCCAGCTGCTTGTGCACTGTGAACGTCTTGCCGCATTTCTCGCAGGGCCACAGGCTGGAGTCCTTGCTCGAGGCTGCCTCTTTGGGAGCTGTGCTGGCCTCGGGCGCCACCTCCTCAGCTTCCTCCAAAGGCTCCTCTTTGACTTGGATCTTCAGTGGCTTCGAAAGGCTGAGGTCTTCCGGGAGACAGGAGGAATCTTCTGAATCGAAATTGACTTGCTCTGAACAGTCACTGAATGTGTTGTCATCTTTTGGTGTGACCACGTGGTTTGCTTTCTGAGGCTCGGGCTGGGCCTGGGGCCTGGAAGAGCCGGTGACTTCACCGTTGTGGTCCAGGATGGGTAAAGAGAAGTTTTCAGCTAGGGACATGGTGTTCTGATTGTGGACTTCGACTTGGTGCCGCCAGATGCTGAAGGAGGACTTGAACGTGCGCATGCACTCCAGGCACGTCAGCTTTTTGTACTCACACTTGCTCTCGTGCTCGTGCTTGAGCTCGGGCGAAAAGAACCTAAGGCTGCAGTAGGGGCACACGGTGGCGTTTCGGCACAGTCGCTCGTGGCTGCCTTGCTCTAGGAGAGAAGAGAGCTTAGCGTTACAGAGGCGGCACTGGAAAACCTCCTTGTTCTCTACCGGACCGTCAAGAGCGAGCGCTTTCGGCTTAGCGACCTTGTGTCCTCCAAGGGGCTTCTCTCCTGGGTGCATCTTTATGTGCTGTTTGAACTGAGAGAGAAAGCGATAGGCCTTTCCACAGTAAGTGCAAATGTACGCGCCTTTGGCTCGCGACCTCAAGTTCCTCTTGATGACTTGAGCTGGGGAACTACTCTGCCCCTGAAAACCGGGCTTGCTGCGCCTCAACTTAATGATCAGGGCCTTCTTAATCTCTCTCTCTCTCACTATGTCAATCAACTTTCTTTGGAATTTTTCGTCCAGAACGGCATGTGAACTAGAGGCTGGTGACGGATTCTTCACTATGCCGTGCTGGGTCTGACAGTGGGTCCACACCTTGAAGTTTGTGTGAAACCGCTTGTGACAGATGTCACAGGCGTAGGGCTTTTCTGGGTTGTGGTACATGTTAATGTGCCGGTGAAGACCTGCTGTTGATCTAAAGATCTTAAGGCAATGTTTGCATTTGAATTTTTTGTTTGGTCTTGTTCCCTCCAACTCACCAAATTCATCTTTACTCAAGTCAGAATCTGGAAAATCTGCATTGAGAGTGGGGCTAGAGCCTTCCTCAAGATTATCTTCCGACACGAGCGCGCCATGCTCATCCACCTTTAACTTCTTCAGCGGCAGTCTGCGGTCCGCCTGGAACCTCCTTTTTGCTGGGAGTCTGCTCATGTCTTTCTGGTCATCTTCTGTTTTCAGAGAATGGTCTCTCGTGCCAGACGCCACCGCAGCGGCATCTCCCACGGTGACCCGAATGATGTCAGAGGGATCTGCCAGTGGGCTGCAGGGCTCCGTCTTGATTCGAACCTCGGAGCCAGGGGGGGCGCCCTCCCTCTCCGTGGTCTGAGAAGCACTGAAGGACCTGAGACGGTGTGGCTGTGGAGCCCCGTCGTCCGGGGCTGGTTTCTCACCGCCCTCTTTTAAAGATGACTTTTGGGACACAGCACAGAAGACAGTCCCGGGCGCATCGCTGGGCGCCACAGGTGAGCCCTGGGGAGGCTTCAGATCTATTGAGGGCGAGTAGACGGGAACCTGGCTGTCCATGGACAGTGACCGCCGCAGCAGACTCTTGACGAGCGGGCCGCTCCTGTCGATGCTCTGGTTTGCAGAAGCGGACCCGCTGGACGGGATCACCAGGCCTAACTTTGAATAGTACAGCAAGTTTCTGTCCTCGCCCGGGCCACTTCCTCTGTTAGTTTCTTTCAACACATAAGGAGTCTCCGAGGAGCTTCGAAGAGACAAAACGGGTGGCCGTGGCCTTTTCAGAGCCAGCTCTATCGCCTTCCCTTTGGGAAGCTGAGCGCTCCCCCCGGGTTTCTCGTCCGCCGCCTGCCTGTCCTGCAGCGGTGTGGAAGGCAGGGCGGCGTTCCGTTTCACCAGGCTGCCTCTGCTGGTGTCGTCCAGAGACCCAGAACGTTCGAGAGGCTTTGTGTAGCCCACCGAGCCGTCTTTTGGCCAACTCTTCTCAGCCAGTGACAGGTTGTGAAGTGGCTCGATGGGTTTGGGAACGTGGGGCTTACTGGTGTTGGCCTTGACCGCAGCACTCGGGGAAGGCCGAGAGGTATGGCTTAGATCGGGTGGGCTCTGACTGGCAGTTTTTCCTTGTGCTTCGTTCCTGCTTTGACAGACAATGACGCTTCTCTTTTGAGAACTGTTTTCATCATGCTCTACGAACACTTTTTTCCTGTTGGGACACATTGGAAAGGGGGCTTGAGGTGTTTTAGAAACGATGTTAGTCAGAAAGGAGATCCCGAGGCTATAGCCTAGTTCTTGCACAGCAGCAAGGCTGCCTTTCTCGACAAACAAAGATGAGGAATAAATGTAGTTCAAAACGTTATCGAAAGCATCCGGTTCACAAAAGTCAAGCTGAAATACAGTTTGTGACTCATTCTCCTTATTTGTGAATAAACTATGAAAGTATTCACTGCTAGCAGCCAAGACATTTTTATGAGCTCGAAATTTCTGATCTCCGACAATCAGAAGCACATCACACAGCTGTCCTTTGAGGCGCTCCTCGTTGAGCGCGCTCAGGAGAGAAATGGCGTGTGCTGGGTTGATGTAATGCTGTAATCCCTCCATCGCTTGGGTTACCTGAAAGACAAAGCATAACACCATTATGATCGACGCAGCAAAAATTCCCCACCAGGCAAAACGCTCCCCAGGGGCAGGGCCATTCCGTCTTTTCAGAGGTGCCAATATTTAGCAGATTATAGGCACACAAAAGCTTTTTGGATGAACAATCTTATTTAAATAACAAAGAAGACGAGGAAACAAGTCTCAAGGTGTAGGCAGATCATCAATCGTTAAAACTAAGGGATTTTCAGGAACTAAGAACTGTGACACAGGCATTTTCATACCACCAAAAAGGCTGCTAGAACCTGGCAGGTATGTAAGGAAACAGTATTTGAAAATAAGGGTTTATTATTTAGGTCTTTGCCTATTTGCTGTTCGGTTCTGTTCTTGTTATTATCAGTTTAGGGAATAGGTATGAAGTATTGAACTGCCTTAAGTCTGTAATTCTGAAAGGAAATCCACTTTATTTCTGTGTAGGGGTTCAGAACGAGTTGCCCCAGATGTGTCTCTGTGGTATGTGGATTGTGAGCTAAAGGCAACTGAGACCCTGTGGCTCAAGAGAAACCTGGCCCCCAAACAACCTGGAGGAACTGAATTAGGGACCTTGTCCATAGTAAGATGATCAGATAACCTTCCTGACCTACCTAGATGGCAGGACAAACTACTAATTACTGAGTATCTGCTTTTATTGTCCTACAATGGCTGTCCTCTGCTCTGAAGCCCCCAAGACGCCCTACCGCATCCGTAACTCAGAATGTCACATGTACCTCATTTCCCCTGTCTCTGAACCTCTCACGTATGCGGGGTTTCCAGATGTATATATGTAATTAAATTTCACTATTTTCTCTTGCTAATCTGTCTTACGTAGATTTAATTATTAGATCACCCTGAAGAGTCTAGAAGGGTAAAGTTTCTTCCTCCTCCACAATTGAGTGTATTTACTTGCAATGTGAATTGTAAACAGTGGGCTGCAAAGTAGAGATCTCACCAGACCTGTAAAAATAGGTAGGGCCCTGGCTGGCATGACTCAGTGGGTTGCGTGCTGGCCTGCAAACATTAAGGTCACCAGTTCAAATCCAGGTCAGGGCACATGCCTGTGTTTCAGGCCAGGTCCTCACTTGGGGGTGTGCAAAAGGCAACTGAATGATGGTTCTCTCCCTCTCTTTCTCCCTCCCTTCTTCTCTCTCTAAAAACTAAACTAATTTTTTAAAAAGATTTTATTTATTTCTTTTTAGACAGAGGGGAAGGGAGGGGGAGAGAGGGAGAGAAACATCAGTGTGTGGTTGCCTCTCATGAACCCCCTACTGGGGGCCTGGCCTACACAACCTGGGCATGTGCCCTGACTGGGAATCCAAACTGCGACCGTTTGGTTCGCATGCTGGCACTCGATCCACTGAGTCACACCAGCCAGGCCTAACATTTTTTTTAAAAAAGCACAGAATTTTTGGGCCCTGGCCGGGCGGCTCACTTGATTAGAGCATCATCCCATACACCAAAAGGTTGTGGGTTTGATTCCCAGTAAGGGCATGTGGTGGAGGCAACCTGTCAAAGTTTCTCTTTCGCATCTATGTTTCTCTCTCTTCCCCCCCGCCTCTAAAATCAATAAAAAACATATCAACTGAGGATTAAAAACAATAAAAACTAAAAATAGGTATGAATTTTGAAAGTGAGAACCATTTGCTAAATACCACTGTATCCTAATTACTATATTACAAAGGTTAGAAATGTTAAAGAGAGTTTTTTTTTTATGCTAAACGTCTTACAATCTTCTGAATATTTTATTCTCACCAAATCACATGTTCAACAATAGCACACAGGAAAACTCTCGCTTGGGTCTAAACTAAAATTGCTAACTCTAAATTAAGGAGTTTGAGTTGGGACTCCACTGGAAGTCTCTTCAAATCTAAAGGTAAGACACAACCTAGTGGCGAGGTGCAGGCTCTGCCCAGCTACTGGGGCCGAAATGCTGGCTCCTCCCTTGTTGATGATCAGCCTCTCCGATTATCAGGTACCCCCGCGTCAAGTGGCAGGAATTTCGCCCTCCTTCAAGGCTGTTTCACAGTTTAGGGGAGGTAGTGTCATATGCAGTAAGGACCTGACAAATGTTGTGCAATTAATTTGTAGGATTAATAGGCATTTAATTCAGTATCAAAAAAAGGGTCTAGATTAACACCACCCATGTCTCAGGGTCTGCTTTTGGGGAACCCAAAATAAGACACCAAGAGAATTTGAAAGTGTGAGTATAGGCTGAGGAACTGGGTGAAGACTAAACCAAGAATGTGATGTCTGTCCTTGAACATGAAGCAAATGGTATTCCACGTACCATCTGCACCCTATTCCTATATGCTAAAAGTTCACATTTCTTTTTTCAGAAAACTTTGTTCAGAAAGTTTCCTTCCTTTGCTTTCTTCAAATTATCATCCCTGTTTTTGCACTAAGTAGGTACTTCCAATCCCTTGAACCACAGGTACCTATAATCTTTGAACAAAAACACATGGGAATTAGAGAACCTTCAGTCACTCAGAATTGAACTGTAAGAGAAATAGTCACTGTCCCTGAAAATTATTTAGGGATTAAAACTATTTATTTGATACTCCATTTAGAGTATCAGTGAGACTGCCTGCCCGAGAAGTGGCTAAACATGCCCAAATTCATAATGTGCCTGATAAACACATACAGTATGACTGATAAACAAGTACCGTAAGGGAAAGTTGAAAAGAACTTTGAAGAGAGAGTCGCACAGTGAGAGAATTGAGAGATGCTGAAGTGAGAGATTGTTTCTAATCCAGTCGCCCAAATACCCATTGAACATTTACTGCCACACACTACCGTGAACACTTTCATTCATTAACTCAACAGTAACAGCAACCCGAGGCTGCAGGTACTATTATTACCCCCATTTAACAGAGGAGAAAACAAAACACAGATGCATAACCAACGTGTTCAAGGTCACCGAGACTAGGCGGCAGAGCAGGACTCACACAGAGTGACTGGCTTCAGAGGCCAACCCCTACACCACCAGGTCCAGTTTCCTCCTTCGACGCTCCCATAAACAGCGAGCCAGCTGCTGTCAGCATCCCTGTTTTACAACTTAGGAAACGGAAGCACTGAGAAGCAGAGTAATGCGCCCAAGGTCGCCCAGTCAGTGAGCAGGGGGGCTGGAGTCTGGCCCCAGAGCCTGGATGGTTAGTCATCAAGTTACAGGCTTCTCATAGTTGGGCACCTGTCTAGTGTGTGCCAGAACCTGCTAAATGTGGAGGATATCAGTCTGACAAGCAGGATCTTGCCTCACGGTGCTTGAAGTCTTGCATGGGAACAGGACAATCCATCATCATGCTCCAATATATTAAGCACCAGATGGGTGTGTGCAAAGTAGAGAGGGAGTACAGGTGATGGGCACTGATCCAGGTGAGAGGGAGGCCAGGGAAGGCATTGAAGATGAGGCCTCATGAACAAGCAGGAGTTAAGGACGTGGGCAGAGTAAGGAAGGAAGAGTGAAGGGCATTTCAAAGTTAGGAGCAGTGTGCCCAAAATCATACAGACCAGACAGAGGACTGGGCCGGAGCAAAGGATGCATGCAGGGGAAGGCAGGCAAGGAGGCTGGAGAGGGGACAGAGGTCTGAGGGCCCCCAGAGGACCGCGGCCTCTCCTGCCTCTCCAGTAGCCCAGGACAACAGCTCTAGATACCTGGAGCAACAGGATGAAGAGCACAGGGCAGCGCAGGCCCCTCACCTTCAGGTTGAGGTCCTTGCTTTTACCTTTCAATTCAATTACAAAAACTTAAAGACAATGGCCCCTTTCCTGGTGGAGCTGCAGACACATAACATTTTGAACTTTTGTATGTTAATGACAGTAGGTATATTGATGGAGTTTCACAACTAAAAACATAAAATGCTACATTAAGAATGCAGGCAAAAAGGGGGAAAAACCACAACTGCTAAATGTCATGAGATAATCCAGCAAAACTCTTTGTGGCTGGTGGATGTGCATGCAATCTGATTTCTCGAAATCTGTTGCTTTTCCTGCTCTTTGGCCCCCAGATGAGGCCAGCTTTGCTACTGGGTATACTTTCTCCACCATAAACCTGCTGGCTCATCAAAGTCCAATTTCTTATGTATGTTTTAATTATGAATAATCAGCCTCTGACTTACAGAAGACAGCGCACATAAGTGTAAAAGCTCTCGTGTACACACTTTGCCACCTGCATCCAAGCCCTGTACCTTTTCCTTTGCTCATCTCTACCTGACTCATCAGCGCAGGTGTTCCCGCTACCACTTTTAGTCATGGTGGAAAAACCTCAGCACTCTTAAAAGAAAAGTGGGTGAACTGTGAAGAAAAGGCCCTTTGTGAGTGGCAGAAAAGGCTGGCAGGAAATCCCCCAGGAAAACCAGATTCTGAAACAGTGACTTGCTTACCACTTGGATCCCCGCACACAAATATCTTCCCAAACTCTTCCTGAATTGTTTCTATCTCATGTTGTTTCCTGAAATTCCAAAATAAGAGAACCTTTATGATTAACAATTCACGGAAGTCACAGCTGCACGGGACTTTCAATCAGTGCACTCGCCTCAACTCCTGGCTGTGCCACCTATCAGACATGTGACCTTGCAAAGGTCACTCGACCTTTCTGAGTACCGGTGGTTTCCTTAACCTGATGAGCGGGGCTGACACTGCCCCCTCACAGAGGACTCTCACGATGAACACGAGACGCAGCGCATCTGAAAGTCCCCACCACACGCAGGAGTTCTGACACAGCCAGCGTGCATTTTATTCTCTCCCTTTCCTGGTGGGTTACGTGGGCCTGTGAGAGGCCTCGTGTCTCAGGAGGCGCTGTGACGGCAGGTGAGTGAGCTGGCTGGCTGCGTGTCCCCCAGGAGCACACATCCCTGCGGCAGGACAGACACGTGTGCTGACGGGTACAGAGAACGTATGGTAACACTGACTGCAGGAAGCAGTTAACTGGCCAGGGGTGGGAGGACGGATGAGTGAACAGCGGGACATCAGGAAGGTTCGGGACTCACAGCTCACTCGACTACGACAACAACACTAGAGGCTCCTCTCCACTCTCCACTCCAGATACTTCCCAGAAACACTCCCACCAGGAGAATCACCTGATCTACCAGGGCTTCAAAACTCCCAGAAGGCTAGCCGTGACCTGGGGTGCCAGTTCCCTAGAATGGCTACAAGGCCCTTCACAACTAGATCCCAGAAAATTAATTCATACCACCACCTCAAATTCCTCAGACACTAAATGCTAAGAGGAGCGGGGAATTCATATTTTAATATAATTTAATTCAATGCCAATGATTTTCTACCAAATTTAGATCAGTGACAAGAAGTTAAAATTTTAAGGGGGTAGGAGGAAGGCAGGCAATTTTGATATTCACAACATTCTGGGGATAGAAACAGGAAATAGAAGAGCATTTGGGTAAATGGACACATGGAAATGAGAGAGGGGCTCAGAAAGGAAGATGGGAAGGAACCGGAACAACCTCCTCGCTAACCTTCGAGTTTTGGAGACTAAAACTCAGGGGGCACTGGAGCTCAGGTTCGTTATAAATCAAACTGGCTCCAGGGCTACCACGCAAATCCTTCCCACCAGTTCTACAGGGAAACGTCTCTCTGCAGTTAAAACATCGACCGAACATTGAACCCTGGGCACGGGATCCTTCGGGAAGCTGGGGGCTGCTTGTACAGTCCTAAAATGGCAGTGGAGAAAAAGAAGGACACGCGTCACAAAAGGGAAGCACACAGTCAGAGAAACCACGCCCCTACAGGAATAGAAACACGTGCACACATGCGTGCACACACACGCCGTTCTGCCCCCAGATCTCACCTCTGGATTTAGCCCCGATTCACTCCACTTGATTTTACTATTAGATGGTGACAGGGAGCTGGCTCTGAGTTCAGTTCTTATCGTCACTCACTCTGGGACAATGGAGATATCCAGAAACTTCTGAAGCTCCTCACATTTCAAAGCCAGCCTTGCTTATCTGATCCTTCAAGAGAGAAACGTCACTCACTCCCTTGGATTCCATCTCCCCACATTTTCAGTCTCTAGAGAAGGTCTGATTGTGGTGGAAGGTGTGTTCTCTGCACCTCCAGCTGAATGGCCCCACTGTCACTGAGCCCAGGCCCAGCGGAGCCTCTCTGGGCCTGGCTGCCTGCAGCCACCACTCCTCCTGCTGCAGGCGGCCCCTGGGTTTGGCTCTGGAAGAGCGGCACGCACTCCTGGGGACAGTCTGAGGCCTGCTCTCCCCTGCGCAGGGGCAGGCACACGACCGAAGCCAAGCCGATCGGAAACTCTCTCTGGAACACGGGCCTGACAGAGGTGACAAAGGCAGTAAATGAGTGGGGCTGATTTATCTCAGCAGCAGCCTGGAAGTGCAGCCTACCAGCGCCTGGCTATTCCGATTCTGCAGTTACCATGGTTTTCGTGCTTCCCAGTCCAATCCTTTAGCTTTTCCTTACACCTCATGAGCAACACTGTACCTTTCTAATAAATTCCTTTTTCTATTCAGCCTAACAGTCAGTTTCTGTTCTTGTTATTAAATGTCTCTAGCGTATTTCTAAGTGGTATTAATTTTTCTGTCATACCTTCCAGATCCATCCTTGACAAACTGTTGCTCCACTGAGCTTTCTAAAACAAAGCTTTAATCATTCTCCGGGTGTCCACTCTAAGTATTACTATTATTAATGCAATGTATTTGAGCTCCTACGACAGATGCAAGGCATGGTAAGACACACCTGAAACACGGGTGCACAAAATGGACAGGGCCCCGTGTCTCATGGAGTAAATCAGATGATTATCAAGGAAATAAACACCATGACACCGATCGTCCTCAGTGTTATAATGGAAATAAACAGGGTGCTGTGACTAAGTGGAGTAGGTAGGGGTTTGGAGATGATGGTCAGGAAATGCCTTGAAGTGACATTTTAGCTGAGACGTAAGATCTAAGTGAAAAGAGCCAGCCTTGGCTCTAAAACCAAAGGTTCTCCATTAGGTCAAAATGCAAACTTTTAAAGACCTGCACTCCAAGGCTCTGTCAATTTGGTTTCCAACTATTTTTTGGATGTTCTTCCCCTTAGTTATCCTGAAGACTGACTTCCTGCTTCAGATGCTTCGTCTCTGAGACACAACCGGCACGTCTCGCTGCTTCTATCCACTGATCCGTGATGTTCTACACCTCACCTGACCCCTCCCCAGCACGCCACTCAGCTCGACATTAATCATCTTTCCAGGCTCAGCTCAAGTTCCCAGTAAGCCTTCCCTCACATCAGGGGCTAGATGGTGTGACCTCCCCCACTCCACCCATTCATATGCTGAAGTCCTAACCCCCCAGTACTCCAGAAAGTCTTTAAAGGGCTAATTAATCTAAAATGAGGTCTTTGGGCCTGACTCCATCTGGCTGGTACACTTATGGGAAGGAGACACAAACACAGAGGCATGCCATGTGAAGACAGAGAGAAGCCGGCCATCTGCACGCCAAGGAGAAGCCTCGGGAAAAATCAACCCTGCAGATACCTTAGTTTGGGACTTCTAGGCCCCCAAACCGTGAGAAAATAGAGTTCTGTTGTTCACGCCACCCAGTCTGTGGTCCTTCGTTACGGCAGCCCAAGAAAGCTCACACGCCGTCCTTGACTACTTCGGTCTGTAACAGGCACGCACCTTTCCACTCCCGCATCACGCAGAGCGTTTGCTCACTGCCTCATACTGTTAGTCGTCTGTGTCTCACCGACAGAGCTGCAAGCCCTTTAAGGACCGAGAATCTATTTAATATCTTTTGACACTCTTCACAACGCTCAACACATTATCTTGCACAATAAATACTGATTTTTCAGTACTCTGACACCCCAATTCAACGCAGGAGTGGAAATCATGCCTTTGTTTCCTACCATAAACCTGGGCCCAGCACTGCTCTGCTCTGGAATATTACACTGATTTTCCTACTACTTCCAAATGCTGGAATGGCATGCGAGACTTTTCATACTCGGGTCACAATTCCTCTCTCCACCCTCACTGGACACACCTTACTACCCACTCTACAAACTTGCACACCTGATTTCCACCATGTAAAAGTATCTGCCTTACTTTTCCTTTACTTGGTCACCTTCTACAGAAAGATCCAGCCCAAATGTCACTGTTCCTATAAAGTTTAATAGTTTGTACCTAGCTAGTTCAGTCATCTGAACTACATCTTTCATCTCTTTGCAATAACATAACTATTTTTGAGCGATATGCTTTCATACATCCTTCATGAGAGTCCCTAAAAGGGAGAACCCTTGTTTCCACCTGTGTATCCCCAATGCTTAGCACAAGGCCTGGCGGGTCATCTATTGGGCAAAGAGAGAAAACATCGCACTGAAGGCTCGAGACCTGGACTTGCTCACCTTTACTGCTGCAGCATCCGCTACAGAGCTCAGCACGTGGCAGCTTCCTTTGCTTTGTGTGTAAGTTCTTGTGGCTCTAATTTACTGCTGGGTAATCACTTTGAAATGTGTCCCTGCTTGGACTTCTCCTTGGAACTCCATCCAGCCCCTCAGGTGCCCAAGGAAGACGACCATCACAGGACCACCACATGTCGAGGACGGCAGGTATGACCCACACCCTCCAGCCCCGACCCCCATACCCGCGTGTCCTCACATGTTCCCTGTTCAGTTTGGTGTGCTACCAGCCACCAGGTCTCCAAACCTGAAACCTCTTCTTTTTCCTTCCAGCTTGTCACTACCACCTGTCAGACCTTGCTCAAGAATCTGCTCTCCCATCCCCATTAGCTTTGGGGACATTTAAAATGGTCCCTTCAATGATCTCTTCACCCAGAGACTCCCTCAGTAACTTGGCCCTTTTGTTACACACCTGATACCCCCTGCCATAAAAACTATAAATTCCTCGAGGGCAAGGGTTATAACCTTTTCAAGTAAACCAAAGCCCCAAATTTCTCCTTTCTTTTTAACAGCAACACTCGGGGATACTCAAATTTAAATGAAATGACTGTTAGTCATTAAAGATGAACAAGGAATTTACTCCAAGCATTGGAGGGAGAAAGTTTTAAAAACAATCGTCAACAAGAAATCTTTCTAAATGGATTAAGCTATTTTCTTGTTTTAAACAAGGTACACAGAACACAACGCAGGCTCCTTACGGATGACTCAGGGCCTTCATTATGAACGATCACTGGACTGGACTGTAACACACTGGCTTCGGATGCTGGATGCGAGAGCTGTTGGCCCTTGCACTAAAAACCCCAGGCTGCTACACTGTGCGGAGTTGGATGAACGTTTCTCCTGTCTCCCCACTGTCAGGCAATTCCGCTGCAGGACCTAAAAACACCCCACCTCCAAGCACGCCGCTGGAGAAGTCCTCTCCTAAACCACGCAGTCCTGTGGCTGGAGGGCGTAGTAACCGGGGTTAAGAGCTAGGACAGTGGGGCTCCCCTACGGTCAAAGGTATGATTTCTGGTAGTGAGCTGCTGAACTTGTTCCGGGTAAGTGGTCTGAGACAGGAAAGAACCCATTACAAGATCACCGGGACTCAGACCGGCGGAAGTCTCTGGGCTGGGGTCTCCAGCGCCGCCGGTCTGAAATCCCCCTTCCCCACCGCCTCCGGCCGCAGAGATCGGACGGGGGCTTTCTCAAGTGGGAAACCATTAAAGCCGAGCAGAAACGCTTGTGGCCAGCGGAGGGGGCTGTGCTCCGCGGCGGGCAGAGGAGAGTGGGGAAACAGGTCTTCCAAACGGCCCGGAGAGAAAGGAGTGTGCTCCAGGGTCTAGGCGTTCCGCGGAGGGCCGGCCATGGGGGGCAGAGCGCGGAAAACGGGGTTAACTTGGGTTACTGGCCGGTTATCCCGGCAGCCGCCAGGCGGGGCCCGAGGGGACGACGGGAAGGGGCGCCGGCTGCGGCAGGTGCGGCGTCCCGCTGTCCCTCCAGGTTCCGCGCACGCTTGCGTGCCCCTCGGCAGACACCGGCCAGTGACCAGCATCCACGACTGCCCGGCACGGGAGCACGCGCCCTTGACCGGAAGGCGTCCCAACCGTTCGGCGCCACAGCTAGCTCCGAGGCCGGGCGCGCCCACCCCCAGGGCCACCTGGCCGAAGGAGGGAAGCCCAGTGAGGGAGCGAGCGTGCGCAGTGGCGAGGGCGAGGCCAAGTGCGGGAAAGGAGCATGCGCAATGTGAAGGCACAATGGGCTACGTGGGAGCCCGGGGCATGCTCGGTGAGAGACGGGAACCGGCGCACGCGCAGAAGCACTCGGAACCCGCAACCCCTTGGTAGAAAAAAGAGGAGAGAAATCACCTCAGAGTTACGTCAGGAAAGGCCGCGTTTTGCGGGGAGGCTGGGGCCTCCCACAGAGCCCCGCACTTCTCCTAGGGCGAGGGCCGTGACAGTTACTCACCGGTCTTCAGCCCTGAGGCAGACGCCAGGTCCCTTTCCGTTCACACTCGGCTCGCGCGCGCCGCAGCCGCCGCTGCCGCTGTGATTCCATCCATCTTGAATTTGACGTCATCCCACACCAGGGATGAGGTCATCGCAGGCAGCGCTCGTCACGTGCGCAGTGCTGTGATTGGCCGCCGGGCGCCGGGGGCGGAGCGAGGGAGGTGCGCGACGCTGGGGGCGGGGCGGGGGCGGGTCCGATGGGAACGCTGGCAGCGCCGCTGTCCGCGTCCTCCCACGCCGGGTTGCTGCCGGGACCGCGCCCGCGCCCTCGTTGGTCTCCTGCCGCCTGCCTGCCTTCTTTCTGCTCCGCGAGGCGTACTCCGGCGCCCTGAAGGAAGACGGCGACGGGAGATGCGCGCACCGCCCCCGGCCCAGCGCGTGCAGCGGCTCATCCACACGCCCCTCGGAGGTCGGTTTCCCGAGCGGAAGCGCGTCCGCGGGAGCCGAGCTGGCGACTCCAGGGTGCCGAGCGGGGTGTGGCGTCACCGACGGTCGCGGGCACCCTTGCCGGTGATGCTTGGCTCGTGGTAGCTCTCCGTTGGGTCGCCCAGAAACATGGAAGCTTCCCAGCGCTCGTAGAAGGTGCACCGGAGACGGATTTGCTGACCTTGAGCGCTAACATGTTCTCCCACTGAAAAGATCCGATCACGAAGGACCTCTCGATAGTGAATTGGAGTAAACAGGGCCTCCTGGTTCACTCTGTGTGAACAGAGTAGGGTGACTACTCTATTCAGCCTTGTGGCAAATGCTTGTCAACTGCGTGTTCACTGACGAGACCTACCCTTTTCGTAGGCGCCCAGCTAAAGCACTGAATGGCCCCGCGGCAGTTAACTTTCTCTCATATGTATCAATTCTAATTTGATGTCTCATGTTTTTCTGCATGAATATTACAAGTCCATTAATTAGAAAACTCATATCTCTTTCAACCAAACCAGAAAATTAGTATAACAGATGCCAAATTGTAAACACGAAAGGTTCTGTTAGATAAGCTAAATAGAACATCATGTTGCCTAATATTTTTCACATGTTTTAATTTTCAAATAAGTTGTTTACATTTTTAAAGTTGAATTCATGCACATGACCCTAGAGAAAGTAATTTATGAAATGTTTGAGATGTGTAGGAGATAATGCATCAGGTTTTAGCAACTTGTTTCAAAATTACTAGCTGTATTATCAGTTGTTATAGTTTCACTAATTTTAAGACTATTCTTGTCTCAAAGGATGAAACTTGCTCCCAAATTTCCCCCCCTACACACACAACTTTCAAAAGTGTCTATTTTGAAATGAAAGGTGGTATAGCAAAATGTGGCTTTGACTTAAAAAAGAAGGGAGAATGCAGCAGTGGTTGTCTTTCAAAGAACCTTGGGTTTGGGGGTCCCCTGTGTTTAGGCTAGGCGAGTGCACATGGTTACCCCCATGTCACCGTTGAGAAGGTCAATACCAAGCTATGTAGCAAGAGCCAGACTACCTGTGTTGCTTTCTGGCTGCCTCAGGAAGCTACACTCGGGTGTCTCCACTTTAAGCCATGTGATCAGGCTTTTGCCCTTAACCATTTCCGCTCAAAGGGACTTGACTGCTAAATTCAGCAGAAACCTTTCACTTTCAGTTGGCCTCTTTGATTGGTGACTCTGTACCAATTCCTTTTTCAAATCCGCTAGCGTAGTGATGCCTCATTCCCCTGGATTTTCTCCCTCTTACCAGACCCCGGTTCTCGGGTTCCTGTGTTGGCTCCTCTGCCTGTGTCTGGCCTCACACGGGTTTCCCGAGGTTCCGGCTTGGCCTCCTCATTACACGATACACTCTCAGCCGTCCCTGGGACGTTAGCCCAGCTGCCTGAGCTAGGGGCCTTGGGCACCATCTCAGTGCCTCTTTTTCTCCAGTGTTCACCTATCACCAAGTTCTGTCCATCAATCTCCTGATAACGTAGCCACTTTCCACCCCAACAACTTTGTGACTAGTAACTGCCCCCGTCTCCAAGTCTTTCCCTTTTAATCCACCCTCATACTGCAGTCAGTAATTTTTTTAAAAAGTAGTAAAACGTATGCCATTCCCTAGCTTAAGTTTTCAATGGCTCTCTGTTGCCCTATGGAGATAGCAGGGTGGAAGTACCTATTACTTATAAGGTGGTAGGGGTGGAGGTCACTGACTTTTCATGGGCTCAACTCTAAGTGGTGTTTTAATTAAAAGGAGTCCTGAGAACATAAGAATGGGAACTTGAGGTGGGAATTCTAAGTTCAGGTCCTTATCTAAATGTGCGGACTCCGGGTGTAAGTAGGGTTGTCGTACAGGAAGAAGACAAGGCAGAAA
Source organism: Trachops cirrhosus (assembly GCA_028533065.1). Taxonomy (NCBI): domain Eukaryota; kingdom Metazoa; phylum Chordata; class Mammalia; order Chiroptera; family Phyllostomidae; genus Trachops; species Trachops cirrhosus. The sequence goes on along the minus strand of CM052539.1, from coordinate 185,691,132 downwards.
CTCAAAATCACTATTTTGTTCTCCCAGCCTGCCAGGACCCTCTCATCCCCCTCGGCTAGTCCAGGACCCAGCATGCTGCCTGGCCTGTGGTAGGAGCGATACATATTTTTATTGAGTATTATCCATACAGGATGCATCCCAGAGGTTCGCTAGCACCACATGTATGTTTTTATTTGTACACAGTTCACAACATTCACATAGCCAGCTTCTTGTTGGACAGCCCCATCTGGATAACCCACACTGCTCGCTCAGCCAACTCACAGCTACCCTTCCGGTCTGCTCTCTTCCCTTTACCTGTTCTTCCTTCCCAGTCTCTGTCCTTCTGAATGGGGCTGCTGTCTGCCCCATTACCCAAGCCAGAAGCTCGATGGTTATTTTGAAGACCTCTCTCAAAGTCTGCATCCAGCTGTCACTAAGTTCTATCAATCTCCTTTTTATGTGGCCCCTTAAATCCGTCCTCACCTGCTCCTGGTTTCTGGCTAATCACTGTAGCTCCTCAGCCAAGTTCTTGCCTTGGTTTTGCTCCTTCCCTTCTCAGTCAGTCTGCTTTCAGTCAAATTATCTTTCTAGATGCAAATCTCGTTGAGCAGTTGAGATGGCTTCTCTCTGCTCCTCCCCTTCACCAGCTTCAGCCACGCGTGGCCAGGACAGGCACTAACCAGGATGCCCTTTGCCTACTCGGTCTTCTGGCAGATCAGAGGGCTCCTCCCAGTGCCAGCCCAAGGCTTCCTGCCTCTGTGCTTCCGTCGTCCTACCATTCATCTGTGGCTGGCTGCTTGCTAGCCGGCCTCCGCACTAGCTTGCGGGCTCCTTAGTGCAGAGACCCTGTCTAATAACCTGCATATTCTCAGACATTTGGGCCCATTGCTAGAGCTGTTCTTGACAGCCAGTTTCCCCTCAGAACCCAGCTTCTGATTCGGTGGCATTGGTAATACTATAAAACCTAGTCTGTTCGCATTTCCTGGACCAAACAAACACAGCCCTTTCATAAATTGGGGGAGGGAGATCTATGCAGGTTTACAAGCCTAAGCCTCTCCATTTTTGGAAGCAGAAAACTTGAATCAGCTGCAGTTTCCTTAACCATCTGTTTCCTTTGAAGATGTACTGAGACGTCCAAATTTGCCCAGCTTGTCCGTTGGAAGGTTGCCCCTTTAAAAAATTAGGTAGAGGATGATATATTAGTTTTTTTATTGCCGGCGTCACAAATGACCACAATTGTGGTGGAGCAAAACAGCAGACATTTTTTTCTCTCGTGGGTCCGGAGGCCAGAAGTCCAGCATCGGTATCACTGGGCTGACATCAAGGTTCCGGCAGGACCCTGCTCCTTCTGGAGGCTCTAGGGGACAAGCCCTCCCTTGCCTCGTGCAGATTCTGGTGGCTGCTGTCATTCCTTAGCTTGTGGCCACATCCCTCCAATCTCTGTGGTCACATTGCCTTCTCTCTGAGTACTAACTCTTCCCTCTGTCTCTCTCTCTTATAAGGGCATTTGGGATGGCATGTAGCTATTCCCCGCCTCCCCCGAAAAAATCAAAGATAATCTCTCCATCTCAAAATCTTTAACTTAATGACAACTGCAAAGACGTGATTAAGGTCATGATACAGTAGCCAGAGGTTAGGACCTGACGTCTTTGGAGGCGAGTATTCAAACTACTACAGGTGAGACAGTTTTCCCGAGCACATGTTAGCAGTGGGCGGGGGCGGGGAGGGGGACGTCTTTGAAAAGCATATGATACAAAAGAAGAGAAGGGAACGGGACTGGGAAGTGGTGAAATGTTAGTTTGTTGGCCGTGCGAATGGGTCATGACCGTCACCTCCATTGCGAACATCAAGTGAAGCGCTGGGGCTCAGAACTGGAGCAGGCGTGGCTCACTGGTCAGCCTGGTTAAAGTGGGGCCGGGTCCAGCGTTCTCACAATCAAGAAGCCTTGTCTTCAAACATCAGCGTCGGAAAAGAGGGGTTCCAGGGCGAAGTGCCTCCCCACCCGGAAGCAACGCTCTGCAGTTCCCTTTCTTAGAAGAGCCTGTTTACTTCTTCCAGTCTCTCCTCACCACCCTGGTCCTCTAAGACCGAATGAAGACACCCCAGAGTCCTCCAGTTCAGGAGACGGTCGCCCCTGGCAGTCACCGGATTGCACCAACTCCTCTGCACCAGTTTCTAGCAGCCCTTTTGCCGTAAGCAAGGTCGGAGGGCTGTGTGCGTGCCTACATGCGCGTGCAATAGCAGTAGTGATTCTGGGTGTTTGATTACGAACTGGACGATAAGAAAATGGACTCACGTGGGATTTCTTAGGTAGTAACCCATCAGTTGCTATCATGAAAGGAGGGGAGGAATAAAATTTCTTGCATTTCCTTTAAAATCTGCACTGTGGGATCCTTGCATAAAGGTGGACGCACCTTTCCAAGGCCAAGAAATGGGGCGAAGATCGACAGCTGTGGAACAAGCGTCTGCCCTCAACTGTGATTCAACCCACACGCCACCATGCTTTTTAGGAACAGGTGAATCCCGTGGCACCCGCCAGAAACTGAGGCTCGTTAAGGTGGAGAACGGGGATTGGAACCAGTTCTGACAGCACAGTCTCTGACGTTTCAAATACGCTGCTCTGAAAGGATTTCTGAAGTATTGGGTAGAAATTTGCTGACTGGTCAGTCTCTTGCCTTCTTTTTCTCCTAGTGTGGAGGGGGAAATCCAGAGCAGAGATGGTTAGAAGCTCTGAGAAAGGAGAAGGCGCATGCAGGTGGGGATCAGCTGGAAGAGAGCGGAAGCAGGGGATTCATACTCCACAGCCTATTTGGTGATGTGCGAGAGGATGGGCTACCTACTCCATAAAGAGTGAGGTGTGCCCTGGCTGGTGTGGCTCAGTTAGTTGGAGTGCCGTCCTGTAACTGGAAGGTTGCGGGTTCAATCCCCAGTCCGGGTGCATGTGGGAGGCAACCAACTGATGTTTCTCCCTCACATCAATGTTTTGCTTTCTCCCTTCCTCTCTCCCTAAAAACAATGAAAAATAAAAATGTCCTTGGGTGAGGATTAAAAAAAAGTGAGGGGCGTGAGGGGATACGGTCCACGTCTGTCTCTTGGCCATTCAGCATTCGATTTATGTGCCTGGCATGGCGCAGGCTCTGGGACTGAAAGGTGAGTACTCCCCCAAGGGACTGCCGTTCTTTCCAGGGAAACAGACCTGAGCCGTCAGTCCAAGTGGTGAAAGCTGCAGGGCTCATGTGCTCAGGGCTGTGAGCTGCGTGCGAGGGCGGAGGTTCTGTGACCCGGTGCTCTCAGTGCCATGAAGGGAACTCTGGAATCCGTCGGTACAATGGTCATGCATCAGGGCATCCGCTGTGTCCCTGACATAGGCTATGCTGGTTCGGGGACGGCCAGGAGGGACTGACCGCTGTCATGCTGGATTTCTACACCGAGACACCAGGTTGCGGGAGAAAGTGATGAACTCACCAAGGGCCTTGGCCGGGACAGCCCATTCCAAACAGCGGGTCCACCGCAAGTTGACAAGCGCCATGGCGGCGGTTCTCATCACCACGTCTCAGGACGGCTCGGGCGCGCCTGTTCTGTTTGGGCATCAAGCCTCACGTGGTTCTGTGCGCACAACGAAGAGATGGTTAAAAATGCTGACTAGATTTGTCTGATCCTGAAACTTGTTTTTAAAAAAGAGCAGAGACGTGACAGTTTTTTGTCTGTTTCTTTTTCTTTTCCTTTTTTTTTAAAAAAAAAAAACTTGGTAACTTTAGAGCTTCACCCCTTCTCTCTTAATAAGAGTCAGCCTTGTCGTCCCGGTCCAGATCATGAGTCAGCCTACTGAAAAAAGCGAAGAACGTGCCTTCGCATTTCGTTTCAGCAGGACTTCCTGCTACTTAATCACCTCCGAAGTTCATGTGGGCATTTGGCATGTTGTATGCTGTAAATCTGACACATTGAAACACCAATATTTCCCCCAAAATTTATATTGAAATAGCGATTTTATAACGAGACCTGATAAAGCACTCTGAACTTACTTGAAGCTTGCTTCTGAAGCACTCTCGTGAAAACTGGGTCACATGACTTAATCCGCATTCTCCCTTACAGAGCAGCGCCCCCCCACCCCACCCCCGCCCTGTGACTCCATTGATTTGGTGTCCTGTCTGGTTCCCTGATATCTGTGAAATTGCTGCCTAAAAATAGACACCCTGTTCCCTTGATGCTTCCTTTCCCACTAAGGTTCACCAATTATTGTCCATGTTCCCACACTTTGAAAAGTGACAGGTGGCGCTGACCAGTGGCCGAGAATCACAGTAATGTCACCAGAGGTTCGACCAAGTCTGCATATGTAATGCAGTTGACATATGAGTTGCTGTCAGAAGTCTAGAATTTTCAAAATAACAATGGAAATAGTCCCAAGAATTTTTTTTTAAAGATTTTATTTATTTATCTTCAGAGGGGAAGGGAAGGAGAGAGGGAGAGAAATATCAATGTATGGTTGCTTCCTGTGCATTCCCTGCTGGGAACTGGCCTGCAACCCAGGCATGTGCCCTGACTGGGAATCGAACCGTGATCTCTTGGTTCACAGGCCTGCGCTTAATCCACTAAGCTACACCAGC